>CM026283.1:2692056-3353202 GCA_014851415.1 Cnaphalocrocis medinalis
ATCTAAAGGCCGGCAATGCATCTGTCTGTATGTCTTCTGGTGTAGCGGATGTCCATAAGCGGCAGTGATCACTTACCATCAGGTCTTCTGCTCGTTAGTTTCTCTCCCTTTCCCATACAAAAATATTTAGATTGCTATCGCAAGTCAAAATACTACAAAAATTTAAACTAAGTACTTAACTCGAATCTCGAATATCACGAAGGAAAAAATACAACAATAACTGGTGAGTATAGTCGACTCCAAAAATATGTATACCCTTTAGGACCTTGTCACAATACATATGTATACGAGTAAGAAAGTAGAAATCGTTCTTCTTTCTTATATTATGTATTGTGATAACGTCCTAAAGTGTATACATATTTTTGGAGTCGACTGTACACATTTAAGGTTAGAGTTGGCGCGTTTTTTGTTTTTAAAAAGTGAGTGAAACTGTTTATTTACTTACTGAGTCTAATAAAAAAAACATGTTCTTTAAGTTGGCATTTTGACTCATTTCAACTAAGAGTACCTATCTAATGGGAGATCGGGTTAGTAAACTATTTCGCCACATCTTCTTGAATGACGTCGACTCATCATCATCATCATCTCAGCGTGATATTCCCAGTTGTATCTCAATCTGTCGCTTTGAAGGCCGGGTTACGCTTGGAACATGATCCTGGATTTGGGAAGTCTGGTACACTGGTAGTGATTTAGCAATTAATTTTAAGTAGCATCGGGACTGGGTGCGCGTGATATTTACCACAGACTTATATTCCAGGCAGACTCATAAAGCTTGAAAATGGGAAAACTCAACTTCTATTCAAAAACTACACTTACTTTAAAAGGGCAAGGCTTAGCGATATCACGCCTTACCGATGGTATTGCACAAATTTCATCAGAAAATGCAAGGTGATTCTGTACTCGACCCAAGATCTGCGTGTATTGGGGATAATAGGAGAACACACGCATGGACCGAACCCGTACATTGTGACCGCTAAAGGAATGTATCACAAAATATAATAAATATACCATTTTATGCATATTATGTCTAATCGTAGTGTAGGTATAAATTCCATTGAGAAATTTGCGAAAAACAAAATGGCTTTGGGCTGCATGTTTGCTGTACTTACTAGACATAAAAAGAAGATATAGGTTCATATAATAAAGTCACTATAATAACTTCTATTTTTTTTTTATTTCGTCTTTTGATTTAAATATGCATTGTTCTTGCGTTTCACTACTGCGTGTGTCAGTAGAGTTGCATTACATTTGTCTGTAAGACTCGTGGGGTTACTACTCAAGTCATACGTAATATTTTATATGAATCTCACTCAATCATTAATCTAGTTTGACATTCAATATTTATATTAATGTCAAACTAGATTAATGTGAGAATCAGATGAAGAAATTTGACAAATAGTAATACCTAACTATAAGGGAACGTGTCATGAAACGTCTTACTGATACCTTAGCGAGTTAAAATGTACTCTGGCCTGCCCTCGCATAGAAGGTGGAAAAGCCTACCTTCCACATGGGTATAGGACCTTTGCCTTTCGCAGTGGGAATGTTTACTAAACTAATTGATTCTTAACTATCTTATGCACAGGTATTAACGACCACTTTTTGCCTTTCAGTAAAAATAATCACGACGATCGATAGCTTACAACTACTGAAGTACAAGGATCACTACTACACTAAGAGCCGAACGTCCAAACGAAGGTGGAGATGTATAAATACCAGCAAATGCTTCGTAAGTGTCCTGGTGGAGCCAGATGGGACAGTTAAGAAGGAACCGAAGCATCACGAGCATCCCCCGAAAGTCTACTGTAAGACTCCTGATGGTAGATACAGGAAGTTAACTAACAAAGAAACCGCAGAACATGTGTACGAAGTGGTGGTAGATGTAGACTAAGGATCTTTGTTGGTGACTTTAGCAGGGCATCCAAAAATTACGTCACACGTTCAGAAGGTGGACGAAGAAGTGAAGTGAGTAGTTCTAAATTTGATGACGTCACATGTATGCGTGCAAACTTGTCATTCGTTAGTGAGCGGCCGACGAGTTCGGACGTGCACAAAGCGCATATCCTATATAGCCTAGTAAACAAATATGAAGCGTGTTTTATTGATATGTGCATTAAACTAAGTTTAAATTACAAAAAATTTGACCTTACTTCACCTAGGTAGGAAGGGGCCTCACTAATGTAACCATGACAAGAATCGGCAAGGGATAAAAATAAATATAAAAGTCGTGTGATGTAATTTATGAATGGTCTCTTAGCATGTTTTCGAATCGTAGAATAAGATTTTATTTTTATTGTAACTATGTATTAAGATACCTTTTTTTATCCCACGATGGTGGCAAATAGGTTTAATGCCTACTTGATGGTATTAATGTAGAACTAGATTATTTATGTCGCATGCATGAAAATGAACAAAATTTGAGTGAAAATTAAAATGTCATTTTAAGAAATTGTTCTTTCATTAACAAAAAACGAAAAACTATCAAAATAGACTACAGTATTTTAAAAGGGTAAGGTCCTAAAGCAAATTTTAATATAGTCTTACATTATTATTGGACTAAGCTGTTCCGCAATAAACCCATAATAAAAGTAACTGTCTGGTAGACCAATATCTAGTTTTATGTCAAATGACTTCCTAAAAAAAACAAAACAAAATATGCTGTGCTAGTTCCTCCAAAGATAAAAAAAACAACAAAACGAAATAGAACTGTGCTAGTTCCTCCAAAGATTCCGCTACCCTTTCTTTAATACAACAATATTAATTACAGAATGTGTCCTCTTCAACACGGTGGGGGACAAAGAGATCATAAAATACCGAGGACACTACTACTCAAGGGCTCCTATGTCCAGACCCGTTGGAGATGCATCAACACCTCCACTTGCTACGTGTCAATATGCTTCACACGAGATAATAGGATGATCAGAATCCCTCGGGAGCACGGGCATCCGCCCAAGAAGTTCATCAGGATGCCTGATGGAAGATATCAGATGTCTAAAGACTGCTACTTTGAGGAATAATTGTACTGCGCCAACCGAAACCAGATAATCTTGGAATAGGACAGGCAGATGATGGACCATCTATCATAAATTTAAGCTTATGTTGACTCTGTCTCGACGGCTTGGGGGCAACTCGTCCCACTGTCTAACTACTGTTACTGTTCTAAGGTCAATTATGTGGATCGCTATGCGATAAAAAATACGTAAGTACAGTAAGTAGAAGTATATAATTTAACCTAATGCTAATTAATGCATAGCATTACATTAAACAAATGAGAACATTATTAATATCTATATATCCATGGATAGCAATGTATTGTATATTAATAACTAAGTTTATACCTAACCTGTTTTATAGTTTCAGAAAATAAATGGCACTTGAGTGCTGAGTGATAAAATTAAGTTTTCTTTTTTTGTAATTAGTGTAAATAAAATAAATTACCAAGATAATATGTCTTTTTTATTGTTAGCTATAATCGTTATAATCTCCATATAAACACAGAGAAGTGGCAAGATATTATGAAATAGTTCTTTACGAGTCAAGATTTCGTATTAAGTAAAATTTTTAAGTGAAACTTAAAAGAAGATAAAAATTAAAGCCCCATATACTACTTACCACTCGCAGTACTGTCCCCTTTCCAGAATAATGACCAATGTTACAAAAAATCTGTGCAATTTAGCTTCATAATACTTTTACGCGTATTTTTTTCGTTATCTAGTTGTATGTACTATTCTAGCATAAAAAAGTTATAACTGTTCTATGCTATTACAACATGTTACTTGTCACTGTATACGTTGCCCGCTGTGTTTCGCATCCCATGTCCTAATAGGCAACTTAATTTCGAAGATATCAAGTTTAAGTAGCGTAACGTTAGAGTTGGAGAGACAAATATTTATGACAAAGAGGATTATTTTGTTTTAGGTATCAAAATGCCACTTACCGCTGCAGAAAAACAGAAACGGTACAGGGAGCGTATAAAAAGAGATCCCCAAAAATATGAGGAGTATCGTAAAAAGAATTTACAACGAGTACGAAGGCGCAAAAAGATTGCGGATTTAACTGAAAAGGCAAAGAAAATTCTGCGAAACCAGTGGGCAAGACAAAAACGTAGGCAACGTGCTAAAAAAAAATGACATGTAAACATGTGCCTTAAGTTCCTTAAGTCGGACAACTTAGAATGGTAAAAAAAATATGTTTATAAAATTGAGTTTTATTTAACCAGTATGATGACTTTATTCAGTCAGGACCGTTACAGTTGGTCAGGTATACGTGACATTCCCTTGAAATCTATCTATCTATATCTATACTATTTATAAAGAGATAACTTCTATAGACAACGACAAGGCTTATAGGTAAACCGAAAACACGAAACGCTTGCGCGATGTAATTGAGCACAGCGCCATCTATTGGTTCATTTCTGAATTACGTTCACGTAGCGAAGTGAGGGTGGGCCACTAGTACTTTATAAAGTTTTGATGTTTTTTCCTGTATCTTGAATTTATTGAATCATTTATTATACTTGTCTACTATCAATGTCCAATAGGCAACTTAATTTCGAAGATATCAAGTTTAAGTAGCGTAGCGTTAGAGTTGGAGAGACAAATATTAATGACAAAGAGGATTATTTGTTTTAGGTATCAAAATGCCACTTACCGCTGCAGAAAAACAGAAACGGTACAGGGAGCGTATAAAAAGAGATCCCCAAAAATATGAGGAGTATCGTAAAAAGGATTTAGAGCGAGTTAGACGAAGGCGCAAAAAGATTGCGGAATTAAATTATAAGCAAAAGAAAATTCAGAGAAACCAGTGGGCAAAACAGAAACGTAAGCAACGTGCTACAAAATAAATCTCATGTAAACATGTGCCTTAAAGTCGAACCACCTGAGCTAACTTAGAATGGTAAACAAATATATTTATAAAATTGAGTTTTATTAAATCAGTATTATCTCGACTTTATTCAGTCAGGACCGTTACTAGTTGATGGTATAGGTGACTGTCCCTTGAAATACTTTATAAAGTTTAGATATTTGTTTCCTGTATCTTAAATTTATTGAATCATTTATCATTATACTTTAAATACAAATACATTCAAGTTAAGGTTGATATATTATGGTAATCCTAATTGAATCATTAATTGTCTACTTGATATTTAAAAACTGAGTAGGTATGGTGGTTTTGAAACAAGTGACGGTTATGAGATTTTTTATCAATTATCAAGGCATTATTTCACTCACAACTGATTTTGAGCGTGAAACTGTAAGAACAAAGTACAAATTAGTCAATAGAGATAAAAAAAATCATAAGTTTAGTTTTCATTTCAGGGGCAGTTTATTCTTTGGTAACGGTCATGACCAAAAACGTCATTCAATTAACTATTTCTTTTTTTTATTCATTAAAATGAGGCTTATAATGGAAAACAAATACATTTCTAGTAAAATTTGATATAAGTATTTAAGACTCATGCGAAAAAAAAAAGATTTATATATAACTACTATTCAAAGCGAAATAATAGTAAACAATGTTCAACGGTAGTAGCAGTTGAAACAAAAACCTCTTAAAATGAATTCACACGTGTATAGCTATACCTATTTTTATCGTGTGAGACATAAGCATCGGTGGTTCAGTGGTAGAATGCTCGCCTGCCACGCGGGCGGCCCGGGTTCGATTCCCGGCCGATGCATGCGATTTTTTTTTAATTTGTATTAATACGTTCCTTTATTATTTTTTTTTCATTTATTATTATAGTTATAGTATATATAATTATATTTATAAATTAATACACAATGTGTAATCATGAGGATTTATTGGTGCGTGGCTCTATTATCGAATCAAAATGTGTTCGTAGGAAGTGTCATTGTTTTCATAATAATTCTTAAAAAATCTTTAATTTTTAAAAAATATGCCGCATATTTCAGAATAATCATATTTCAAAGTACGGTTAACGGTTAACTTTATAAACAGTGAACTCTTACAGGCGTAGAATACATAACGACAGCCAGCAACAAACAGTTGATCAAATACAAAGGCCACTTCTACGCCAAGGTTCCCAAGTCGAAGTTTAGATGGCGCTGCATATACACCAGCCGATGCTTCGCCTCCCTCCTCCTCGACGAGAGCCACAGGATCAAGAAGGAATCCCAGGGACATAACCACAAGCCTAAGAATGCCATTATCAACGGGTCAGGGAAATACTATTTCTTCGTTGATAGGAAAAAGTTTGACGATAGAGGCTCAACCGATATGGTGTGGTGAGTTACGTGGTTCGATTCTCCCGGTTCAATTATTATGTATGAGCCTTACAAAACTTTACAAGATTTGACTGACGATCTTCAATCATATCTAATAATCTCTAAAAGTGTTCCCAACAGTGATGACATTGGTAGTACATTTATTTTGATTTTTGAAAATGCCCTCACTACATTATATTTTCAACCCTAATCCATAGTTGGTTTTAAATTCCGAAAAAGCCAAACAACGGTCTTTAGCGAATGGATTAGTTTATTATGATCGAAGAGTCCGATGGTGCATTATTTTCTAGTGACCTTGACCCATACGCGAAAGGTCGTAAGGGTTCAATTCCCAGCCAGGACAAACATTCATTTAATGAACACTTCTATTTTCTCAAATGTATTTAAAATTAATAAGTACATTCTAGCACTTACTGCTTGACGTTTCGATTGCGTTACAACAGCCGTGGTCACAAGCGAACTGTTCGCTTGTGACCACGGCTGTTGTAACGCGTTTAGTCCCGTTTATATGAAGTATTTAAATGTATTTAATGCCAATACATTTGTGATGATTATTTTGCTGTCGGATATCCGTAACACAAGTGAAGAATCAGGTTAGTGTACATATTAGAGGTTGTAAGTATTTAGTAAAAAAAGAGATAAGAAATCGGCACAATTATATCACTAGCTCTTTTTCAGAGTAAACCTAAGTCAGATCATTAGTAATATTATCTTTGAAGGTAATGTCCATAATAATCGGAATTCAAAATGTTGATGTCTTTATCTCTTACTCAACATAAACGGTTTCACTTAAAATATTTTGAGTTTTAATTTAACTCTTATCAGTACGGTTTTCAAACGTAAACATTTAATTTTCTCAATAAATAAATGATTTTTTTTCATTAAATCTGAGCAAGTTCCACTTTGGTTTAGAATAGCTATTTAATTGAAATCTTTTATTTTTATGTGATAGGAGGCAGACGAGCTGACGGATCACCTGATGGTAAGCGATTACCGCCGCCCATAGACACCTGCAACACCAGTAGAGTCACAATTGCGCTGCCAACCTTTATCCCCCTTTCCCCCTAACTGGGCCTTCGGTACCCTCACTCACTCGACGAAACACAGCGCAAGCGCCTCTTCACGCGCCGGTCTTCTGTGAGGCCGTGGTATCACTCCGGGTGAGCCGGCCCATTTATGCTGAAGCGTGGCTCTCCCACGGTAGAAATCTTTTTTAATTCATCCAAGTAAGGTAAAACTTTTATGTTCAGAAACTAAGTAATCGACACATTTAACTTCTACAACTTTTACAGAATCCCAGAAAAAACCGCTAACCAGAGAAGAAATATTGAGAAGGAAAAGAGAAAATGAAAGGAAACGCTATGCGAGAATCAAAAGTAATCCACAATTACTAGCTGCGTATAGGAAAAAAGACAAGAAGAAATATTTAGAAAGATCTAGAGGAATAAGGTTTGTTTGTGAAACGTCAGAGGATGAGAAACAGCCGACTGGAGAGGAGTGGACACAGGGGTCCAGTAAATACTACGATAATAAGGAAGGAAATGTTGAAAGCGCTGACTTGTGTCTGTCACCCGCTAACCTGTGCGAGGCAGTGCTGAGATGTCCGTCAGTCTCAACGTTTTATCAGTATTACAAAAGTGATCAATCAAAACGATCAAAAAGAAAAAGTTGATTAGTTACCTACGCAAAGATGAAGATCAGTTGATATTAAAACTAAGTTTTTATCAACTTTGTTTTAGGGTATGTGTAATTTTGTTTTATCCCGACTATCGCAAAGCCAGAGGGGTTATTGAAGTTTATAAATTTTATATTATGTTAGTATTAAAAATACTTAATATGCATTCCACTAATCTGAAATTCCAGTAATCTGGAATGTATACCTTCTGCATATTAGATACTTAACACGAATGAATATCAAAACACACGTATCAAATGTATATAAAACTGACTGAAACTAAAGATGCGTGTAAAACACGAAAACACTTAACTTCCAATTGATATAGTTTTTTAATTCACTGGTTAATTAAGCTGTTGACCCCAATTTTATAAAAACGTTCCCAGTTCAAAGGCCTACAAATAAGTTTCACTGCTATGGTAACAATTACGTATAAAATACGTAAGCAATCAATATTACGGATGAAACATCCAGTCTCTATTTTTTGTTTTGCTTATTTCTCCAGAAACTGGAAAAAATATCAACGGAATCATTAATATATCAAGGATATGACCATAAAATGACACTTGATGTAACTAATTTAAAATATACGCAAATGCTAGGCGTTTTTACTGTAGTCGGGTTTTCATTAGTGATCCTTTGATATGACGATCCTTTATACCTCTACAACTTCTAAAAATGTTAAATGTAATAAAAATAAACTTATATTTTTTTTGTTTATTACTTATTAGAAGCTAAAATTTATTAAAGTATTGGGCATATTTGGCTCAGAATGCAATCTATCTCCTAATTATATTAATATACCTAAAAGGGCAACAGACAGATAAATACTTTCGTACTTTCGTAATAAACTCGTAAAATAAATGAATTTTTGTATTAAATCTTTGTAAACCATTTATTTTTCATTTTCTCCCAGCCTATCATCCTAGTTTTTAGATACTTAGTAGGTTTTACGGTATTTTCAAAGGTGTTTGTGTACCTATCAGTTAGCGATGTGTGTGAGCGAGCTTTAATTTCGGGACATTCTGTAAAATAGAATTGAAACGAAAATGACACGCCTATTAACTTGAGGTAAGGTTTTGCTTGATTAGATTGTTTAATTTCTTTTAATGCAGCTTTTTTTTCCTTGTTTTGTAGCTTAACAGTAGATAGAAAAAAATTAACACAACCTAAAAATAAGTGAAACCTCCTCAAATTGGTTACAGGCGTGTCCATAATCACGACCATCAACGATAAGCAAATACTTACATACAAGGGTCACTTCTACACACGGTCGCCTTACTCCAGGGTGAGGTGGCGTTGTGTGAACACGACTCACTGCTACGTGGGCCTGCTGTTGACTGAGGACTTCACTGTTAGGAAAGAGCCGAACCAGCACGACCATCAGCCTAGGAAGATCTTTATGACTAGGAGTGGGAAGTACAGGTTCTTGAGGGATAGATCGGAGAATCTTATTATATGAAGTGTTGGCGTTTGAGTCGACTATGGATAGCTACAGTGTGGAAAGTAGGTCTCTATTTGTTTAGAATGAACGATGATCAGGAAAAAGCTCTGAACTTTGTTTGTAGACGATAGATGGGAATAGTTCTAAAAATATTGAATGAATAAGTAAAAAACATACGGTGCCTCATGTTTGCTAGTAGGCTCCATTATTGTAAAGTGATTTCTAGTCAGATTGTCTATTATATTGATTAACTATACTAACCTGATATCTATATGCCAAATATAAATAATGATTCTCTTTTTACTGATTTAAATAACTTTATTTAAGGACTAATTAGGAAACATAGAATCGCACGAAAAGTTATGTGATCATAGACAAAAACAGCTAGGATATCTACGAGTATAATATGCGATTGGTATGTAGTTGGGTGGTGTGTAGAGGATTTACATTTTCTTCCAATTCACTACCTCTATGTGTTTTTTTATTTAACTTTATTATGCTTTAAAAGTTAAAAGTAACGTGTGTCCCTAATAAAATATACTAAGTGAACTGTATTGAAACGTGATTCATTTTTAATTTTAAATAAATCCATTCTTGTTTCTTAATCCTAATTACATTGCGTTTTATCGAGTTATAATTATTTTTTGTAACTTTTATCAATTTGTTTGCCTACTCAGGCGTCCTCAACAGATTAGCAGTCACATGGTTAATGGCCAGGGGGGCAATTCTCGTGACATTGCACACGACATTGAGGTCTAATTTTGTGATTTCATACATTCGTCCATACAAATCTTTAATTCGACTTCATAGTCGAGAGCACGAGAATAAAATTGCTTCCCAGTCTTGTCGACTTACTTGCTGTTAAAGCGTTTAGGGAATTGAAGCAAGGTAAACATTTATATTGAAGCACATTTTTTGCTAATTGTATATTAGTAGATGTTGATGATTGACAATTATTATTTTGGTCTACGTACAGTCAGCCACACATCAGGCTAACACAACCTGTCAAATTTCCTCAATTGAAATTCAACCTAATGTACCTACCTATATGACAGTAACATAAGAGTCGATTGAAGAAATTTGACAGTTTTGTATACCTACTTTGATGTATGCCTGTACGTGAAGTGTGTTAATACAAAATAATGCCTTAAAAATAATAAATCCGAAATGATATTTCAGTGAAACTGATCACGATGTCCAACGGGAAACAATACTACATGTACAACGGGTATACGTACCTCCAGCGTGGGGTCAGGCGCTGGCGCTGCACCAACGGCTGCAAGGCCTACCTCGTGATAGACAACGGCAGGCTGATGCAGGTCCGCCACGAGCACCCGCACCCGGCGCCGGCCTACCACGTCACGGATGCGGGGATCTACGTCAGGCTGCGTACACTTAAAGCAGATGTTCCGCGATATACATAGGCGTAGCCAGGGTTTACATGGGGGGGGGGGGCTATTCGACAAAATAACGAATGTAACTACATAACCCTTTATTAATGAGAAAAGTCCGATAAGTATAATAAACAGGTACGGTGGCCTGCACATCAAGTTACTACAATCTGTCAAATTTCTTTAATCGAACCTCACTTTTATGTCAAACGTGTTTGGTTCAATATCAACTGAGGAAATTTGACAGATTGTAGTAACTTGATGTGCTGGCCACTGTACATAGTCACAGAGACCTTTTTAAAGCAGGGGATGATATTGGCTAAATAGAAAAATACATGTAACCAGTTAAATTTTATCTTCACTTTTCGGGATGAGGGGTAGTTTACCCCCCCACAAAGTATACAAAACTGTCAAATTTCTTCATACACATTAGGTTGAATGTCCATTAAGGATTTCCTAATTGACATTGACAGGTTGTTCGTCCTTTAGCGCCAAGTATGCCACCAAGAGAATCCCACTATCTTGAAAAAACCGGCAAAAAAAGGTCGAGATGCAAGTTATGCGCAATGGCCAATATCGATCGAAGCACCGTTTGGAAGTGCGACAGTTGTAACGTCAACCTGTGTATGCCGGATTTCTTCAGAAAATACCACGAACATCTGCTTGACTAGGTATTTTATGTATTTTAAGCTAATATGTCTTTCTAGTTACTGCTAGATAGAGAGATAGATAGATATACTTTATTGCACAAAAATACAACTTAAGTACTAGGCATTACAGAAATTTAATCTACAATTTCGGCGGTTTTATCGCTGATTCTACCAGACAACCTTCGGGCAAAGGACATTTTATAGTAGAGAAGCTAGCTTGCTCGTTTAAGATGTTCATGATATTTTTATGATAGTGGCCTTTGGAAAAAGTTTTTCGGCGTCAAGTTAAGGGACGAAACCATTGGCCAATTTCGTCACTGGCCCAACCACGGAGCACGGTTTTTCTGACTACACGGTCTACGTAAATTATTTGGTACCCTTTTTTATTTTTACACTATTTTGATCGTTAAATTGCCATGCGATGTTTTTAAATACCTACATTAATATAAAATAGCAATTAATTGGTTTAAATTAATTGAGTGTATAAAAATGAGACATGATATCGAAACGGAATGCCAATAATTTTGGAGAAAGAAGTAGATACGAGTAACTACTTTTTGGATTGGTGAAGTAAAATGTTGGTTAAAATTAAGTAGAACTAAGTCGAGATTATTGGGTTTTTTACAATATATACAGTTGAAGGGTACTTGTTAATTTTAAACTGGTACAAAATAAATAAAAGTATTGTGCCATCAAAACATATGATGGGTTGGTATATACAATGTATTTATTTCAAATTTATACAGGGTATATGTTACACCCCTAGCTTTCAGGCATAATTTATATTTTAGTTCTCTGGCGGAAGCTTTTGTTACAATTAATCATTTTGTATAAAACAAAAAAGTGACAAACACATTTTTTTTAAAGTTTGCGAGTCTGTAATAAATAATTTTCTTTGTGAAATGTGTTGTTTTATTTTGTAATTACATAGGAAATAATTATTCTAGTCCATAAAATCACTAGGTCATCGCTTTAATTTTCGAAATATAAATAATTTCCTTCGCTGTACCGGCATTTCGGCGTGATCATCAAGTTCACAGGTCTGCAAGTTTATACAATGGACATTAAATTAAACGAATGAAACACAATTTCCAACGCTTATCTTATCTAGTTTAACAATAACACAAGTTGAATCCCTATAAACACGGCCATAAAACTGTTTTTAGTCGTACGGGCCGACCCGCTCGCTGCGATGACAATTCGTCTCAGAATTTAAAGATTTTTTTGCTGGTCACTGTTCTAACCTAACCTATTCTATATATTTTTATTGTGATAAAATTTACTAAACTTTATAAAACAAAAAATATTGGTGACGTCAGGCTTGAAAAGTAACCAGCAAATAAAAACTTGAAATTCTGGGACGAGTTTTTTTGCGACGAATTGCCCCCAAGCCCCCAATCTTCCTTTATAATTTTTGGACGATATTTCAGGGAAATTTATCACCCTGCCGAACGGCAAGCAATACTACATGTACAATGGTTTCACTTTCTGCCCAGACCTGAGGTGTGCTAGGCGATGGAGGTGCACCCAGAGGTGCAAGGCGTACGTTCTAATCGACAACGGGGTATTGCTGAGGGCGGTACACGACCACCCGCATATGCCGCCTAACTACCACGTTACCTCCACAGGGATTTATATCAAATAAAGGGATTTATATCAAATATTAATGCGGATTCGAAGGCATTAGTTACCTCGAGAATTCACTTTCAACAATCCACCCAGCATTAACTAACAATAGATGGCGTTGTGTGGGGGGTAGTGATAACTCGCCCGAGAATTTCAATATATTTTTGCTCGTCACTGCTCTAACCTAACTCCACCAATATTTTTTTCGTTAGTAACAAGGCAGCATCAGGTTAGGTGGGCGAGTTGTCCCATAACCCGTTGTTTGATGTTCCATAATCACAAAGTAGGAGGGTAGATTACAGGTCTGCTAAGAACACCTGCACACATTATTATTACATCCAAAAGGATGACTTGAGCTGTCTGTTCATTTATTGTGATGCCATAACGTATTTGTATGCCTTTGTCACATTTTTTCTGATTCTTTAATATACCTAATTAATTCCATATATTACTTTTGTTTTTAATATACCTTGTCCTTAGAAAGAAAACTTTCTTATTCCCTCTGTCCTCCTGCTTATCTGCAACAAAGAATTAGAAAAAAGGAGTGGACAGGTCATGCAGGGACAACCCAAGCGTCTTAATCCGCCTCTCATCCATCATTTCCCGTATAACATAAGTTAATTAATTGATTAAGACATAAAAGTATATATAATATATTCTACTGCTATGCCAAGGCCTCGATTATAGAAATCAAGTCATCGGTAATATGATGGGATTAGGCTTAATCACCACGCTTGGCTAATGCGGATAACAAAACCGGGCTATATTTGAAAAATTCGTAACATACTTTTTTGCTCGACCCACGAGATCACGGGTCGGGATGGATTTGGTACAACATACTGTTACGACTATGTGCCCCTGCATACGGAAATAGAGCTTGTCTCAAACGAGTAAGGTCTATTATTCCGTTGTGTACTACGTTATACACGCATAGTCGCCCCCGAACCTACGCATTCGGAATAGAAAATTATCGAACTCTCCATCGAACGTTCGAGAAGCTACGAGAAACATCGGGAACTATGTAGAAATCTCTCGAAGCCCTAATACGTAGCAACATGTCCGATGTCTACAAAGTCTCAATCGAAGTTACGAGAGAAAGATCGAGAAGTTCTATTCCCCTTCTAGTAAGGTCTCGCCCGCGCCTGTGCTAGTATAAAAGCGGGGACGGGCGAGCCGACGAGTCAGTTCTGATTTGGAAAGCGAAGAAGTGAGTTCCAATTTGGAAGCGATATTCTCCTGCGAACTAAGAGTGATCTTGTGTATTACCTGCGTAGTGTTTAAGGAAGATTTTAGTGTTTTAGTGCGTTTAAGTGTGATTTAGTGTTTTAATTGTGTTTGTTACTCGTCGAATAAATTAATTGTCTTTTTGTGACTTTGGCGTTTTTTCTTGATCTTACGTACCCCGTACCCGCAACAATTGGTGTTCAGAAGCGGGATTTGATAAACCAAAAAAACAAACAACAACAATGACACTTAGAAAAAAATATTAAGAAAAAAAAACTGGAACAAACAACAAATAATAAACACAATATACAAACCATTATAATAAAAATAATCTACCATTTGGGTATTTGACTAATCTCGATATAGTAAAAAATATTGATACTCTTTCAAAATATTGGTAATAAGAACCAATGGCCAACATTTTCAGTTAAAAATATAACGTCTAGCTGATTTTGTGAGCATTCAAAGTTTCATGGGCAAGTCCATTTTTAAAGAATAAAATTTAAAAAAATAATTATATCATTGAACTACCCGTACATTTTCCACCAACTTTTATTATAAAACCCAAACAAAATTTACACAGAAGTTTGAGTTGTGACGTCACACTTCAATAGACATTTGTACAGAGCGTTTTTGGAATTGCCCAAAATATGTGCTCTCAAAGTTGTGATATCTCAGCTAATTCAAATGAGAATCAAGTGATTCTTTCAACAATGTTTCTTAAATTGAGGCATCTTTTGATATGTGTTTACATAAAAAAATATAGTCAAATACCCAAAGAGCTAAATCACGCTAAATCGTGAAAACGATAGCATATCTGTGACATGAGCGACAGTGAACTTGACAGCCACACCCATTCCGGCCACACCCCGACCACATTTTGCCACGTATCGGTCTGTACCTCTTGGGCAATGATAAAACAATGTTATTATTCATTAATACTGAACAAAATCAAAGTATGGATGAGATCTGCCATGACAATAACACTACTGAGCAAGCTAAAGTATAAAATTGTGAGAGATGGTGTATTGGTGTGCTTGTATAGTGTTTGAGTATCTGGCGTCAAAGCAGGAGGAAAGAATGTGTTGCACAGTAGCCATTACTACCCGTGCGGATAAACATTGGGATTAGAAATTAAAACGGCGAAACTATTCACTTCTCGCTCGCACACTATTTGCGTCTATACTCGCACGACTGACAAAAAAAAGCTGCGTTTTAATAAAATATGTGAGCTAGACGCGCTCTCAGTTTTGAAGCTTTCGTTAAAATTGTCTTTTTTTTATGAGATAGGGGGCAGACGAACAGACGGATCACCTGATGGTAAGCGATTACCGCCGCCCATGGATCCCCGCAACACCAGAGGAGTCGCAAGTGCGCTGCCGACCGACCGGACCGCTAATATATGTATCCCATCAAAAACATACTCGACAAAAAAACCAAGTCTCCCAACTACCGTAAAAAGTGGTGAGATCCATGTTTCGCCAAGTCGGTTATTCATTATTGATTTGGCAATCACACAATATATCTCACAAGCAATGCATTAATTGATTCGGTTGTTTAATGTGATTGCCATTTAATGTGAAACTAACGATTAAAATTTCTATGAAAATAAATCTATAATCGAATTGAGCCATAAAAGGACAACTCTAATCGTTCTCACCAAAAAGGCCGACTTTCGATACTGTTTTAGCTATATTTACTGTGGCACGGTCAACACACGTCATCAGAAACGAATTAGGATACCACGGAGACGCAACATACCTACTTAAAATTTAAAAAGGTAAAAAATGAGAGGCGATAAAATATCCCAACTAATATTGAAACTTCGTGAGATTAACTCCTTGGATTCCTCTGTAGCATGCTATTGTCGCAGGAGTTCGAACGGCAAGGTGATCTGAACGGGTAGGTTGTTGAGAGGTGCGATGTCCCTGATAACGTCAATATATGCTTTGCGTCTGATAACGTCAATTGAAATCACGATTCCAATTCTGTAATTTTGACCGCTGTTGTGACAATTAACTTTGCTCCTATACTGTCGAAGTGCACGAAGGTTCTACGTTCTTCTGACAGACAACATCGAAAATCCATGAACAGCCTCGTTAAGTGCTGATGTATGCTGATGATATGGCGCTGATAAAGTTTTATCAAAAATTGAGTCACGTAGCGACTCCAATGTTGGTCTTTGTTCTTTTGCAGATTTCGTTTTTCTGACTAACAAGACAAACACCTGGAACACGCGTATAGAGCACAACTCCGCGATCGACAACAGAAACCTGGTGAGAGCCTACAGCAATGGGCGGCGGAAATCGAGAGGCTAGTCCGACGTGCATACGTGTCATGCCCGACGATGGTGGAATCAATGATCCCGCAAGCTTTCTATGATGGCATTAGGGACGAAGATGTCAGACATGCCGTGAAGCTGGGACATCATCAGACCTTTGCAGGAAGCTCTAGCCCATGCCTTGGAGGTGGAAGCCGTGCATCAGGACTCTAGAAAACATCGACTTCGGGAGGTTGTGGTTAAAGAAAAACCGTCTTTGGGCCCGATATGCTATGGCTGCGGCGAGGAAAGGCCATATTGTGATGAGTTGCCCTAAACAAAGATTGTCACGTAGAAACAATAGTAGCGGACAAGTCTACACAAGTCGACGAAGATGAGCTATCGTGTATCAGGAACGACCGAAACTGGCGTGGCTACAAGGACGGCATGTACAGGCGTAGCTACGGAGATATGGGAAACTGGCGTAGCTACGGAGATAATGGACGCTGGCGCAGCTACAGTGACAACGGGAACTGGCGTGACCGCAAGGGCGCAATCGGCATCAAGGACACGGAGTATGTACGCGACGGGAGGGACACGCGGGATGTGCGTGATCCGCGCCGCGAGCGCGACGTGTCGACCGCTGAGACCAACGGCCATGCACAGAACCGTCGTCATAACGACGGGAAGGCGCTGCCGGAAATAGAGAAGCTGAAGAAACCGAACTCCTTAGAAAAAGTCCGGATGATAACCACCCAGGGACTGGAACAGAGATGGAGCGAGGATGCTTTAAGAAAAGCTCAAAAAGAGGACAGTGACCTGAGAAAAATTTTCGAGTGGAAGAAATTAGGTCAGAAACCTTCTTGGAGCCAAGTAGCATCTTCAAGCCCCATTACGAAAAGTTACTGGGCGCAATGGGACAGTTTGGAGATTAAGGATGGAGTACTCTTCAGGAAATGGGAAACACCAAAAGGGGACCAAACAACATTACAGCTGATTGTACCCCGTAAACAGTGCTTCCTTACTGAGATACATACACGATGGGGTATCCGGAGGACATTTAGGCGTGAAGAAGACCCTAGTAGAAGTTGAGACAGAGATTCTACTGGATACACTGTCGGGAGGACGTCGAAGACTGGTGCAAGAAATGTACGACTTGCGCATCAGTAAAGGGCCCACAAACTAGGAGTAAGGGCAAACTCAAGCTGTACAACGTCGGCGCTCCATGGGAAAGAATCGCAGTCGATGTAGCTGGCCCCTTTCCAGAATCCGATGAAGGAAACAAATACATCATTGTGGTCCAAGATTACTTCACTAAGTGGCCCGAAGTCTTCGCTACGCCTAATCAAGAAGCAAAGACGGTCGCTAAGAAGTTAGTCCACGAGGTGATTTGCCGATTTGGTGTACCCCTAGAGATCCATTCAGACCAAGGAAGAAACTTCGAGTCAGCACTGTTTCAGGAGGTCTGTCAACTGTTGGGTATGCATAAGACCCGTACTACTCCAGCACACCCGCAATCCGATGGCATGGTCGAGAGATTCAACCAAACGTTGGAAAACCACTTGGCCAAAGTTGTCGACGAGCATCAACGAGACTGGGACCAGTACATACCGCTTTTCCTACTGTCCTACCGATCTGCGATCCACGATAGTACAAGCGCTACCCCAGCAATGGTAAACTTTGGTCGAGAAATGCGGCTTCCGGTAGATGCATTGACTGGGACACCGCTAGAAGCTCCAAAAACCAGTAACCGAATATGCGGCTGACCTACAGAAGCGCCCTGGATGAAGTACACGCTCTAGTTAGAGACTGTAGTCTAAAGTCCAGCGAAAGAATGAAGACCCGTTATGACCGCAAAGCCAACACCGACGGTTTCGAGGAAGGGGGTTCTGGTTTGGTTACACAACCCACTCAGGAAGAAAGGCAAATCACCGAAGTTCCAGCCAAGGTGGGAAGGGCCATACAAGATTATTACTAGACTGAACGACTTAACCTATCGGATCAAACAAGGAACAAGAGGAAAACCTAAAATTGTTCACATTGATCGGTTGGCTCGTTACCATGGGTCCAATGATGCTCGGGACGAGCATGACTAAGAGGGGGGTAATGTTACGACTATGTGCCCCTGCATACGGAAATAGAGCTTGTCTCAAACGAGTAAGGTCTATTATTCCGTTGTGTACTACGTATACACGCATAGTCGCCCCCGAACCTACGCATTCGGAATACGTTGCACCCAGATTCTATCAAGTTGCTCAAAGATGTCGACAAAATCACGAAAAATTAATTACGTATTTATAAAAAAACTAGGCTGAATAACAAAATTCTGACAAACCAGACATCAGTATTTATAATATCTACTAATTAAAGGAATTTCCGATTGAATTGGTAATCTCGCTCAGTAAATATCTGGAGAAAACGTAATTTTTAGAGGTATTTTCAAATCGAAAAACTATCGAACCAAACTCGCCAAATCGTGTTTCTAAAACATTACAGACTTAGATAAAGGTATGAATTAATGTTCACCTTAGTATCAGATTGTACCGTCTCCCAGGGACCTGGCAAAGCCACAATGAAGGTAAGGTTTTTTTTTGTAGCCCCTTAAATTAACGAATAACACAATTTAACGCTTATCTTATCTAGTTTAACAATAACACAAGTTGAATCCCTATAAACACGGCCATAAAACTGTTCTAGTCGCACGGGCCGACCCGCCCGCTGCGATGACAATACGTCTCAGAATTTAAAGATTTTTTTTCTGGTCACTGTTCTAACCTAACCTAACCAATATATTTTTATTGTGATAATATTTACTAAACTCTACAAAACAAAAAATATTGGTGACGTCAGGCTTGAAAAGTAACCAGCAAATAAAAACTTGAAATTCTGGGACGAGTTTTTTTGGGACGAATTGCCCCCAAGCCCCCAATCTTCCTTTATAATTTTTGGACGATATTTCAGGGAAATTTATCACCCTGCCGAACGGCAAGCAATACTACATGTACAATGGTTTCACTTTCTGCCCAGACCTGAGGTGTGCTAGGCGATGGAGGTGCACCCAGAGGTGCAAGGCGTACGTTCTAATCGACAACGGGGTATTGCTGAGGGCGGTACACGACCACCCGCATATGCCGCCTAACTACCACGTTACCTCCACAGGGATTTATATCAAATATTAATGCTAATTTTGAATAGTTACCTCGAGAACACACTTTCAACAATCTACCCAGCATTAACTCACAATAGATGGCGTTGTTTGGGGGGTAGTAATAACTCGCCCGAGAATTTCATAGACTTTTTTTGCTCGTCACTGCTCTAACCTAACTTACCAATATTTTTTCGTTTAGTAACAAAATATGATTAGGTGGGCGAGTTGTCCCATAACCCGTTGTTTGATGTTCCATAATCACAAAGTAGGAGGGTTAGGTTACAGGTCTGCTACGAACACCTGCACACAAAATTATTACATCCAAAAGGATGACTTGAGCTGTCTGTTCATTTATTGTGATGCCATACGTATTTTTTTGCCTTTGTCACATCATTTCTGATTCTTTAATATACCTAATTAATTCCGTATATTACTTTTGTTTTTAATATACCTTGAACTTAGAAAGAAAAGGTTCTTATTCCCTCTGTCCTCCTGCTTATCTGCAACAAAGAATTAGAAAAAAGAAGTGGACAGCGAGAATTTTTAAACATTGTCACTGTCCACACGAGGTAGACAATGGTCATGCACGGATAACCCAAGTTTCTTAATCCGCCTCTCATCCATAATTTCCCATATAACATAAGTTAATTAATTGATTAAGACATAAAAGTATACTATCCTACTGCTATGCCAAGGCCTTCATTATAGAAATCAAGTCATAGGTAATATGATGGGATTGGGTTTAATCACCACGCTTGGCTAATCGGATCACAAAACCGAGCTATATTTGAAAAATTCGTAACATACTTTTTTGCTCGACCCACGAGATCACGGCTCGGACGGACTACAACATACTATTTATTAAAAAACAAAGCGAAGAAAGACATCCCAATCTTCCTTTAAAATTTTTGGATGATATTTCAGGGAAATTTATCACCCTGCCGACGGGCAAGCAGTACTACATGTACAAAGGCTTCACATTCGGCCAAGACCGGCAGGTGCGCCAAGCGATGGAGGTGCACCCAGAGTTGTAAGGCGTATGTTGTAATAGAAAACGGGGTGTTGGTCAAGGCGGTGCATGACCACCCACATATGCCGCCTAAATACCACGTCAACTCTTATGGGATCTATATCAAGTATACTAGCTAAATCTTCTATTGTCCGTGACATTTATGATATCAACCACCTCGAAAAAAAAATTGACCGTAATATTTGTTCTAGATTTGTATCTAAAACATAATATATAATGGTCTCAATTCTCGAAATTTTGTTGAAATAATTACTTGATTGTCATTGAAACAACTTTTTTTGGGAAAAGCCTAAAACGCTCCATACAAATGGGATATGGCGTGTGACGTCACACGCCTGCAATATTGTTTGCATTTATTTCGAATTTTGTTTGGTAGCGATATTAGGTTAACGGTTTTATTAGCACTCGTACTCGAGTGTAGTAATACACCTTATTGATACAATCTAAATACTGTTTGTATTATAAAGTTCCTGTGTCTTACAGTAGATGGCGCTGTTTTGATGAATCAGAGCGTGGGACCCTGCATCGCAGTATCAAAATATCATTATGTTTTATATTCACGAATAGCAAAATGTCTGAATGTGTAAAGATACAGATAGTTCTGCTGTAAATATTGAAATAGTGTATTATTTTCTAGTATTATCACAAAACACATAGGTTATACGTACATTAAATTTTGATTGTCCCAAATGATTTTTCAGCTAAATCGATAACTCTAACAACCGGCAAGCAATACTTTATGTATAAAGGCTACACTTACTGCCCAGACTTGAGATCTACTAAGCGCTGGAGGTGCACCCAGGGCTGCAAAGCATACCTGCTAATTATAAACGGGTTCCTGGCCAAAGCCGTCCACGATCACCCTCATCCGCCGCCTAAGTACCACGTTACGTCCGGAGGGTTGTATATCAAAATGTAATATTTATGCCCTTTGTCAACCTTTGCGCATTCCTTTATCACTCGATAATGATATACAGGATGTATCTGTGAACATTTACATCCGTTTAACCACGTGTTCTACCAACCATTTTGAACAAGATTATTATGTTTTACGACTTTTCGAAATTCATCGCAAATTTTCGACTCCCCAAATGATCAAGTCACGTGATGGACTTAATAAGATTTTTTTTTGTGAATTTCCAGCAGTAGTCATTGTGAATGATGTTTAGAATGGTTGGAATTTTGAAAAAGTTTAAAAGCAACTCAACAAAATTTTGGTCGCTTTTTCTACTATTTCTTAACAAATTTATGTAACAAAAAACCACATGGAGAGTTTATTGTAAAATGCAATTCCGTAGGTAGGTAGAATTGAATTAAATGACATTTTTATCTAACATTTTCTTGTTCTTCTCCTTAAAAATTGTACATTTGTGAATCTCAAAAGTATTAAAACTTCACCTAAGATAAAATTCTCCTAACGATGTTTCAGCTAAAATGATAACTCTGCAAAATGGAAAGCAATACTTCATGTATAAAGGTTACACGTACTGCCAAAGGATCCACTGCCCCAAACACTGGAGATGCACCCAGGGCTGCAAGGCGTACCTACTGATGGAGAATGGAATTCTGGTGAAGGAGGCCCACGACCACACCCATCCGCCGCCTAAGTACCACCTCACGTCCCAAGGTTTCTACATCAAAGTATGAGTGTATTCTACACAGACGTTTTGTAAACTCAAGATGATCAAAACAAACATTTTGAACGCGCGCGCTTACTAAATGAATACAAGCATTCAATTTACGAGCGTGCTCGCTAAATGGAGTAAGGCGAACTCACCGACTTTCATGATGACGGACAATAGATGGCGTTGTTGAACAAGACGAAACAAAGTGGTAATTTAGTAATTAATCTTACTGGATATAAAATTAAATGATACACGTACGTCAGAAAATGGATCATATGGTTTTCTCTCCGCTCTAATTCCCTTTAATCTAGTAAAGTTTCTTAAGAAGTACATTTTTTACCTAAATCTTTAAAAATGTTCCTCTCGATAAAGAACATGTACTCATGTATGTTATGTTTCGGTCGTAACGTCCGGTTCGGTTTAGGCCCTCGGGTATCTTAGGGTTTTTTTTTCTCCACAAAGAATAGTGGAATAGGCCACATGAATCTGGTCGTTCTTATCCACAAAGTTCCAGTGTCTATGGTTAAAGAAGGCTTTCTATCTTAAATAAATTGGAAATTCATAAGTGTTCCGCATAAAAAAAAATCTAAATAAATTATATTCCCTATTTATCTTTCCAGTCGAATTGATGACCCTGACAACCGGTAAGAAATATTACATGTATAAAGGATATACTCACTACCAGGACACCAGAAAGCGCTGGCGGTGTACCAACGGATGCAAGTCCTACCTGATGATGGAAAGTGGCGTGCTAGTGTCGGCAGTCCAGGATCACGACCACTTGCCTCCGAAATATCAGGTCACGCCTGAAGGATACTACTATACTGAACGAATCAGGAAACTTTGAAGAGTTTTGCACATACATATATGTAGATTGAAACAGAATGGGAGGATAGAGAAAGGAATAGTCGTGATTGCCTGGGTTTTGCTGCGATGTCATACATCGTCTTCAATGAAATAAAAAGTTGCTGATGATCTTGCCGACGACCCTTAGAGCATTTAAGCGACGACCAATTCGACTTGATCGTTCAGACAAGGCTATTAATGATATATTTTTTATTTTAAATAGAAAACTGATGACTTTATAATTGACAAATAAATCAATGACAGTAAATATATATGAGGTTTTTTTATTATTTTTTGACGCATATGTGTACATTTACTAGACAACTTTATGTAAGACTTCCGCGAAGTTATCGACACCCAACGCCATCTATTGGTTGGTTCAAATAGGTGCTAAAAGCAAAATTAAGTCACGAAGCGAAATAAAGGCACCGATTGCCATGCTATCCTTGTTTACCTTTCTCTTGCAAAAATTGGAGGGAAATTAAAGAAACGCAAAGTCTACTCTGACTCAAAGTTAGCTTCAGCTTTAAAG
Source organism: Cnaphalocrocis medinalis (assembly GCA_014851415.1). Lineage (NCBI taxonomy): Eukaryota > Metazoa > Arthropoda > Insecta > Lepidoptera > Crambidae > Cnaphalocrocis > Cnaphalocrocis medinalis. Next base: position 2,715,753 of record CM026283.1, read on the forward strand.
GCAATTAAGCAAGGTACGAGTATCTACAAAGCCTCACGTCAGTTTAATATAGCTCAGACAACGTTAAAAGACAAGCGAGATGGCAAATATTTGGGTTATTCCACTAATCCCCATTGATAATCCCCATCAATGGGGATTTGTGAACCGTTTTTCCACAAATCCCCATTCAATGAATGTTGTTATTCCACTGATTTCCTTTGATAATCACCATCAATGGTGAATGTAGTACGAGCAGCAGGGCAAGCACTCCAAACACAACGGCGACCACCAACGGCCAAGCGGCTAGTGTAAGTATTTATCTAATATTGTTATGCGTTTTTACATAATTTTTATAGTTTGCACATTATTGAATGTTCCTTTCCATTATTAAACTGAACCTTAAACTATTTTGAGGACATTGCCACTCTTTTTTAATTTTTCTTTCGTTAGTTTTATTCAGCTAAAGATTCTAGTTATTGTTTTTTTCTGTAGGTAGGTAGGTACCCATATTATTTTGTCTAATTAATAATTATTTTTTTATGTTAGATTTTGTGGTATTTAGACAAATGTTTCTTCGAGAAAGTTGTACACTTACAGATTTCGAGTCGAACTTAAAAATTTGGATGGTGATTAAAAATTCACCTTGTATATAAATTTTTTTATCGTCATCGTAACCAGAACTTTTTTTTTATTTAGGCAGTGAAGAAGATGACGACACAATCCATGCGCTGATGTGTAGTGGCTGGGTGGCAAGAATGTTTGCGAACGATGAGGATGAAGTCGAAATGCTCACGCATCCGAGCATTTCGTTAGAGTGGCCTCCTTATCTTCCGACACCCAATGCGCTGACGCCGGCATCCATCACGCCGACCCCCGATAGGCCCGTGCCCGCTCCTATGGAAGTCGCGCCCGCGTCCGCTCTCATGGAGCCTAATGATAAGTTTATATTTAACTGGAGAGCGTTTCCAACGTCTCAAACTGAACCAAGTTTGAGGCGGGAGCGGTTCTCCCAGAAGAATATCGGACCTACGGTTTCTTTTACGAGCCCATATGACGCCTTCACAGCCATATGGGATCGTGAGGTCATTGAAATAATCGTCACAGAAACCAACAGATATGCACAGCAACTGGTGATTACCAAGTTAGAGGTTGGTGACATCCTACCCTCTAGCCGCATTACTCAATGGCGAGACACGACTGTAAATGAAATTTACACGTATCTCGCCATCGTTTTGGCTAATGGGTGTAGTGGTGAAGACCAGACTGGAGGAGTACTGGAATACGTCGAGAGACATTTTCAGTACTCCCGGCTTCACCTCTAACATGGTATTTGATCGGTTCGCACTTTTATCGAGATGCCTACATTTTAGTAACAACGATCTGTGCGATTCCGAAGTCCTGACGGCAACCCAGGCCAAAATTTTTAAGATTCAGCCGATATTAAATCACGTCAATGCTAAATTTACTACACTATATAACTTGTCACAAGATTTGACACTAAATGAGAGCCTGACAATAAATAAAGCTACCAATGTCGACATTAAGACTTATGAATTATGCGAGTCGAAATCGGGGTATTTATGGCGTATTGAAGCTGACGCGGGTCATGATGATATGGGCCTAACGCCACAAACACCTGAGGAAGAAAGCCCTATTGCTGGCAGATTTCGAGCTCTGGTCCTCCGTATGGTAAAGGGCCTCGAACATCGAGGCCATACCATATGGATGGACAATGATTATAACTCGCCCGCTCTAGCCCGTGAGCTCAAGGTCCTTGGGTTCGATTGCGTAGGACCGCTGCGGACATGCCGCGCGTCTGTTCCAAAAGAACTTAATATTAAAAAAAAAGACATGTTAGTCGGTCAAGGTTTCGGCTGCACCTCGGGAGATGTAGATCTCTTGTTATGGCGAGATAAAAACCGCGAAGCTTTTATCTCCACATACCATGGAATCGCAACTACCAGGTGTGGCGAAGACTTGAAACCGACAGTCGTTGCAGACTATAATATCTGTATGGGGGGTGTGAATAAAAAAGACCAGCTTCTGGCAATGTATCCCATCGAAAGTAAAAGAACTATGGTGTGGTACAAAAAATTGTTCTGGCTTCTCTTAAACGCCAGTGTCTTTAATGCATTCATACTGCTGCAAAACAAATCTTTACCGCACCGGCAATTCCGGAAGTCGTTAATTAATGATTTGTTAGCAGCACACTCTTCACCCGCACCCACGCACACAACAATCACTTCTACAGTACACTGCCCAGCGCAATACGCATTTATCAACCCGACAAAGAGTCACCGACTGAAGCGCAAGTGCGCTGTATGTAAGAAGCGCACGGTTACTTATTGCAAAGCATGCGATATGGCTATGTGCGCATTCACGTGTTTTGAACCATACCACACTCCACATTGATGCATGGCACACCCACACACATACAAACACACACACACAAACACATACACACAAACACACACACAAACACACACACACAACACACACAAACACACACACACTAGTCACTGGCGTTTAAAAGTTTAAAGTTTTTTTAAATTCGTTATCTCAACTTATGGAATATTCTACAACGGTGGAAGTAGTGGGGCGCGCTAGTATAAACACCCGTACGGGTAAGCCAGCGAGTCAGTTCCGATTTGGAAAGCAAAGTGAAATAATCTCCTGCGAACTAATGCGAATTCGAGTTTATTAAATTGTGTAATTGTTCTCGTTAGTAAAATTAACTGTCTATTTGTGACTTAAGGGGCTACACGAATGAAACTAGCGCCGCCAACCTATTTACACTGATTGTGGCGAAAATATGAGATTTTTGAAGAAAATAAAACATTACAGACTTAGATCCAAGTAAATTGGATTTTTCAAGATGCAATACAATATTTCTAACACGCGACAAGTAACAATAAAGTTAATTATTGCTAAAAACGGTCACTTTTAGCAATAATTGACATTATTATTACTTTTCGCGTGTTTTATAAATTGTATTGCATCTTAAAAAAATCAATTTACTTTTATCTAAGTCTGTAATGTTTTGCTTTCTTAAAAAATATCGTATTTTCGCCACAATCAGTGTAAATAGGTTGGCGGCGCTAGTTTCATTCGTGTAGCCCCTTAATGTTCAGCCATCTCTTCCATTAGAAATATTGTTACGACTGTGACCCTGCATACGGAAATAAAGAGAGACTATTATTCCGTTGTGCACTACGTCACATACGCATAGTCGCCCCCGAACCTACGCGTTGGGAATGGAAAACTATCGAACTCTCTATCGAAAGTTCGAGAAGCATTGAGAAACATTGAGAACTGCGTAGAAGCCTCTCGACGCCCTAGTTGCAATATGCCCCGAAGATTCTGGAAGGACATACTAGAATGTTCTGGAAGCAACGCGAAAGCAAGCGCCCACGTCTGCGCTAGTATAAACGCGGGACGTGCAGGCCCGGCGAGCTAGTTCCGATTTGGAAAGCGAAGTGAATTATTCTCCTGCGAACTAGGAGTGATCGATTGAATTACCTGCGAAGTATTTCGGAAGTTTTTAGTGTGATTAAGCGTTTTAATCGTGTTTTTAATATTCCTCGAATATCTTTATCGATATCTTTTTGTGACTTTGGCGTTTTCTTGAATTTTACGTAGATACCCAGTGCCCGCAACTGAACAATATTATTAAGTTGTGTAATTATTCTAAATACACAACTTTATAATATTGTTCAGTTCGTCAGTAAAATTAAATGTCTATTTATGAATCTTGACGGGATGTTCTTAATTTACGTGCGATCTGCAACGATATAAATTATAAATTATTGAGTATTGATATTAAATAGTATTCTATTTCGTTGGCGATCTGTTGTTGTTCAAATGTTTGGCATCTCGGTACTTTTAGTTGTAAATAAGTTTGTTGCCACTCGGCTAATCATGGGAACTAGTAGAAATTGGAAATTGTCTCCAACTATATCCAATGATACCAAATGAACGCTTTAAGAAAATTAATTAAGATGGCTGTTACCTGATGGTCGCTTGAAAAAGGTAATTATCCTACGACCTTAATTATAATCTAAGGACGCTAACACTGCGCTTAATTATTGTATATGAACGTGTACTAAAACGTTTCTACTTTTTATACCGGCTTTAAAGAAAAATTTAAAAAGTGTTTTATAATGACTACTGTAGTCGCTCAACGGCTAATAAAGTCACAACTAATGCTGTTTTTTTCAAAAGTGTCCGTGTTGATTGACATTCTAACTAATATTATAAATGCGAAAGTAACTCTGTCTGTCTGTTACTCTTTCACGCCAAAACTACCGAACGGATTTGAATGAAATGTCGTATACAGATGGTTTAGACCCTGAGAAAGAACATAGGCTACTTTTGATTGCGAAAAAGGGGTTGTAAGGGGTTAAAAAGGGGGGGGTGAAAAGTTACTATTCCACGCGGAAGAAGATTTTCCATAAAAAAAGTTCCCCCTGTCAGTGAGACTAAGACTGAAAGGCCTTCCGAGCGTAGGCCAACAATAAAATGTTAAATTGTTCTCATTATGCAACAATAATAATTATCATAGGTAAACACTTAAACTTTTTGGCAGTATGATGAATAATCATAATTATTCATACTGCCAAAAAGTTTAAGTGTTTACCTATGATTTCTATGAGCTATGAGCATTTTTGTTACCACTAGCCTAGCATTAAGTTTTTCAAATAAATATTTCTGTAAATTCTGTCTTTAATTTTTTTTATGGATTTCTTGAGAATCTTCTAATGTATTTCTTGTATTAGATTGTTTTGTAACCCAATGAGCAATTTGCTTCCGCGGTTGTTTACCTGAATCTACAAGTTAATTTTATTGACCAAGCGAATTCTCGAACTGGTAAGCACTGATTCCAGGGAGAGAACGTAGGTACCGAACTCCGTTATCATTTATTACATGACATAAGTCGTGAAAAAGGCATCTATTCCGTTTATATTGACGTCATTTTCACTTAAATTAGTACCTACCTAATGTATACGTAGGCGTTGTTTTTCGTCGGTTTGAGGCCTATTACTTCGACAATATCAAATAAATTAACGAATATACTAACAAGTGTATTTCGAATCAGCCTACTTTAGTCTTGGACAAAAACACTTATTTTTTTTTGCTGGGTAATAAGCTTAGCAGATTTGTATACAACATCGAAAACGAAATAATGACCAATGATATATATTTGACAGGGGACTTTAAAAAGATCACCTTGGTGAACGGCAAAACATTTTACATGTTTATGGGGTTCACGTATTCGTTCGGGTTCACGTCCCGGGTGGGGCAGAGGTGGCGGTGCAGTTCCGGGTGCAAGGCGTACATCATGGTCAGCGAGGACGGCCAGCTACAGAAGGTAGTGGGGGATCACACGCACCCCCCACAGAAGTATGTGAAGACCTCTTGCGGGAGGTATTGTAAGATGTAGCTCTAGTAGAGTACCTTTTTGAAGTGTTCAATAAAAAGATTTTGTTCTTCTTATAAGATCTGATTAGGTGAAATTTAGAATTGTGTGTGATAATAATATATCTTATTATTAAATGTGATTGCGTGACTGAATTGGTTCGTTATTTTTATCAGAAACATGTCATTTTTACCTGTTAGTAAAGGGATTTACGTACAGGTGACACATCTCTGAAATTTCTGCATAGTGATATGGAGAGAAGAAACTAGGATACGGAAAATCGAATGAAGGCTCAGGTTGTATAACCCAACGGGTTCTCTGTACTAGTACAATATACAAGGTAAGACAAGCATGTTTTGGCCAAAACTTGTCTTCACCGACAATAGTTCCAAATAGTAACAATAGATGGCGCTAAATGTCGATTCGGTTTGTCGAAAAATTCTATATTATGTTAGTCGATTTCTAAATATGACCAATTCGTTAGATAGGACATATTGGCACATAACCGACGTATAATAACTTCATCTGTCATCCACCAGTTTATACAAAAATAAAGCTCCGAAGCGGCAAGGAGTTCATAATGCTGAACAGCTACACCTACTCGTTCAAATGCAAGTCCAGGGTCGGGGAGACCTGGAGGTGCACCAGCAGCCACGAGTGCAAGGCCTACCTGAAGATGCGCGGCTCCGGCGAGTTGCTGAGCGTGGAGCACGAGCATCATCACAAGCCGCCGCTCTACCACCAGACTATTGACGGGACCTATGTTCGGATATAACAGACAGCTAAGACAATTATTATGACATGTGTAGTTGGCTTAAACTGACAAGAGTGATGGTAGCTCCATGTATAAATACGCGCCTTCCATGTACAGTGGCCAGCACATCAAGTTACTACAATCTGTCAAATTTCCTCATTTGATATTGAACCAAACACGTTTGACATAAAAGTGAGGTTAGATTGAAGAAATTTGACAGATTGTAGTAACTTGATGTGCTGACCACCGTACATATTTCTAACTTTCGGCGGCGAGGGAAACCATATTGAAGAAACCTCCAAGTTCCCGATAGTTTCTGAAATGTGTAACCAATGCGGTTGGTCTACTGGTTCCCCTGTCTAGTTTATTTATTTAAAAACTTTATTGCACAAAACTTCGTACAATAGGCGAATTTAATGCCAAGAGGCATTCTCTACCTTTGGGTCAAGAAGAAAGGACAAAATAGGTACTTCAGTACAGTTACAGTACAGTTCATCTGTCCGCTTTCAATGGGTTGCGAAGGTCAGGTGGCCGTCGCTTCATTGTATCTAATTACCAGACTTCCCAAGTCCTGGGCTACGCGTACCCCGGGCTCCAAAGCGACAGCTTTGGACGCAACTGGGAATATAGTTTCGATTAAGTATCCACTTTTTCCCTTCATAACTTTAGTTATAAAAAAAAACAATTGATAGTGGCAACAAGCTGAGAAAGGTCAGATGAAATATTTACTTTTTTTATGCATCGGAAATCAAACGCTATTTCGCATTAGTGCCATTAGCCTGATGTTGACGTTTTTTTTTATATTAATATTTATCTTTAACACTAGAAATGTTTATCTACCCTCCTCATTAAAAAACATAGTCTTATCTATTTGTCACTTTTATTTAAGTAACAGCATAATTTTTAAACCATGACTGACTTTATGGGTTAGGTATGTTATACAATTTGATTAAGAAGGCATCTGCTATTATTTAAGTCTTGGAATGATCTGACATAAGTATTATAAAACATATCGTAAGTATATCATCCATACTAATATTATAAATGCGAAAGTAACTCTGTCTGTCTGTCTGTCTGTCTGCTACTCTTTCACGCCAAAACTACTCAACGGATTTAAATGAAATTTGGTATACAGATAATCTAGACCCTGAGAAAGGGGGTTGTAAGGGGTTGAAAGGGGGGTAAAAAGTTACTTTTCCACGCGGACGGAGTCGCGGGCGGCCGCTAGTTTTTAATAAATAAATAAAAACTTTCGTTTTGACACCATCACGTGACTTTTCGTCATGTACTAAAATCGTTGGCGTACTTATTATTACTGCTCGCAACCCGCACGAGTAGAATCGTTCTTAAAGTTCCTTTAAGCAAATGCCCTTTTCTATACTAATCCTTAGAAATCCCGGTCTCCTTTCTTGTCGAGTTGCTCTTCACATCGTGAGAATAGACTCGACAAACGTCTTATTCCGTCAATTCTGCAACTACTAGTACTTATGACAACGTGCTAAAGTTCATAATCGTGGAAGCGTGTTTAAAGTAAGTGCACTGACATGTACCGTTCGTTGGCCTTCGGAGGCTTCGCTTGAGAACCCGTCTCTCGCATCGCTCGTAAGTTCACGTCTATACTATCGTGATTGTGTTGTTTAGCCTTCTAATCTTCCACGACTGACTGCCTAGAGGTTAGATCTTATAATAAATCGAAGCGATACTGTAAAAAGTTGTTAGGCATCGATTAACAAATTCATTCAACATCTTTGAACATCGATCTCATTCCACTTATGCGTTTAACACTTCACCTTAGCGTTTATTATCATTAGAAAGACAGGTGTCTAATGACGATTCTAGGGCTTTATTAAATAACTAGTGGTCCGCTCTCACTTCGCTTCGGAACAGTAGCATCAAACTGAACTATTAGATGGCGCTAGGCGTCGATTACATCACGCTAGTGTTTCGTGTTTTCGGTTTACCTATAACCCTGTCGTTATCTACAGAAAATATCTCTTTATAAATAGTATAGAAGATAATGGTGTAGTCAGAGTCAAATTCAAAATATATTTATTTGCATAGGCGTGTACACATCACTTACAAATCGTCATGCCTACATTCAAAAATATTTAAAACTATTTGTAGATAATGTTTAATTTAAATGCAATTAAATATATTTCTTTCTTATACATAGGATATACTAAAAAATAAATAGACAATGCGATTCTACCACCGGAATCGGAAAGTTGATTCTGACGAGAAGATCCGGCAAGAAACTCGGTCTGATTGATTTCTTTTAATTACACTAAAATGTTATATGTTTAAATGTGCGATTTGGATATTACGTTACATTTTATTAAATTATATGAATACAAACATACGTTTGATTAAGCATTTTTTTTTATTATTATTTAGGAGTATTAAGAAGTACCATACATTAAAGTAAATCATTGCACATTTTATTTCTGTTGGTTTTACGTGTAGCTCCCGTACAAAAATTGCATGTTCCTTTGTTTTATTCAAATTATGCAATCTAAATTATTTTTGTTTTTATAGATATTATGAACAAAAAGAAACGCAAGTGTTATACTAATGCCCAAGTGACTGAAGCACTTTCATCAATTCGACGAGGTATGAGTATTTACAAAGCCTCGAGACTGTATAATGTACCAGAGTCTACATTACGGAACAAACGAGACGAGCGTTACGAAAATGAACATTGTGGTAAGCAACCAGTACTCACCCTTAACGAAGAGAGACAAATCGTTGATTGGATCCATTATCTTCGTCAATGTGGCTTTCCAGTTACTAAAAAACAATTATTACACACTGTCTCAAAGTTAGTTGAAAACCTGCAGCGCCCTAATCCGTTTAAAGATGGAGTCCCTGGAAAGAATTGGTATTCACGGTTTATGCTACGACATCCAGCATTGTCAAAATGTGTGGCACAAAATCATCCAACAAGTACAAACCAAGTCACAGAAGATGCATTGCGAGCGTGGTTTGATAGAGTAGGATCATATTTTAAAGAAAACGATTTGCTGCAAGTTCTTCAAGATCCAAAACGTATATTCAACTGCGACGAAACTGGGTTTTTTCTTTGTCCAAAAGACAAACAAGTTTTGGTAAAAAAGGGTAGTAAACGAGTATATAATCGCGTTGCAAATGACGAAAAAGATTGTTTAACCGTATTAGTTAATGTGTCAGCTGATGGTAATGTAGCTCCGCCAATGGTACTTTTTCCCTACAAGAGGCTACCTATCAACATCAAGTCAACGGTTCCTTCGTGGTGGGGACTTGGTAACACAGAATCAGGCTGGATGAATATGGAGTCCTTCTATGAATATGTTGCAAATGTGTTTTACCCATGGCTTCAACAACAGGAAATAACTCTGCCCGTTGTTTTATTTTTAGATGGCCATAGCTCACACATATCTCTGCCTTTAACAACTTTTTGCAAGGAAAAAGGGATTGTACTAGTTGGTTTGCTCCCAAATTCAAAGCACGTCTTGCAGCCTCTTGATGTCGCTGTTTTCAGGCCCGTTAAGCGGACTTGGCGGGATATTGAGAGGGAATTCAGGGTTGAACATAATTATGGGAAGCTTAAGCGCACAGACTTTTGTACAGAAGTACAAAAATGTTTTGACAGAAGCCTCAACCCTGAAACAATAATGAGCGGATTTAAATGCTGCGGTCTTTATCCGTTTGATGAACAAAATATTAATTATGATAAACTTTTGTCAAAAGTGAAGAAACACCAAGAACAACTATAGGAAGCCAATGAAAATACTCTATTAAACACTCAACAGATGAGCAAAATAGATAACAATGAGCAGTTCAAGAAACAATTTGAAAGTTAATTATCACAAAATACATTAAATTCATTTAAAGAAGCAGGCAACCAATTGAGAGGTGACCCCAGTTATGAAAAACTAATTTTATTCTGGAAAAGTCTTACATTATCAGAAAGCATATTTGAAGATCAAGCAGACTCTGCTCTAGATATTGGGGAGACAACCTTTATCAATAATGTTGACACAGATTTTTTTATGATTCCGTAAACTTTGATATTAGATCGGATGGTGTTCTAACCCCACTTAATTATTAGGAAGCTAACGATGTAGAAAAGGTCATACTAAAGTCATAGCAAGTGTCACTGTCATCAATGAATGTGGTCCCTACAATCAAAGGACACCATTGGTTGATTCACCTGTATTTATTGAGATTATTGATCAGAGGCTATCAGGAATTACCCCACCACAGAAGATACGATTATTGACAAAAGAAAAAGCTCAATAAGTATTACGTTCATCGAATCCTGAATGAAGCAAGTTTAGTGTTCTAGTATCGCTCCATCACTCTCTGAAATAAAGTTAATAGTTGCTCTCCTCCCTTTAGTCCATGTCCAAACAAAATGCAAAAAATAAAACGCTGATAGACCAGTATTCGGAAAAAATAGATACCCTTCAAAAATCTTTAATAATGCCTAGTGCATGCAAAGCTCCAACGCCAATAGTTATTGAAAATATCACACCGCCGACCCCATTCAAAGGAATACCTACTGCCATTAAAAAATGCATTTTCTTTTTCCTAAATCCGAGAATACTCCCCAAACCAAAAAGCTCACTGAAAAGGTTACCACCATACGGCTACTGCAGCAGAATATATAGAACACCAAAGAAGGTTAGACAAAGAGAAAGAAGAAAAAATAAAACTTAAACAACTGCGAAAATGTAAGGCAAAAGAAAAGACAAAAAGAAAACGATAAAATGATAAAACAAGCACAGACTCAACAGAAAAAAAGTGTAATAAAGCAATCAAAAATAGAAAATATGCGACACATCAACAATAACATTAACATATTTGTTATGCTGTTTAGTGTTTTTTTTTAACTTTTTTAAGTTAAGCACATAATGTGTAAACCTTCAGTTATTTTTGTTCGTTTTTAACTATACTCTACGCGCCGTAGAGTTTACGAATTGTTAATTTTAATTTTTTTTTTTTTGACATTTAAAATGATGTTACAGAACATAATTTTAAATCTCTATCTTTCAGTACGTTTTTAATTTTATAACCTTTTGTTCCTCAACGAACTGTTGATTTTTTAAAGATTTACTTGATATTATTTTTAGAATATAACTAGTTGATTCCATAATAAACTCGTATTTTTTAATTCTATAAAACCAGTTAACGTACCTACTTATTAATTCTTAAATTCCTTCGGAACCCTTTGGAATTTGAGAATAAATATTTTATGTTAACATGAGAGAGTCCTAGGGGATTAAATAATACAGATTATATACGATCACAAATTTAGAACATCCGATGGATGCCTTCATCAAAGCGAAGCATTGAACGAGATATCTAGGAAAAAAACTCGAGGCATTGTCCCACGTGGGTCGGTAACAGGATTAGGTGCAAGTAGCGGCGGCAATCGCTTTATATCACGTTATTTGTCTGCTTGTCTGCCACCTATCACATAAAAAAACAGTTTGTTATACAAACTGACTAAACTGTTTTGTTATGATATGGTGTAACAATAGGCCACCATAAGCAAAATAAATGATTTAACGCATTCCATACACAATACAGCGTGATATTAAGTACGTTTTTTTTTCACTTATAATAATTAAAAGAAAATACAAACAAATAATATGTGTTTTACCGAGACCGAGAAGTTTTCCAAACCAAACCCGCATTCGACTTAAGGTGGTGGTCCTACCTCGATTACGAACAGGGTTTAGTATTTTGAATGATGTTTCAGTAACATTTGCTAAGTCTCAGAGAGGGGGTCAGCTGATCGTCTACGAAGGGTACTCGTACAGCCTGCAGAAGCTGAAGGACTCGCTGGCCCAGTGGCGGTGCACCATGGTGCAGCCGGGAACGGCCAAGCGCTGCACGGCGAAGCTCATCACCGATGCAGAGTATAAGGTGCTGGACTACTGCGGGAACCACACTCATAGGAAACCGAGGTTTATCAAGAGGAATAATGTTCTTGTCAGGGTTTATTAAAGGAAGATATGATGCCGGCTAGTTAAGTTAGATTTCGCTCAAGATCACCGATGAAAGAGCAGGCGATATGATATCAGTTGCGATACCTGAGTATAGTAAGTGATGCAATTGGTTAAAGATCCTAATCGTATAAAATATCCTTCCGTTATATTCGTTATATGTGTTGTTGAGTATAGATACATAATTATTATTATCATAGTAAAAGTCCGATCCTTATTCTATAATTTATTTTTTAAATTACCATTTTAGTTCTTGGTCTGGTTCCCCTGAAGGTTGTTTGGTTGTCTAAAGTGCAAGTGTTGCAACGAAAGGCAATCGTTTCAATATAATTATCAGACTTGCCAAATCCTGGATCATGTTTTATGATCAGGATTAATGAGAAATATTTATATTATAATTACGATTTATGTCAGAAATAGTTTAGTACAGGTACCAGTTGGTGTACTAAACAGCTCATTGGCTTATGTTGAGATTGCCTAAGGGAACTTTTTGATAAAGGTTATTTATAAGTAACTTTTAAAAGAACCAAAGTTGTTAAGCATATTGTCTAATAGGTATATAAGTATACTACGTTTTTTAGATGTTTTTGGAGTAAAATGTTGTTGAAATTTTAAACTTTACAAAATGACTGAAAATATTATTTAATATTTATCAATGTTGATTCATGAAATAAAATAAAAAAGTACGACTGACAAATTAATGAATGTGCCTTTGGCAAACGAATTGTTAAATATAAACATTGTTGTGTATAAATAGTTTTCCATTCATAAATTTAAATATAAATTTATAAAAATATATTTTATGTGGTTATGAATATTGTTATAAGAGATAAGTTTGATCATTAAATACATTTATTATTATTAACTTGTTCATTTATTTCCATATTTAACTGCTCTACTCTTACCTCGTAATTTCGCGATCAGGTATCTAGTGCTTAAGTTTAGGCTGGGGCATTACGGCATGACTAAACAATGGTATAAAGCTAATTAATATTCTATCAAGCTTTTATCTCAAAAAACATTACATTAAAGCAATGGCTAACAGGTGATCTTCTCCGCAGGTTCCTTCCTTTGGACAAAGAGAGGAGGCAAGCACCCCCTCCTCCTCCTGTCAGGGTACACCTACAGCTACCAGAAGCAGAACGCCGACGGGAGGGTGTCGTGGTACTGCTCGCGGAGGCTCAAGGGCTGCAGGGCGTCGGCCATCAGCTTCGGCTCCCGAGCCTTCTCCCACAAGCCCCACGACCACCCGCCCCCCAAGCTGCCAGACAACGTGATCGATATGAAACCGCAAGATAGCCACATTCTTCCCAATTTGTATTCGTATTGACTTTGAAGTTTGACCCTTAGATACTCATGTTAAAGTTGAAATTTGCTTCCAAAATAATTAGTTCGACGAAGAAGTATAGCATGTGGCAGATACGTCAGGCCTCGAGAAGGCCCGTCGATGGCGAAAAATTCGGATGAGCCCCTGTAGGGTCTTGGCGAAAATAGTGTCTTACCACAGCATCCAACTTAATTAACTTTGGACATTAAAAACTATTGTTTATCATTTATTTCCTGTGGTTCATTAAAGTACAAATTCATAAATTAATCAAATTGTAACTTGAATAGAACAGTTTTCTTCCATAAAGGAAGCTAACCTAGGTACTAAGATTTTTTAAGGACAGCACGGGTATGCCTCTAAAGTTGCCGATTTCCAAGTAGTTGCTGAATAGGGCTGCCGTAATCATTTATCTACCATCAGGCGTGCCACAGATGTATGAAAAAATGTAATTATAATATAAAAAAATATAAATGCGCCAAAAGATCGAAGGCGCAAAAAACATACATGTGTAAGGGTGTATCTGTAAGCATTTACATCCCTTTTGCCACGGCATGTCATGTAACAACCATTCTCAACAATTTATTTGTCCTACGACTTTTGGAAACTCCTCGAAAATTCTTTCGACTCCCCCATATAAAATGAACAAGTCATGCGAGCGACTTAGTATGAATAGTTGAAATTTTTATTGGCGTATCTACAACAGTCATTGATTAAATTTTGTTCAGAATGGGTAGTAGAACACTTAGAAAAGGGATGTAAATATGTACAGATTCTCCCTGTGTATAATTTTAGCTACAGAAAAATACTTTATCAATTTCAACACATAATAAAATGTAGGTATGTTGTATTAATTTATGAAACAATTAAACTAATAAGTCATTTGTTTGACTGGAAACTAATATCTGATTTGTAAATGCTTCATACATGATGCTGCTTACATGATGTATATTCTATTATTAGTTTTCTTTGTAAAATATAACAGTTCTGGGACTGTAATAAATAAACTCCTGGTTTTCGAATATCGTTATAAACTAAACTAAACTTTATACCTGGTCTACACTCAGGTGCGGTTCGACCAATCCTTATCCGACAGTTATAAATCTATGGTTTAGGGCTGTCGTTCCATACGAATCGGAGGCTCAGAGCGTTATTCCACAAAATATGGTGGTTATACCATAGATTTATCCTCGGATGAAGATTTTTGGTCGAATCGGGCCTCAGACAATTTTTTGGTCTCATTGAAGTTTTCCTTAGTTGATGAAATGCTTGATTAAACGACGAGCATATAGGGGTTTACACGAGCATTTTACGTAAAAAATATTGCTATTAAAAGTTGACTTTGTAAAACTGTGCAGTGAGCACGTTTGTATGAATAACAAAACCTACGCTATGGGCGGTTAGTAGTGCCTCTTAAGTGTATTTCGATTTGTACGTATATGTCTAATATTGTTAAGATAAAATCAAATTATTTGCGCTAATAACTATGTAACAAAATGTAGATTGTAAAGTGAGCATGTGATAGTAATAAAGTTATATGATGCTATACTTATAGGTTACTGACACCCCTGAGAATCATCACAACACCCATTTATGATAGACGAACCCATATTATTTTATCCTATCCTTAAGTGTCACTTTAGGATATACAAATGTAAACTTTCTTTTGTAATAGTTATATTATCTTCTTTGATCAACAATATAGAACTAGATAACAGGTCCCGTACCAAAACGAAACTAAACTCGAATTGTCTTTTAGTTTTCTCATGTTCCGAAATAGGTACCTTTGTACATACACTCCTGGTGTTCAAAGAAAGATCAATGTTTACACTTTTAAAAAGTTTTTGGCCGTCATGAAAGTATCATAGAGTCACAAATATCTTAATAGTCGATATTCATTTATTATTAACCTACAACAACTCAAATCTTAAATATATTTGACGAATTGATTTTATATTTAAAAATGACAATTTAGATGTCAATATCTTTGTGACGATCAATGTGTATATGTTTTATTGGACACCTTGTCCGCTCAGTTATATCTCTGCTGCTGACTCTACCTTGTTTTACCTTTCATATGCTTCAGAAATATTCCTGGTCCTATCATTGATGACACATCTAGTTTTATATTATTCATCAAAGACACTTTTCCAACACGTACAAAGTTAGGGTTAAGTTTTTTACTGAACTGCAGAATACAAGTACCTAAATACGTACATATTTTGTATACGTTAGCTTCGTCTAATATAGAGATGTATCTGCCGATCCTATAAATGTAATCCATAGGTTGCTAGTATGAAATGTGATTATTATGTAGGAAATAGTTAAATATTAACTATGATTACGAGTATAATACAAGTATTGTGAATTGGTCAAAAGAATTAGAGATGATCTCATTTTAATATCGAAATGAAAAATGGTTGCAAACAATATTTTTATCGTATTGTAATCATATATAATCAAATCATGTTGCATTTTATAATCTTCCTACCTTACTGTACCTACTCTTACAGTAAGGTAGAAATCCTAATTTGCATATTGTTCTTGCAAATTGGTGAACTTACGGTTTTTGTTATTTTAAAAACTGTTTTACTATTTTTTTTATATAAAAATCAGTTTTTAAAAGCTAAGCAAGTGTTCTTGCACAAAAGCTTATTTGTACAGCAATCATTAGTTGCAAGGACCATAACTATTAGGTGTGCTGTCTACTCGTTTGTCCGCTATAATGTAAAAAAAATATAGCGTATAGTAGCAGTGGTGGTTGAATAGTATGAGACATTTTTCCCAACAAACTTATAGACGGTCCAAAAATATTGGCATGATACTTGAAAATTTTCTTTTTTTGAAGATTGATGTAAAAAAATTAAGTGGTCACTTCCTATTAGTAGCTTTAAATATAATCCGAAAGTATATAGTTGGGAAATTAGGCTCGTGTACATAAGTAGGTACTGTACATTATTTTAAACTTAGTAGCTAATTGTTTTTACATAATTCCTTTGTAATCCGTCTACTGATTGTAGTTGTTATTTTAATAAGTTTACTCGCGTAGGTACTTATTTATGAAATCTAACTAATGTAATGAGCATTTACTTTTGTCCTAATGTTTTTAATCTTAGATATACTCGTTCCTTTACTATGCCATTATGTAGGTTTTTTATTTACGCTCATGAAATATAATATTAATAAACTTATTCTATGTCTGCATATTTTTTTCTTCAAAGATTCCATCCCTTGCATTACGATATTTATCTTATCCTCTACTTAAAAGCTACAATTGAATTACCTACTACCAATAACTAATATAAAATGTAGCCTTATTGAAGTATCTAGGTACAAAGCCAACATTAATTACTTTTATAATTTAACTAATGGCTCGCCCGCTTCGTATCGCGACTAAACTTACACCAGTAACGATAGATGACGCTGGCAGTCGATAACATCACACATATGTTCCGCTTTTTCGGTTTACATATAAGCCTTTCCATTGACTGTGAGATTAACCGCATTATAAATAGTATAACATAAATACCAGAACCAGAATATTAAAAATGTAAGTATTACATATCGTAATATCGAACAATCTATAATTTAACAATAAGATTATCTAAGTATCCAATGTATAACTAAAGCAAGCTTATTCTCCAGGTGTCCTCATTCCTTCTGGCAAGGGGAAGCACCCCCTTCTGGTGTATAGGAACTACACCTACACGTTCAAGGTCCTGTCCTGCAGCGGGGTGCTGTGGCACTGCTCGCGGAGGACCAGGACCGGGTGCAAGGCCTTCATCAAGACGTCCCCGGACAAGCTGGACGTCATCCAGGCGGTGTACGACGAGCACTGCCACCAGCCGAGGCTGGCACCCCCTAGGAAAAAAGCTAAGAAAAGGAACCCCAATATTGGATTAACAGCTACAAACATACATTATCATGAATCTCACCATTAAAAAACGGACTGATAGTAGGTACGCCTGGCCCCCCATTCTCGTGATTTTCGATAGAATAGAATAGAATAGAATATTTTTATTTGCGGGAAAAATGGTATTACATAGTTGGTACAAAATACAAATGAATTCACAATAGATGAATGATGAAGATGAAGTTTCTTCTATCATGAACGATAATGAACTGGTTTTTCTATGACATAAACAATTGTCATCAGTGTTGTGTGGTGGGTCTAACCAATCACGAATTAGGAAGATTAATTAAATACAAATACAACTTCGATCTGATCTTTCGAATCATTAAAGAATTTATTTAGTTTTATGTTTTCTCAAACTAAAAAAGAAATTAGAGATAACTTTTAAAGGATGCCTTCACTCTTTTGAAGTTTTAACGTAGGTTTTGCTAATTACGCGAAGAAACTGTTTTTGAAACTATCGGTATACAATGTATTTGCGTACCCCGGTACCCGTGCGGTAAGTGTCCGCACTACTAATCACTGTGTCTGGATTATGAAGTCATAGGTCTCATTTACGGTACGATTTATCATTAACGATCAGTCGGGTACGATGCTTCATACATTCTGTGGCTATAGCCATATAATATATTATGGGACCGAAGGCTTTGGGGGGCCGCGAAATATTTCTCAATAAAATGCAAATATAATAGGTATCATATTAAATTATTTCAAAAATAATTTGGTCATTAATGTTTTTTAATAAAAAAAATATTCTGCGGGGGCTGTCAACAAAACTGACAGCTTTGCTCTACCTACCTTTAATAAATGATCAATGATTAATTTCGTCTCATTCTGACGTCCAAGTAAATGAGATAATGAGATAAGAAATAATGATGCGATACATACTACAATATCGTAAACAATTCGTTGTAACGATGAAACGTACCGTATATCGTAAACCGTACTATTAAGATAGCATGATTTTTCCGTTAAGCCTGGTAGTTACATCCAGTAGTTCATAGTGATGAATTTAAGGAAAAATATTAGTTAGGTACCAGAAAGAGTACCTACTTGTGATTTTCGAAACTTATTTGGACCGAACAAGCGCTCTTAAGAGCTGTCACTAAAATAATTCTTCACCTTTCCTAGATTGCAAGAGCTATAAGTGAATGTATAGATAAATAAATACAATGTGGTAGTTGACCTACTAATACTAATCTAAGTTTAATGCAATGAGTCCTAAGTATTTCCTAAATTGATAAAATTGTTGATGATTATATACCTTTTAGGTATTATAGTTAATTGGAATGTTAAAAAGTTTATTATGTTGTATATTTCAATTATTTAGATAGGTTTTATAAGTGAATTTGGCAGAATTTCAAAGTGGTTTATACATAGGTATTAGGTAGTTTATGTCCTCAGTAATTGCAAAAAATAAGTATGAAGTGATACTGATGTATATAGGAGAAACAATACAAAGTGTTATTGAATAATAAAAATATACGTGCATTCAATAAAACACATCGTAAGTATAACTTGCTGGAAAGACTGGGGCCTGTGTTTAAATTTGTTGAAAGAAAATCCTATCTTCAACATAAAGTGCTTAAATCATACTTATAGTCAAAGATTTCAAATCTTTGCTTATAGTGCAGCCAGACTGAATTTTGTTGTAAAATCAATAAATTATGAAATTATGAGGAATTTCTACTCTAGTTATAGTGGGTTTTGAATTTCAGAAAATTTATGCGACTGTCTGAAATGTACGCGGATAAGGCGGTTAAAAGCCATACGTCTTGTCTGGCTTTCAGTGTGTTAAGAAACATTATTACATGTGAAGGTATAATGTTGAAATAAAAAGAAATACTGTCCGGTTATTCAGCAAAATATGGGAATCAACTTTCATTGGACAACATTTCCTGTAGACGACAAACACAGGAAAAATCTCAAAACTATAGGTACGAGTACATTTGTATGTAAATTTCTTAATATAGGGGTACTATATTTTAAAAGGGAGTTGAATTTCAAAATAAAAGTACTAGTTCCAATGGAGTATGGCATAATAGCTAAGCATAAGGCTAATAGTGCTTGACTGAACCTTGAAACACACACCGCAAAATGTTTAATTTATATTTCATGATGCATTATTTTTTATATAATCCGTAAAATATTAGAAAAACTGCGCAAAATCGGCTCTTTATAAAGATCTTATGTACGGAAACTTTAAGCAATTTTTATTTTTCTCATTGGACTTTACTATTGAAACAACTGTGTCTAACAGTTATTTCATTGTTAATTTTGATTTAATTTCTTTACTTACTGATAGGAAAGAATCAACTCACTAGATTTCTTAAATGAGTCTGAGATGTGAGTAATGGGTGAGAGGTAAAGAGGATCAAGATAAAGAGGATAAATCAAGGGGAGATGTATTTTTTTTATTGCAATAATTAGTCAATCACACCGATGCAAGTATGCAACTTATTATTTACAGTTGTATTATTTAATTAAATTTAAGCAACAGTACTATTTTTACAGTTTGGGACATAGTTTGGATTAAGTGAGTTTATTTACTATAGAACTTATTTTTACTTGCGTATTGAATTAAGCATAACAATTATATTGCAAATTTTAAGTAAACGAATGCAGTTTTATTTTCGCAAAGCGCGTGTGGATTTCGTATGTTTTTTTATCGTGAAGCTAGCCGGCAGACAAACAGACTGACCACCTCAGTGTCCATGGACAAAACCAGTGGAGTGCGCTGCTAACCTTCAAACAGCAAAGCAGACTGACCTATTGTTGTAACATTCACTGGCAATCGAGTTTTCTAGAAATATTTGATAGACATATTTTATTGACTGTTTAGAATTTGAGATGAGTTACAAACTTAGGTACACCTAAGAAACAGATCAAACAAGTTTACGTAGCTTGACAGAAAAGTGTCAAGAAAAGAATATAAAAATTAACGAGAGACTAATTTCAATCAAATCGCCAGTAAACACTGACATTCCTTTCAGACGTGGTCTACCTACCCTCAGGAAGGAAGCAACCGCTGATGGTCTTCCAAGAGTACGTGTACAAAAAGATAAAGACCAATAAGAAGACGGGAAAGGTGTTCTGGCGATGCGTGATGACACATAAAGGATGCAAGGACACTGCCTGGCGGACGCGCAGACCATCGAGTGCAAGAATGAGCACAACCACGAACCGCCCAAGAGCAGAACCAAGACGGGCAGGTGGATGCTGCCGACGAAGACTGACGAATGATCTACCAGGTGGAAGACTCTTGAAAGGCCATCAGTGTGTCTAGTCTCCGGCTGCGTCAAAAGCCGTCGTTTCTGTACCGAAGGGTCAATCGGAGCATTATCATCATCATCATCCTTTCAGCCAATAGACGTCCACTGCTGGACATAGGCCTCCCCCAAAGTTCTCCACCCAGATCGGTCCTGTGCCACCCGCATCCAAAGGACTCCCGCGACCTTCACTAGATTGTCGGTCCACCTGGTGGGAGGCCTGCCAATCGGAGCATGATCTAGCAAATAACTAACCTTGGGAGAGATATTTGGTGATTTAATCTCGGGAGGGGAAGGGGAAAGCCCGGTTGAGGTTCACGTGATTAATGGACGTCCCCTATATAATTACAATGAAGCAATTGCTTCTGTGTAATGGTTGCGAAGGTCAAACATGATCTTTGTACCCCTTATACAGAGGCCTGAATCATGGTTACACTTTCGTAAACAGCCGGGCATATTAAAATTTGTTCAATTAAATTGGTGTAAATGTTTCTATAAAGCTTGTGATAATATCTATTAAAATATTATTTCAGGATACATGCGTTACATCATTTTAGGGTTCCGTAGCCAAATGGCCAAAATTTAACCCTTATAGATTGGTCATGTCTGTCTGTATGTCACTGTCACTTTTTGCCGAAACCATAAGACTTTACTGTTAAAACTTGGTATTTTGTGAACCACATTAGGATTTTTATATCGTGGGTTCGACCCCACTCTGGACAAACTTTCGTGTGATGAACACTTGAGTTTGTTCAGAGTCTGAGTGTAATATATTATGTATTTAAGTGTTATATTTGTGTTTCCTCTGTTGTCGGATATCTGTAACACAAGTGCTTAAAAATTAAAAGCTACTTATACTCCGATTTTTAATCATGTGGAGTAAACTTACAGATGCAAATGTCAAGTTTCTATACATTTAGCATCTGTCAAATTGATTGATAATGTATGGGGATGACACTTACTGACATCTGTCAGTTTACTCCTCAATGATTAAAAATCAGAGTATAGTACGGAGTCAGGTCAATGTATGAGATGTTGTGTGAATTTATTTATATTGAGCTAAAGAGGGTTTATTTTGCAGTATTTTACAGAAAATCGGCAAGAGGGACTCGCCAGCTGGTGATCGAAGGGTACTCGTTCATCTGCCGCACGTACTGCCAGCACCACATCAAGAAGACGTGGAAGTGCGCCACGCACTCGGACTGCACCGCCAAGGTGCACACCGTGCAGGATCAGATCGTGGTCCTGGACAATGCGCACACGCACCTGGCAGGCAGGACCAGGTTGACCCACTTGGTTGAATGACGGAAATAGCTGGCGGCATGAAAGAATAGCGATGACCGTTAGATTGCGCCCTGTAAAAAAGACTTTCTATTAGATAAAATTGGTGTCTGCACACTCAAGGTCAACGCTATTGTTTCATGCCGCAGACTATACTGTGTTTTTTGAGAATAAATGTTTTTATAAGTTTTCACTTGTTTTAATTTGATCGACGAGGCTTCTCATACCTTATTATTTGATGGAATAACAAATGGGGACTGTCGCGTGTGAAAAATATGTTAGATGGCGTGCTGTTAAACTGAGGTACAACTTTAACGTTTCTGGATCGTTATTCCTAGATTGTGATATCAACAACATCTGATACAACTATAACATTTCCATCTGGTTTGTTAAGACTAGGGCAACCCGGCTTTTTAAATAAAACCCGAAAAATCTTGGAGTTTGAGTTTTCGCATACTAATAAAAACTGTAATGTAAGATAATTATCTTTATTAGATTCATATTTTAATTATAATGAAAATATGAATCTAATACCAACTACTTAAACACATAAGAGTGACCCCACACTAGCGTCCTTTGAGTTTTTACGGCCGCGTAGACGCAACGCCCGAAAACGCTAGTGTGGGGAGGTCGAAGACGCCAACACTCAAAGGATGCTTATGGGGTCACTCTAAAGGTTACTACATATAGTAACTATATGCTTTCAGTAAAATACGAGAGAACAAAACGGCCACGCAACGACGCTATCGAAGTATTGGAAGCTGTCAGGCAGGTGGTCCAGGATGGGCGTAGCATCAGAACCATAGCTAGGACGCACCAGATCTCCAAGTCTCGCCTAGGGAGGCTGGTCAAGAAGACTAAGGAAAACCTCAAAAACTGCACGCTGCTGTATCTCGAACCTGATTTATGAAAGTGTAGGATGATTGCTGTCTAGTCGCACAGAACTGACCGAGTCGTTTTTTTGTATTATCCTCGTTAAAATACTTACCATGGAACTCAAATGGTCCATTCTTCGATATTCAACTTTCGTGACAATATTCAAATCCTATATTTCTTCGAAATTGACATAAGGACCTTAAAATATTCAACACACATTCAGTAGAACAGGACCTCGCACAATAGTCCTCCAAAAACGAAATGAGGGCAGAGGAATTCCTTATGATAAAATGTTATGTGAAGTTTGTTATTTATTTGTATTTTCTTTCGTTATTGAGTTTATTACTAAATTTGTTTCAATGAATTATTATGTATAGCTATGTACGATGTATTATTTTTTACTAACACATGTATATGTATATATGAAGACTACATGTGCTTTTGTTATTTTAGTAGGTACTACTGTCATCTTTTAGTAATTTATTCATATTTTTTTAACAATTGCTCCCTATTTATATGTAACGTGATGGGTCACCATACGACCTACCTATTTTTTTTAATTACGAGTGTAAGACGATAATAATAATATTACCTATTTTGGATACATCCTTTAAAATCGAAGTAACCTCAGCTTCCAAACCAGATAATGGTTTATTCTTGTTGTAATTCGTACGAATTTGTTAAATGTAAGAAACCAAAGTTTACTCTTATTATTAAATCTATAAAAACCAGTGTTTGTATTATTTTCAATTTTAATGCAGGTAATAATAAATCGTTACCGATTGACGCGTCTCAAATGACAAAAATGATAAGTTTCAATGGCATCAAGTTAAGCAACAAGTTCTTCGTTCATCAAATCACAAGCAAATTGAACGATGAAAATCATAAAGGTTAAATCGCCAATTCGCCTATCTTGAACTTTGTTTTGACACACCGCTGCGTCTAGATGATAGCAGGCCGTGCGCTGCATTAAGGGTTAAGGTGCGTTTCCACAGAAGCGGAGCTACGTGGAGTTGAGCGGAGACTTGTAAAAATTTACCAATCACATTGCTCAAAATACACATCTCATCTCTGATGAGCAATGTGATTGGTAAATTTTTCAACTTCGCTCAACTCCACGCAGCTCGCCTCTTAGGGCAAAACTCGCCCAAGAAGTTCAAGTTTTTTTTATAGCCGGTCACTGTTCTGACCTAACCCAACCAATATTTTTATGATGATAATACTTACTAAACGAAAAATTTTGGTGAAGTTAGGTTAGAGCAGTAACAAGCAAAAAAGAGAGTTATCTTCTAACCTGCGTTAAACTACGAGCTTGTCCAAATGACGCCTTTTACTCGCGCGTTCTTCACGCGATTTGCTGTTTATTCTTCTTTAATGGGCAATGAACTACAAATCGCGTGTAAAACGCGCGACTAAAACGCGTCATCTGGACCAGCTCTAAGCGGGTGCTGTTTCATGTCATCTCCACAGAGCAGCACTGCGTCAAGCGGTATCCTTGGTCTCCTGTCGTATGCTGCGTAGGCGCCGGATGCTCGCCCAACCCAGCGCACGGTCTTAAAGTTAATCCTTTGACTTTGTGGGATTTCCTTCGCAGGTATATACTTGTCAAAGTCTCAACGAGGGGGGACGCGGCTCCACGTGGGGCCGCACACCTTCAACAAGAGGAGCATGAGAGGGAACATCACGTCGTGGTGCTGTACGGCGTACTACACCACGCAGTGCGCGGTGAAGCTGAAGACGACGGGCGACGAGATTCTTCATATCAAAGGAGAACATAATCACCCTTAGTTCTGCAAAGTGGCCTTATGAACGCATGCGCCTCCTGGCAAGAAAGGTGTCACAACATGTTAGGTACGCATGCAATTCTGTTGTTAATGGGCGCCAAATTTTTAAAAATTACTTAACATGGCATGTTACATTATATTGTGTTGTGTGTACATTGTATTGTGTTGTAATACTTTTCTTGCCGGGAAGCGCATAGGACATTTGATTTAATCAAACTGATAGGTACTAGTGATTAGTAAATTATTTTTACTAAACAAACTGATTTAATTCAATAAAATAAATATTTATTGTTAAGTGACAATCTTTTTTAAGATGATTCATTTGTTCTCGACTAACAAATGAAAATGCACCTTGGCGTATACTGATATGTCGCTGTTTTTGTTAAATGCCCAGATATTTGTGGTGAGTTTCAACGCAAAGATCATAAAAATTATTTAAGGCGATGAAAAAGACATAATACGAACCTGACGCAATGACTTGTTTTACATGAGCGGACCCAAAGATAAATTTAACAAGAGTAGGTAGGTACCTATCTACTTTAGTCAAAATTAAATAATTTGAGAAGTGATGAAATTTAGGCATGCAGTTAATTTTTTGAGATCCGGTGACTTTAAATTTTCTTTACAGGGTTATACTTATATATCACCAGATCCAGGAGGGGTGGCAAAATCCTTCACCTCGGGGGCTATACCTACAACAGCAGAAACAACTGCAAGGACTTCGAGTCTTGGTGTTGTACGTCATACTACACCACCCAGTGCCCGGTCAAACTCAAGACGAGGGGGACAGAACTACTTTTCATAAAGTCGGAACACAATCATTGATTCTTTATGTCACAAATTTATTGATCTCACAATTAGGTGAAATGTGAAACAAGAAAATTAAATTTCCGATGTATCAGTGACTGGTGATTTACTTAATATTTCACCCTAAGTTCCTCGGAGAAAAATGTTTCATTTCATCATTATAATGTGTAGGTATATTAGATTCGTTATTAGGTACAAATCGCGATAAGAAAACTAAAATAAGAAATAATAAGGAACCAAACTTTTATCCAGTATATATTTTATTTGTTTTTCTTGTTTCACATTTCACCTTATATTCCTTAGATAAAATTATTTATTATAAAAAGCGTAGTGACCTGAAAATTTCTACTTAAAAGCAACCTACAGCTAATTACAAAGACAGACGGAGTGAGAGTAGAAGGTATTAATGATATTAAGCGCAAGTCGTTTAAAAGTTTGTTATATCTATTGATATACTTACACAGTTCGTATGTATAAAATATATGTTAGTAAAAATACCTTTCATTTTCAAATATTTCATCAGCTTACCAAACACCTCTTCTAAGAAAGACCATCAATCGGTACAAAATGTTGTATTTGATTTACTTTTCAATACAGTAAATTCCCCAACCCTTATCTGAGTGTAAACAAAAAAGAAGTTCCTGTTTTAGAGTTCAGAAAGCAAATTATGAAGATTTTCTTTGATCAAAATCAAAGACCAAGAAGAGAAAAGCACGTACTAAAGAAAAAAGAAGGACGTTCGAGTAAAACCCGCCGAACATGCCAACAGTGCTATAAACATATGGCGGCTGTACATGGAAGATTAGTGGCTAAAAATAAGACGAAAAAAGTCAACACCTTTTGTGAAAAATGCCCTAATGAACCGTACCTTTGTGTGGAGTGTTTTACAAAAAATCACTGAGATCCATTCTGCCGCGCTAACAATAAGAGCAGTGAGTCGATTTTTGTCGATTGTTGTAAATAAATCATTAAGTTTAAAGAAATTGTCAATGCAATGAATAACCGCATTGCATTCACCACTTCTTCAAACTTAATGATTTTTTTAGGTTCCAAGTAAAGCTAGAACAAGAGTAAAACCAGCATTAAGTACCTACTTAAAACATCCAGGATATGAATTAACAATTTTTTGACAAAACCGACTTACTGCTCTTATTGTTAGCACGGCACTATAATAATCTATGGATTTCAATAAACAAAATTGTTCTTATTATTAAAAGTTGACTAATTTAATTTAAACCCAATTCTAATAATTTATTCCAATAAATCCAAATAGTAAGTCTAATTTAAGATCTCTAATTGAGTATCAAAATCTTTTTTTTACCGCTTAATTTTTTTAAGAACCAAGGGCTAATGTACGTGTACATTTCGTAAAAGAAAGACTTTTTTACGTCAGTGGGTATGTAGTACAAAGTAAAGGGCCCGTGCGAATCACTTCCTAAGCAAATTATTATAACATTGCTATCCGTTGGCTCAATAGGGCGGATTGAAAACAAGGACGCGCGGTCATCGTTGCCCCCCATATGGCCTGAATGGTAAGTATTAAGTACTGTCGCCCATCATCATCATTCTCACTTCGAAATGCGCCATCGGGTTACGACATGTTAAATGAGATAGAAGAACACTAAAAAGGTGGTAGGTTAGTTACCGTGGGACAGTCACGCTTCAGCATTAATTGGCTAGCTCGACTGGAGTACCATGGCCTTACAAAACACGGCGGAAGGGATCGGTTATAAGGTAGGCAGGGGACTTTTGGCAGCAATTGACTTGCGTGTCATCAGGCGATCTATCTGCTCGTCTTTAATCTATTACAAAACGTTTTCCATGTCTTTATAAAAGTTTGGCCTAAAGAATATAATCAGGTAGCTGGTTATTCTTCGCAGGGTTGATGACGACGTCTAGAAGGGGAGGGGTGCTCCTCCACCTAGATGGATACACGTACAACAAGCGACATGAGGGGAAGATGTTCACGACCTGGTGCTGCGTGGCGTACTACCACGGGCAGTGCAGAGTCAAGCTCAAGACCAGAGGAACTGAGATATTGTCTAAAAGAGGGCAACACAATCATTAAAAGTTTACAGACGATCGGACTTGGTTCGGGCTAGGGCCCTAACTCTCGTGATTTTCTATATCAAAAAACATGGCGGAATATCACATGAAAATTATACAGGTTGTATCTGTGAACATTTACAGCCCTGTGCCCATGGCTTCTACCAGCTATTCTACACAACAATTGGTCTAAGACTTTTGGAAATTCGTCAAAAATTTTTTCGTCTTCCCATATCAAGTGACGTGACCGATTTTGTATGCGTAAGTTTAATTTTTTCTACTCAAATTTTCAAAAGTCATAGAACAAAAATGTTGTTCAGAATGGTTGGTAGAACACATGGTCAAAGGGATGTAAATGTTTACAGATACACGCTGTATATAAAAACTATGTGTTTTGGATTTACGTACGAGTATATCTATTTCGATAAATATCACAAACACGAGAATTGGAGGCCAGACCACAAACAGTGCGCTCGGAACCATATTGAAATTAACTTACTCTAAATACTTTTACATTTTAAATAAAATGAATTTCACAAAAGAGTGTTTCACCCTGATTGAACCTAACGTGACCGATTAGGTCAATAAAAAGCTTCAAATACTATCGTCTGGTTTTCTTCAGGGCATATCCTGACGACGACCAAAGGAGGTAAGGTGCTGCTTCTGAACGGGCACCGGTACCACCGGGAGTACGGCAACGAGGTCAGGAGCTACTGGCGCTGCACCAAGCGCGCGTCGCTGGCCTGCCGGTGCAAAGTGAGGATCATACAGGGAAACGTGATGGTGGTCGATAGTCACAACCATCATTGACGTGTGGAAGACTAAAAACTAAAAGGACATAGATATGTATTTTTTAATTGAAAGCGATTTTATTGAAATAGAGACTGTGACCTTTGGGGGTAAAAATCTACGAGTACTGTATCGCAATAAATAAATTATTGAAAATCGATACAACTGACGTGTTAACCAAAAAAATAAACGGACACCACAGTAGTGGTGTCGTGGAGATTTTTTAACAGTTGTATTTAAATTAAAATAGATCATAGATGTTGTTCAATATGATAAGGACTTGTCAACCAAAAGTCCAGAAATGGCTGTATACCAATTTTCTTAACATTGTATTTTATGAAAAGGTTTCAATTTAAGCCTTGCCTTACCTCGAACAAAGGGACCAAAATGTATAACATTAAAACATAATTAATTAGTGTCCAACTTAAATACGTCCGTTACTTGTATAAAATTAACATAATATGTACTACTACTACATATGGTAGTTATTTGTTAATTTGATATTTTAAAAATATTTGTTATATTTTTAAAAGGTCAAATTGTATAGTATTGTAAAAAATATAGATGTAAGTGTACTTATATGCGTTATATTATGTTATAAGTATTACTGTTTAAATGTTCTAAATTATATTATTAACATTTTTATTTAAATTGTTTTGTACATTTCAAATGACACATTTGACAAGTATATAAGTAACTTAAGCACTTATGTTACGAGCAGAATCAACGACGGACCATAGTCCTAACAGACACAGACACAATCAAAAACATTCGTCAGAACTTTGTGTCCAGAGAGCCTACAACGAAACTGTCCTCAACAGAACTAGTACGAGTATATAGGTTTGTCATTAAAGTTTGACTTAAAAATCGCGTAAATCGAACCCACCTAATCTACCATCGGGATTAACAGCATTGTTTCGTGTGGATTAACACTTTGCATATATATTTTCTACTAAAATAGTGTCGTGCAATTTATGGATTGCATTGTATATTGTTCTTTAGTCATATCACTAATGGCAATGAAATTTATGTACCTACTTTTTTAACTCTCTAAAACCTGGGAATGCTCTTTCAGCGCCAGTGTTTCACATAACTCCAGGAGGTGGTGAAACCTTGACTTTTGGCGGTTATAAATATTTCGGTGACAAAAAATCTGGTTGCAGAAGGACTTGGAGGTGTATGATGAAGCTTCGTAAGGAATATAATTGCCCAGTCTTAGTCAAAACGCTCTATCATGCGGTTGTCAATACTATCCATAGCCATAATCACCCGATAGACGTTGAAGATGGAATAATAAAAACTGAGGTTGAAGAATAAAATAAGGAGCCGACAATATACAAGGAATCAACCAATGAAAATTGCTTTATACCTCCGAATGTAAAATCTAAGCAAATGGCTACATTTCGAAAAGATATAACGGATTGTAGGCAGATTTTCGAATTGATTTTCAATCAATTTCATCTAGTTTCTCGAATAGATTCTATCTATACACGATTAAAGTCCCCATTCATATTGTAAGAAATATTTTTGGTCTGAAACATGAGTACTGTCATGCTCAAAAATTAAAGAAATACCTCCAGAGGCTTTTCCGAGGAATATTAGTATGAGCTTTTTCAAAAGTGCCTGGGTCGGCAAAACGTATGCAACTGCATTCTCATCATCATGAGGAACTGCTCTAGAATTGCAGGCGTCCGTCGGCTGCGGTAATTACTTACCATCAGGCGAGCCCCATGCTTGTATGCAACCGACGTTGTATAAAAGAAACCTAGCTCACATATTTTATTTTATACTGTGCACTATTTGTTTTTCCAAAATAAAGTTTACTGTATAACGCCTTAGTCATTTAATATGGAAGCAAAAAGTAGATATAAGTAGTTTAATGCCTAATATAATAAATACTAATATGTGTTGTACATACCTACTTAAGTTATTCACTTTTAGTTTCGAAAGTAAATAAAACATTTATCTTAATGTTGAAAATTAATTTTGTTTTTTTATATTTTAGAAATAGAAAACGGCTGTATGAAATTAGTCATAAGTGGAGTAACATCACAAGTTAATGATAATTTATCTGATGATGACGTCATTGAAGTTGTTAGAGATGAAGCACCAATTGAAATATTATCAGACGGCGAGGAAACTGAACTTGAAAATATTAAAATGAATCAGATCACCAGTGTTATGCAGGACTTCCATTTCACATCAGTTCCTACGATTTTAGAATCGCACACTGAGCACAATCTAGACGCAAATGACCCACTGCTGAATACTTCTCCCAAGGAAAATAAAGAAGAAGTAAATTCTAACAAAGATACCGCTCAAACTGATAGCATCGGTGATAATGTACCAGCAGTTGATCAGAGCAACATTGGGAATAACTCATCTTCTGTAAACACACATAGTGAATGTTCAAACACTCCTAAGGAAGACAGTGTGTCAAACACTGAACAAATTACCGAAAAATCTAATATAGATAAAAATGCTTCTGAAGACATAGACAAAGTTGCTGATCCTAATGTCATTATTCCTGATATTACCTCGACTTAATTCTCACCTTTATTAGTTAAAAATATGTTATGTGTAGTTTTTTTCTAATCACTCTTTAACGGTGTTGTATTGTGTATGTTCCTTTCATTATAGTTAAAGGTGCACCTTTATTTAGATAGAAGCAAAGATTGATTTAAATCTTTGGATAGAAGTGTCTTTATGTTAATTTCAAACAATTAAACTTTCTTGATTATTATTTTTGTTTTTCTTTAATTTCGAATTTCAATACAGAAGTGTTAATCCAATCAATCATGCTGACATATTGTTTCAGGCAGGTTTATTGGCTATAATTTGACCATTAGGACAAGTAAACGGGGTGCTTTAATACTAGACTACGGAGACTATAAGTATCGACAAGATTACTCTCAAGGGGAAAGAGCGTGTTGGCGGTGCGTGCGCAGACACCTCGGCTGCAAAGCCTCAGTTGCCACCTCCGGGCAGGCCGTTATCAGACGCTCAGGCGAACACTCACATCCTCCAGAATGAGATCCAATATAGTTCATGTGACTGTCACATAATAAGGGTTATTAAAACACGAGCGATATTTAAAAAACGAGCCTTCGCGAGTGTTTTAATACCAAATTCATGTGCAGTCTCAGTCATGACTGCACATAATTTGGTAAATAGTAGTAATAATTTGGTAGTAGTAGTAGGTTTGGCAAATAGTAGAGTATAAATTGAACACTACCTACTTTAACTAAAGTCATGTTTTTATTATCTTTAAATTAAGAAATCACTGGGAAACACTTGCTTTTTTGGCAGCGTATTTAATTTATCTTCCTCACGTCAATGCTTTAAATAAACAACTGCTGCTTAATGAGAAAAACCGAACCTTTAGTTGTGCTTTAGTGATCATATAACACTTTGCTTCTAATCTATCAAGCCGTCAAATGTGTTTGTTTACCTTAAAGATTATGACACGAGTGTAGACAAAATTATTTACAAAACCGTTAAATTTTGTCTTAGCCATCAAAGTTTCTTTTCTGTGCATATTAATTAGCAAATTTTCAAATCATATATTTTAAGACTGATGTTGATGTTCCAGGCAATATTGATGGTTCTAATTTGACCATTAGTACAAGTAAACGGGGTGCTTTAATACTAGACTACGCAAACTATAAGTATCGTAAAGATTACTCCCACGAGGACAAGGTGTTCTGGCGGTGCGTACACAGGCACTTTCGGCTGCAAAGCCTCCGTCACCACTATGGGGCAGGACGTTATAAGATCTTCAGGAGTACACACTCATTCTAAGTAAATAATGCACTTAAAACCTACCATATTATACGTATGTATACTTACAATATTGATGAGACTATCGGCAGCTCATGGCTAATCAAGCACTTACAAAATTCGTAGTCTTAGAGCGGGTTTCCGTTAATTGGTAGAACAGCCACTCGGTAGGTTGGTTGTGGTTTCGAGACCCACCCTAGACAAACATTCGTGTGAGGATCAATAGATACTTGCGTTTGTTCTTTTTCTGGGTGTAACTCACATTATGTATTTAAGTCTTATATTTGGAAATCCTCTGTTTGATATCTGTAACACAAGTGCTTAAGCTACTCAGTACGGAGTCAGGAGATGTTGTGTGAATTTAATATTATTTATTTATAGGGTTAAGATGTTTTTTTTATTTGCTGAATAGTGAAATAACATCCTTATTCAAGTTTCAAGTTTTTGTGGTCACTATTCATATTTATGTGGTTCATTATAGTAAAATGGGAAACGTACGTTTGATGTTTTTGTATTTTAATTTTGCTAAAACCTTTTCTCCCACCAGATAGAGTAACAAACTTAATCAATAATAGTACTTTGATAAGATCAAAGTGCAACGATGATTTACAACATTACACTAGATCTTTGTCTAAATCAGTGGCTCTTAACCTTTACGTCATGAGGGACCATATTACCAAAATTCTATCTTGTCAGGGACCACACCCTTGGACATACGTCTCGGCGCCTTTTTCGTTGTGTTGACTCGACTCATCACGTCACGTCTTGGTTATTAAGATGTCTTCGCGGAACACTAGGAATGCGTCCGGACGCATTCCAAGAACGCAAGGACGTAAACGTACGACGCCAACACACAACAAGACGTAGGCGCAAGGGGCGTAATCGTGGTCCGGACCAACGGTTAAGAACCACTGGTCTAAATAAACAGGTACAATATAATTGCCGTGAATTGCAGCACCTGCAATGCCGGGGCAGCCAAGTTCGGTGGTGTTCGTGGTGGAGAACGGGCGGAAGGTGCTGATGATCGGCTCGATGCGGTTCATGCGGCACTACGACAGCCGGAGCGGACGCACGCGCTGGCGCTGCTGCAAGTCCTTCAACAAGTGTCGCGCCATCGCCATCACCGAGGGCAATCTCATCGTCAAACTTAATAATCAACATAATCACTTTTAGATCTTCAGAATTTGCGTGATTTACGCATGACGATTCAAACAATTGGTTACTTTTAGGAGCTGCTCCAAATTTTGGTTGTCTTTCAGAATTTAGAAAATACTTAGCAAGATGTTGGAGCAGGTCGCGAAGTTAAAATCCATCTGAGTATACAGAGTTTAGTCAGAATTCCTTATGTTCTAAATAATGTTTCTGATATTTATTGATTTCGAGTAGAAATGCCTCTGGCATTCAAATATTGTATATATGTATAAATGTGCTACATTTTCGTAGCAATAGTAGATAAATGGAAAATAGTAACTAAATTTTTAACAAGTAGGTATCCCTGATTCCCTTTTTAGTGTACAAATTTCTTTTTGCTTTATTGTGATAGCAGTCGAGCAGATGGATCACCTGATGGCATGCGATAGTCGCCGTCTATAGACACCTGCAACACCAGTAGAGTCACAAGTGCGCTGCCAACCTTCCGAAAATTTTATGAAGGTCATATATCATCAAGATCGTTTTGAGGGAATTCCGATTTAGACAAGTCTTGAATTTTTGTAAGCTAATTTTATTCGTGATATAATAGTTTGATAGGTGATATTGAAACTTTTTCTACGTAAGATTACTATCTTCTAGTACTGTACTATGCAAGAAAATTAGTTCTTCTTGTTATTGAGCGCTTTTTTATGATTTTATAATTTTCGCTTTCGTTTCATTAACTTCTCTTATTTGACAGTCTATAAGTATAAAATTATGATAAGGTACATACCTATTGAGATAGACACCTAGTAGTAGTGTGATTTGATTACATTATGTGATGAGTAATCATCAATCATATTTTAAATGTGTTACGTCACAGTAAAAGAATGTGTGTAATATGATGTGTTGATATGTGCCGAACCATACGTATGCGATGAATAAAATAACATGTGTTAGTTTTGAACCAAATTAGTTTTTATTAAATACTTCAAATGAAAAACAACTTATACGATTAACATAATCCCTCTTTGCATCGTTAAGATGTAACATCCATTGACTTTGTGTCTTTGCTGTGGCTCCGTAATTTTTCAGTTTCAAATTGGAGGCGTTGACTTGACTTGCCTTTTAATGTGTCATATATAAATTTCTCATCTATTTCAAGTATGTTTGCAAGAAATAATTGACAAACTAAGACCTTTCGATATGGTAATTCCAAATAAAATACGTTGACATGTCTCATTTCATGCTGATAGTGACTACTGTATGTCAGATGTTTTAAGATGAATTGTTCCTGTTCTTTCCTACTACCAATATCATCAATGTCCCAGAAATCGGTGAAAATTAAACTTATTTCATTCTCATTCAACTTATCTTGACAATTCAGCTGGCACTGCGCATCACACCGTTTAGGTTTGACTTCTGTCTGTTCACCAACACCCAGGTCATTCCCATCGTCATCACCGAGCGGGTTGACATCTGCAAAATTATATTTTCAGCTAATATAATAATTACGATTTTACCTTCACTAAACTAAATTTATATTATTTCATCATGCTAAAATATTACTAAAAAACAACTAATAAATGTATTTGGTGTATGAATCAATAAATCAAAGTTTTACAGTTGTAGATTTACACATTTTTGTTTTGTGGTACTTATTTTGAATGATTGGTTTTCTGTGAGTGTTAAATAATATGTACAATGCTGCAGTGTACTAACTACGTGTACAGACAGTTAAACATCATGCCACTACAATGTGTCCAATTTCATTCAATATTAAACCAAAAGTGTTTGACATAAAGGTGAGAACTGATTGAAGAAATTTGACAAATGTGTAGAAAAATAGGTGTTGATGTGTGACTGTCCGTACCTACAAAGTCAATTGTATTTTCTCCAGTACATTTGTGACTAAACATTCAGATAGTTATAGGTAGTCAATATTTTTACAAAACCTTCTACTACCTACTCTAGTATAAAATATGAATCACTAACTGTTAGGTAACTCTATCAGTCATCATAACAATAATAATGTCCATGTACTGTTAGTAAATGTCAGTTTTTAATATAATATATAAACTATAATGAGGTTTTCTTTAATCCAAAAATTGATGTGTCTATATTTACACTTTTGGTATCAAGCTGATTCCTAAAATGTAAACTATGTTTATGGGGTCAACAGGCCTAAATATCTGTAGTTCTATATTAGCCAGAAGGCTAACAACTGAAACAAATTTCGAATTCTTTAAGCTTCGCGGTACGTAGGGTACCTACACTACCTACATAGAATTCTGTGTCCGTTTTACTACCAACGCACAAAGCGGCAAAAAGACCGCGCAGTACCCGCAAGCCACGCCACGGCATATCCATAGCTGCATGGATCATAGAAACCAGTTTGTATTCAATAAAGTAGATGCAGATGGTGGCGCGGGGCGTTTTAAACCATACCCCAAAAATACGTTTTCAAGACTTTCTTGACGCATAACACTGTCATACCATTACCATAGTTTAATAAAATGTTGCTTTTTCAGTAACCATTGTTCGGGGGGAAAAATACCCGAAGTTGCGATGCGGCGGGTACCTTTACCGGCCCCACAACGCACACAGGCGAAGTGCCATGCAACTGTGGTACTGCATCCACAGGAAAAGTGCAAAATGCAACGCGATGCTGAAGACCATCAACGGCGACATAGTGGCAGTCGCCTGCCAGTTTATTCACTCATGTCGCCCTCCAAGAAAGAGTTAGTTTTGAGGAAGGGAGGGAGTTGTAAAAGATGGAGATTTGGATAATACTAGTCTAAAATTATGTGTTTTTCGTAGGTGCAAGTCAATAAGAGTCTTTGTATAACTAGCATACTCCTTTAAATTAAGAAAACGTAGTAAACGAGATCTAGTTTTAATGGAGTCGAATGTACCTGTAAATGTATTAGTTTCGGATATGATTCCTTGAGAATATCTAATGTATTCTGCAATGTATTACATACATATCGTATCAGTTTTCCCCGATTAAATTAAATTTTGCATTGACAAGGTAAGTTAGGTAATGTCATGCAAAATCCAATATGGTAAATACAAGACCCTTTTATAAAAACTTAACCATCCGTATTTTAGTTTTCAAAGATGGTATTGCGCTTGTTATACTTCAGGAGACCTATTTTGAATTGTCGTCTCACTAAAAAATGTGTGACTCGCATGATTTTTGACATCCGCATTTTTGAATCATTCGAAAACGAGCGATTTGCAACGAGTGGTGTAAACCACTCGTTTCCGCTAGGCGAGTGGTCGCATTACGTCAATATTAACGAGTTAACACTATGAGTCCATTTTACGAAAAAAGTCCCCTGGGAGCGGCGCCACTTGTCATACAAATAGGCTTTCTATCTCTTTCCCACTCATTACGTAGACTGCCATGTCATTTTAAATCATCAAAAATCCGGGGGACTCTTTTCGTGAAAAGGACTATACTTTGACAAGATTGGCGACACACTAAGCGAGTGATTTCAAAAATAGGGAAAATTATGAATCATGCGACTCACGAGACGACGTGACTTGCAAAACGAGTAGTTTTGTTTGGACGAAGCGAAAATTCAAAAATAGGTCTCCAGGTGTTAATAACATTTGGTATCTACCTACAACATTATAACAATGTAGGTATGGAAACTTGACAGTTTAGTCTGCTTAATGAGAAAAATAATGCCAAAAAGGTTGGCGAAACCTAAAAACGTCACTTAAAAATGACATAAGTGACTTTAACAGATTTGACAGTGACTTATCTGTCGTAGATTTTTTGGTCTTGAATTCCAGTTTAGAGTATAGTTACTTTTTGTGCATTTCCCATTATCAAATAAAAGGGTTTGTTATTGCGAAAATAAAATTATTTTTTTTTGTGCGTAATAATTTTATTTTAATGATATCAATGGGAGAAACTGGAACATGAAAATTTTCTATTACAACTAACTTGCGCCACTTCTCTCTCATAATCTCATGGACGTAGGTAGTGGAAAGCTAAAAAACCGGCCAAGTGCGAGTCGGGCTCGCGCACAAAGGGTTCCGTAGCAGCAAATATAATTATATTTTTTGATCTATCTTATAAGGTTCAGCCATCGTTTTCAGTGTAAGCACAATAACTTAACCAAAATTACAGTTAAATCAACCTATCTCAAAAACTATAAGAAATACTTTGATCAAACCAAAATCGTTGAAAGAGTTAATTAGCATGCATCACCTCTATTTTTTTTAGAATTTTATACCCCGTAGTTATAAAAATAGAGGGGGGGGGACATACTTTTTACGACTTTGAGAGCTGATATCTCAAAAACCGTTCACTTTAAGAAAAATGTTTTTTAGAAAACTTTATATCATTTTAAAAGACCTTTCCATTGATACCCCACACGGGTATGTACATCGAAAAAAAAATTTCATCCCTCAGTTACATGTATGGGGGGCCCCACCCCCAATTCTTTTTTTTACTATTTAGTGTCATATTTTTGTAGCGGTTCATACAACACATATTCCCATCAAATTTCATCACTGTAGTACTTATAGTTTCCGAGTAAATCGGCTGTGACAGACGGACAGACGGACAGACGGACAGACGGACATGACGAAACTATAAGGGTTCCGTTTTTGCCATTTTGGCTACGGAACCCTAAAAAAACAGCTATCGTAAATTTGTTAGTGACCTGCCATAATCTCGCTCGGGTGAAAAAAACTAACAAAAGAGCGACTCCATAGTTATCATTGACACACACGACTAATCAAAAGTATGCCTAGGCATAATTTTCAAGTTCCGTTTACAAGGCGCAGATGCGAAGTCCATTGTAGGTGGAATGTCATTGACTGTACCCCAAAAATACGTTTTCAAGACTTTCTTGACGCATAACACTGTCATACCATTACCATAGTTTAATAAAATGTTGCTTTTTCAGTAACCATTGTTCGAGGGGAAAAGTACCCGAAGTTGCGATGCGGCGGGTACCTTTACCGGCCCCACAACGCACACAGGCGAAGTGCCATGCAACTGTGGTACTGCATCCACAGGAAAAGTGCAAAATGCAACGCGATGCTGAAGACCATCAACGGCGACATTAGTGGCAGTCGCCTGCCAGTTTATTCACTCATGTCGCCCTCCAAGAAAGAGTTAGTTTTGAGGAAGGGAGGGAGTTGTAGAAGATGGAGATTTGGATAATACTAGTCTAAAATTATGTGTTTTTCGTAGGTGCAAGTCAATAAGAGTCTTTGTATAACTAGCATACTCCTTTAAATTAAGAAAACGTAGTAAACGAGATCTAGTTTTAATGGAGTCGAATGTACCTGTAAATGTATTAGTTTCGGATATGATTCCTTGAGAATATCTTAATGTATTCTGCAATTTATTTAGCATTAAGTGTGAGTGGTTCGTAAAAGAAAATAAAATAGCAGACAAAACATAAATTTTTTGCTAAAATTGAAGTTCATGCATTAGTGAGACATACTTAAATTCAACTGAATGATAAAACGTTGGTATTAAAATAAACGTTTATTTGGAATTGAGATTATTATTTACACTTTCTTTTACGTACATTATATAAATACTTTTTTACATAACAATGTAAGAACAATATAACCTAAATTCTAAGATATACCTATTAACATGATGTCATACCGTTTAACATAATCGTTTTTTTTTGCCAATATACTATTAAGTAAAGAAAATAGTAACAGATCAAATATCTTAGAAACATGTTTGAATTGAACAGGAACAGTAAGAACAGTAGTAAATTTGGGCAACGATTGTTGCCAAAAGCGACCAGTCTGTTCAGAAACCCTAAATTTCTGACTCTATCATGGGGTATTATAGATCTTAGAACGTAATGATTATAAATTAAAATCGTAGTGGGTTAAAATTAAGATTGTATAATTTGCATGTGATTAAAGGATTTTTTATTGTTTCCAACCGTTTATTATAAGACTGTGGTAGGTATAATGTACAAGCAACATTAAATATTCGCTAGCCGATGTGAACAGAAAGTACATTCTTCAAAATCTAAACTAATATAATTTAGTGTAGGGAGGGGGAATGGCGCTCACTAGGTTTTATGCAATCCGTTTTCAACAATTGTGTAGGTACAATTTTTTTGTAAAACTACCGTCTGAGGTAATACTGCTTACTTGAGCGTCACCTCTCACTGACTTTAATTTCTTATTGTTGTAGATATGGCTAGAAAAGGTCGTCAAAGGACCACCGCTAAAGCGGCTTGGACCGAGATAGAGCTTCAATCTGCCAAAATTGCAACTGAAGGAGGTCTGTCTATAAGAAATGCAGCCAAAGAATATAAAATACCATTTAGCACTTTGAGAGATCGAATAAAAAATAAAAACATGAGCAACCCGAAATTAGGCCGCAAGCCCGTTTTCACCAAGGAGCAAGAAACTGAAATTGTTGAACAAGTTAAGTCTTTAGGAGCCCACAGTATAAACTGTGGGCTCAGTGTCGTAGATTTGCGTAAACTTGTTTATAAATATGCTGAGCTCAACAAAATCAAAAACAATTTTGATCGAAGAAGTAAAACAGCTGGATTGGATTGGGTGCGGGGCTTTATCAGACGCAATCCTTCAGTTACTTTACGAAAAGCTGAAGCAAGAAATAGTTCAAAGATGGATGACTCTAGCTGACATTGAAATTAAGAGTTTGTTGTAGATACATTTATTTAAGTATATCGTATCGTGTCTCCCCCGCATATCTGTCTCTGTCATTCACGTCGAAATACGCTAAGCTACAAGCTTAAATAGAAATTTTAGATTTCAACAAAGAACTAAGAAGAAGAAATTTTTTATGATGGAAATACACCCGTTTATTCCCAACGACATTAACAACGCTGCACCGCCACTGGTATCACCACGGTGACACCCGCAGGAAACGTGCTCGCTGAAAATAGACAGAGAAGACTCGGATCTGATACAAGGGGAGAACGAGAAGACTACAGAACTATGGTGATCCAAGTGTGGTGGTACGGTATTGATTTTAGGACATACATCAATTTGGCAGATCCTTAAATAAAGAACAATGTTCTGAATGTGATTTGGCAATTCTTAAATTTAATTTAAGTATGTACGTGTTCATTCCTCAGGTGAACGCTATTCCTTACCATAGTTAAAGTCAGTAAAACTCTTCTTAGACATTTTATTAATGGTTTAAGGCACTTTTCAATTGATTATAGCAATTCTACTTCTATCATATTAATATAAATATTTTTATTGGCTTTAAAATACGGTGCGTCATAATTCATCAATAATAATTAGATTTTATTCATTTTGAGGCAGTGTTTAAAAACTACAATTTTATTAACTATGTACAATTAAAGCTTTCCGTCAACTACTTAGGTACTTACCTTTAGTTTCATACCGAGTAGGTGAAATAAACACTCGCCAACAATCCACCTAACAAAATATTGACTTATTTTTTTTAAATCAAAATCAATCAAGCAAAGTCCCTTTTAAGTTCTAAAATGTGATTTAGGTGGTACGTATTCTATACGTCGACGTAACATACTAATCTTCACTCTAAATATAACGCGGTTCACAATACGTGTCCTTAAATATTAATCATAAAGAGATCCAACACCTCAACTCTAGCATTACCTATCAATAATCTTAGAAATAACTGATATCGAAAGCTTAACTTTCATTTTACTTTGCCGACTACGTACGACACTTAACTATGTTTTAAAGTTTCAACCATTAGTCCCTGACTTGTCGCTGACGCGTCGATAACTAGCGCCGACGCGGCGATCACAATAGCCAGCTGAAAAGCCTTCGCTAGGAGTGGTTATGCTCGAGCTGCGCCCTGACGACTATGGAGTCCAAGGTGCTGATGTTGGCTTTGCAGCCGAGCCTGATCCTCTTGCAGCAAGTCCAGCGGACCTTGTTCTTGTACCCCTCGT
The DNA here is from genome assembly GCA_014851415.1 of Cnaphalocrocis medinalis. Classification (NCBI taxonomy): domain Eukaryota; kingdom Metazoa; phylum Arthropoda; class Insecta; order Lepidoptera; family Crambidae; genus Cnaphalocrocis; species Cnaphalocrocis medinalis. The sequence goes on from CM026283.1 coordinate 2,756,814, forward strand.
GCTTGGTGAACTTGTGACCGCCTACGTGCACGACAAGGTGGCCACGGTTCGAGTACCCGAATTGAACTGAAAGAAGGAGAAGTGGTTAATTTAATGATATAGTCAAAATCGGGAATTGCAGTTATATTTATTTGTGAGACATGCGACTTGTTTCTTGCTACATCATAGGATAATAAAACATGTTCAGAAAAGGTACCGGATATTTTAGAACATGATTTATTATCCTTTGTTACTCTTTTCGGACAAAAGTATCTCCATAGTATGCCTATAGTATAGGCATTCGATTCTAGATGTGTACAACGTTTGAGCTTCGGAAAGCAGTATCGAAGCTGTCTGGAGTTTTAGCGCTAGATGACATTGTCTACTACAATTTGGCCATGGCGTGTACTTAAAGTTTGTATACTTTATCTTTTATTCAGTAGCTCGTGTGTGAATGGCATTTGGCATGTTCCGGATCTGACGGTTTGTGTTGTTGCAGTCGGCCTCATCGGCACCGGCATCGACTGCTTCGCGTCGTACTGCCTCAGCAAGCAGGGCAAGATGGGCATCAACGTCGGCGGGTACAGGTTCAGATTCAACGGGTGCGCCAGGAACGGCAAGATCAGGTGGAGGTGCTCCCGCGGGCCCTGGTGCAAGGCTGCGCTCCACACCTTCAGGGGGAGGATAGTCTACATCCAGAGCACTCACAACTGCGGACCTAAGCCTCCGGTCAACTGAATATGCGAGTGATATTCTAGTTGTTACTACCATAACGATAGTCAATCTACCATGACGCATCATCATAATATGGTTAGTTACTTTAAATCACCACTTGTTTGATATATTTCATATTCTAATCAGTAGTGAACGTTTTTCTTTAGTTTGATATCCATGATTCATGATGATGTTAAAGTGTCTGATGAGAAAGTACAAAAATAGTACCATATGGTACGAGAATGTAAGATTATAAATATATCTTAATGTATATAGCGTATTGTAAAGACGTTAAAGAAATAAATGTGTACAATAATTTACTAGCTCAAAGAGAAATCTTGAATAAAACTCAATTCAAAGGCAATATTTTCACAGAAATGTTTCTAACATATAGTTACCGTCCTTGTATATTTAGACATAGCAAATTATGTACTTGTTTTATTGATGAGATCGCTCTCATTGACTTTAGATTAGGAAATAAATACCTCATGCCAATATTTATAATATTGTATTTTTTTGTATATTAAAATATATCACGGTGAAAATGTTTTGGTGAACTCGTTTGAGTTAACTTCTTTCATTGTGCGTTACATTTTCGATTTTTTACGGAAAAAACTGTGACTTTAACTTCAAAGTACTCTACGTTCTTTTCTTTGTTATTATATTTATCTAAATCTATTTATTTTTGCAATATTTGTATTTCCACAATTGACCCTATTTTTAATAGGTATAATCTGTTTTAGCGCTGACCTATTATTATTGTTACTTAAACAATTGCTTTATGATTTATTTCTAAAAAGTTGTAGGTATTGAACGAATTCATCAAATGACAACACAAAATTAGGATCAAATACAGGGTGTTTAATTATAAGCAAGTTCTTAATTCACTGAAATGTTGATATTATAGCCAATATTTTAAATAAATGATTGTTTTTAATAATAATTTTGAGTAAATAAAGTATTAGTCTTAAGGTGTAAAAATGGTTTACAAATAGTAGTGTTGTAAATATCTACCTCTGTATTTATGTGACAGCTAAGTCTAACAAATATTAAACTTACCTAAAGATTTTAAGCCAATCACCAGGTACCTACATTAGGTAAAACGGCAAAATCAACTGAATTTAAGAAAGCTTTTTTGACAGTCCGAAAAATACTATCGAGTTTCATATGAATTGATATTAATGCCTGTACAAGATAAATTAACTCGAACAAACAAATCCCATGTAAATACCAAGCCAATGCAAAATGGTCCGATCATATATTCTAATCACTGTCTTTTAATTGTTATAAAGCCAATGATATGGATAGTTACGATTATGATGGTTGTGACAACACATCTCAGTAATACAACATTAGTCTCAAAAATTAGAAATAATTTCCTTCAGTTATTGAACTACTTAGTACAGTTGATATTCAACCTAATCAATATGACAGTAAGATGAAAGTCGATTGAAGAAATTTGGCAGTTTTGTATACTTTGATGTGTGGGGCTGTACACGACGTACTTTTTTTTCAATAGGTAATGTTTTCAATTAATCCAACTTTATCTGTGCTGCTAGCGGATCGAAACACCTACCCAATTTATTTTTTCCAATGTAAACTTAAAATGCCATGGATTTCATTAATTACGTCATGTTATAGTAGGTAGGACCTACTTGAAATCCCACTAAATTTATTCTAGAATTGTATTTTTGGAGTTCGTGGCGGAAAAACCTATTTACATAACTTATTGAACAAAAATAATTTTGTACCTATCATATCATTATATCTAAGCCCAAGTATATATTCAACCCTCAGTGTGATTGATTATTTTATCTATAAAATAATTTGGTTGTGTAATAGGTTAAAATAACATATTGAAAAGATTTAATGTTATTATAAGTGTAGTGATATCAGCCAAATTGTGTGTAGGAGTAGAAATCATGCGTTCATGTGTAACTTGATGTTTGTAAAGAATAAACTAGTCATATTGTTGAAAAATAAGTTTTATTTTCTTCCCTTTCTGAAACACATACTAAGATACAGTTAGCATCAAAATGATCTTAGCATTCAAACCTACACAAAATATCTGAGCATTTGACAAAAGACATGTGAACTGTACGTCAGTCAGTATACACCATGTTGCACCTTTTGTTGTTCTGAAACATGAGAGAACACCTTGGCACTTAAATCATTAATCTTTTAGGTACTTACATATAATGTAGGTTTAATTTTGATGTTGACCGTTGACAGACCAAGATCAGACTCTCAAAATCCTTACTACTTAATTAATAATCATATTAATTTGGAAAAGCAATAGCGTTACCACACGCGTTAGTGATACTAAATTCAATAATAAGGCAAATAATGCCTAAGGTTTCCCTTAATTTAAGTACGAAAAGGTATGTCATCATTAGGTGCAAAACAAAAAGACGTGATAGATTTCAACGACAATAATATACCTACCTAGATGGTATATTTGTACGTGTTAAAAACATGGGCATGAAATTATGTTAATTGAAGAGCACTATTTTACTACGTCTTGTAGCTGAGCGAGCAAGATGACGTGATCCAAACGAACGATAGCCTTTTCAAAATGGCGTCGATGGCGTTAAATAAATATCAGGCAACCCGCTCAGGTCAGGTAGAGTAGAACGCTTCTAGAGGATACCGTGCTGCTCTTTCAATGTATCCTTGTGTATTACTGGATATGTATGATTTTTGTAATTATTTAGCTAAGAGTATTCAATATGAAGTAGAATAGTTTTCTATCTGAGATGTATTCAGTAAACAAAAAGGTAGGTATACTTAACGGGGAAATATTTTGAACACAATGTGCGATTTAAATCCCCGCCCACAAACCGTAATCCAGGGGGTCAGCTTACCTACTTTATGAATAAAAATAGCCAAGTGCGTGTCGGCCAACGCGCAATGTAGGGTTCTGTAGTTGTTCAAGATGGATGTCACCTTTACCTTTACTTTGTATTTTCTGTCGAAAATTCCGATAAAGCCTATGACGGGCCTCCAGGGGACCACCCTCATCGTAGACGATTCGGCAAGCCGCTGCGGAATACCCCTCTCCCCCTACCCTCTGTTCATCTTTACTAATTTTAAAGAGATAAATTCTATAGAAATCGACAAACCTTATACACAAATCGAAAAGGCAAAACAATAGCGCGATGCAACCAAAGCGCCATCTATTGGTAGACAGGGGATCTACTGTCCCGAAACGAAGTGACGGCGGACCACTAGTAAAAAATAAATAGCCTGTTTAGCAGGCAATTTTATTTGTAAAAATGCAGACACTCACTATAGCTACAGTGTGTGTCTGCTTTTTTACCCAAGTGTCCGGCTAAACTGATTTATACAACCTTGCAACCCTGTGCCCTCTGACTGCCGCGCTGCGTGGAGGAGTCGAAAGCGCATGCGCGCCTTCTTATAAGTTAATCAACTATTACTCCTGACCTTTTAAAGCCCACCCAGCCATGATAATTTTCGTTTAAAATTCGTGATATTTGATAAGCAAAAATTTTTTTTTCAAACCTCAACAATTAACTGTTTGGCTGCACACTTGATTTAAGGAAAAAAATACGAACATTACATACGAGTATTGCTTAATAAAGGATTCTATAGCTAGGAACCCTAAAAAAAATCAAAATCACATTTTATTAAACGTGTTTTATGGTTTATCAGGTCAATTTATCATTCTTCTGCCTATTCTTCATCGGCTAAGTGAAAATGCTTGAAGCATGGCACACAGCACAGTGCAACATTGCACATACTGCATATGATATTAGATCGTTTTTCATGTTCTTTTGAACTGCAGAAGCGGCATCTTCTGTAGCTAGTGCCCTCTCTCCGGAAAGTGATGCCCAACACCTCGCCTACGAATTTCGAATGGAACCCCAAATGGTTTCCGTGTTTTTCTCTTAAATATTGCAATTTTTCACCTGTGAACATTTGTGTGATAGATAAATAAAAAAAAAATAGTTACAATTAAAGTTTGCTAATTGAAACAAATAATTTCTATTACAGACAGCCACAGGCGTACAATGTACCAATTTTAACTACCCAAAGTGGGGCTGTCCCTGTAACTACTAGGTCATTGTGAAATAAGAATAAATTTTATTTATAAAATACTTATTTTATTTTCAATTCTTGCAATAAGACAGTTACATGCATGTACCAAGAAGGGTTCTGAGCTTTTATTTAAATCCGTCAAACACCCATCAACCCATCTTTAAATGTAGATACTGTACCTACTACTACCTAGGTACTGTGTTTTACATTACATTACATATGTAATTGCGGTACAAAAAAATCTAATGATAGGTACCTGTTTAAATTAAACCTTACACCTGTTTTTTATACAAATAAAATAAAAATAGCCAAGTGCGTATCGGCCAATGTAGGGTTTCGTAGTTGTTCAAGATGGATGTCACCTTTACCTTTATTTTGTATTTTTTGTCGAAAATTCCGATAAAGCCGAATTGGCTAATTGGTTGCGTCGATGGCCCAATTAGACGGACACCGTCTGTCCGTATTTGGTTAGGTTTTTGGTATTGGGGGACTATAACTTGTTATACTACTCGTGAGGCTCGCCTCAAGGGGACCATCCTCATCGTAGACGATTCGGCAAGCCGCTGCGGAATACCCCACTCCCCCTACCCTCTGTTCATCTTTACTAATTTTAAAGAGATAAATTCTATAGAAATCGACAAACCTTATACACAAATCGAAAAGGCAAAACAATAGCGCGATGCAACCAAAGCGCCATCTATTGGTAGACAGGGGATCTACTGTCCCGAAACGAAGTGACGGCGGACCACTAGTAAAAAATAAATAGCCTGTTTAGCTATACAGGCAATTTTATTTGTAAAAATGCAGACACATAGCTATAGTGTGTGTCTGCCTTTTTACCCAAGTGTCCGGCTAAACTGATTTATACAACCTTGCAACCCTGTGCCCTCTGACTGCCGCGCTGCGTTCTTATAAGTTAATCAACTATTACTCGTGACCTTTTAAAGCCCACCCAACCATGATAGTTTTCGTTTAAAATTCGTGATATTTGATAAGCAAAAATTATTTTTTCAAACCTCAACAATTAACTGTTTGGCTGCACACTTGATTTAAGGAAAAAAATACGAACATTACATACGAGTATTGCTTAATAAAGGATTCTATAGCTAGGAACCCTAAAAAAAAAATCAAAATCACAACATTTTATTAAACGTGTTTTATGGTTTATCAGGTCAATTTATCATTCTGCTGCCTATTCTTCATCGGCTAAGTGAAAATGCTTGAAGCATGGCACACAGCACAGTGCAACATTGCACATACTGCATATGATATTAGATCGTTTTCGCATGTTCTTTTGTACTGCAGAAGCGGCATCTTCTGTAGCTAGTGCCCCTCTCCGGAAAGTGATGCCCAACACCTCGCCTACGAATTTCGAATGGAACCCCAAATGGTTTCCGTGTTTTTCTCTTAAATATTGCAATTTTTTCACCTGTGAACATTTGTGTGATAGATAAATAAAAAAAAATTGTTACAATTAAAGTTTGCTAATTGAAACAAATAATTTCTATTACAGACAGCCACAGGCGTACAATGTACCAATTTTAACTACCCAAAGTGGGGCTGTCCCTGTAACTACTAGGTCATTGTGAAATAAGAATAAATTTCTTTATAAAATACTTATTTTATTTTCAATTCTTGCAATAAGACAGTTACATGCATGTACCAAGACCGGGTTCTGAGCATTTATTTAAATCCGTCAAACACCATCAACCCATCTTTAAATGTAGATACTGTACCTACTACTACCTAGGTACTGTATTTTACATTACATTACATATGTAATTGCGGTACAAAAAAATCTAATGATAGGTACCTGTTTAAATTAAACCTTACACCTGTTTTTTATACAAATAAAATAAAAATAGCCAAGTGCGTATCGGCCAATGTAGGGTTTCGTAGTTGTTCAAGATGGATGTCACCTTTACCTTTATTTTGTATTTTTTGTCGAAAATTCCGATAAAGCCGAATAGGCTAATTGGTTGCGTCGATGGCCCAATTAGACGGACACCGTCTGTCCGTATTTGGTTAGGTTTTTGGTATTGGGGGACTATAACTTGTTATACTACTCGTGAGGCTCGCCTCAAGGGGACCATCCTCATCGTAGACGATTCGGCAAGCCGCTGCGGAATACCCCACTCCCCCTACCCTCTGTTCATCTTTACTAATTTTAAAGAGATAAATTCTATAGAAATCGACAAACCTTATACACAAATCGAAAAGGCAAAACAATAGCGCGATGCAACCAAAGCGCCATCTATTGGTAGACAGGGGATCTACTGTCCCGAAACGAAGTGACGGCGGACCACTAGTAAAAAATAAATAGCCTGTTTAGCTATACAGGCAATTTTATTTGTAAAAATGCAGACACATAGCTATAGTGTGTGTCTGCCTTTTTACCCAAGTGTCCGGCTAAACTGATTTATACAACCTTGCAACCCTGTGCCCTCTGACTGCCGCGCTGCGTTCTTATAAGTTAATCAACTATTACTCGTGACCTTTTAAAGCCCACCCAACCATGATAGTTTTCGTTTAAAATTCGTGATATTTGATAAGCAAAAATTATTTTTTCAAACCTCAACAATTAACTGTTTGGCTGCACACTTGATTTAAGGAAAAAAATACGAACATTACATACGAGTATTGCTAAATAAAGGATTCTATAGCTAGGAACCCTAAAAAAAATCAAAATCACAACATTTTATTAAACGTGTTTTATGGTTTATCAGGTCAATTTATCATTCTGCTGCCTATTCTTCATCGGCTAAGTGAAAATGTTTGAAGCATGGCACACAGCACAGTGTAACATTGCACATACTGCATATGATATTAGATCGTTTCGCATGTTCTTTTGTACTGCAGAAGCGGCATCTTTTGTAGCTAGTGCCCCTCTCCGGAAAGTGATGCCCAACACCTCGCCTACGAATTTCGAATGGAACCCCAAATGGTTTCCGTGTTTTTCTCTTAAATATTGCAATTTTTTCACCTGTGAACATTTGTGTGATAGATAAATAAAAAAAAATTGTTACAATTAAAGTTTGCTAATTGAAACAAATAATTTCTATTACAGACAGCCACAGGCGTACAATGTACCAATTTTAACTACCCAAAGTGCGGCTGCCCTACTAGGTCATTGTGAAATAAGAATAAATTTCTTTATAAAATACTTATTTTATTTTCAATTCTTGCAATAAGACAGTTACATGCATGTACCAAGACCGGGTTCTGAGCATTTATTTAAATCCGTCAAACACCCATCAACCCATCTTTAAATGTAGATACTGTACCTACTACTACCTAGGTACTGTGTTTTACATTACATTACATATGTAATTGCGGTACAAAAAAATCTAATGATAGGTACCTGTTTAAATTAAACCTTACACCTGTTTTTTATACAAATAAAATAAAAATAGCCAAGTGCGTATCGGCCAATGTAGGGTTTCGTAGTTGTTCAAGATGGATGTCACCTTTACCTTTATTTTGTATTTTTTGTCGAAAATTCCGATTAAAGCCGAATTGGCTAATTGGTTGCGTCGATGGCCCAATTAGACGGACACCGTCTGTCCGTATTTGGTTAGGTTTTTGGTATTGGGGGACTATAACTTGTTATACTACTCGTGAGGCTCGCCTCAAGGGGACCATCCTCATCGTAGACGATTCGGCAAGCCGCTGCGGAATACCCCACTCCCCCTACCCTCTGTTCATCTTTACTAATTTTAAAGAGATAAATTCTATAGAAATCGACAAACCTTATACACAAATCGAAAAGGCAAAACAATAGCGCGATGCAACCAAAGCGCCATCTATTGGTAGACAGGGGATCTACTGTCCCGAAACGAAGTGACGGCGGACCACTAGTAAAAAATAAATAGCCTGTTTAGCTATACAGGCAATTTTATTTGTAAAAATGCAGACACATAGCTATAGTGTGTGTCTGCCTTTTTACCCAAGTGTCCGGCTAAACTGATTTATACAACCTTGCAACCCTGTGCCCTCTGACTGCCGCGCTGCGTTCTTATAAGTTAATCAACTATTACTCGTGACCTTTTAAAGCCCACCCAACCATGATAGTTTTCGTTTAAAATTCGTGATATTTGATAAGCAAAAATTATTTTTTCAAACCTCAACAATGAACTGTTTGGCTGCACACTTGATTTAAGGAAAAAAATACGAACATTACATACGAGTATTGCTAAATAAAGGATTCTATAGCTAGGAACCCTAAAAAAATCAAAATCACAACATTTTATTAAACGTGTTTTATGGTTTATCAGGTCAATTTATCATTCTGCTGCCTATTCTTCATCGGCTAAGTGAAAATGTTTGAAGCATGGCACACAGCACAGTGCAACATTGCACATACTGCATATGATATTAGATCGTTTCGCATGTTCTTTTGTACTGCAGAAGCGGCATCTTTTGTAGCTCGTGCCCCTCTCCGGAAAGTGATGCCCAACACCTCGCCTACGAATTTCGAATGGAACCCCAAATGGTTTCCGTGTTTTTCTCTTAAATTTTGCAATTTTTTTACCTGTGAACATTTGTGTGATAGATAAATAAAAAAAAATAGTTACAATTAAAGTTTGCTAATTGAAACAAATAATTTCTATTACAGACAGCCACAGGCGTACAATGTACCAATTTTAACTACCCAAAGTGGGGCTGTCCCTGTAACTACTAGGTCATTGTGAAATAAGAAAAATTTTATTTATAAAATACTTATTTTATTTTAATTCTTGCAATAAGTTACATGTATGTACCAAGAAGGGTTCTGAGCTTTTATTTAAATCCGTCAAACACCCATCAACCCATCTTTTAATGTAGATACTGCACCTACTACTACCTAGATACTGGATTTTACATTACATAACAATATGTAATTGTTGCACAAAAATCGAATGATACCTATTTAAATTAAACCTTACACCTGTTTTTTATACAAATAAAATATTTCCACAATTTTTTGTATTTTCAAACTTAAGTAAGTAGTTGCTTAAAATTAAGTGTGTGTAAGCTAATTACTGCTTTAGCTGTCCACGGCTGAACAACCGCTCATTCAGCCGTCAACAACATGCAAATACAATCATAATTTTCTACTAAACTTACATAATATCATCAGTTTTTTAAAATCAACTCTTAAATGCATTATAATAGAAGTGTGCAATGCATTGTTAAAATTGAAAGTTGGCATGTCTTTTATGTACTGGGGAATGTAAATACAAGTTTACGCACATACAGACACAATTTTGTTCTCATACATAAGTATACTTTAGGGACTAAGTCACTAACTAGCTTATAGGCATTACAAGTACTCTGAGGGGTCAACATTTTTAACCAAGTTAAAGGAACTGAGATTCTGCTCAACAATATTTGCTATTTCAAAGAAATATATCAAAGTTTTTATTTTTGATGTGCCAGGTATAAATGCTTTTTTGTAGCTACTGTTGACCCTTACAATAAGACGAAATCACTCTGCGTTTTTACTATTTTATACAATTAAAATGGGAATATGCAATTCTTAAGTAGGTATGGTTTTCAGTTCAGAATATGATCGACTTTAACACTTTTGCTACTTTAATGTTTTAAGTGGCATTATTGTAATAAATAAAATCTTTTATTGCCAATTTTTATCGGAGATTCATATGCTCGATCTACTCTAGCCTAGCATAAGTGAGACCGTGGTTACTGATTCCCGAACGCGAGAACAACATTTTTGGAAACCTTAAGCTTGATGCCTAAATTCCCTTGAACCTCTAGCTTGAATGTTAAATTAAAAACAATCCCGACTATTTCAACTTTAAAAAAAATCCAAGTTGGTTCAAGAGTTACGATGCCAGACAGACACACGCTCAAAGAGACAGACATACACGTTAAACTTATACACCCCTCGCATGTTAAAAACGAAACGAAAATCGCACTAATAGGGCATCACGCTTAGTTTCCGTTTACAACGCCAATGTAGAGATACTCAGTAGCCTTACCATGAGTTTGAAATACTATCCTCGCTATCGAAAACTATCGCTTTGTCTCTTTCATTGTGATGCATTTTCAAGAAACAGCAATAGTTTACGTTATGTCAGTTTTAGATGTCAACTCATGGTAGCGCTACAGTAAAACCTCCATATTTATAATAGCTTTAAACATTACATCTTATGATAAGAAGGAAGTGCCGTGCACAGAGTTATAACACGGCATACAGAAGGCCTTGGCGCACTTCTTGCAGTGCGTGTCGACTTGCTTGGCCTTCGACCGGGACTCCTTCACGGAGTAGCCCAGCTGCCTGCTGGAGTAGTAGCAGCCCACGCAGCGCGCGCGCACTCGCTTGCCTTGCTTGCGACCGATCACCTCCAATTTGTGTTCTTCGTAGAATAGCGCAGCGTAGAATGGTGTTACACCTAGAAAATAAATATCATGGTATTAGTATTAATAAATGAGCCTATCACATAACTTAAGCCCGTGCCGTCCAGGTTGCGGGAGAAGGTATAGTTTATAAGCAAACCATGCATGCTCTTCATACTATAAAATACGAGGCATTGTCTGTAACTAACCACTGCTACTACAATCTGACATCTGATAAATTTCTTCAATTGCCATTGAACCAAACGTACATACCTATTTGATATTAAAGTGAGAATCGATCGAAGAAATTTAACAGGTTTGTCAAATGTGTGGCTGTCCTTACCTTCTTTCTTAGTTTATTTATTCTTTCTTCTGTTCACTTATTAGTAAATAAATAAATAAATACCAACATTGAGACAGCATCACAAAATTTTTCTGGTCCCGAACTAAGGTTTTCTCTTGTGCTATGGAAACCAGGAACAACGAAGGAACACAAACAACCAGACCCAATACAAATATCTGTATCATCAACAAACATTGTGTTGGTGATCAGTGAAGTTTATTTTTTTTAAATGTAGGTCATTCTAAAATTTACTCATAAAATGGACAGGAATATTATTTAGCAACACAGTTTTCAAAACAAAATTTGTTTAATTAAATTTATATACCTATTTATATATTTACGGATGAGCTTCATTGAAGCATTTTAAGCAGAACGCCTTCATGCATTGCCTGCATTCGGTGCCAACTTGCTTCGCGTAGAAGGAGGCTTCATCCCGCTTCAAAAACTTTTTGTAGCATCCTGTACACCTCTTCCTTTCTCTTTCTCTTGCCATTGCGCGGGATCTCCACTAGATGGTGCTGGATGGTTGGAGAAACGTGAAACTAAAAAAGAATCTAATTCAAAATCTAAAGGTGGCCATAGACGAACAGATTTTATAAATCTTTATTATCTTTTAATTATACCTATTATAAGTACAATTTAAGACTAGCTTAATAATTAATTATAGCTATAATTTAAGATTATTTTTTGCCTAAATAGACCAGAAAAAGTTTACCAGTCACTAAAGGCACTCCAGTTCAGACCTTTTCGATCGGATGTAAAATTGTGACCAGAAGAAAAAAAACGATTAAGTTTTTTTAAAGATTTTATTCCACAAAACTACGTACAATAGGCGAACTAAATGCTAAGAGGCATTCTCTACCAGTCAACCTTTGGCTCAAGCAGAAAGGACAATTAATTAATGAAATGTAGTTCGTTGAAGCACTTTAAACAGAACGGTTTTCTACATTCCTTACACTCGGTGTACACCTTCTTCGCTTTTCGGGTTATTTCGCCTCGCTTTCTAGCCTTTTTGAGGCATCCAGAGCAAGCCTGCCTCTGCGCCTTCCCGCTTTGTGAAATCTCTACCAGGTGATGTAGGAAGCTTGCAATTGAAACTAAAAAAAAACACGGGTTGCATGCTTTATTAACCTGATAATGGAGAACAAATTAATTATTGTCAAATAGTTATGCAGATTTTCGCGTTGCAACTGTAATTATTGAAACGGTAAATAGTAAATAGGTACAATGTACATAACAATAAACTACGCACGGTCAACAAAAAAAGTTGACGCAATAACAACCCGCACACCCTCAAAAACAGTTCTGGAGGCCAATTCTTGGTTTTCGAATTCAGCGAAAACCGAGAATTGGACTCCTGATCAGTGATTGAGTCAGGGAATGTACTTAAATTATTGTCATCTACAAGATAAGAAAAATAATTTTTCAGAACGCGACCAAAATGTTCCTCTTTCACTCGCTATAATTGAAAGACAATTTAAAAGAGTGAAAGGGAAGCAAGTACATAGTTTTTTACAAACTAGTTTTCAAATTTATCACCCAACATGTCCAAAGTTCAAAAAGGTAACTTAACGTGCCGCCGTGTGCACATAACACTATATTGATGCTGATTTTATGACGTTACTGTTGTTTAACACCGTTTTCTATTTCGACCAACTTAAAAGGGAATATGTATGATAAATAAAGTTGAAATATATTAACCCACATTTATTCCAGTAACATAAAGTAGTCCTTATTTACAATAGTACCTTATTATGCAAATAAAAGAATAAAGGTGCGTCTTACTTTAGGTCTTACTATCGCTATTCGATTTAATATTTTTAAAATTATTTTTGTTAAATATAAGTGTTAACTATACAGATATGTGACTATAATTAAATGTTAAATTACTAAGGAGAAAAAAATGTCCTATCGCCTGAACGATATTTATAAATTAACAGTAAAATACTTAATGTAATGAACCTTATTTAGTTAAATACAAAACACCTAACATTATTTAATGTTCGTCTTTAAATTGCATAAGCAAAGAGACAAACGTTTCGTAGACTTGTGAAAATTTTACTTTAAAAGCACATATATAAAACCTTTTTTTTTAACAGTTTATACCACACTGTGCAAACGAGATATCCGACGACAAAAAAGGATATTCTCATAAAGAACTCCAGGATCTCAAAGACTAAATTGAAACAATAATTTTTCAATTCCAGTGTAGAATTTCAAAACGTATGAATCAATTGATCTAATTGACAAACGTCACATCCCCAAGCACACTTCCAAAGTTTTATTTTGATAGGCAAATCAGCGTGTGAGTTACCTGAGTTTGCTTTTAGGGGACTCAGAATGTTATGAGTGTTCAAGACTAAAAAGTTCACATTCCAAAATTCTATGACAAAAGCGAGCTACTTACATAAAATTACTCCGCATGTTCAGTGACCTGAACTGAGACGAGTGTGAGTTGCTGAAGATGAAATCGGATTTTATTCTTCGGAACAGTCGATATGTGCTTCCAAACAAGTTAGTTCAGTCCTCATCCTCCCCACACTCAATGCTGGTGATGATCTGCTCGCCGGAGACCACCCCGTGCGCCAGCTTGAGGTGGTGCAGGATGCAGGAGATGCTCTTCTCGATGTCGCTGAACTTCATGCAGCGGTACTGGCAGATCTTGCAGGCGAAGAAGTCGGCCTCGCTGTTGTCGAACACCTTCCAGATCCAGTTGTGGTCATCTGAGGACAGGAATTTAGTATTAGGTAATATAAATAAATTGATACAACATCACATACATTTGTCCTGGTACAAACTAAGGTTTACCCTTGTACTATGGAAACCAGAAACAATGAAGGAACCACTAACACCTAGACCCAACACATGTGTGTTTCATCAACAAACATTTGTGTTGGTGCGGAAATCGAATCCGCGACCCTTGCGTCTCAACCGGTGCTCAAACCAAACCATTGCACTAAACGGGTCTTCTACATGTTTTGGCAGTTTAGGCGAAGATTGATGTTATTTTATGCCTAGGAATCAACCTTACCACTTAAGTGGTCGGCACAACTGACCAAAATTGAAACAAAAGACACGCACGGCGCAAGAGTCCCTCATAAAATTAATATAGGTACCATGTTAGAGCGATATGGTAGCTCAGTGGATATAAACGTGCGCCTTCTAAAGGGAAGGTAGTAGGTTCGATTCAACGATGCCTCTAGAATTTACAAATCTTTGTGCGTATTTCAACCATTAGCATGGCGGTTTGGGAAAACAGCGCAAAGAAGGCGATGAGCAATAGATGACTTGCTGAAGGTAAGAAATGTTAAAGCCCTCGCTTACGTCTACATTTAACCACGCTACGTCACTGAAGCCGAATCTTGGAAAAGCCAGCTTGGGACGCAACCAGGGTTCAATGATGATGATGTTAAGCTTTTTTTATATGTAATAGGTGGCAGATGAGCAGACGGATCTCCTGATGGTAAGCGATTGCCGCCGCCCATAGACACCTGCAACACTAGTAGAGTCACAAGTGCGCTGCCAAGACATTTAGCCACGCTACGTCATTGAAGCCGACCCTAGGAAGTGTCAGCTTGGGACGCAAACATGTGATAGGTGGCAGATGAGCAGACGGATCTCCTGATGGTAAGCGATTTCCGTCGCCCATAGACACCTGCAACTAGTCACTACTGCCAACCTTTAACCCTACGGTACCCTCACTCACTCGACGAAACACAGCGCAGACGCTGCTTCACGCCGGTCTTCCTGTGAGGCCGTGGTATCACTCCGGTCGAGCCGAAGCGTGGCTCCACAGTAAAAAGGTGGTATAGTCCGCGGCTTCTAACAATAGCGATGACCGTTAGTTTGCGCACTTGTGAAAAAGAAGACTTTCTACTAAATTGATTTCTGCGCACTAAAGATCATCGCTATTCTTGCTCGGACTATAGCTTGTGGTCCAAATTAATAAATGTATTTTCAAATACTTCATATAACCGGACGCCCCGTTGGTCTAGTGGTTTAAGTACCGGGCCGTGATCTCGGGGTCCCGGGTTCGATTCCCGGGTCGAGCAAAAGTATGTTTCGAATTTTTCAAACATAGCTTCGGGTTTGTGATCACCAATCCGCATTAGGCAAGCGTGGTGATTAAGCCTAATCCCATCATAGTAGCGATAACTTGATTTCTATGATGGAGGCCTTTGCCCTGCAGTGGGACAGTATATAGGCTGATACTTTACTTTGCCCCGGTTATGTGAAGTATTTGTTTAATGCAACGCGAAAGTTTAAGAACAAATGTATTTTCTCTCTTTCTTTCTTAAGGAGGAGTAGTATACCCATATTACCGCTGGTCTTGTTGTGCCTCATCTTGAGGTGGCGGTTCATGTTGCCGGTGGCGTTCCCGCCGTGGCAGATGTTGCGGTTGCACAGCTTGCACTGCGCGAGCGTGCTCGAGATGCGCTCGAAGTACAGCCAGATCCAGCTGCGCCGGTGCAGGTTGCCCTTCTGCGGGGTTGGGGTCACTGCAAAACCAAAATATAGTGTTAAAACAGTTTCTTTTTATGACATAGAGTGAACAAAGAGTGAACACCTTAACCACCTAGAATCTAGGCAAACGCGTGTCATCCTAGACCTCATCATCACTTCCATCAGGAGCGATTGTCGTCAAGCGTTGTCCTATAGTATGGTCACTTGATGGTAAGTGAACACAGCCGAAGCGTGGCTCTCCCACGATTGAAATAAATGTTTTTTTCCGAGAAATGGAAGAGTTTAAAGTATCTTGACCTTCTGTAGGTATCTATTTATTTTGAGCTGAGTGCTGACAGATTTCAATCTTTAAAATAATAGTTTCAGCAACATACAAATACTTACATTGTGATGTGTCCAATTCTTCAGTGACAAAAGAGATTTGCTCCCTGTCGTCTTTGAATTTTTCAATTTCCACCGCATAATCGGGCTCTCCCTGTTTCTTCTCATCCATTTCGGCCTGATAGATGGTGGGGTGCTTAGAGCGCACGTGGCGGTTCATGTTGTTGGTGTTGCAGCCCTTGATGGAGAGCACCACCTCGCAGATGTTGCAGCGGTAGATGATGCTGCTGAGACGGGTGAAGTATTTCCACACCCAGCTCTTCTTTCTGCTCTCTGGAATTGGGATAAAAATACCTTCAGCTGCAGATATGGCTATTTTTTTTCCAAGCTGTCGTTTTGGAACTCGAAATACACTTGGACCATGATTACGGATTTGGAGAGACTGGTTACAATGAGGCTACTGAAGGAACCAGTATTTAGGTTTTTTTATAACGTATCAATTAAAAACTTGTATTTCTCTCTTTGATACTTTGAACTATCCAAAAATCTCATTGTCACATTCAGAATATAAAAAGTAATAGTAAACTGTTTGAGTACATACCACTGTCACGACGGGATGATTTCTTCTTAACATTGGGCATAACAACTAAATGAGAATCCTCAACTTTTTCTTCTGTTATTGTTGCTATCTCCTCTGTTTGCGCTTCACAAACCTCTCCAATAATGACAGGTTGAGTCTTTGGATCATCATCATTATTCAACATGTTCAAATGTAGGAACTCTATGCGGAAACCTACTGTTGCTTCTGGATTTTCCTTGTGTAAAGTGTATACTTCCTCGTGGGTCTGTTTGATGTGCTCCAACAAGTCAACAGATTTTTTATCAGTGTGCAGAACCACTTGACAGATGTTGCATTTGTACTCATTCTCCGCATTCATTAGAAAATATATTGAAACCCAATCCGGTAACTCTGATTCTGCAAATTTAATGCAATTGTCACTATTATTGTTAACATAGTCTGCTATATACCATAGTAAAATAATTTACAAACTTACGACTAGATATAACAAACATTTATTTAGGTATACTCACCAAATGGAAATTCAAAACAAAGGTTATTTGCATAAAATATGATTTATTAGTTAAATGTACTATATAATCAAAAACATTTCTTTTACTTCTCATTTTGTAACAGGAGAATAAAAAGCCTTTTTAATAATATATTTTAATATACCTTTACAATAATACATGGTAATCAAATAATAATGCAATCATTCAATTATCATCTAAGAGATCTAAGCTTCTTACAGTCTTAAAAACAGGAAAATAAAAAATAGTAACATACATAAAAGTTAGGTACTTTCATCTGGGTGTGCATAAGATCAGATCATAAACAAAACCAGAATCATACTCTGGTTTAGTATGCAAATTATCCATTATTTTCTTACCTTGACTAATCTAAATTACATAAACCCAGTAATACTGAAAAGTAATGACAATAAGCTGTTTAACAAATGAATCTACATACAATGTTAAACCATTTTTCAACATTATTATTGCCTAATCAGAAAACATTGGTTTCTTGTGATTGTGGAAGTCTCTCACAACTTCCACGCCGAATGTTTGCATATTTATAGCGGACATGCAACCTGTTTTCTGCTTTGAGGAGCAACACCACTGCTCTGCACCGCATTGCAACCTGCTTTTGAAAATATAGGTATACCCTTTGTACAGGATCTGATGGCCTTTTTTCGTTGGCACACACTGAACAAAATCATCACCTGAAAGTCACTTATTTCATTAGATATAAGCACAAATTATGCAAACAACAAATCCAGCAAAAATAACCGTAAATTTACAACAAAAACAACATAGTCCAATGAAAAATTCCACTTGTTTTTATTGAGACACAACCTCTACAAGTAGCAAAATTCGCTATACATTTGTATCGAAATCATAATTTGGGTAAAAAACAACTAAGAAATTTCCTTTAAAACATCATAAAAACTATAGAAAACATGAAAAATAGCGAATATTTCTATAATCGAGGGAAAAATAAACGCATTTGTCAGTGACGCAACATGAATTGTCAAATTGACGTTTAGCAACTTTTTTCCTTTCCCCTTAAATCTATGTGTACAAGAAATCTATGCTTATACAGCCAATTGTAAATTAGAAAGAGCGTTTTTTAGGCAATAAACGCATATTTTCACACGAATAATTCCACTTTGGTGTTTTTTATGATAGCCAAAATGATTACTTATCTAATTTATGCGAATATTCCCATTTAATACAATGTGTCAAAATGCGCATTTAAATCTCGCAGCGCCTCCCTCAGCGTGGGTGGAGAGTATTAGAACTAAAGTTAACTTACAGCAGATCATAGATGTCACTAGTAGTTCTCAAATAATGCAAAGTTGGCGTCCATTACAAGTAAAGCGAGTGCGACTCGCGTATGCCAAGAACGACCCGCTTTTCATGCCTTACTCATTAACCGACTTCAAAAAAGGAGGAGGTCTCAATTCGTCTGCATTTTACGTACTTAGTTGTGATCTGTAAAATCATGTACCTATCTGTTATATACATCCCTATATATTCGTCATGGCTTTTTCTTTCGACGAAATTGTTTTTGACTTCCCATACAAAAGGAGGAAAATAGGTATTTTTAAAAGTCACACAACAATAGGTGGGTGAGGTAATAACTGGAAGCAATTTTAGTTTGCGTATTGTAAATTTATTGAACATTTATGTATGTATTATCGAACACCACGAAAGTCAGTTAACATTAGTACAGTCGAGTTCAAAAATATGTACACACTTTAGGACCTTGTCACAGTACATATGTAGGTATAACAAAACGATTCCCACTTTCTTATAAATATTTATTGTGACAAGGTCCTAAAGTGTATACATATTTTTGAAATCGACTGTACACCATACCTACTAATCGATTTAAAGTTAGTCTATTACAGCGATTATGTGCTTCATTACAGTCGACGAAATTAAAATATACCTAAAAAATAGTAGGTACAGTCGAGGTCAAAAATATGTTTACACTTTAGGACCTTGTCACAATACATACATATTTATTAGAAAGTGGAAGTTGTTTTCTTATACATATGTACTGTGACAAGATCCTAAAGTGTAAACATATTTTTGACCTCGACTGTACCTACAGCTGATGTGTAGGTGTAGCTGTAAACATAGACGTCTATACCAGATCAAAGTTAACTTGGTGTGCATTAAACCACACTATTATAGCAAGTTATATTTTGGCTCCGGCTGACATTAGATTATAGTTGTAGAACAAAACTTATTTATAAACAATAGGAAGTAGGTACTCGGTGCATGGATGTATGAGCAAAGAAAAGCGCAACTGCACTATATATATATATTTTTTTTTTGAAAAGTCCTTTCGAACAATTTGTATTTTTCAGGATCTGCCTTAATTTCTGCATATTTTAACTTCTTTCGCAACCTGTCATTGGGTAACTTTTCTTTTTTAGTCTTTTGCTTCTTCTTCGGCATTGTTAGAGATATACCTACCTACCTATCTAGCAAAAAAGGAAGACAAAAATTATAAATGAGAAAACGTTCATTTATTTGCAATTAAGTGTGTCTACTTATACTTTACCGTGGAAGAGCCACGCTTCGGCATGAATGGACCGGCTCATCCGGAGTGGTGGTACCACGGCCTCACAGAAGACCGGCGTGAAGCAGCGCCTGTGCTGTGTTTCGTCGAGGTTGAAGGTTGGCAGCGCACTAGCGACTCTACTGGTGTTGCTGGTGTCTATGTGCGGCGGCCATCGCTTACCATCAGGTGATCCGTCCGCTCGTCTGCCACCTATCACACAAAAAATACCAATAGTACTAATTCTATCTATCACCTGGTCGCCCAGGCCTAGCTACGCCACCATTAGGTAGGTAGGTACATAGGTAGGTGTACGGTTTCTGCGTTGTGGACTTTGTACCCCACTAGCCTATCGAGTAGGCACCAAAGATCTGTCTTATCTTTCCCGCCGTGACGCGCTGCTGTAATCTCTGCCACGCGGTGATAACGCCGCGATATTACAATTGCATTGTATAGGTACAGACAGCCACACATCAGTTACCACCATCTGTCAAATTTCCTCAATTGATATTCAACCTTATGTCTTTGACAGTAAGATTAGAGTCGATTGGAGAAATTTGACAGTTTTGTATACTTTGATGTGTGGTTGTACGCACCTCGTGGGGGTTAACATCGCGATTGTACGAAGCTGGTCTGGTCCAAGAAGTGAATCTTTTGATGATCAACGCCCAAGAGCCCACTCGATGATTCGCCGCCTGGTTTCCGGGGACACTTCAATCTCCGCATTGTAAATCGGTTTTTCTTAAAATCTTTTATTGGATGTGTGTATCTTTACTATTTATAAAAAGATAACTTCTTTAAATAACGTTGATATGAATAATTGCGCAAAACATTAACTAACAAGCAAGCAGACAAGAAAATTAAGAAAATAAAATCGAGGTGCAATATCTGTCAGAAATCGTATTGTTTGCAATGTTTTAATGAAAAACACTTTAAGTAAATATTATCAATCAGTAATTTTTATCATTTATCGTAAGTAATTGTCGATTTGGTTTATTTGTTTTATTGTTCCATATTCCATAATATATTTAACTAGTGCATTAGGTACCAGGTTCAAATATAAAACGGCATACCTTTTTATTGGTGCTTTATCTGGCCTGGTAAACCTGGTATATCTTTTTTTTTTAAAAAGGCATCAAATTTATGTTTAATTCCCGGGCGAAGGTAGGTTCAAGTATTTCCACTAATAAACATGAAATTTCATTTATTCAATCTGAATATTGTTGATCTTGAGTCCATATTTTTATGATTAGCTTTCACCAGGCCATTAAAGCCTAGTTCGCATACAATTAATACTACTACTTACTACCAGACAGAAAATAGGTTGTGAAAGAAATGTCATTAAGACATACCTACGGAGTCTGGTGACAACCCTGAGGTATTTGCCCAGTACCTACCTACCTACCTATAGGACACGCCCATAAACATACCTACCTAAGACTTAATTATGTATGTAGACAGATTAATAATGACGTAGGCTATTATATATCGAATAGGTACCTACATGAGACGACAAATATTTAGTAGAATTGAATATTGACTAAGAAGTGCTATGTCCAGTTTGTCACGTAGGTCCTATACCTAACGATAAATTAGACAAAACAAATATGTAGGCAAATATTTTGAGTAAATACCTTTGTACTTAGAAGATTAGGTAAATTAGTAGGTAAATACCCATAATAAGTACAAATAGGCCACACATCAGGTTACTATACAATTTGTCTTTTCTCAATTGATATTGAACCAAATGTGTTCCTTTTGTTGTCTTTTACATTAAGGTCACCACCACACTTGCCAATTGCGGATTGGTGATCCCAAACCCGAGCTGTGTGAGAAAAATTCGGAACCTACTTTGTGCACTGACCCGAGAATCGAACCCAGGACACCGAGATCGCGGCCCGGTATTTAAACCACGTGGACCAACGGGGCGAATTCCACTAACTTTATAATAAAAAAATAATACCTAATGTAAATAGCTGTATACCATATATACCTATACTATTTATAAAGAGATAACTTCTATAGACCACGACTAGGCTTATAGGTAAACCAAAAACATGAAACGCTAGCGCGATGTATCGACGTACAGCGCCATCTATTGGTTCATTTTTGAACTACGGCCCCGAAACAACGTGAGGGCGGGCCACTAGTAACTCATAAATAGGTATTGCATTTTACACTGGCGCCCCATCAAAATATCAAGGAATAGAGATTGCACTTGTGTTTGCGCACACACTTGTGCATTATAAAAAAATGTCCAGCGTCGATGGCTGACCGCTGAAATTGGCTACCACAGCCGAAATATCAAATTAGAAGGCCTAATATTGCATTTTAGAATAACAATAAGTTAATAATAACATTTTTGCAAACGAGGAACACGTGCATCTTAAAAATACATTGTGATTATTCTAATTAGGTACCATTATTAACCTTGATATTAATAGAACATTATACACACAAGATGATGTCACGCGACTCCGCTCGGGCTGAGTAACCGGTCCGGTGCTGGACTTTGGCCTCGAGGATATTATCGGAATTAAGTTAGCAAGTATTGTTTAACCGTGACACCTGTTACCGCAGTTATAGTAACGGTGAGATAATACTTATGAGGTGGTTCACTCTCTGCGTCGCACGCGCATGGAGTTTATCAAAGAAGAAATCCGGCGCGAAGGACCATTCTTTCCTAGTCAGTTTAACAACGCAAATGCCTTGAAAGATTGAACGCCGACCAACCTAATAAAGATCACCACGGCTCGAATACAGCTCGCTTATAAGTACCTAAGTCTCTGGATGTTTATGAGGCTTATGCCAAACACTATGGCAGTTTAATCTACTTTATTCTGACTGGAATCGCTATTATTTGCAAGTAATGGCTTAATATAAGATAAGATAATAAAAATTGACTGATAAATCTTAGTCGGGAAATAAGTTACTTATAGATATCGTTCAAAAAACTAAGTAAACATAAACAAAACCCTGCTGCACGTAGGCCTCTTTCAGGTGTTTCTTTTGAAGTAACTGCCCGCAGCCCACCTAGAGGCAAGACGTCATACGCTTGCTTATCGCAGCGTCCACTCACAATACACTACTGTTCCAACTATTGTCGGTTCTGTGTCATACGTGAGTCCACCCCCACTTAAGCGTCCTGATAAATTAATTAGACCATCGAATACTTTTCCACTTTGACATACGCTCGTTCCGCATAGGTGTTAACGTAACATTTCCCTCTCCATTACCCACTGAGTGGAATTAAAGCTAGCCTCCGCTTCCCTTAGTCTACATCTGGGCATTGTACCTACATAGGACACACAGTTGGTTATATTTAACTCCCTGTTTATTGCAATAGGTACCCACCTACTTATTTATATTATTCACACACAGATAGTGCGTCGAACCGAACTTTGTACCGCAAGGACGACTTTAGAACTAATATTAGGTCCGTGGAACAAATAATATAACCGCACAGATTAGTAATCAGAGGAAAATATTATTGTCGCGCAAAATAATGTAAAGCCAAATCAAAATAACAGCCAGCGTTTTTTCCTATCAAAAGCTTATTAGATAAGCTAGGTGTGTGTATGTTTTGGCGATTTTTGTTACAAACAAAAAATGGACCAAAGAATATGTCAGATCAATCATACCTCATTTATGCGTAAAAAATGTAGGTAATCACATGCAACAAAATACTTGAAATTTTAACCGTGGCATAGTGATAAGTCTGTTCTGGGTAAAAATGCTTGCTAAAAAGCTCTTCTAATCTTAGAAAAGGACTATGATGAAACGGCGACAACCAAAAATTTACTATTCTATTAGGGTTATAAAATTACTAGCGGCTTCGTTCGTACGCGTAACTATAAATTTTCGATGTTTTTTAACGAGATAGGCTTCCCGAGCCAGCGGATTACGAATATAGATTAAACAAACTATCAAAATGTGAAGTAGATTACATGTTTCGCACTTTGACCTGAACCGCGGCCTTCACATTTTTTTATCACAAAAAAATAATGATTAAATAGCCTATGACGTGCATTGCTTTTCCTTCATAAACATCGTGTTATATCAAATATACCTAAGTTTAAAGCTTGATGAAAGATAATTGATATTTTTATACCTAGGTTTATACCTCTGACATTTAATAACATGTGCATTCGATCCAAAAAATAATTTTAATCATCAATTTATATATTAAATCATGGCGTCCTACTTAGGTACTGGGTATGCTCATAATAAGCAGAAGAAAACGTCACAAATCCAGATCCATGAGGAAAGTCATCAAGACTTTACATTTCCTTCTAACATAGCGATGAATCAAAAATCCAAAGCTAGCGACGATGACGAAGCTAACCTCAAGCGAATTTACCTCGTCTAACATTAAACTTAAATGCTCATAATTTAATTAAATGTAGGTACTTAAGTAACTTTTAAACTATTTTTTACTTGTCCCAACTACTGGGACCTGCGTATCTACCGCTTGACGTGAGTCTACCTACCTACCGCGTCTACCTACTTAGGCACGTGTATGTCATGTCATGGGTGTATGGGCGTCAGTCTCACCACCCTAGTGTACAGCGAATTGAAGTCATCCTTTGGGCTTTGGAATTTCTCCTCCTACGTAATCACGTTTCCGCGTGCTGAATGAAGTGCACGTTCGAATTTGACCTGACAGATCACCTGATGGCAAACGATGGCCGCCGCCCATGGGCGGCGGCCATCGTTTGTAACACCAGTAGAGTCACAAGTGCGCTGCCAACCTTTAGCCAACCGGTGCCCTCACTCAATCGACGAAACACAGCGCAGCCGCAACGCCGGACTTCTGTGAGGCCGTGGTATCACGTGGTGGGTCGAGGCGGCCCATTCATGCCGAAGCGGGGCTCTCTCACGGTAAAAAACCTTAGGTATGACTGTTTGGTAGGCACTCATTGTTATCTACTCTTGGGGTCCCGGATTCGATTCCCGGGTCGAGCAAAAGTATGTTTCGAGGTTTTTGAACATAGGTACCTCGGGTTTGTGATCACCAATCCGCATTAGGCAAGCGTGGTGATTAAGCCTAATCCGATCTTAGTACCGATGAAATAAATATAGGACGTATCTATAAATCATTATATCTTATCACTTTGAACTCTAGAATTTCATTTAGATAAACACAAGTTAATACTATTTTCACGTGTTAATAATGGATTACCTCTAATATACCTAATATAATTTAAAAACAAGTTGTTGTAGGTAAGTTGTAACTTAAATAAACTTTAAGTAATTATATTTGCGATAGTGATGAAACTACAGCAAAAGCTAAGCCAAATATCCTAGCTGGCGGCACGAAAGTGTAGCGATGACCGTTATTTTGCGCACTTGTAAAAAAGAAGACTTTTTATGAAAATTGGTTTCTGCGCATTCAAGGTCATAACTACACTTTCTTGCGGCAGACTATACATACTTACAGGTAGGTAATAAATACCGTATGACCGCTCCGTTGGGCTAGTGGTTTAAGTACCGGGCCATGTTCTTGGGGTCCCAGGTTCGAGTCCCGGGTCGGGCAAAATTATGTTTCGAAATTTTCGAACATTGCTCGGGTTTGTGATCGCCAATCCTTAGCATTAGGGCAAACGTGGTGATTACCTAAGCCTAATCCCATCATAGTAGCGACGACTTGATTTCTATGATGGAGGTCTTTGCAGTGGGACAATATATTATAGGCTGATACTTTTATAAAGTATAGCAGTAGGCAGTTGGTTGCAAATTACTATTTTCTTTGTTGTGTCATCTTCCTAGTGTCTTGCGCTTGTTAAGCTCTTGCTCTGCTTATAACGTCGAAAGTCAAGTCAAAAAAGTAAAAAGAACGGATTCTTGGGAACTAACGAATTCCCATGTGTTAAAACCAATGAAGTCAGGTATCATACCGTATGACATGAGCGGCAGTGGCCATCAATTAATTTCATGACTGAGTCGTATAGTTTCAAAAGCGGCAATCTTCCATACAACTTGTATGAAGATTCCCAGTCTATTATTACCTATGTGTCAATAATTGACACATACTTAATAGGTATGTAATTTTATTAAAAATCATTCTATGCACATATCATAATTTATTAACGTTTTTTCCCAATTCAGGCATATCAAATAAACTGTGATCTAATCACAATACTTAGTCACATTAGCTGCAGATATGACATTCCATGACAAAAACTCATGTCGCAAAAGACGCCGATGGAAGAATGTGGTCAACGAAAAGATATTTCTAAAGGGGATCAAGACCCTCAGTCATGAAGTTTACAAAGCGAGGAGGATGATGACATTCTGGGGCCCCCCACAGTAGCAAAATCGGGACGATCTTGCTACACACATCGACGATCTCGAAATCTTTTTGATGTGTTGATAGTGTCGGCGGCATCTCGGATCGACGTGCAGTCTTCTGCGCGGTCGTTTACGGACTAACTGGCAGGGACGTGTGTAGAGCATAGCCGATTTCATCCCCACCACCACTTCCCCGATATCGCCACTGATTTAGGGCCATGTGTAGCCCGTTTCAATGATGATGCAGCCCAATAGTCTTCACCACGACATTCTCCAGGGTCAGCAGCCGCGCCTTGCACCCGAGGGCGCGCTGCTTGGAGCACTGCCATCGGACCTTCTCCCCGTCTGTGGAGTGCACTTGGTAGCTGTACATCCCCACCTTGAGCATTGGCCTCCCTTGTCTTGACCTGCAGAACATATGCCCTATACCTGCAAAAATAAATTTTGTACAGATCATTGATTGGGCTTACAACGAAACTGTCCCGCAACTAAGAGAGACCCCTCGCTTCGGTCTACCACCACACCGCACACTACCACTAGCGTCTTTTGGCGTTGCGTCGACGCGGCGCCCGAAAACCCTAATGTGGGGTGGTCGCTGGCAAGACGCCGCGCGCCGACGCTCAAAAGACGCTAGTGTGGGACCCCACTAACAAGAATATAGGTGTCGCATTTAAACATGAGTGATCAATGTAGTTCCTCACTAAGCCTATAAGTATATTTTTCAAAGGCCGGCGGCTCCACTGGCATTGCGAGTATTCTACGAGGATCGAATGACGTTACGCCATTCGCCTACCATCACGTGATCCGATCCGTCTGCTCGTCTGCCCCTTATCATAAAATCAGAGTCAGCAAAAATCACATGAACCATGTACCTAATAGAAGACTTGACATCAAGTTCAGACTACATATACAATCTTATCTCATAATCTGTCATACATATTTATATATGACAGATTAGCGTTGGCGCTATCGCGGATCGCCGCGACATCGCGTCGGTATGCTAAGGGACCCACCACAGCCAACGCGACGCGACGCGAGCAGTACACAAACAAATATATACAGAAGGCATACTCCTCTGCCTGCCTCATTCCGAACTACGCTGTCACTGTTTGGCACGTCACAGTAGCAACAAGCGCAGATTCATTCAGAGTTGTTGCCAGAGGACTGTCTCGCTAATCCTGTGAGCTATGTCGATGATTTTGATTCTTTGTCGGATCACCTCATTCCGGATACGATCGCGCAGAGAAATGCCGAAAGTGGCAGTGGGTTGGCCAAATAACAAACGCTGGGGTCCACGAGTTCTGCAGTGGCGTCTCGGTAAAAATAATGTACGACACCCTCATGGCCAGATGGAGATCGAGGTGACGATGCGCAAGATGGCTGGCAAAGAACTTTGTCTATTTCTCCCTAGATATTTTTCCCTTCAACTATCCCCCCATGACTTTAAAAAACCGGAGGAATCCCCACAATCTTAGTGGCTACTTGAAGCGGGGCGTTACAACCGAATCGGAGGTCGCGTCCCTGTCACACGCACTGTGTGCGCTTTTGTTTAAAATGCGACAGGTATATTCTCATTCCTTACGGGACGACTTTATTATAAGCCACCTAGCATCAGTGATCCAACTGTCCCGTATTTGGCAGTCACAGTGAACCTGCCTCAAGCCAAGTCGCGTTGGCTGTGGCCGGGCCGTAAGGCCTTAGGTAAGGTTAAAAAACGCCCGATAAAATTCAACAAAGTCCTCATTTGATCTTTTGCACAGCCGTTATTTCATATCTCGATTACATTATCAATTTATTCATTCTGTGTTATCATTATCATTACTGATTTCCACCTATCGGTTCAGCAGTACGACCTAATCGTACATAGGTAGTTACGGACCATCACACACAGAACGCCGGCTTTCACTACGCTATGTAGGTACAGGAACAAGTGCGGTTGCAGGATACTATAGGTAATATTGATTAACGCGTAATTAAATCCAAAGAAGCTTTTATGAACGAATAGTGACTCGCCCTCACTTCGTTGCGGGACGTAAATTTGCTAGTTTAGTTCCAATCTGTACCAATAGATGGCGGTGGGTGTCGATTTCATCGCGCTTATGATTCGCAATTTCAATTTGTATTTAAGATTTGCTTGCTTCTGAACCACAGGCCTACCCTCAATAAATCAAAAACGAAATATCACAATAGACACGAATTGTTGTCTCTATCTGACAATAGCGTAGAGTCGATGACTTACGAGCTAGGCGTTAGATCGCATCGTGTCTCCTGCGCGTGTTCTGTAATCACAGTAGGTATACCTATAGGCTTGATACATACATATCAGATTTGTCGATGTCTGTAGAATTTATCTCTTTTTAAATAGTAGGATACCCATATATTACTTACTACGAGTATGTAAAAAAACATAAACGCAAAAGTAAAAATTATAAGTTTAAAATGAACTTCAAATCCCCGATCATCAATTAACGCGGTCATACGATTCTCTCTCAATATTCAAAGTGTTCGAGCGAGACAGGGAGAATATCAATTTGGTGCTATTGATCTGACTGATTAATCAATATAACCGTCTGGACCACCGTATTGATTGACATATTCGATATGTAAACGTCGCGCCATCTCGGATAGAGTATGTAGGGTTGCCAACTTTATTTACAAGAAATAAAGTACTTAGGTTAGGTATTTAGGTCTCAGAAAACAAATTAAACAGTATTTCAATTATTTATTTAAAATATAAGTAGGTAGGTACATTTATAAAAATGTGTGAGCACTGAACACCTAAAAAATAAATTAATAAGTCCCACAGAAATATACTGTAAATATAAGATACACACTACAGTGTAACTTTTTAAGCTAAAACATTTTTAAATACTTTATTTTGGTTCAACAGTTAAACGTATAATGTAGTGAAAATCAGTACAATATTACTGTTTTAACAGTAGGAATAATTGGCAACCTTAAGAGTATCAGCATTTCGGTTCCTAATATGGAATCAGCCATGCAAATACTTTGTACCTACACACACTTGCATACGGAGAAATATTCCAGATTAGATAAGTAAGTACCTACTTAAACCTGTATACCTACTTGTAGGTACTTAACATATAAGCTTATCAATGTAGGCAGGCATGTATGATGTATTGTAGGAAAATCTGCATACGTTGAAGAATTTCTGACACCAGTAGCGCTACCATGAGTTGACATCTAAAACTGACATAATTAACGTAAACTATTGCTCTGTCTCTTTCAAATGCATCACAATGAAATAACCAAAGCGATAGTTTTCGATAGCGAGGATAGTATTTCTGGGTATTTCAAACTCATGGTAAGGCTAGTCTTATAACTGCAATGGCTTTGTACCTCTAAGTACAAATGATGCTTACCGACTTTTTACCTCTGGTTTTCTTTCTGTCTCAAGCTACTTACATAACGCAATTACACATTCTTATCAAGTACCTACTTAAATAAGAACTTCTTCACTTAACAATACGAATAAAACGCGCGTCTTTACAAACGTACCTCTATTTCTTTGAAAGATTTTGTAGATACTCTTGAACGGTACCGCTATCTTACACAAGATCTAATCAATTCAGCATCGATAAATACCTTTTTTCAGAATGTCAATTATATAGACTCGTATTTTCAGAAGGCTTTGTAAAACAACCATTTTAATTTATTAAATAAGTAGGTACCTTGTGGTTAAAAATCTGAAAAAAAAAGCCTTAAAATACTTAACTAGTCTGCAAAGCGTGGTTTATTGAATTAGTTTGAAACGAAACTACATAAATTGGGATAATATTACTATTTATACGAACGGGAATGGAACCCGTTTCCAGAATTGTTCATAGATCCATTTTTTTATGTGACAGGTGGCAGACGGATCACTTGGTGGTGGGTGAGCGATCGCCGACAGTCTTATATCTACCTACTTAGATGGCGTATTTGATATATATATTGGAGTCACAAGTACGGTGCCAACCTTTTAACACTCACTCAACCTTTTAACTAAACACAGCGCAGGCGCCGTTTCACGCCATGGTACCTGTCTCCAGACGAGCCGGGTCAATCAGGCCGAAACGCAGCTCTCCCACGGTCAAGAACTTTGACTTTTATATCGACTGACGACCATTTAGATTGGGATCTACAGATTAGGTACGGTACAGTTAGCCGGCAAAATCACTGGCACTGCGCAGTGCGTGAGCTACAGAGATTACATAGCTTCGCCTACCCGCTGCGTTTGCAAGCGATTATCGCTTAACGCTGGTACGTAAAGCATACATCAAAGTATACAATACTGTCAAATTTCTTCAAACGACTCTCATCTTACTGCCAAACACATTAGGTTGAAAATCAATTGAGGAAATTTGACAGACTGTGGTAACCTGATGTGTGGTTGACTGTACACCGGAAAATTCGTCAACCGTACCTACATACTTATCTTCCGGAAAACCAGTTATCCTTCGGTTGCAGACTTATATCGGTCAATCGGGTGATTTATACTCAAACACATGGCCAGTCATTTTCCAAGATTTCTATCCAACCTAATTATTCCTTAGTGTTCTGTATGGACCTAACTTGAATAATGATTTTTCTATTTCTTAGCGGGATAGGAGACGGAGAGGGGGCAATGATTTGTTCATATTGCATTTAATTACTCCACTTTTAGTTAGTTTTCTATAATGTGACAACAATTGGAACATCGAAATAATTTACAAAAAGATACATCTTATAATTCGCTGTCTACGAAAACTACAAAAATAATTGGCGCGACTGGGTCGATTTTTAGCACTTTAGGTACCTACTTCGGTATTTTGATGTTTAGTAATCCTTTAATTATTTTTAATTGATTAGAAATTGGTATCAGGTGCGCATAATTTATCGTGTGAATAACGATACAATCTTTTGGTACGAAACTACAAAGTACAGAACATCGTGATATCTTTACCTACTACGCAGGTAGGTAAGTAAGTATAAAGATCAATTGTCCAAAAGTGACTGGTCCAAATAAGTAGATAACGATTTACCTACAATTAATTAAATACCTACATACCTACAGTTTACAATAAGATGGAAAAAAATCACTATCAGAAATATTATCGGATATAGGTAAGACAAATTACTGAACAGTTATATTAACAGGCCGTGTGTGTGTTTACATCTGAGAATATGACGTACGCGACGCGCATTAATTTTGCAGTAATCAGGCGTGTACATACTCCGTCACTCTGGACGTCACACTTGCCGATACTCGTGCTAAAGGTCAAAATCCAATCAGAAGTTATACCTCACAGTAACCTACATGTATCTGTTTATAATTGTAATAAATAAACAGATAGGTACCAACATTATTTATGTACGAGCTATTTACCTACTAATCGCAAATTCTCTAAACCGCGCCCGCAGCACCTCTTTCATAAGATTGGTTTGCCGCAAACATTTTTTTTTGTATCTTGCCCAAGCTTAACAGCTATACAATTAGCGCGAACAAATAAGACTGACAGGATATGGGATTTTTGGAGGACTGGATCCGCTTGATTCTTACGTGCTTATAAATTAGCATGTGTGACAATACCTTTTTATCATAGGTATAAATTAGCGAAAACATCGCGTAAGCTTGAAAACTCGTAGCCCAACTAGCCTGCTAGCTCACATTAGAAAAATGTTAACAAACATTTGTTTTGGTTAGTAAGTAGAAACTAGTTAAGATTTAGTTATTGGGTTTCTATGATGTACAGACAGCCACACATCAGGTCAAATCTCCTCAATTGATATTCAACCAAATGAGTTTGACAGTAGGATGACTTTTTTAAATTATATTTTACTTTAACGTCGTAAGGCCCATAAACCTTTTAAAAGGCATAAAACAATTGATTTTCCATTGTGTCTGTTGTCTGGGCGTTACGACGTTAATCAAAGTGTAGGATGTACGAAATCAAATTTACAAATATATTTGAAATAGTAGGTATATTTTGTTTTTTTTTTATTATTACTTAACTAACAATACATAGACACTGTAGATTAATTTACAACAAATTAGTAAACTTAATATCTGTAATATGTACACAGGAAATGTTTCCTCACTTCAAGTTTAGAAACTAGCAAATGCAATATAAATATTTGGTTGTACCTGAGGGATAAAAGGAATAAAGCTGTTATCCAAACAAATTACAAGAACAATATTTGGATATAAGCCCCATATTTTACAAAATAAAAATAACTATAAATCTAAAAATAAGAATCTCTACTTATACATTATGAATAATATTTAAATGTAAACATTGTCTTAAATTCACTTTTACTTAACTAAAGTCTATAACATTGTTAAATTAAAAGGTAATACAGGGTTTTACATTTGAGAACAGACATTTTTAGTTGGAACAAGTACAGTGCTGACATACAAATAACTTTAGTACCTTGTCACAATACTATCTTCTATGTAAGAAAATAAAAGTTAATAGTAGTTGCTATTATGACAAAGTTCTAATTATTCGCATTTGACTGTACCTATGTAAAATAAACCATGTTTTATTACAAAAACTCAATACTAAATTTATAAAAATAAATGTGAACAAAAAATCTCAATCATAGTTAATATTAGGCACTTTGTTCACAGTAATTAAAAGGCAGTGAAACACAAAAGCTTTCGTAAATACTTATAATTGTTAATCTTTGTCATAGTTATTGTGAATTCTTATCAGGTAATGGTGGAAGGCTGTATGACTTGCCATCTGGGGTCATCCAGCAGGTGGGGGGGTCGTGGTTATGCCGGCCTATGCTCTCCGTCACTTTGCCAGCATTGTTTATACGTAGCTTAGCAGGACAACATCTGCTGAAGAAGTACCAACAGTACCACAGCTGGCTTCCATACGCTTTTTTATACATAAACCTAAATGTGTGATTTTGGTATATGAATAGTTTGGAATTCCCCCTGGTGTTGATAAAAATGCCTGAAATTAAATAATTTGGTGAAAAATATTGAATATATTAGCGTTGAATCTTACATTTATTGTTTCTTAACTAAGGAAGAGGAAATAAAATAAAACAACACAACTTTTAGAAAATTTACTAAATAAAGCTATATAAAATATAACACGCCACAATTTTGGATAAAGGACGACTAAACAATCAGTAAATCACATAAAACATTTGAGTTAGGACAAATCGTTTCGCACGTAACCTTGATTTATCTAACACAAATAAAACTTAATATTTTGAGAGCAAAAACTTTTATTTTAACTTTTCAAAAGTTTCGCTCTACACTTATAGGGCTCATTGGTGTTTGCTATTACTTATGTAACAGGTGATACACAAAATAGCTCAGAATTTCCTGGGCTTTTACAAGACTAAACACTTTTTGAAACTATTAGTTGATCGAAAAGCACTTGTCACAATGTATTCTTCAGAATATTGCACGTAACACTGTAACTTTACAATACTACGGAGAACGTATAGGAAAACTTTATCACATTTTGTAAGTAACATTTATAACCAATTTAATTTCAGAACACCGTATGTAATCCTTTTCTTCATATAAGTAACAAACATGCGACAACGACAAACGCTCTAAATTTTGACAATGACATTTTAATAACTACAGAACAGATGATGAGTTTAGGTTCGCGTTTCGTTATTTATTCTTGTTACTGCGTTATCTTTTCTAGTGGAGTGTGTACCGTATAAAAAAATATTTTCCTTGAATTATTTTCAAAAACTGTAAATGGTTACTGTTGCCTGCGTTAAAGTTATTTGATGGCTATACTCGTAATAAAATATCGTCTAGGAGTGACCAGTGCGGAATTATGCACTACTAGACTTGTTTGTACAGAAAAAATACTTAAAAAAAAGTCCAAATTTAACGAGAAAACGTATAAACTTATGGTTTCGAAAACTGCTAGCATATTTATTTTTCGGAATAAAATAAAGTAGCAGAAATACCTTACAAAGTAGTTTTATCCGATATTCCGAATTTTCATTATGCAGAGCGTTTCGTTTCCTTACTCATCTATTTAAAGCTCTAGCGTTCCTCTAAATGTAATCTGTGGTGTTCCAGAGTGCTTAAAATGAAACGGAATTCCCAAGTGAATATTTAACCGTCTGTCTCTTTTACACGCGCTTTGCGTCTCTTTAGTTTGAATGTGACAGGTATATTAACATTAATTACAGGAATTTCGTTATAAGCGACCAGTTTTGACGTTTCGTTTAGTCTCTCTCTGTCTCGCTGCATTTTTAGTGCATGCATGCATATGTATACCACAACTAAAAGTGCATCGTTAGCCGAAACTACATAATTGTTTTGTGAATTGTGTATTGACTTGGACTAATATGTTTCGTGTAAAGTATCAACTCTTAGTGACTGCAAATATGATAATTTTTGTCATATTTGTTTTTGACTTCAAGTGAAATTGAAAACTTTATTTAGGTTATGCAGTTTGTTTAGCGTCTAGTATCAAAACATAGTTAATGTGATTGAAAAAAGGGCATAAAATATAAGTAACATAATACTAAATCAATGTGTTTTATTATTTAAAGTGCTACATTAGTTACATTTGTTATTTCCATCAACAAACAGTACAAAGTTTCAACATTATTAAATATTTTTATAAAACCTTTACAAAATGTTTAGTTCGTTATAACTTTTTATAATTATAAATAAATATTTAAAAATAAACTTAATGTAGGTACCTAAGAGGTATTTATTACAAACTTGTTTTATTTCATCTACCTACCTACTGGAAATTATAATAGTTTTAAATATATTATTATTTTTAGAATAATTACATAAATAAGCAAAATAAACTATAAACTATCTAGTCAAAAAATCCCAAGTTACTAATTCAAGCAATTATTTTATTTTCAGTTGCCAACTTCATACCAACGAGGAAAGGCAGTCTTCTTCTAGTGCACAATGGCTTTGCTTTTAGGCTCAAAAATAAATTGGCCTATGGCAAAAAGCAATGGTATTGTACCTCAAGGACCAAGACCGGTTGCCATGTGGATGTCACCACTGTCATTCACCGACAAGGCAATAGGATCCAGAGGGTCCGCAACATTCACAACCATCCCGCACCAGGATTCTATCGTCGCAATGATGGATCTTTCAAGGTGGTATAATTTAAAACTACATTAGTCATATGAGACTGATTAATTGTAATATAAAGTATGTACCTCAAATTTTACCTCAATACCTTTTTTAATTAAGACTGAACACAAATTAATAAATTGTACTTATTGTGCATGTATTATGACTTATATACTTAAATAAAAAGTAAATTTAAGACTGATTTTGAGAACTTAATTATGACTGATTTTAGCTAAATTTAATACATACACTGTGAGAATAAAATATTCTTTAATTTGATCAGATAATATTTAGCTCTATGTATGTAATAGATATTTTAGCATTAAGTCACACATTTTTTAAATGGAATTTTCATATAATTTTACTTACGATGACTGATTAATGTACAAAATACTCAAATTAATTACCTCATTTTATTATTTATTTTAAGAATAATTTTAAAATATTAGGTATTGCCATGTGATTAATTTTACCAACTTTTATGGTAAGTATAAGATTAACAATTATAATAATTACTAAATAAGTACCCTGTATCTCAATACACATTACTATTTGTAATCTCTTTAAAGTCCTAAATATAATGCATGAAGATAGTCTTGGAAACGGATTTTTAGGAAAAAGGACGAATTATACAAACTTATTCTGTATTTTTTAAAGAACTCAGTATAGTAAGTAGGTAGGCACAGACAACATCTAAGGATTTATCTGAATTTTTAAACATAATTCAAACAATTCTCATGGCAATGCTAAACACAGATAGTACCTATTAATCTGTAGGTACTTCAATGGATATGCCTAAACACATTCTATCAATCAGTAGGTCCTACTTCCATTATGTTTGGAAGCAACTTAATGTTTTGACTGTACATAAACATACAAATATTTGCGAATTTAAACACACAATCATGTTTATAGCAGCCCTTTTAGCTGGTCATTATGTATTAATATGTAAAGCATGTACCTACCTACATATTACCTGTTTATGAGTATTCAACAGATAAAGACTGTACCTGTACTGTATGTTACCTAAACAAAATACCTAATTATGTATAAGTGTAAATTATAATATAATATTTTATTGATTAATGTAAAACGCTCAATTTATTGCTCGATGTACTAGTACTTATTACAGGGCTTTTCTATAGGGTTTCCAGATATACGTTTTTGGAATAAAATATATGGATGAATTATATAGCGTTATGTACGTATATGACTAAATTACCCACCCAGTGTAATAAATTAAGAAGCTCTAACTAAAGTAAGTACCTATTTGTACTAACATATTTTTGTAACAATAATTATTTTAATAAAATCTAAAGTTTATATTAAAATAAATGTTTAATTTAACATATTGTAGTTTTCTCAAGAATACTATTGCCTCAATTCCCGTACCTACCTATATAAATTACAGCATGACCAGACACAACTGCATGTTGCTGAAAGTAACAAAATATTTAACTTTCAATATGTACCAAGTACAATAGAGCCTCTCCTGAGAGAGGAGCCAACGCCGATATATTCATGAGGGAGGGAGGGAGCCAATAGGACCATACGTTGCATTGTTATCTATACTATTTAAAAAGTAAATTCTGTTGACAACGTCAAGGCTTTTATAGGTAAACCGAAACATATGCGAGATGTAAGTCGATGCCTAGCGCCATCTTTGGGTACAACTGGGAACTAAAGTCCCGAAACTAAGTAAAGGCGGGCAACTATTAATAATAATATGTAGTTTAATAGTCGGTTGGGTTAATACAGGGCGTATTCACCAATATACCTACGCAAAAAAAAAATCTGCGTCTAACTGTTTAACAACTTCAAGTTATCACAGAGCGGGGCGCTTGACGAATCGGCCAACTGGCTATCTTCGCTATAGTATGTGTGTGGTCATGCGAAAGAAAATAATACTTAATTTTCAATTTTGTCTAAACCATAAAGATTCATGAGCATGGTAGCCACGATAGCTCACGACTGCATTGTCGCTCGTAGTGATTATACTGGCTCTGCAGTCCTTTCTGCTTGAACAATACCATCGGTGCAAAACCCCATTCCTCAACGCCTTCGGGTATTTGGCGTAAGTGTAGTTTTGATATAGCAACAATATCCGACCTCTTCTTGATAACACTTCTACGGCGGCTGTGAACAAAAAATTGTGGGAGAATAATCGTCACATATTCAAATCCCCCAAAAAAATTATTGCCCAACTATCTATCTCAGTCTGAACAACTCTATACTCACGAAACTTCTGGCTTTGGACTTACATACCACGTAACCTTACCACCTTACCATTCACTAACACACAAGAAAAGTTAATCCCATAGACTTACCCAACCAATGGGGACAGTAAGCTACAGCGTTTATTCAAGTTCGTGATTTGCAGAAGAAATGTCCCCCAAAGCATGGACGGCACAAGGCTTATACGGCACCAAAATTCACTGCCAGATTTGATCGTAAATATTGGGATTGCGGAAGGAAACAACAATAGGTAGGTACCTCATTAAAACACTAAAAGTTTTATTGGAATCAAAAAAAGTATTTATTTCTATAAATGAACATAATTAATTCATGCACAAAATTCAAGTGGAATGCAGAAAGTGTAAAGATATAACCTTCCTTTATTATGGTGCTGCCAGTTCAGTTGACTTAAAACGCGGCAGTTCATTGTAATGGAGGATTCATTTCTATGACCATTTCTGCAACCCATCGTTAGATATTAAGTAAGTAAATCAAACATAAGCCTTAAGCTAAGTTTTCAAAAGCTGTTACTTGAATTCACATTATTTGATATTTTTATCAAACTATATTCAACAACATAATTAAACTAAATACACAAGAGGATTTTAATATACTTTTTGAAAGGAAAAAAACCGACTTCAAGACTACAGCCACGATATATACCATTAAACAATTTTTGGTTTTCATTGTTTTTTTTTTCAAAAACCATTTAGTCAATTTTGAATAAAATTTATATGGGACCACCTGTGAATGATGGTCTACCAAACAAAAAAATGAATCATAAAAATCCATTCATAAATTGGCGGAGAAATCAAGTAACATACATACAAAAAAAACATACGGGTCGAATTGAACCTTCGTCCTTTTTGAAGTCGGTTAAAAAATATTATTCATGAGATAGTAAACGTCCTTAACCTTAGCCTATTCTTTCGTATTAATAAACGTCTTTTATTAAAACTAACAAAAAAATTCAATCAAAGGAGATTAGGCACCTCAACAATACAAGCCAACCAAGATCGCCATATCTAACGAATTGGTTTGTCACTCAGTCTCAAGGAAAACAGGCTCCCTTAAAGCGCTGATCACATTGTCCGGCTTGAGGTAGTACTTCGGCGGGGGGTGGCAATGCTCCTCAGACACGGAGGTGATGAAGTTGTTGTTGTCGGTGAACACAACGCCGCGGCAGTTCTTCAGGTTGGAGCACACCCAGCGGACCCGCGAGCCCTTCACGTACTGTCTCCTATACGTGTATTGGCGGAACAGTAGAATTTCTTTTCCTTTGCGGGACGTGATCAACACTGCCGTATCTGAGAACAGGAAAATAGGAACTCGATCACTCAAGATAATTAAGCTGGATAAAATAATATAATTTCCTAAAACAGGTGTCTGTTCCTAGCACAATATAATTTCCTCGAACTAGTGTTTAAAGGCATAATGGTTAGTAGGTAGTTTTTTTAACCAATTTTCTTTCTACATATTGTAACAACGCAACGTTGAATTTCTTATTATTTTGAGTGATGGTAGCTTATTGGATAATAGGACCGTGCAACTTGAAAACTACAAAAAAGGTCGGCAATTCATCAGCAACCTTTTGGTCTCGCAGATTCAGTTCATGGGCGGCGGTAATTACTTACCATCAGGAGACACGCTTGCTCGTTAGTCGCCTTCAAGTTGGGACCAAAAAATATTATACATACAGACGAATTGAGAATCTCCTCTTTTTTTTTGAAGTCGGTTAAAAATTGATTTCAGTTTGTAATAAAAAAGATAGTTACCGCTCTGATCGGCGTCGACGTATTCCGTCTTAGCTGGTTTTTTGTGGTGATGCTCCTGATTGCACATTAATATCTCATCCTTATCATTCAAATGGAGGTAAGCGTTGCAGTTCTTGTTGATGGAGCAGACCCAACGGAAGCCGTTCTTGGTGCTATACGCTTTTCTGTATCGATGCCCGTTGTATATCAATACAGTCTTGCCGCGGTTTGTCTCCACGAAGACTGCAACATTCTCGTCGTTCTCTTCGTCGTTCTGTTGATCTTCTTCTTCGATGGAGAATAAACCAATGATATCATCATCTGTCAACAATTGTTATATTATTAAAATAACAAAATTGTAAAGTTTGAAATTATAAAATTTAAAGGA
Organism: Cnaphalocrocis medinalis; assembly: GCA_014851415.1. Taxonomy (NCBI): domain Eukaryota; kingdom Metazoa; phylum Arthropoda; class Insecta; order Lepidoptera; family Crambidae; genus Cnaphalocrocis; species Cnaphalocrocis medinalis. The sequence continues at coordinate 2,796,411 of CM026283.1, forward strand.
CTTTTGAGTTTCATATTGTAAATTAGAGTGCAGGGTACAGGGAATGATAAATATACAGTTAAGTGGTAAAGACGGAGTAAAACTGGCAGCCTTAAATGAAAATGCAATTTAATAGACAAAAATAACAACATATACATGACAATTTTTTCTTAAATTCTAATAACACGTCATAATTATTCTACCCTACCTACACGTGGTTTCAAAAAAAATACTTATCTTCATAATTCTGCCTCCTTATGAATAAGTCACAACGACTTACCAGACTTACTACACAATGTCTAATTCAATACATTTCTCAAATTAGTCTCTTTTTTGATGAATGATGAAGATTCAGAATCTGAATCTTCATCATTCATCAAAACTGAATTTCAGATCAGTGTAGACCTATCTGTTGACTGACTGCTAGTGCTTAATTTTCTTTCCAAATCAAGTCATCCCAGTCTAAAACTTCTACTTCAGTAAATTCCTCATAATCATGCGATGCACATTCTGATTTAATTTCAAGTGTTTGTTCAGTATTTTTAGATGGGTTCTCTTTGTTTTCCCGCGATAACTTGCTCTGAATTATTTCTGCTTCCTCCGTTGTTACGCTTTGGCCTGGTTTAAGTGGCAGTCGGAACCCCCTTTTTCTAGTCCAGTTGCTAAGATTTTCTTTATCTTTCATCAGTTTCTCATTTTCTGGGCGATATTTTTTGACATCTTCAGCTGTAACACTTTGACTTGGATCAAGAGGCAGACGAAATCCTCTGGTTTCATAAATATCATCTTTGTATGCAATAAAAATATTGTCTATCGATTCGAAGAAATGTTCATCGGTAGAAAAGATTGACAATGTGCTTTTTACGGACTGAGGAGAAAATGGATATATACCGTGTTTTTGAAAACCAGCCCGGATGTTGTCGGCCGACAAAGTTTCACTACTATTTAAAATTCTTATAAAAAGCCGCACGAACAGAGCAATTGGAAATGTTTCTATTTCATTGCTTTTTTCACGGTATTCATTAAGAATATCTCTCCAAGCTATTTCGAGTGATTTGAAATAACCTACATTCAAGGGTGTGGAATTTGATAATAAACAAATAAATTTAATATCATTATCATCACACATTTCAAAAGCCCTTAAAGAGATGTGCGCACTTGAAGGGTCGCACAACAATATTTTCTTCCCTTGAGTTTTATTAACAAAAGGAATAAAATGGAATTCTAACCAATTTTCGAATATTGACGCATTGATCCAGCCAGTCTTTGAAACAGCCATGCCAGAACCTGAAGGTGCTTGAAATAGCAAGTCAGGATTGAGTTGATTTCCTTTAAATATAAAATATGGTAACAAAGCCTCTCCTGCTGCATTGCCACAGAAAATAACAGTACAGCATGATTTAACGCTATTTTTTATAATATCCGGATGTGTGCACTCTCTTTGAAATAAGAGTTTCTCTTCTTCTTCTCTTGCATCCTCGTGGAAGCCTATTTCAGCCATATTATAAATGTTATGCGGTAAAACTCCATCGATCTGTTCTGACAAATTTTGAAAAACTGCTTCGATGTGTTTTTTGTCTACTTCCGCATATTTTTTAAGTATTTTTTGCTTTATTTTTGGGTGTCTCTCTAAAAATAATATGGTCCAATCATTTCCGGGTAAATTGTCAGGAAATGTTTCCATTACCATATTATTTGTATCCAAGTATTGTTTGACAATAACGCGGCAGTCTAACATGCGTAGTGGAATGCCTACGGCACTTAGTAAGAGCAAGTGATTCTCAAAAATATCTTCTTCGGATTTTGTAAACTTTGAGTTTTGAGTTTGCTCTGCTAGTTTGTAAAATAAAGTTTCAGGTGGTATTTGGTACTGTTTACACGCTTCCATCTTTGATATGGTGCCGGAAATAACTTTATTAAGAGCTTCTGTTAAAATTTCGGATTTATAATTTCTTGCAACAATTGCCGACTTTTTACTAACAGGCATATTTCTCAGCATTTGGCAATCTACCATCTGTAAAATTTAAAACTAAAAAGACAATTGTACACAAAATAACGGTTGATTAAGCAAATAGACCAACAACTTTGATTGATACATTTTGATTTTCTTTCAACTACCATTATTACACTAAGTTGAAAATCATAATGACTGTATCGAACTATATTATTTGAAAATCCTAGTCTACCTACTTAAAAGTATGGGAGTATTAATGAAATAAAAAACATTTTTCGTGTATATGAAATGTACCTATGTATAATTTTACCGACAGTAATGAACACAATACAAATGAATGACATAACCTCAATACTATTCCAAATTCTATATTTACCTACATAAATAAATACCTATCTTCAATTTGGCCAAAATATTCTTTTCAGCTCATATCTAAAATCCTATTTCTCTATCAATAATTAAAACTTCTAGGTTTTAAAATCGAATATATTTTCCACAAATTTTTTTGTACCTAGGGGGCTCATGGTTATGGATGGAATCGTATAAGACTATTTGCTTTAACGTACCATCAAATCTAACTTTGGCCCTACATTTTGAAGAAGTTCGTTTCGAACATATCCAGTATCGCAGTTCCCTCGAGTTTGCTTGGTTAAAGGTATGGTTATCGATCAGCAGTACGGAGTGCTTCCCGTGAGTTGAAGGGATAAACTCATAATGTATTCCTGGAAACAATAATCACCCTTAAATTATTTACATTTTACATTAATGTTTAAAATTAGACAAGGTGGACTTTGTTTTATAAACAGATAATAAATAATAACACTGCAATGATGCGCGACAAAATCAAGAAATTTCGTGAATAATAAGCAGAATAAACAAATAGGATACGCTGTATTACGTAATACGTTGCACAAGTTACAATCTTTAACATAAAATAAGTATCTTACCTTCTTAGATAATAAAATACATCAGATATAAGCACGAGTATATACTTTATAAAATACTACCGTAAAGTAAAGTGTCAATGATTGTGTTCATTTTTTATATGAACTATTTCATCAGCAACCGTAAATACAGCAGCATGGCAACCCCGACAACAGTGGGTGGAACACACCCACCGAATCTTTCCAAATGCAGTGGATGCTTTTCTACAAAACGTGTATCCCCCTATACGGAGCAGTGGTTTCCCTCTTTGTGACGTCACGAATTCTGGTGCTGGAATTGGAGAAAAGTGTTTTCCATTGAATATGTTCTTCCCACAGCTTGTTTTCATCTATGAGAATGAAGATGGCCAATCGCTTGCGTATGTAGGTATGGTTCAATATAAGAATTAAGCTGCAGACTGTAGATTAGTTCCTCAGAGCATTTGAGTTAAAGAATGATGAAATGCTGGCGAAAGCTATATCCCGCCGCAGAGCTAGAGCATCAAGCCGGTTAGAAGGAATATTAACTTTCTTAAATAAATAGCTTGTAACATTCTCGCGTTTCCAATTGATCTTAGAAACTTTATACTAAGTTTCCTTTAACTATATTGAATTATTCCTAAGTAAATCATTGGAATCATAATCTTTCAAATTCACGTAGGAACTTACATTTTACAAGAAAAACAAAGGCCTACATAGCTCTATTATAGAGCAAACAATTATATTTTACATGGTTTCTAAACATCGATTTTTGAGATAAGTACAACACAATTAGGACACAAGAAGATAATAATTCTCTCTTAAAAATTCCCGGGTTTGTTACGAGCTAGCATATTAGAATCACGCATTCTCCTTAAAGTAGTCCGTGGTATATTAAAAGCCTTAGCAGCCTGTCTTATTGACATGGTGGAGTTTATTATGCTTTCAATAGCACATTTCAACTCCAATGGCGTATACTTCTTGCATCTTTTCGGTTTTCTTCCAATGTCTGAAATAAAAAAGACAAAAATCATCATCTTCGTTTCGGGACATTAGTTCTACAAAATACCCAAAGATGGCGCTGGGCGTTGATTACATCGCACATGTTTCGTTTTTTGGTTCAGCTATAAGCTTTGTCGTTTCCTTTAGAATTTCCTCTTTATAAATAGAAGATATGAAGAAGATACGATACCAACAGTTGTTACTTAAAAATTGTGTGAGTATAATTTGCCTGAATAAAGATTCATGAATAAAATATAGTATTTATTCACTAGTAATAACATCATTTACAAGAACAAATAAACGCCGACGACCTTAAAGGCTGGATATCGCGTCCTTAATAAATACTACAAGACAAATGGTTATCAACAAAGAATGAATGAATATTACTTTTATTGCACACAAAAAAAAACTTAAAACGTAAAATCGTAACGTAAAAAGATTTAGAACTACAGATAACGTGTCATTCTTGTAGTACCTTAAATCTGGAATGCAGACAGCTTAATAAACTCGTGTACCTACATGACATTCACAATACGGTAGGTAGGGTATCTACCTACTGATTTGTAAATTATGCCTCATTTCATCAGACTAAACCTGGTAACTCTTACCTCTATATATAATTTTAAAATCTGCACATTTGTTAGGCTGAATACTAATTTCTTTGATAACGCAATTTGTAGCCAGGGAATCCTTACAACTTCAAATAAAAAATAAATTCAAAACCCCGCAAATTCGCTCGGAAATTTATAAAAATAGAGCATATTATACAGCAATAAAAATCCACATTCATCTAACAAACATAATATCTTAACCTAACATTAAATATTTTCAGAAAAATCTTAAAGAATTGTTAATAAAAAAAAACATTTACAAAATAATTACATAAATGAATATTAAAATGGTAAGTTTAACAAATTAATAATTAATCACTATTAGGACGTTAGATGACCATAATCATTAATGCAATTTTCTAATGCTTACCAATTAATAATCGTTATTGTAAAATATGTAAACAATTTTCATGCTATGTCCTTACAGGGCGTCACATTTAAAACTATTTTATATTATAACATCTTTTATTATGTAATGTGACTTGCAATAAATGAATTCAATTGAATATGCATACTTAACGGACAGGTAATGTCAAGTTCCCATACATTTCGCGTCTGTCAAAAGTGACAGATGTAAGAGTATTATTGTATGGGAACTTAAAGAAAATGTGAATGACAAATTGACGGACCTGTCGGTTTAGTTCGCATACCTAATCAAAAATAAGAGGTGAGGTGAGATTTTTAGGTATATAAGAAAACCACACGGTTTGGTCATTATTTCAAAATGGCTGTTCTAAACAAAAACGGTTCCAGCAGGTACCTACTTCACTGGTTGTCCTGGCACAGAGGACCTCCGTTTAGCGCGCAAACAAAATAATCGACGAAATCATACGTCTCGTTTACTTGGACGAACAGCGCTCGACGAAACGTCCTAATATCTTTCTACAAACTATTTAATTATATTTATACTTTGGTTTATGACTATTAGATTTTAAAGTATTGTCCGTTTACTTTTATGACTGGGCGGGGTTCATGATTGTGTTTTCCGTCATAGTGGACGAGGTTCTGGAGGCAGTCGAAACGCACTTTGGCTTTGCAATTACTTGAAGTCCTCCGGGTGCACGTCCAGTATCGTCCATCAGTCGAGATTTGATTAAAGGTGTGTTTCTCCATAACCAAAACTGCTCGCTTACCCCGGCTGGATGGGATGAACGTATATTTCATACCTGTAAAAATCATGCCACTAACAATAGGAAGGGAAGCACTATACCACGATGTTTTTAAATTTCTAAATAATCTGTTGCATCAAATATTGCCGAGGGAAGGAAAGCAAAAAGTGAACGTTTATATGACGTACCTAATACTGCTTATTGTTTTAAAATCAACGACTCTATTGGTTCCAGCACTTCCAGCCTTATAAATGCATTTAATAACACCCTTTTTTAGATGTTAATTGTTGTGCCTATTAACTTCAATACCATATTATTCATGATGAAAAATAGGTTACGGTTTGTAATTTACATCATACTTAGACTTGATTACCAAAGCCTATGAATCCTTTTTATTAAGAGTCCCTCCATAAGAAATATCGATGTTTCTTACGTGAATCGTTTTCTTACTTATAAATAACATATTTTGTGACATTTAAAACAGCATTTACTTGTATTAATATTTATTTAACACACAACTTTAGAAAGGTTGTTGGTACAATTTTTCCAAAAATATTATTGTTTTACGAAATCTACAATTTCAGAAACAGTTTCGATGAATATGACGAATTGAGAATATTTTGGATGTTATCGTATCGTATAGTAGTTATAGCTGTTGTATTTTTATAACTTGGACAAACATTTATAATGATATAATATCGACGAAATGTAACAAGTAATTTTTGGAGATGACGTATAGTAACTTAGAAATTTGTCTATCTACCTCTATTATTCATAGAATGGTCATAAACTGTGAGCTTCATTCCAGCTCGTCATCTTCATCTTCTGCCATATAGTTAGACTTCAGTCTATCTAGGTCTGGATTCCTTCTTAAAAACAATCTGAGCCAACCTTTCCCAGCTAGTCCAGACTGCTCATTGAAATTATTGGGAATGTTTAAATCTTGGCAAAATTTGAAAGCCTGAATCCTAATCATTTTTGGTGTTATGGGTATGCCTAGCTCAGAAAATTGAATAACGTGGTTTACGAATTCTCGCTCCTGCTCCTTAGTGAATACTGCGTTTCTCCCTGACGTCCTTTTGAAGATTCCAATTTCCAAGTGATTCCGGAGTGTTCTCCTCGGGATCCCATACTGGGCTGCTGCTTTGTAGGTGGACATCTGTCCTCTGCGGACAGCGGTTAGAGCGGCGGATAAGCTTTCTCCAGACCAAGGGGGGCGTTTGCCCGCTTTTGATCCTGTAACAAAATAAACATAGGTATTATAATATAATTAATACAAGTAAAATTACTGCAAAATTTGAGGTCTGCAGTAACATCGGAACTCGGCGAATCACTGCGCTTTTTTTTGTTTCTCATAGAAAAGATGCTGTTGATTAATTTTTTGTCTGTCTGCGTGTTTCTATATAAAGTTTAAATGATGAACTATACATAGAGATTTCCATTAATTTTACTACAAGTACTAAGATAGCTATTACATCCCAATAACGCAAGTATTAGCATCTATTCACAACTTAATATATTGCCCTTCCTTGGACACATAATAAAGTGGAGGATTATGATTATGCTGTTTATCGTAAAATGTGATTTTCCCTTCATGGCTGAGTCGTATCCTCGCCTTGCAGTTCCCATGAGATCTCTTTGAGCATGTCCAGTATCTGATATCCTTCGTGGCCTGACTGAATGTGTGGCCATCGATCAAGAGTAGAGGGTTTTTGCCTTTCCGAGGGGTAATGAATGTGTACGGTAGGTCTGAAACATTCAAAGGTTATTTGTCACCAGAACTACCTAATAACATGATGCTCTTGAAGAGGCCGATTTTCCAACGTAAAAGTTATTCCGTCAGGTTAAGACTATCTTGACGTCAATGAAAATGATGTCTTTTAATTCATTTTATTCAGATTAGGTTAGGTATCTTTGGCTAGTGATTTAGGCAAATGGAAAAAAATGGCCTTAGTTACTTTACAATTAAGAAAATCTGTTTATTTAAAAAGTATGATACTTACATGTAGTTAAAATAATTACTAATGATGATGATGTTAATGTATGAGATGTTGTGAGAATTCATTATTATTTATTAATTACTGTTCTATGAGAATATGAGAATGAAATCCAATAAATTGTGATTTAACGCTTTATTTTTAAATTATACAAAAAAGTAAGTACTATTACATAAATTTATTCTTCAGCCAGAATATAAGAGGGAGATATTATGTAAATAAATTCTATAAAATCTCGATAAAAGAACAGCTGCAGCAAATTCTAGACTGAGTAAAGTGCTAGCTAAGGAGATATAGGTTCATACATTAATGTGTGAATTTCTGGCCAAACGATGAAATGATTTAAACACACACATTATAAATAACACACTTATAAGAAGAGATCGAAAAATTGTAAAATAAGAAAAAAACACTTTTAGATTACTAGAAAAAGTCATACCCGATTAAAATAAATTCATCATACATTAGGTAATACTCACAATAAATAAATAAGGTGCAAACCTTAAAACAAAAAGATATAAAAAATATTTAACTGTCAATATCTACACACGACGGCGTTAGGTCCAGTTACCCCCAGATGCAAAGATACCATTTATACGAACCCCTCTTCTGATGTAGGTGTTCTAACTAAAAAGAAACTCTATTTAACAAAGAGGTATAAATGTAACTACCGGTCAATTAGGGCTATCGTGTGTGAAAATTCCCGTTAGATGGCGTACCTGTAGACTGAGGTCCAACTACACGGTGATTGGTTATTTTTGATGTGAGATGTCAAAATATCACTAAACGACCAATGACGGTGAAGTTGGATCTCAGTGTACACGTATGCCATCTAACTGATTTTTCACTCGCGGTAGCCCCCATTTCACCATCAGTTCGGTCTCTTTAATCACCTGACATTTGCAGAATTAACCCTGGGTTTACACGCCATGATTAAAAAAAACTTTTTTGTCTCAGACGGTTCAAAGTCCAAAAAGGGTAACTCGACGTGACCGTGTCTGCTATTATATTTTACTATATTAACTAAGTTCTACTGTCCACGAAGACCAAACGTCATTACATCTAATGCAGCTTGCATGCATGTTTCAGAAAATATAATAACAATACTGCTTCCACCAGTACGTTTGTGTCTATGAAATATGCACTAATCTAGAGTGACGTGCGGCAAGGCAACGTGGACAGTGGGACTAACTCTTATTTTATTATCATAATTATCCTAGTTTAGATTTATAACTTTACAGTGATGATTTGTATCGTTATAGTGCTTTGGAAGAAAGTGATAGACTGACGAGGAAATTTCAGTGCCACAGAAGATTGTTTTACAAGTAGGTAGTGTATCTTTTTTATATCCATCTTAGTTCATAACAAATATTGCTATCACTATCTATGTCAAGTTTACGATAAAGACAACATGCTTGCCCAGATCTCAATGGTATTTACAACAGTTAAATTTAGTTTCCATCTATCGTATGCTTCAGTCTAAAACAGGACAGACATAAGTATGGTTTATTCGGGCACTGCGAGCAGTAGGTCGACACTTTGTTGGTTTTGTTCTTCGCCAACCTGCTGCCGAAGACTGCTACGTTGATCCTGTAGCACCCCCAACAGCGGTGCCTAGTCAGGCGGTGGGGGCCTTCCTTTCTCAGAAGAATATGCTTATTTTGCACATTCCAGGCTATAAAAAAAACAAGAAAATTGTTGTAATGATAAAGAAGTAAAACAACGTGTTTAAGTCAATAGTATATAAGTACATAACCAACAACATTTTTATGCAATCCATCTCCAGTCTGAGAAGTTGTTTCGTTTTCTACGAATATATCCCACATTATAACTATGATGTGTGCCACCCACGCACAACTGTTGTGCGTGGCACACATCGCCCATTCCTAACGCAATGTTGGGTTATCTTATGTAAGGACTATAAAAAGACAAAATATTCCCTTGGTTTCCAGGCCAGGCTTATTTATATGGAAGGTGAAAAGAAAACGCTATATCTTAACAATTAAATGTATTTCTACACACAATACATTAAAAACGTTTAAAAGATCTTCCTACTGAAATATTTAATACATAATAACATTAATTACCAATTCCAAAAATAGTTAAATCACTAACGAATTCGTATTTTATTTATATAGAGATCGACATTAATACTGAATTTTACTTAGAAATAAATAATTTATTCTACTGAAGTACTGAGTACACACATGACACATACACATTTATAATACTTAGATCCTAAACTTAACAGTTATTTAATTTTGTCATTTTACAATCAAATGATGTTACCCTGTAATATACATTCAACTTTACTTCATATGCGCATTAAAATATTTTATTTTATGGTATACATTCCTCTCATAAACTTATCCTAATAATATAAATTAAATAAGGGTAACGTTTTTTTTTGCAATTTGGTCTCATTTTACCTTTTGATATTTGATGGCATACGGAAAGTCACGTGATAGACTAACAATAAGATAAACTACTTAGGTACCTAGTACAGGTTTAGTCATAGTTACTACTACTTAAGAATCTACGTTAGCCTAATACGATTGTGTCCAGATAGAGTGATTTACATGCGAATCAAAACGCCCTTCCAGTTACATTATCCAAAGGTCCATCGCACTGCTCGCTTATTAAATTAAAAGATTCTATAAGATGCATCAGCAGGTGACGATAGAGGACTGATTAAAAATGTAGGTGCAAACGTTGATCTTTCATTTTAAATTTAATTAATCAAAACGGTATCATCAATATACTACGCTTCAATAAAAAAAACTAATTACAAATAGGAAGCTTACCCGCGGAAAACCTAGGATCACAACAGGCGTTACCCTTGCACCTAAATATATAAATATATGCGCCAGAGAATCCACGCCGATCAGGGAAACTCAAACTTGGGTATTCCATGTAGTAGAATACCAACTGACGACAACCGAGGGCATCTTCCAAATCGCTAAACCTATTTAAATCGCTTAATCTGGACGCTAAGTTGTACATGGCACCTGAACGTAGAGCCCAGCAGAAGTCTTCTCATAAATGGGAGGGTCATGCGTATGCTCATTCGAGATGCACACCAGCTCGTAGTCATCGTTCACGTGAAGGCAAACTGTGCAGTTCCACTTGATCCTCCCGGAGCAGTACCACCTTTCCCCACCACTCATCGGAGATGGGTTCGTGAAGGAATATCCGTTCAGCATGAGCAGGGTCGCGCCATTCACGTCGGTAACTACAGACACTGCAATGAAGCGGTTACTGACGATAGTGAAAGCTGACAGAGAAATCTAGAGGTCTCAAAACACAAATAAAGCAGGGAACTTGCGCCAAACTTCCACTGTGCTCATGAGCGAAACCGACCAATTCCGACATTAGTAGATCAGCATAGGTTTCTTATTGTCTACAGACAGATCGTTCAAAGTACTGGTTGAAGACATATAAAAGGTAGCCTTTAAGACAATCTTATTATTTTATGAACACTAAACATGTAAAACAAAATTAACGGCAAATTTATTTTCGGCGATTCGAGTTACAGCAAAAGTGAAGTAAGATTCCAAAATGATGTAATCTTAAACCTAAAAGGTTTGAATAATCTTATATGTAAATCATAATTACAACCGAAAATTGGACTGGACTTTATTATCTACATTTAAGCAAAATGTTAAAATTAATAAGTATAGCTGGAGGCACGAAGGTATAGCGATGACCATTATTTTGCGCACTTGTAAAAAAGAAGACTTTCTATTAAAATTGGTTTCTGCGCACTCAAGGTCATAACTACAGCTTCTTGCCGTAGACTATACGCATTGTGCCTTTATTCCACCCCTTTGAATTCTTTACATTCCGTTTCTACTGATTAAGATCCTGGTCGTGTTGCACTTTGTCGTACTAAAATTAACATAGATTATAGTTTTACCCTAAATACTGAAAGTTTGGGTATTTTCCCATTTCCTGCGGATCCTGTCGAGGCATATGTGAGTGGTCGTACTTCCTCGTTAGAAAATTGTTCCCGTGATCAGTGTAAATCCTGGCTCGGCACAGCAGTTGCTTGTTCTGGGAACAGTACCAGCATATCTTTTGGAGGGTGGTGTGGTGCTTCCAATAGGTGTACCGGCCATGTAGAAGAAGTACGCCACCTTTTTTGGAAGCGATAATAGAAGACTCACAGCCTGTGAAACACACAGAATGGATAATATCATTGCATTCCATGACCTGTTTGAACGAGTACGAGAGGGCGATGACGTAATTTGTAGTATAATTTAGACTGATAAGAGAATAGCTAATTAGTTTGGAAACTATCAATAAGAATAGAAAGTTACCAAACATGAACCAAGTGTAAGTTCTATAGTCTTATGTGGAATTGATCAAAGATTTAAATCATAGATATGCCCTCGCCATACTTTGACCGCGCCGATTTGAGTCGCACCTCAAATAACCTAGCTTAACTCAACTGGGGTTAGCACGAATTAGTTGCCGTTTGCACTCGGTGACAGTTGTACGACACAGCTGCCTGGATTTTTGACAGGAAAAGCACTCAAAATGCCTTCATGTGCCTTTTTATTGTGCAAGAAAAAATACTACAAATTCAAATAAAGCGAATGGTGTTACATTTCACTCGTAAGTATTTATATTTCATCAATAATTTAATAATTTTATTTTGTTGACAAAACATCAACGTCTGATCGGCCAGCGCGTGACAGAGAGAGTAGTATTGGCAATTACTGTGAGACAAAACGAGACAACATCATTATCTCGGTGGCCAATATACTTAGACCCGCTGTAGTACTCAGAACTCAGTTGATAACAGCTCATTTGTTAATGGTTTACAAAAAACGGGAAAAGTACGGTAGCGTCAGCAGTTTCGATAGGCATTGTTTTAATAGCGGTCAGATATAAAATACCAATTTTATTTCGATATGTTTTTAAACTTTCGCGTTGCATTATACAAATATTTCATATAACCGGGACTAAACGCGACGAAATTTAATAAGTACATTCTAGCACTTACTGCTTGACGTTTCGACTGTGTTACAACAGCCGTGGAGACCTATTTTTGAATTTTCGCTTCGTCCAAACAAAACTACTCGTTTTGCAAGTCACGTCGTCTCGTGAGTCGAATGATTCATAATTTTCCCTATTTTTGAAATCACTCGCTTAGTGTGTCGCCAATCTTGTCAAAGTATAGTCCTTTTCACGAAAAGAGTCCCCGGATTTTTGATGAACTAAAATGACATGGCAGTCTACGTAATGAGTGGGAAAGAGATAGAAAGCCTATTGTATGACAAGTGGCGCCGCTCCCAGGGGACTTTTTTCGTAAAATGGACTTTATAGTGTTAACTCGTTAATATTTGACGTAAATGCGACCACTCGCCTAGCGGAAACGAGTGGTTTACACCACTCGTTGCAAATCGCTCGTTTTCGAATGATTCAAAAATGCGGATGTCAAAAATCATGCGAGTCACACATTTTTTAGTGAGACGACAATTCAAAAATAGGTCTCGTGGTCACAAGCGAACTGGAGGCGCACGGCGTCGTCTGCTACGCCCGGCTTGTGCATCTTCGGATACCCTCTCGTTTTCGATATTTGCACTGCCACTAAATAAACTGTCAGTGAAGTCACTCCGACACACTACGCTTACAGTATCTGGGTTGGATGTAATTAGTAACGGCAAATGGCGAGGCTTACACTTATTAATCACTGGATTCCACGCCGATGACAATTTGAACCCGTCTTCACGATTGAAATTCCGGTATTTCTTAATCTCAATCGCTTCACGTACCAATCTCGTGTGGTAATGACGATCAGTAGAGAGGATTTTAGGCGCGTGAAACTCCATCCAATGATTAACACCGCTTTCCAACAGATGTTCTGCTACTGCCGATTTGTTAGTCTGTCGATTTTTTACAGCTGCGATGTGTTCTTTGACTCTTTCTGCGATTGTCCGCTTCGTTTGTCCGATGTACGAACTACCACAGCTGCAATCAATTTTATACACACCCGGGGTCTGAAGCGGTATAAAGTCCTTCGGTGAGCGCAGACGCTTTGAGATTTGGCATAACGGAGTATATACAGTCTTTATGGAGAGGTTTCTGAGGACTGCTCCAATTTTATCCGTTACGCCTTTGATATAGGGAAGGAAAGCTGCCTGGCGACTAACTTCTGGACATTTTTCTCCTCTACATTGCCTTCTTACTCGCTGCGACACCTTATATCCGTTTCGTTGTAGTACCTCCTGGACATGAGTGAGCTCGGACTGCAGGTGCTCAGGGTCACAAAGGTTGTGAGCTCTGTTAGTTAACGAAGTCATCACGGATTGAAGATGCCGAGGATGATGATGTGAAGAGGCCTGTAGGTATCTGTCTGTGTGTGTCGGTTTCCGGTAGACTGTGTGCCCCAATGTACCATCATCTTTTACCTTAACCAGCACATCTAAGAACGCCAACGAACGATTAGTTTCCATTTCATAGGTGAACTTTACTTTCGGGTGAATTGAGTTAAGATGTGATATATATTGCTCGACCTCCTGCTGACCTCCATTAATGATACAAAATATATCATCAACGTACCTCCTCCACAACTTCACCGTCTGGGGTCCATTAGCCAATGCTAGGTCTTCAAAATGTTCCATCCAGATATTTGCAATCACCGGGGCCAAAGGGCTACCCATTGCAACACCATCGATCTGGAGGTAGAACTGGTCTTTGAAGAGGAGGTAGTTTCCATCCAAACAGTTTTCTATCAACGCACTATATTCTTTCGGTAGTTCCGCCATCGCAAAGTTTTACCCTTAATCACTTCGAGGCACTCCTTTAACGGTACATTCGTGAAAAGTGACTCAACGGCGAAACTCACCATTGTGTCACCTGGTTCCAACTTAATACTCTTCACGATATCCCTAAAGTGATAGGAATCTTTCACATATGACGGTGTCTTTCCAACTAATGGTTGCAGCACTCCAGCAACATGTCTCGCCAAGTCATAAGTCGGAGAGTCAATCTGGCTTACAATGGGACGTAATGGTATGTTGCTTTTATGTATTTTAGGCAGTCCATATAGTTTGGGTGGTTGCACAGCCTTTGGCTTGTAGAGAGTATTGTACTCGTCATCTGTGAAAATGTCACTGTGCTTTTGTATTAGGGTACGAATGCGTCGTGTGACCCTGGCTGTAGGGTTATAGGACACTGGTTTATACACATTGGTGTCAGACAATAAATTCCCTATTTTTGTCCCTATTACTTGTCGGCCTTTAGCACTAAAATGTTCTCGTTGTACGTACACTGTTGAAGTGCTAGACGCTTTTCTGTAGTAATATACTTTTAGATAGCTTCGACTTACGCAATATCACTGCCACATCCTGCCTTAAGCTATCCGCGTCCGCGGCTGGAACTTTATTGCGTATAATCGTTTGTTCCACGCTACATACTATATCTTCATAAGGTATCCTTTGTGGTGTTATAGCAAAGTTCATGCCCTTAGCCAGTACACTCTTTGACGGCTCGTCCAATGATTCATCAGATAGATTAATAACTGTGCGCTCGATGTCGATTGTTGAGTGGGTATTATTAAATTTCGTCGCGTTTAGTCCCGGTTATATGAAATTTTATTTCGACTAGAAATCAATAACATGCAAACAATAATTACGTATTATTTTTAAGTGAGCGTTTATTGTTTTAGATTTCCGCAAGATCCGCGTTTAAAAGAAAAATGATCAAAGTTATCCAGCGGGATCGAAGGGATGAATACTGGTTACCTGGACAATTTAGTCGAATTTTCTCTTCTCATTTCAAAGAAAATGATTTATATTTGACTCCCCTAGGTCGGCGTAAAGTAAAAAGTATTATATTATAATAAATATTACTCATAATTTTTCTTAAGGAATAGTAGGTCAAAGGCCTTTATTATAGAAATCAAGTCATAGCTACTATGATGGGATTAGGCATAATCACCATCCCTTTATGCGGTTTGGTGATCAAATCCGATATTCGCTCTGTGATTAGAGTAATTTATTGGAATAAATAGATACATGTAGTGTAACATTTAGAAATAAAATATCCTATAAATAAAATTGCTTTTAAATTTAGGAATTGTTTTATTTTTAGTTTCCAGTATGAAAATTTTGCTGACCGTATTTTATCCTCATAGATAGTGACTTTCGATGACACGCACACGTCATGTCATCAAAATATTGCCTCGTTTTTAGGTGTCAGGGCATATCTATGATTTAAATCTTTGGAATTGATGTGGCTGGGAAAAGGATTATGAATGAATGAATGAATATGCTTTTTATTGCACACAAACAGAGGTATAAAACTTAAAACTAGTTATAACAGGAGTAATGTACAACAAAGGCGGCCTTATCACTATGAGCGATCTCTTCCAGGCAACCTTTGGGTAAAGGACACTTGATCAAGGTGTAAGGCGGTGCAATTATACAATACTTATATACATAGGTACGAGTATAAACATTAATACATACATACATTCATTAAATTAAATATGAATACACTAATACATACTATACTAACAAATATAAACTACATAGACATACTTAAGAATAAATAATGTAAACTATAATAAACAAATAAAGAGGATCTCAAATAAGTAGGTAGCATTATGAGAGTTGTAATGAAAGGACAGGTTAGGTTGGGTTGGGGGGATTAGGGAAATTTGGTTCAAAGTGTAAGGAAATGTGCTTTAATCCTGGTTTTAAAGATGGGTAGGGAGTTGGATTGCCTTATGGACAGCGGTAAGGCGTTCCACAGCCTGATGGACTGTACGGTGAAGGATTGGGAATAGGATTCAGAGGAGTGAGGAGGGAACATTAGGTGAAGAAGTTTGGAGGAACGCATATGACCTCGGGTGGGCTGCAGAAACTGAAAACGCTCCTTGAGGTAAGATGGAGATTTAGGACTAAACAGAATTGTATACAGTAAAGAGAGTATGTGGGAGTCACGACGAAGTCGGATAGGGAGCCATTGAAGACGAGATCGGTATTCAGAGATGTGGTCATACTTACGCAAGCCGAAAATAATACGTATGCAGTAGTTCTGGAGACGTTCAAGTTTGTTAAGGAAAACCTCATTTAGGTCAAGGTAGCAGCAGTCGGCGTAGTCGAGAATTGGAAAAAGTAAAGATTGTACTAGCGCAATTTTGGTGGGTATTGGTAAGAAATTTCGGAGTCGATTTAGTGATCCTGCAGCTGCGAACAACTTCTTACTAACCTCAGCCACCTGAGTAGTCCAAGAGAGGGAGCTGTCGAAATGAATGCCGAGGTTCTTAACGGTTTTGCTGTAGGGGATTGGGACTCCGTCAAATAGTACGCACGGTAAGGTACTCCAGTCGATTCTGGATAACAACTTTGAACTGCCAATTATTATAACCTGCGTCTTATTGGGGTTGACCAAGAGACCAAAAGACCTGCTCCAGGCCGAAATCCGGTCTAAATCTAAGTTAATGGCCTGTACAGCGCTGGGCAGATCATTTAATCTACTTTGCGTATAAATTTGAAGATCGTCTGCATATAAGTGGTAGGAAGAAGTAAGATTTTGGGTAATAGAGTTTATGAAAATAGCAAAAAGCAGGGGAGACAGTACGCCACCTTGCGGCACACCAGCACTAACGTCGCACCACGCGGAGAAAGATTCATCAGCACGGATACGCTGCCGGCGGCCATGCAAGTAACTCCGAAACCAATCAGTTACCATTGGAGATATGTTAAGAGAAAAAAGCAAACCAAGCAGGATGTCAAAATCCACAGTGTTAAAGGCATTGCTAAAATCCAGAAGTATTAGGACAGTTAATTGCTTTTCGTCCATGCCTTGACGAATGTCTTCTGTGATTTTGACCAATGCCGTAGCCGTACTATGACCACGACGGTACCCGGATTGGAAAGGATTTAAAAGTTGATTATTTTCTAGAAAGGAGCTAAGTTGGTGATGCACAATACGTTCTAGGACTTTTGATAGGAAAGGAAGGATGGAAATGGGTCTGTAGTCGGAGAAGGATGTAGGGTTCCGCTTTTTAGGGAGGGGAGTTATCTGGGCATCTTTCCACGCTGTAGGGAAGGTGCTCGTGGAGAGAGAATGATTTAGGATATGAGTAATAATAGGAGTAAGGATATCAAGGAGAGGAGTGATCATCTTACGGCTGACGCCATCGCTGCCGATGGCGTTGGAAGCTATGGAGAGTATGTTCCTCTTAACATCACAATCTGATACTTGACTAAAAATTAGATTTGAGTAGTCAGGCATTGGAAGAGAAGAAAGTTGTTGCAATGTATTGGCCTTAGTTGTTCCATCAATGGAGGCAGAAGATGAGAAATGCTTGTTTAAAGACTCAATATCAATATCTTTTGTGGAGGATTCGTGACGTGTTCTTCCAATCCCAAGTGACTTAAGAAACTTCCAGACTTTAGCTGGACTTCCATTTTCTACAGATTTGTGAATATGGCGTCTTTGAGCGTCTCTACACAGCATATTACAGCGATTCCTCAGTAATTTATATTTTACGCGGTTAATGTCGGACGGGTCCATTTTGTACCTGGTTTTAGCGGCATTCTTCCTGTCTCTTAACGATTTTAGATCCTCAGTGAGCCATGGTGCAGGAGCGTGTTTCATCTTGACTGGTCGAACTGGAGCGTGCTTGTCGTATAGTTGAATAAGGAGAGAGTTAAAGAGGGTGATTTTCTCATCCACACTTTCAGCACTAGCTACCACGGACCAGTCCAGTATGAATAGCATCGTGTTTAAGATCTTCAATGTTCATGCCACCAAAATTGCGCTGCAGAAGAACTTTTCGCCTTAGATTTCGGAGGACGAATTTTATAAGACAGATAGATAAGGTCCGTGGTAGGAAACGCATCAGCGTGGCATTGGCCATATTCAGCAACGTGATCAGAGGAAGAAACTATTATAAGGTCAAGAAGAGAGGGGGTGCAGTTTGGAAAAAAGTGAGTGGCACTTAGAGGGAGAAGATGTAAGTTGCACGAATGAATGAGGGATCTAAGGCGAGATGCACGGGAATCCTGTTTGAGAATACAGGTATTAAAATCTCCCATCAGTATGGTATGACTGTATAAGGGAGTCAGGTCTTCTAACAGTTTTTCAAGGGAGGAAAAATAATCCACCCTTAATGAAGGACTGTAGAAGACACCGAGAAGAAGTTTTGCATGGGAGAGGGATACTTCAAGAAATAAATGCTGTGCTACGTCCGAGGAGGAATTAGGGGGGGATAAGTCAAGAATTGAGAAAGAAATGTGGGACCGAATATAAATGGCAACACCACCACCGGATCTAATAATGCGATCATTGCGGACAAGTTGGACGCCGGGAAGGGAGTAGGAAGTTGACGGTAGACAGGGATTTAGCCAGGTTTCGGATACAAGAATTGCATGAATATTTTTGTTGTCAAAAGACGCCAGCAAGTCAGGATAATGAGCCGGAATACTTTGCGCATTAATATGGACAACGTTAAAGTTTTTTGGCACATTAGAAAAAGCTGTATCAAGCACATCACAAAGAGGAAGAGAAGTGGAGTGGAAACTTTCATTATTTGATGAAGAAGAAAAAGGAGACAAATAAATCATTCTGGTCAGAGTCACTACTTATTGTTTGATCTATCATTATATTATAAGATAAGTATAGCAATATTATAAAATAAATAAATAAAATAAATACTTTTGCTAAAAACAAAATCCACTATATCAATTAATGTAATAGCACCCAACGCAAGACGTACTTACCCGCCAGTAGTTTGGAGATAAAATATTTTAAAACGAAAATATAAAATTAATAAAAGTTAAAACAGTAGAAACAAACGCTACAATGGCGGTGAAACGAAACGTTCCCGCAGTGACAATGACAGCTGCTGTCATCTGTCACTTCTACAGTCAGTCTGCCTGCCCCACATACAAAAAACAAACAACAATTAATTATATAAAGAATACAATTACGAAGGTGTTTTAAAAACGAAGTTTTGTAAAATACATGCAAATAAATTATTAAAAAACTTGAGATAAAGTGGGTAAAAAATAGCTAAACCTAGGGACAACACAAACAATGACCTGCGGAGAACGAACTTGATGTAGTATCAGAGACGTAAAAATTCACCTCTTCAGACGCCTCGTTCTGTTTGTGGCAGCTTCCTGATTACCTCGTCCACTCGGTGTGATGGTTGCTTGGACGCTCGGCGTAGCGGTGACGGGTATAAACTTGTCCAGCTCGCACATCGAGGTGAGGCGGTGGTGCGAACCGTCCGCCGCTGTGGCCACAATGACACCGTTCTTGGTCCAGCACTTGGATTATATTCACTAAGCAACAGATGGCAGCACCTAGACTCGTCATTCATTCAGCTTTACCACTTTCTCGCTGTAGTGAATAATGAAATAATTAATGGAGTTTTTCCCTTGGTCCACTTTATACTTTCTCTCATTATAATATAAACAAACGTACTTAATATGAAACACATTTTTTAAGTAAACCGTTTATTACTATTTTTCTTTACGTCATACATTTCTAAATATTAATATCATAAAAAGACATTAAAATATAATTACAAAATATATATAAAGATCGACGATCGATCGATTAGTCTGGCGACACCCTAAAAGACACATTCAGATACGTTGTTCAAGGTATTATACCTTACATAATATAATGTAGACAGTAATTTAAGTTTGTTAATCATCTAAAAGGTTGAACACAATTCCCTAAGTCGTTAGCTAATCAGATACCCCTAATCATTATTTTTAATATATATTTTTTTAATTATTTATTAACAAATAATAATATTTTGCTTTAATTCTTATAGTATGATTAGTTTAATACTAAATTAACTGTAAAAAATTGTAAATGACAAAACTCTAAAATGTCAACTTTTCTTATTCCTTGTAGTAGTATTATCAACCCACAAGAATAACAAAATATATTTGTCTCCGGTAATTAACTAACGAAGATACTATTTCGTATACGATACTTAAAAAGAAAAAATGGCAAGCGTTAATAAAATAAAAGAGCGCTCTGAAAATTACGATAGCCAAGTGACCTCTATCGCACCTGATGTTTAAGTGAAGATGAGGTCTTAGGTGGGCCAGGGTGACCCATGAAAAGAAGGGGTCCCGGTTATATTGTTTAAAAAACAATAAATAACCTTCCCCCTTATTACAAAACGTGGTCTAATTTTACTAATGGTTTAAAACTGATGATAATTAAAACCATGACTTACTTTAGTCTCCGTTACGCAATAAGGGGGAAAAATATTAAGAATACGATAAATTTGGCCTGATACTCAATCTAACTTATTTTTCTATACAATTTATAAAGAGATAACATCTAAAAAAAGCCAAAAGTCGTAACCCGAAAAGACGAAACACTGATGCGATGTATTCGACACTCAGCGCCATCTATTAAGATTCTTACTATTACTAAAATAGCCAAACCATGTCCCGAAACAAAGTGAGGCCGAGCCACTAGTCTTAAATAAATCTATACTTAAGTACTAAACAAGGATTAACTTAACGTGCCTCCCGAAGCACTTGAGGTAATGTTTCACTTAGAAAGTATAAGTAAAAATTGCGATATAAACGTGAACCTGAACAAATACTCCCATTGCTGATCCTCACATACTCTTTTATAATGATAATAAAATATAGTACAGCCAGCCACACATCAGGTTACCACAACCTGTCAAATTTCCTCAATTGATATTCAACCTAATGTGTACGACAGTAAGATGAGAGTCGATTGAAGAAATTTGACAGTTTTGTATACCTACTTTGATGTGTCGCTGTATGTACGTACGATACGGTTGCACAGATAGATAAATAAACAAATCAACATCATTTCTAAGTTCCACTATTATTACTATATAGCCTAATCAAGTTCTTAATTAAACAAAACACGAGGTAGAAATGACAAACAAAAAATCAAAACTAAAAGCTACCAAGCATTAGTTTAATTTTATAGTACGAGTAAGAGTATAAAACCTAAACGTGAATTAGATGCCTACCTAGGAAACTTAAAGAACATTATGAGTCCGACAATATCTGGTTTGTTTTTAATATTTTCTTCTAGATCAAACTTTCGTGACAGTTCTCAAATTCAAAATTCCTCCTGAATTAACTTCAGTAAGTCTAAAAAATAAATGATCGATATGATGAACGGTACCTATATTTTTACATTCTGATGTTAATTTCGGAGAAGTATTGAATTTAAACACTGCCATGAAACTTAGATCTCGAAGAATGACGCATATTCTGCACCTTCCACTACGGTCGCAGAAGTTTGGGCGAAAACGGAAGGCGAACGAAGTGAACAAATGCGCGAGAGTTCTACGAGAAGCAGCGAGCATCTCTCTTCTCTCTTCGTCTTCGGACCGAAACGAACTGGAGTTCTACGAGAAGCAGCGAGCATCTCTCTCTCTCTCTTCGTCTTCGGACAGAAACGAACTTTGAAACACTTAAAACCAAATAGTAAGTAATATGATATACTGAAGTTAATAACGCCTATCCATCTATCTAGTTATCTTCACATTACGAACACTATATTCAAACGCGTCGTCTAAAGTGTGACATTATTTCACCGACACGCACACAAACAAGCATTTCATACGAGTGGACTACGCCAATATGGCGTAGTTTAAAGTGCCTCACACATATTTTACGCACGTTTTCTAGGCGTAATGCCTTATAACTGTATATTATATTATTTAGTTGTAAAATACACATGCTTAGGCGTAGATGGCACAGAAGATGGAGGGTGGGTGTGACTCTTCTTCGTCATCACCACATTCAGGTTGTCATCAGTGGTTATGGTAGCTTTGCACTCCTTACTCTTGCTCAAGGTACACTTCCAAACGGTACCCTTCTTGGACTTGGCACTTCTTGAGTAAGTGTTTTTCTCGTACAGAAGATTATATCTACCAGACTTCGCTTTGATTAGAACTGGACCTGAAACTGTTAACGATAAATTTATTATTAATCATATTTTTGTAATTTATTTTTTAAGGATACGTCTCGGTTCCGTCGGAAAAATCAGAGTAGGGTATAGAAGTACTTGGCCCCATCCGTGACCGGGCATCTGAAAAGTCATTCATTCAAAAGAACATCTGTTAATAACTGCTATTTTTATTAATACACAAATAAAATTCATAATTTACTTACAGCCTTTAAAAAAATTAAGTACAAAACAAATATTTGTAAGTAAACAATATACCTAATTTAAACAATAAATCATTAACATCGTTGTGAAAGCTGTAGAGCTCTGCACCTTTTTGATTATTTAAAAAAAGATGATTAAATAATTTTGTGTTTAAGTAGTATTAAATCTGTCATTACAACTTTATAACTTTTGACTATAAGGAGTACATTTATAAGTTCTTTCATTCAATATTTATGCAAGATCTTGACCAAATCCATTCCTTACAATTAAATGTCATAAATACATACATAGTCAAGTACACAATAATGAACTATGCGTCCATACATAATTGCATTATTTGCACGTTAAAGAAGTATCACATTACAAACTTATATAAATAAAATAGCTATGACAATTAGTACATACGATATCACTGACTTATGATACTATACTACTGACTTCAATAGAAGTTGAAATTCCGATCCACGTGTACATGAGGTACAAATAGCCACAACCAAGTATATTATGTACCAGGTCCACTAGTCCCTCACTTCGTTTCGGGACAATAGTTTCACTATCTACTAATAGATGGCGCTGGGTGTCGATTGTATCACGCTAGTGTTTTGACTTTTCGGTTTGTATACGAGTATAAGCCTTGTCGACGTCTATAGAATTTAACTCTTAATATATAGCCTATAGATTATGAATGAGCCCCGAAATGCAGTAATACTAAGTTTCATCCTGGCTAGAACTATGTCGAAAACACAAGCTTTTTGAGGAAGAATTTGACCGTTTGAACCAACCGAATGTGTGGCTATCTGTACCCATCTACATATTCAAAAATGTTCTATTATACTTTTACTGACTTATATGTACATGTCTTGTCGTATTTGTAGATTATGGACTTAAGACTAAAGCTGGGTACTACTTACCAAACCGTGTAGCATGTAACGTATCTGATACTGTATTAAGTAAGTACGTTGGCATGAACTCATGGAGCGTAGTACGGGTGATACAGATTCAGATACATTATATCCTACATGGTTAGGTGAATACTCAGCTTAACGAAATTCTATTAGATACCAACCCCGGACTTTCAATTATTTTACCCTGATCCCTCAGGCAAAGACTGTCTGGCACCAAAATCAAAAGCCAACCCTCCAGGAAAGACCATTTTAGAGCTATGTGTATGCGAACCGCCAATATGGGTAACTCTGTTCTTTAAATCTGTGACTATATTCACTCTACATTTTCTGGAGTTCCGTGAAGCGCAGTACCATTTTGTGTGAGTTTCCTTCTTGGAGTAATAGCTCTTGTTGTAACAATAATCTTGGTATATTAACAATGGGGCTCCGCGGGTCGACATGGTTACAATAGCTGCGGGAATAAGTCTTCGATTAATGTTACAACTAATATACAAAACGCACAAGTACGAATAAAGCTCCATTTCGCTAAAATAACAAAAAAATAATATTAAGTAAAACTACATTACCAGTGAAATGTCCTCTTTTATTTAATTAAGTTATTTAATAAGTTACGTAAGTTACGTGGACAACATTTCATTTAAGTATTATATACATTTTTGAAGTATGTTATATCGAAGTTCGTGTATTGTATTTGTAATTTATGACATGTTCTATGAAATTCATAACTCAAGTGTGAATGAATACGTCTATAGTTCGTGCCAGTTAAACTTGCAATAAAGGTCATTCACCCCACTTGCGACGTGTACCAAGAAGTCGTCAAAATTCGCGATACTAAACTGTTGATAAAATTACATTTTGCCGTGTTTCATAGTCTTCACGTAGACTAGAACTTTGACGTTTAGTATTATGAAACACGGCAAATGTAATTTTATCGACTGTTTATTATGGGAAGCGATCTGTATCGCGTTAGGTATCGCGAATTTTGACGACATCTTGGTACAAGAGGGGTAAATGCCTTTTATTGCAAGTTTATTTGGCACGAACTATATTTATATAATATACACGTAAGCTGCAGATGTCTAACTGTTGGTTAGGATCATGTGGATAGAAGTAAGTAGTAGCCTTAGAGATAGAAATAGATAAGTAAAAAGTATTGCAAATAGTACTAGAAAAAGTTATCTAGACGAATGTTAATGTCGACTTCCCTCTCTATTTCTTATACAATCCTTGCTGTTTTAAATAAATATTAAATAATAAACACAAAGATTGTGAGTAAAATTACTTAAACAATATGATGAAGAATACGAATAAAAGTCATGAATAAAATCGCAACACCTTTTAATCAATATTATTTATGTTAGTAAAGTAATTTATTATGTAACTAAGCGTAGTTATCTAAAATTTAGTTAGCATCTACATTGGAAACAAGATCTTCTGTACTTGCTTCAGTTTCCTTTTCGTCTTTTATCATTTTCGTCAGCTGTTTATCTGAAACTCTAACATATTCGCCTTTTTCGTTTACGTAGAATATCGGAGGTGGGTGACTGTGCTCATTGTTTATGATTAGGAGTTCTCCCTCGTTAGTCAAGGCCACTTGAGCGAAGCATTTCTTTGAACACCGGGAGGAGCACGCCCATCTTACTCTGTACTTGCTTCGGCAATTCTGTGCATATGTGTACTGCTCATACACCAGCAACTTGTAGCCTTTTTTCGACGTTATAAAGTGTATCTCTGGAACAATTGTACAAAACCACGTTAGCATCACAACGCGGCACAATTTCTGTCGTAGCCATACCACTTAACCCCTTTGAGGGGGGAGGTATTCTTCAAAATCTTATAAAATAATCGCTCGTTGAGATACTTCCTATTTTTTTATTACTATTAAACTAAATGAAAAAATTGATAGATAGTCATTTTAAGTGTAATTACCGAGGAGGGTCACGTAGTATGGTTACGTTCGTGGTATCAATGAATCAATGAAACTCAAAGTAAAACAGTTCAATAAACTATATTTCAAAATATCACACGATTTCAAAATTCATATACCTACTTAAATAATTTACACCAATTATAAAATATCATTATTTAAAAATTCTTTCATCAATTTAAAATAGTCAAATCAAGATTGCTATAAATACAGATACATGTGATATTGTGTGGTTGCCGTATGCCCTAATTTTTCCGCATTGGTGAGTTATTCTTTAAAAATCTAACTTTCCTGGCAGTCCTCAAATACAATATTTAATACTTAGTATTAAACCCCGCGTTAATTTTTGATTTTGATGAAGTTTTGCCTGACCATTAAATATAAATTTCCTATAAGCAGTCACGGTTTTAAACCTATAAGTAAGTAAAATTGCCTATTAAGTCTTGGCTTAAATAATAAACTCCATATCTGGTGGCAAACTGACTTTCGGCGCTGGATGGTTGTGATCATCGTAATAATTCGTAACTACAAAAGGCTTCTTAGACTCGTCAGTGGTGATGCTGGCTCTGCATCCTTTTTTCTGATGGCTCGAACATGTCCAATAGTTACCGTGTCTCTTTCGGTTACGCCAAGAATACGTGTATCCACGAAAAAGAATCATTCCTTGTCCTTTTTTTTTCCTTGAGGGAATTATGAGAGCTTCTGAAAATTTTGTTCATATTGCTAATCGTATACATACAATATCAATAATTAATTGACACCTTCCAGAGTCATCCTTATAGACAGGGGACATCCCGTGGAAGTGTTCAAATCTTATATTCTTCCGAAATTGACAACAGAAATTAAGCTAACCCGATTAGATCTTCCAAGGTGATGACATCTCTATAAGAATGACCCTCCAACCATTACCATTTGAAATTAATTGGTTTTGAAACTGATAAAAAATCCGACCGATATAAAATACGTAAGTCCTAAGTCATGAGGCTTTACTAAATGAGAGTAAAAATAAACGAATATTACAAACAAACATTTTATTAAATAGGTACATGATACCGAAGTTGAACTTTATCTCTACTTAGTATTAAAAACATTAAATAAGGTGCATTATTCAGACTAGATGAATAAATAAACAATGTTATAGTCTGCGGCATGAAACAAAAGCGTTGACCTTGAGTGCGCAGAAGCCAGTATTAGTATAAAGTCTTCTTTTTTACAAGTGCGCAAACTAACGGTCATCGGTATTCTTTCATGCCGCCAGCTATACTTATACTATAAATATAGAAATAAATAATTAACTATAAGGTCTTAGCCTCCTTTAATATTTGTAATTTCCTAATAAAACTCGTAGTATAAGAGTAACTTAACAATACCAGCGGGCGTCGAAAATAAGTAATTAAAAATGTATTTAGGCGGTAAAAGTTATGACCATGAATGATAAGGAATGCAGGAAAACTATTAGCATTGGTATCAAATAGATGATCTCTCTATGAGCATAAGGAATAAGCTGGAGAGCTTTTTGAAAACGGAAGAACTAGAAAATAATTATAAAATTCAGCTCGGATTAAAAATTACTATAAGTACCTACATCAAAATATTAAATAGCACAATAACAGAGAATACATAATGACTAGTCTTTAATTACGACAAATATTGAACACTTATTTTTAACTTGGTTCTAAGTCACACAATAATATTAGGTCGGTATATTAGCTAAATTTCCAATTTCATTATAGCTGTATTTTTCGAAATTTTATGAACAGTAAATTTTCTATTTAAAATAACCTTACTGGGTGAAAATGTCTTTCCTAGCACTAAAATGCATTAAGGTAAAATTTCAACATCAACCATTTCATTCAACTTTGGTACACTCTCAGCCTCTCTTTTGGGTTTTCTTCCAGGCTTTTTTTTATGATGTTGGTGAATAAATCCTGTAGGGGTCTGCTCTATTTCCGGGGGTACATGGTTGTGGACTCCTTTTATTTGAATAATGTGCTCTTTGTTGTCCGTCGTGAGGACAGAGGGGCATTGCGTTCTGGAGTACATAACACAGTACCATGTTTTACAACCATCTTTGGAAGGCTTACATTGTACTCTGTAGACAAATCCACTAAATAGGAGGAGATTGGCTCCGCGAACACTTCTAATATATCTTGCTGCAAAAATTTAGTTTATTGTGATGATGTTCAATAAAACCATGTCCATTCTATATACCACATACCTACACTACATAACAAACAAAATAATATTGGTATAATAACTAAGCAAAATAAAACCCAACTCTATTTTGCTACTAAGATACCTATGTAGTAGATAAACTACCATTAGCAAGTAGGGGTGGTGTATTTTATTTTTAAATAAATCAGATTTATGATAATCACATTATTTATTAGGTCATACTATATTACATATTATAATCTTTACATTCAAATAAACTGGTAGGTAATCAAAATCAAAAAGTTTTAGGCTAATGAAAGGGAAGAGTCTTCTTTATCTAATCAAACAAACCTAATAAGAACCTCTATAAGAAACTAGCTGTACACGAAATGTTAAATACACCTACATAATTTATTTATCAATTATTTATGTTTCTTCAGAGGGTTTATTAAATACAGATTCTGAATTCATGTTTTAAAAAAATCTACTTACAGTAGAACTCCAATTATCCGAACTTCGACTATCCGAATCTCCGATTATCCGAATCACTTTCAGAAAAAAAATTGTTCAAGGAAAGTCTAAGTGTGCTATTATTCTTCCCCCCGAGAAGCCAGTGTTTTGCTATTGCGCTCACTATTGTCCTTCCCTTATCATGTTTCTTTCATTTAATTCAATAAAAAAATAGTGCAATATCAAAACGTAGCTCCGATTATCCGAATATTTGATTATCCGAATGGGTCCCGGTCCCCTATTAATTCGGATAATTGGAGTTCTACTGTACATCACATTTAAAATGATTAGGTACATGGAGTTAAATAATACTGACTTACCAACATTGCTTGCCATTCTTGAGTCCAATTAGCATGTTAATACTCCCAAAAACTTACCTGAAACAATAAAAGTACTAGAATTTAACCACATTGCTTTTATTACGAATTAGACCGATGCTACATTTAGTGTCAATACCTTTTCACTTAAAAGGTTTAAAAATTATATTAAAAACCATTTATCTAACCAATGCATCAATTTAACAACTCATTTGGCACAGTGTTTTGAACACATGTTAGAGTATTCAATGATCGGAAAAAGGAGTACAATTATTGATAAAATCTCAAAGGACATGCAGAGAGTTATTAAATGGATAACAATTTTAATCAAAATTGTTCAAATACTTACATTACTAAAGTACTTGTTTTCGGTTTTAATTTGTAAATTAAAGAAAGTGTAAGTATAATAATTCCGAAATACGCCCATGTCGGTGAAATGTATGAGTATTTCAAACATAAATTGCAATACTACAACAATGGATATTCACTGTTGATGCTGTATTATGGCAAATAAAGTAAGATTTTGATGTGGTAAGTTAGATAGTAGGTACCTATATAAAACGCAATACTTTATTACCAAAGGAAATATAATTCATTATTCAATATTTGTACCTGCCTGTCCCAAAATAGACACTAAAGTATTAACGTTAAACGAATGTTATTGCAATTTCCTAGATTATTTACTGTAAACAGCTCTGCTTACCTTTCAACTCTAAGTTTGAGCAGAATTTACACTTTCAACACAGCACTTTACACTTGGATTAATACTTAAGCATAATTTTAACCGTAATATGAACTAATAACGAACACTCGACCACCTTTCACGGAATATTAAATAAATAAGTAACGTAGGCTAAACTTCCAGGTTTTAATAAAATATATTGAAAATTACATTAAAGCACTGAATGAAGCGAATACAAAATTAAACTATAAACATAAAATTATAACACGAAAATATAACAACGTTATTATGAAACTAAATTTACGAAAACAGAAAATTACGAAAATAAACAAGATTTTAGGTTATGTCCAAGCGTCGTAGATAAAAAACTGCTAGTATAGTTTTGACGTATCATCACTTGATTAAAAGTAACTATTATTTGATAATCTGTTACAGACTGAAAAAGTAACAAAAGCCCATTGAGTACCGTAATAGTCATCAACACCGTCAATATTAGCTAAATTAAATGTAGGAGAGCCACGCTTCGGCATGAATGGGTGGTCATACCACTGCCTCACAGAAAACCGGCGTGAAGTAGCCCCTGTGCTACGTTAAAAGCCACATAAAAATACTTTAAGCAGTGTCGTAATAGCATCGCGGCATCGGAGGCCCGTCGTGTATCAGCAGGACTAAGTATTACTTTATTTTCAAACAAAATGGGTCCGTCTGTGCCTAATCCTTCGAATGGGGCCCTCCCTCCGGCTTAGGCTTTAGCGTAGCTAGGGGATAGTATAGTTTGGGTGTCCCCATCTCCTCCCCCACTCATCGTAATGATACGACGTGTCAACACATTATGTATGTTTTCTGAGCTTACGGCCTCTTGACCCTGTGCCCCTTGTTTCGTCCGTGTATTGAGTGTGTAATTACCTAGTAGAGTAGCTGTATAAAACATAGAATCATATTACCTGATAGCTAACCTTTGTAGCCATTTTTGTGCATGTTTTACGCATATTATTTTTATGTAAGCAGTGCACTTCTTGAAATGACTCTCCCATCTCATGCTCCCATTCGAAAACGTAGCCTAGCTAGTGTTTTTAAAATAAAATGTATTAATGCATTAAGTATTTCGGGGAAAATTCAGGTGCAAAACGATCATTTTGTATAGAAAGTTGATTTATTAAGCTTTCCGAGAGTTAAATATCAAGGATATTTACCGATACAACCTGTATAACCCCATAGAAGTTTACAGAAACACACATACTAAGTTACCTACCTGTCTACACTAGCAGTACTGGCACCGACTACTTAAAATTGTTATTATCTGATATTGGAAAGTAGGCAGCTGAATAATTCGTCTAAATGTAATTGACAGGTGACAGCACGCGCTTCTAAACTTTAGTTGTAAACATTATGCTAATGTCAAAAAATAGTCAAAATATTTTCGTAAATATTGTACAATAATGGTATTGAACTTTTTAAGAATTAAGCCTATTTCTGGTTCTGTGCAGTGATAACTAACTCGGGAAATATTTTTATGTCCAATCGCAGTTTCAATCTTTGTTGTGACAGTGGTATAACCTATAAGTGTGCTATGAATAACTGGATTTTTTTGTGTTTTTGTGGCTAAATGTAATATTAAGAGGGTTTTTATTATATCAGTGATATGTGCAGTGTTGTGAATTGTTATGTGTCGTGAGATGCCGGTATTCAGCGCCCCGGTAAGTGGATTTAAGACTTAGAAACAGACACCAACTTAAGTTGTTTATTTACATTACTATTGTTCAAGTTTGTGGGTGTTTTGCCGCGTTTTTGATATTTACAGTACATTTTTCTTGTGGTAGTGTATTATTTCAGGCTTTTCGAGGCGTACATATGTACCTTTTTGTAATAATAGTATAAGTCCTCTGACAGGTTGTAAGTTTATGTGTTAGTTTTCAGCAATGTATTTTTGGTGTACTGAGTTATGTTTCCAGGTTATTGAGGTTTCTTTACAGCAAACCCCTTATATTTCAGATTGATTTGATTGTTATATCATGTACAGAATGTTTGTATTCTATAGTGCGGTAGTCAACCTTTGACCCGGAGGGCCAAAATTGTTATTTCATTTTAGATGAAAAGTTTTGTATCAAATGATTTTCTACCTATTTAGATATGATTTTAGTTGCATTTTGTAAACCATGAAACTGATGTTGTGCATAAGCTTCATAACTTTTCTTTAGTTAAGTCTCTGACTCCTATATTTACACAACACGGGAACAGTATATACCTAGTCTGTCTTAAAACAATTCATGTGAGTATATTATTAGTATTAAATATAGTATTTTTTACAGTTATTCATTATTTTGGGATTTAATTAAGTTCAATGTGTTGAAAAGTTTTAATGGTTGGCGAAAAGAAACAATAGAAAATAATATATCTTGTTTATTTATTTGTATAAGTTAGTGCCATGGTACAATAATAATTTTTCTTAATCCTAATTAATTTAATCTGGAATAAATATGCAAAATTGTACATTGTTAAACCAAATAAAGTTTAAAACTAGTGAACCTTGTTAAATTTTTGTTAGTTTCCCTAATAAAAATAGGTAAAGGTTTCCCTAATCACTTTCTTTAAAGATAAAAGTTTGTTTTATTTTGGTTTTTTATTTTGTTCTTAATAAAATTTATTTCTTTCCAAATGCAGTTTAATAAATAAAATACAAGTTAAGTACTCATTGTAAAATAACCAGTGATTGGATTTAGGTGTGCAATAATAATTTGTTAGTAACAATTTTTCTTATATGACCTATATACATATATTCCTACTGGAATATGATAAAAATAAATGTACTCGCATAAAGAATAATTTACCTATAATTTAGATTAGGATAATTGCAAATAGATTTCTTGAGGTATTTTGTTTGATGAATATTTGTTTACAGAAATCAATCAACGAATCGATTTCATTCCTACAAGGAAGGGCTACTTACTCCTCTTGGATGGCTTCACCTATTGGAAGGATGCGAGGAACAAGGGTGCCATTTACTGGTACTGCTCGAAGCGACACCAGAGGTGTCTCGCCTTCATCAAGATGGCACATGACCATATAAGCATTTTAAAGTCCTATACCATCCACAACCATGATAGATCCAAGTATGCAAATTGTAGTTTAATTTCAGCATGATGAGCAATAAAAAAAAATCGTTTTCAGTTTATGTTCTCCCAAGAACTCGAACTTGGCAGTTGTAGAAACATTTTTGTACTATGGTGGAGCCTTACAAGTATTTTAAATCTAGTCATGATGAGACTATGGAAAAAAGTTTCAAATCATTATCTCCAAATTTTGTCTGGTAAATCTCACACTCAGACAGAAAGAAAAAAAACGAGAAATAATTATGTGTTACATAGTATTTTTTCAGACTTTTAATATAAACCTAGTCAAAAAAAAATCTCTTTCTTAATCTGGTTTAATTTTGAACATTCTGTTGGATAAATACAATTTAACAGTACTTAATCAAAACAATTTCTGACTTAGTTACATTTTGTCTTTGACTATCATTGCCACTCTGAGAGTGTTGTGATGTGACCTATTATTTTTATTAGACTGAGATGGCTAATAATAGATCTGTTATGTTGTTTATATAATTACTTACTGTAAAACTTTGTGGAACTGTATTTTTCATTTTACTTTAAATATTGAAATGTTGTTTCAGACCATTTCATTTTAATATTAGATCTATTTTTAGAATTTTTAATTTTTTTGTTAATTTATATTATTTCATTTAAAATTTTATAGTGTTTATTTTTTCATAAATAAAAATTGATGGAAGTACACACTTTGCTGCTTTTATTTTTTTTATGAAAGAAAAGTAAAAATATTTCAGACTCATAATATTTTATAATCTATTCCTTAAAAGAAATGTAGGTTTTACAAAAAAAATGTGGAAACCAAAACCTACAATATGTCGAAATTAGTTTGTCATCCCAAATTAATTTTCAAATTTGCAATATTTTTTTTCATACTTTTTATTTATTTTTTCATTCATTGCAGTAATTCGGCTATCCATTTTTAAATTCATACACATCAGGTATGGTGCTTCTGATGTAAAGAATCATACAGAAATATTATAAGTATGGATGGAGTCCTTTCTGAAATTAGTGACTTTTTTATTGAATGTCCTTATCATATATTCCATTAACAAAATATTTGCAGATGGTGATTACAGCTTTATTCCGACGCCACGCGGGAAGCATTTATTAATGTTGAACGGGTATACCTACTCCCAAATGAAGCTTAGTAACAATTTCTATTGTTCCAAGAAGCAATCGGGGAACTGCAGGGCGAGGGTCAAGCTGGATGAGCATGGGAAGATAATAAGTGCCAATTATGATCATACGCATCCACCACCGACATACGTGCAAACTTTGACAGGACAGTACTACAAGCTGGCGTGATAATGCATGTAGACTGTACTACTGTTAGGACTCATAAATGTGATTATTAATTTAGTAGTGTTGCTGTGCAATTAAAAAATGGTGACACCTTCGAAATATGATCTAAACGAAAGCTATCGATGCTTTCCACCATATTTTACTGATGCTACGATAGTAGATCAGATATTGCTACAACACTATTAAGAAATGTATGACAAATAATTGTTATCGATTTGGCTGTAACCAAAGACTTGTGTGTAGCCCCGCTAAGAGACGCATTGTTGTGCACAGTGGCTCGACATTACTGTCAAGGTTCAACACTGAGGTAGAGATGGGACGAGGGATGCTTCAAATCGTATTTACTAATAAAACATATTATTTTAAAATTATATTACTAGTGCCCTCTGGCAAACTTCGTGATGATTTATTTTTTCTTTTTTAGTTATTCTGCTATTCGGGGTCATGTTGATTCCAACAAATCAAATAATATCATTAAATTTCTATGTATACATTTTTCACTCAACAGAATGCCAAGACTAACACTAACGAGTATGAAACCGAATGATGTAGGAAACTTTAAAAAGTTATTCTCTGTCACTCAGCAGTATAAGACCTATTACAGTCAAAACTTGTAAAAAGTCCTGTACTTCAAAGTTAAAAAGGATGAGCATAAATTAATGTATTTTTTATTTTATCGTAATGTTATTATATTGTTATTTTAATAAAAAGTTATTTTGAGTGTTTTATAACGTTTTTTTTTGTGATTTTCAACGTAACTGAGCCACTAAATTTCCTTATCTTAGTTAAGGGTTGCTGCAAAGCTTTTTGTTGGCGTGTTGTTTTTTAAAATCATTATATGTGCTAGATTCGAGGATACAGTTTTATCTCTGAAGCATGTAGGTATATTCGTAGCATATAATTATGTACGTGCATCTAAATCTAAAAATGTTTTTATTTCTTGCAAAAGCTAGCTAGGCAGATATTTTACCGTTATTTCCCTATGTGTGTGGTTATAAAATGTGTAAAGAAGCATTTAAGAGCATGGTTTATGAAAAAGACATTTGGGAAAACTAAACGCAAAAAGCACTTTTCATGCACTCTGGTACAAACAAAGTGTTAATAAGTATATTTATTTTTCAGAATATAATATATTCGGGTACAAATTCGTATTTACCCCAAAAGGGTCACGTTTGCTTCTTTTCGACGGTTATACCTTCAACAAGCACTGTAGGACGACGAACTACTACTGTAACAAGAAGTACTCCGGGTGCAAGGCTAGTGTAAAACTGGATCAGCACGGGTGGATTGAAAGGTCAAATATGGAGCACAACCATCCGCAACCGAAGCTCATTCAAACTGCCTCGGGACACCATATAAAGGCCCGGGAGTAAGTCAATCGGGGTTAACATCAGGTGTTATAGAGGTCAAATTGGCAGCTTGTTGGTCGCAACATAAAAAAAAAGATAAAATAAAGTTTTCTTAGCTTACCTACTTGTACAAATGTATGTAGGCACTGTGTACTGTAGAGGCCTATGTAAAGCCTTTGGTCTTTGCTCATGACTGTATACTGTGTTGACTGTAACATGACCTCTACAATCATAACTGTACAGCACGATGGGACCTTTTGCCATTGCCACTACTGCAGCCCCTACTTCCCCTATATCATAAAGTTAATGGTATTATTTAACAAAATAAAGTAAATAAAATGTTCGTAAGTAAATGTTACTTTTGTAATTCTTTCTTAAGTTTTAACTATTTGACTTGTTGATTGGACTTCCCTAAACTGTATGAGAGCCCTTAACAGAGTGTTTGGATTTGGATTAATTTTTAGGGATGTTACGTTTATCAAATTTCGGAAACGGATTATTATACCGGATGCGAATAAGGATGTGAAATTATTCCGGATTATCCGTCAGTTTCGGATAATTGCGTTGACGGCTATATCATAAAATTAAACACTAAAAAAATGCAAAATTTGAATCGACCAGTTTTATTTTCAGTTTACCGTCGTCGTAAGTCGTCAAGGTTGTCTTAAATTTTACATCTTTATTAACAGTATTAATGCTTAAAGATAATAAATGGTTAATATACTATTTCGCTACCTTATTTAAAACTGTGGCCGACCGTATATTTCAATTTTGTTGATCTAATCATATTCTCAAGTATTATAATGCTAGTCAATTTAAGTAATAGTTTTTATTTGATCTAATTAGTATTTTTTTTTATTTTGGAATTTACTTGTTAGAAATGCAAGTATTGTAAGCTTTTCAAATTGTTTTTAGTGTGTACAAAGTTGTAAAATTTTATGCACAATAAATTATTCTTAATCAGTGATATTTTAATAAATTTAATTAGTTATCTTGAGTGTTTAATTGCGTTTCAATCTTTTGCATCGTCATCAGATTATTACTAAAGGTACATGTAAATTATGGTCCTGGGTGTTAATACTTACTTAATGTCCTACGCACAGCCACATATCAAATAACTGACAAATTTATTCATTCTTTATTACAAATTTAAAATTCCTTCAATCGACTCTCATCTTACCGTCATACACATTATGTTTAATTTCATGGAAGGATTTTCGACAGGCTGTGGTAACCTGAAATGTGGCTGTGTGATCTTTGTTTTCTTTAATTTGTAGAAATATTTTTTCTAGAAATTATAGATTTCGGGAACTCAAATTTTTAACGGCAAATATTTTTGTTCATTTCTGGGACAAAAAATAAAAAAAAACTTTATTTTCAGGGAACAATACATACGGGTACAAATACATATTAAGCGCGAAAGGGTCATATTTGCTCCTGTTCGACGGGTACACCTTCAGCAAAAACTCCAGGTCGCAGAACTACTACTGCTCCAAGAAGAACTACGGGTGCAGGGCTCGTATGAAGCTGGGTGAGGACGGGAGTATCGAGAGGTCAAACCTGAACCACAACCATCCGCAGCCGAAGTATATTAAGACTGCCATGTACAACACGATAAAGCCCCAAGAGGTATCGGGTTGATAGTGAAGAATCGAGGTCTCTTAATCTCATATAGTGTTGCCATCTCTAAAATTTGGGAAACAGGCAAGACGCGTGAAAACCACGGACTTTAGAGTCCGAATGCCGGACATGACAAGATCTTTTAAACATATTCAATGTTATTTATTTTTAAAAACCTGGTCTTCATTGGAAACCTTCCTCGGACGCTCCCCGGATGCCCTCTAAACTAGGACAAGTCTGGGGAAACCCGTACGGATGGCAACCCTACATTGACCGTTAGAATTAAAATTCCTAACTCCGAATTATTGTGCCACTCGATTTCACTATGAACTGACCCTATAGAGCATAATCTATTATAACCCTTTAAAATAAAAAGTCAAATATAAAGTATCATATGAAAAGTATAACAGGGAAATGCTATACCTACCTGTTGTGTGAAAGAGCAACTAGCATTTGGATTTATGATAAAATCGAGTGACTTATTCCCACTCATAATTCCTGTAGAATATTGTGTTAGGTCACTTTTTATCTAAGGGTCCTATATTGGGTATTTGCTCCATTTTAAAAACAAAAAGTTACTAAGCTACCTGTAAAAAAGTAAGACTTACGAAATTTTGCATCAAAATACATGACTTTACTTAATGATAAAAACATTTGATCTCTTTACTATAATTTTAATTTTATTAAATACGAATTAAAAATACAATTAATAATACAGAACCCAAACCGGAGGCGTAATTTCAGTGAGTCTGCTTTCCGCTAGTTCGGGTATTCACATAAAAAATAATTTGTAAATATTAATCTCATGTTATTTATTTGTTGGTAAGCTGTAGAATAAGTAGGAGTTATTAAGTGAATGTATAAGAATTTTTATTGAAATTATTTGAGCAATGTTATACTCGTGTCTGTGGTGAAAATGTACAAAGTAATATCTACAACTTAACCATATTTTTTATTTAGTAAATTTTCTCGTTTTGATAGTTCCACTACCCACCGCAATTGTTTTTTCTAAAACAATTTATGTATAACTATGGATCAGTAAAGTTATTAAAAAACTACTATGATTATTTAAAGTTTATTCTTAAATAAAAAATTGCTCCATTCTATATTTAAAAAAATCACAGTGTTAAAAATCGTTTCAACTTTAGATGTTGACGTCAAAACTATATATTTTTAAGGGCTCCTGACATTGCAGCGTTTTACCAGCCACCAACTTAACACTGCTCTTAATTATATTTTGCAGTTTCGGACAAATTGAGCTACTCTATAATCCCAACGGCTAGAGGCAACCATTTAATAATGCTACACAACTTCACATTTTCTAAAGACAGTAAGAGCACGAACTACTACTGTTCCAAGAAACTCGCTGGTTGTAAGGCTCGTGTGAAGTTGGACAAGGACGGCAAGATTATGCATGGTTTCTACGATCATACACATCCACCTCCTAGCTATATAAAGACGGCATCAGGGCAGTTTGTGAAACTCGGAAAGTGATCGGAAGTTTTAAAGTAAATGTACCAACTAGTAAAACATAATAAAATAAAGACGAGGGTGTATTTCATATAGAATTACAGGCGAATACGAAAATTTCGTTCGCTAAAAATATGGATTAGAACTGGCGAAATAATGACATAAGTACATAAAGAAAATTTATTGACTTTTTTATTTTATTTTTGACTTCCAAGAATGCTGCACTATTCTGAAAGAAAAAATAATGTTCTCATTGTACTAAGACTGAGGATATACAAACACAAAAACACTTGCTGCACTATCTGTCAATAATATACTCTATTCTTGAGAAAGTTCGCCCAAAACGTATGCACTCCAGAATTTTGTAAATTACTATGCGTGGATTATATCAGAGTGACTTATGTAAAGCTCCCAAATTCTCAAAACTGATAGCCTATTTTGAAACCAACAGGGACTCGTAACTACACGATGATACCGACTCCTAGAGGAAACCACTTGCTAATGTTGAACGGGTATACCTACGCTAAAGACAACCGGAGCAGCAACTACTACTGCTCGAAGAGGCCTTCAGGATGTCGAGCTCGTGTGAAGTTGGACACTGATGGTGTGGTGAAACGGGCTGTATGCCACCATATGCATGGGCCTCCTAAGTACGTTATAACGTCTACTGGACAATACGTGAGAATGGGATAGGAATGACTCCTGTGATTGTGACTAGACTCAGACAAATTGGAAAGAACGAAATTCTGGTCACTTTTGCTTCCGTAAGATTTCGTAACTGCTTTTGGAATTTAAACGCCATATTTATGATTAAATTATTTGTGAATACGCATCGTCTTTCTCATCTAGTCCATCATTTGATCCATGAGTTGGAGGGAAACTTCTTCTGTCATCATGATGATTAGTGATGGGATATTGTCTTTAATATTGTATTTCTTCATTGATTGATTTTTGTGTATCACATTAGTTGTGTAAATATATAATGATAAATCTATTAGTCATATTTTCTTAATACTCATGTATTGCGACTAAGCGTGTTGTTAGAATATGGTTTTTCTAGAGGTATCTTTAAGACAAATAAATTGGATTTTAAAAGAGCAATCGTAGGTACTTTCTTTTTGACAGTTTCGACACCTTTACATAAACAGTTGGA
Source organism: Cnaphalocrocis medinalis (assembly GCA_014851415.1). Lineage (NCBI taxonomy): Eukaryota > Metazoa > Arthropoda > Insecta > Lepidoptera > Crambidae > Cnaphalocrocis > Cnaphalocrocis medinalis. The sequence continues at coordinate 2,835,617 of CM026283.1, forward strand.
AACTAATATGTTTTAGAACTCATGTCTGCCCTACATTTAACTTGCTCAGATGAAAGATGTTCTGCATTGATTGAAATTTTATGTCGTTTAGGTTAACTGTTTTTCTTAAATTTCAGGACCATCGTCTTACCAGTTTATTCCAACACATAAAGGTAGATGTCTGGTAATGTATAACAAATACACGTATTCTCAGAAGAATAACTCCAGGTCTTACTACTGTTCGAAGAAGAATGATGGGTGTAAGGCCCGCGTATTGCTTGGACCCGATGGGGATTTGCTGCCGGTGAACTGCTATCATGAGCACGAGCCGCCTACGTACATTGTCACAAATGATGGGAAATATGTTAAGATATGAGTGTTTATATGATTGTCTCTCTATCTTAGTTAGTATATTAACTATAATGTGCGTTTCACTACAAAGTATTTGTTTTGTGAAAATAAATAGATCTCATATTAATATTTATTTTAGAATTTAATTTTAAATTATATTTTCATGTCACTTCAGAATTCGACCGCCACTTGCCGCTCAAAATTTTATTTTATTTTACATTGATATAAATGATTGTACCATTCATTTCAGATATAATATCAATGGATTATTATTTTGGAAAAACGAAATTCGGGAACACAAAGTTGATAGTGAGTGGCCACCGATTTAAGCTGAACAAAGTGGTTGGTACAAGGAGGCGGTGGGTCTGCATCAAGACCAAATCACGCTGCACTGCTTTCGCCATAACAGAGAAAGATACTATAATTGTAATAAAAGACAAACACAACCATAACCTATAGTGCTTGCACTCTAGGAATGCCTAGCTACATGTTGCAGCGGATCTCTGTAGATTTGATGTCCATTAGAAAAAAATACCTAATAATAAGATTAGACAAGTCTTGACAGACACGGTTGTAAATATTTTCTGTCAATTTATATTTCTTTATCTTAATATAAAGGAAGGAAAGTGAATATCCCTTTCGACCAAAATGCATCATTTGAATTCTAAGTTTTAATACCACACAAAAATGGTTGCGTACCTAGTTGTACTACAGCCTGCTATAAAATGTAAACAATTCTACTCTTACACCGGAACAATTGAATTTTTGATTGAATTCGGTTGTATACTTATTAATGCACGTGACTGTACAGTGATCAAATGACGGCCTCTTGTCGGTGTAGCGTCCACTCTTCTCTTGACGCCGCCATTTGCTGTACTACTCGTATACTCTACTACGGTATTATTTACTTTACATAAATAATCTTCTACAATATAGTAGCTTTATAACATGTTTCATTCATTCATTGTTACCAAGAATGTAATTTAGGAGTAACCTAAGTACTATGCTAACGAAGGATAATTTACAGGATCATTAACATACAGTTTCATACCTACAAGGAGGGGTAAACTTCTGATGATGAATGGGTATACTTATTCGCAAAACGCCCAGTCACGGAACTATTACTGTTCGAAGAAAGACTCAGGTTGCAGGGCTCGGATCAAGCTGAAAGAAAATGGACAAGTAAGAGAAGCGAATTGTAAACATACTCATGCTCCGCCTGTGTACATACGCACTTCTTCGGGAGAATATATAAAGGCCTGAAGTAAATCTGTGAAATAACAATATGTACGTGCCCATGAGACTGAAGCGTATATCGCCCATAGTAAAAGACCATTTCTGTCATTATGGTACTTAAATTAACAGACATATTGGTTAGTAGATATGATTGGTGGACACAGCGGGTCTACCCTCGTATACTGCTGTTTTTAGTTGCCGTATTTTATTTTATGAAAAAATTTTTTTTTCTTTCTTATGATCTGCAATCGGCATCTTTGCCATAATCAGATATTTTCTGGGATTGATTAGGTTTGGAGCTATCCTCCATGAATGAATATCTCCATGAGTATGATAATATTTTAATTTCGACTGTCAAGGTCCAGGATATGCCATCTTTTAAGCCTTTTTACATTTTCTTCGTCTAGTGACAGGTTTCTAGCTAGTATATTGCTGTGTTCATTCAATCTTTCCTTGTATTTTTTAGCATAGTTGTTTATCTCCTCCCTAACAGTTGGCATTTCGAGGTACGTATGTATTTCCGTGTTTCTCACAAACCAGTGTGCGTTGGATACCGTTCTTAGAGCAATGTTTTGGAATCGCTGAAGTACCTCCAGATTGGAATTACTGGCGGAACCCCATAGTTTTATGAAATGAGATGGGATGTACGCCACGAGGATAGACCAAAATATCGCCACCACCACTAACTCAGTGGTGAGGGAAAACGTGTGGAAACCACACATCACAAATTTGTAGACGCCTGAAATTGTTGTCACAAATTGATTCAGTATAAGTTCCACTATGAAAATCTTAGCAAGGAAATAAAAGAGGGATAAATATAAATAATTATATGTTTTATTTCTTTTTTTGTTACCAAGACTTTAATTTCGAAGCAAACTAATTACGAACTTCAGGCTATGCTAACAAAGGATATTTTCCAGGAGCTTTGCCGTATACTTTCATTCCTACAAAGACGGGTAATGGGTTGCTAATGATGAATGGGTACACATATTCGCAAAACGCCAAGTCGTTGAACTATTACTGTTCGAAGAAAAACTCAGGGTGCAAGGCGAAGATCAAATTGAAACCAAATGGAGGAGTTAAAGAAGCCAATTGCAACCATCATCACGAACCACCTGTTTACATACGGACTGCGTCAGGAGCATATATAAAGGCTTAAATTAGATTTAAATATTTCCTTACCTGCCTTATATACTTATACTAACCCACTGCAGGGCAAAGGCCTCCAGTCATAGAAATCAAGTCATCGCTACTATGATGATATTAGGCTTAACCACCATGCTACCGTGCAGTGGACACAGTATATAGGCTGATACTTTACTAAACTTTACCTACCGTAGGTAGATTGAAATACATACGAGCATTGTATAGATTCATTATACAATATTAGAATATGTGAAATCCGTTATTTACTGTAATCTTAATAATAAAATTGTATTCCTAGATAATTGTGAGCTGCGGATTTTGAATAAACCATGTATTCAAATAAAAAATCATAGAAAAGCGGACTTTTACGTCCGTCAATGATATGAAACGTCTATTTGCAAGTAAAAATAATTCAAGACGATTCATCGTAATAGTGTATGAGGCATCTACAATATTTTGTTTGATATGATTTGTTAATTTAAAAGTGGATTACTTTTGAATATTCAAAAGATTGTTACCTAAAATATCTGTAGGTAGTAGGTATAAAATATTTGAACAGAAGACAAAGAGCGCTTACGTGTTCGACGGCGGTTAAATATCAATAAAGTGCATTTATCATCACCGATGTATAATTTTAAAAATCCCATATTATAAGTATGATGATGTTCGTCTTGTTAAAAATCATGATAGATGGAAGTGTATAAATCTATTGTTTAAAAAGATCTACTATATTTCTCATATACTGAGATGAAGGATTTTTTTTTCAGAGTTAATCGCCTTTGCAAGAGGTTGGGTGAAAGATTATTGCAAGAGAGTTGACGATTACTCGCTGTATTTGTTTAATTTGTATGACGCCACTCCGAATGCGTCGAGGAATGTACAGCAATATGAAACGACATATTAAATCAAAGCATCCGAATATTTTCGAAAAGGATATCACGCCCTCAAACAGATACAAAAAATGCGCGTAAAACTGTTCAAGAGTTTGTAAAAGAATTTAAAGCAGATCTTCAAAAAAGCAATTTAAGAGATAAAAATGAAAATGAAGAAACAGATTGCGAAGAAAACGATGATGATCGAAACAAAGATGACGAGGAAAATGACGATGTTGATGATAGAAATGATCTCGGAAAAAACATAGATACTGATTCAGACTACAGACCTTCCGAGTCGTCAGACTGTGACGATGATGAAATTGAAAGATTAGAAAAAGAAATTAAGGACTTGTGTAATAAGCCTGACTCACAGCATACCAGTAAGCTTATATTGAACACTAGGATATTTTAATCAAATTTCTATGAAATGTTTGTTAAGTTATGCTTAGCTACTCACAACTATGAATCTTACATCGATAATGGCTTATTGCTTTAAGTTAATAACCATAGAAACATAATTGTTTTTATCTGCCATAGATTTTGATTACTTACAAATATGATTAAAAAATATAACGTTATTTTATTATTTCAGAAAAATCACGTATTTGGAATTTCTTTAAAAATCTTGAAGATGGAAAATTATTGGAATGCTTTTTTTGCACGAAAACTCTGTCAAAAATAAAATATCCAGATCTAATTTACCATTTAAAAAAGTGTCATCATAAGGAATACCAGTTAATATTAAAACATGTCATTCCGACCAAAAAGAATTTGACGAGTGAAGTAAATGATGAGAAAGTGAAATATATACAAGATTTGTGTAAAAAATTACCAGGTACGTACTCTTATAATATATTCATACGTATCATACAAAGCAAGTTCGCTTTTTATACAACTGCCAAAAAAATTAGTATAAGCATTTCACGTATACACCGTTGAAATTTTCTTCGTGTTACCATAACTTCTAAGCGGTTTCACGGCTTTCGAAATATTTGGTAATCCTTGTTTTGCCAAGTGTCATAGTTAACCACACTGCCTAAAGCGCTTTGGAGATGCGTTGGGCCTCGCCAGGTAGGAAAAACTTAACGCCAACGATAGCACAATATAAATCTGGCACCTGAGATGCGATCGTTTGCCCTCCCTTAAATTGTTGGCATTGGACTGTAGTTCGCTGGGTTATTGCTGATGATGCTAATAAAAGGCAGATATTAGAACTTAATATATTTCCAAATGCACTTAACATTCACAGAGGCACTGGCAGGTAGTAAGTAGAAAGAAAAGAAAACAATAACATATCAAAATAGTAAAAAATATATAAACCATAAACAATATAGAAGGAGGCGTCGATCCTCAAAATACATTATATTTTTAGTATAGGGTTCGTTATCGCTCACGATGAGGCCTCGTCTGCTTGCTGATGAGCCTGCGAAGTGCCTTATGGGTCACATTTAATTTAATTTAATTCAATCTGATATGAAAAATTATGACATGTATAAAAAATACGTTTTAAGTTTAAGAAAACATCGTCCTACACATTTAGTGTTTGCATTTAATCAATTACATTATTTATTTCAGATGGAAAGCGTAGGAGCTGCTTTTGGAATTTCTTTGAGAGAGTGGATCCTGAGTCTAATGTATTTGAATGCGTGTTTTGTCACAGAAGGATAAAAAGTTTTGCGGGGATCAATCATAACCTAAAACGGCATTTAAGGTCAAAACATCCTAAGGAATATGAAATTATATTGAAAAATGCATTGGAAATTGGTTCCATTACACCCATAACATACAAAATATCAAAGGATATAATATTGGAAGGTAAATGACGCTATTACATATTTTCATGACAGAGGAATTAAAATAATCAAATGCAATAGCTTAGTAGAAAGTAGGTTAATTCTATAATTTTTATAGAATGTTAAATACTCTTCATCAAAATTTGCTATTTCCGCATACTTAAGCTATGTATCTTAGAAAAGAAAATAAGTCATGCCAACAATGATTTTATAACGATTAACGTCCATTAATTGCAATTTTTATAACCAGTCAATTGACAACTTCAAAAATATATTGTAACACAAGATTTATTTTCAGCTATTTCGACTTCAGAAAATAAATTTGACAAGGCGTATTTTGTCGAGCATGACGACAAGTCGTATGAGTGTAAAATGTGCAATGAAGTCATTGAATGTACCAGTTTAGACGAAGATCACAATGTACTGTTCAGTCACATAGAAGAGAAACATTCGGAACAAGTGGTCATGTACCAGGAATCCTCTAATAATGGAGAATTTAGCTTGTATATTGTACAGAAGTGATTAATTCGTAAAAAAAATGTAAAATTTTCATGTTAAAATAATTTGGTGATTTGTGTGTAAAACCTTTTTATAATAGTTACGTACAAACTGTCTTTATATTCTATGAAAATGTAAATTATCAAACTGTTTTGATTCCAGGCACCTACCATACGTATAGAATAAATTTCTTTCCTTATAAATTCCTTCTCTCTGTAATAATACCTTTATAAAGAAGTAGCTGTTACCCGCGACCTCGTCTGCGTGGAGTAGTATATTTGGGTAGCATTTTTAATAATTTAATAATTTTCACCCCCCTTTTCACCCCCTTTTTGCAATAAAAAGTACCTAGCCTATGTCCTTTCTCATGGTCTAGACCATCTGAATACGAAATTTAATTCAAAGTCGTTCAGTAGTTTTGGCGTGAAAGTGTAACAGACAGACAGTTACTTTCGCATTTGTAATATTAGTTAAGATTAGGATTAGTGGCCCGCCCTCACTTGGTTTCGGTACTCAACTTCGGCCAGTACCAATAGATGGCGCTGGGAGTCGATTACATCGCGCAAGAGTTTCGTGTTTTCGGTTTGCCTTGACGAGGACTATGAGATTAACTTCTTTAAAAATAGTATACATTTTGTAAGATCTGCAATAGTATGGGTATCTACTTAGTCCGGTAATTTTATTGTACCAATATTGTATTAAATAGGACAAAAAACACAAACAAGCTCACATAAAATTCTGCAATGGCAGCTTCGGGTTGAAGAGAAACAGAAACAACAACAACAATCTCAGCAGTCTTGCTTACTCATTTATTTTGTATGTACACCTACAATGAGTAATGCAGACGACATTTTTCATCGTATTTCGAAACTTACATTCAAGTCTGTGGACGGCAACGATGTCAACTCAATGTGCAGTAAACCAAGTTTTTAACTTTTGTGGTTTTATTTTATAAATAAATATGAATTTAGATAATTTGCATGTTAATTAGGTACTCTAAAATAAATAACAAATACATTTTTTTTTGAAATAATAATATTTTGTATTATTTATTTTCTTTGTAAAAATTAATGTAAGTTCTAGAAAATATTTAGACATTCATTAATTGGCGGCTTATTTTGTTTCCAGACATTGAAGAATTATTCATCAAAAAACTTAACGATGATGGTGATGAAGTATTAACATGCACATTATGTTCAGTTGAAGTTGAACCCGATAACAAAGTTTCACATATTAAAAATGAACACCCCGACGTGAATTTAGGATCAAAAACAGAGGAAAAGAAAAGTTTTAAAAGTAAGTGATCAATATAATATAAATAATACCAAATAAATTTAAAAATGTAATTTACCAAATTGAAGTGGGCATGGGCGGGTCACGTTTGACGAATGGACCCTGAAAACTGAACGAAAATTTCCCAGAAGAAAATTGCCCAAAAAGGCCCAAAAAACGATGGGCTGATGACCTGAACAGCTTTGCTTTGCGATTGGCCTTCATTTTCAATTCTTCTTCAATTGTATTCAATACCTAAACTACGTGATTACTTTTAGGTAGTAAAGCTTGCAGAGTTGGCTGGGTGAAAGACTACTGCGACCGAATTGAAGAACGCATTTATCGTTGTAAGATTTGTAGGCAGGATCTTCGAATGCAACCAGGCATATACCATAATATGAAACGACACATTATAAGGAAACATCCTGAAGTTTGTGACAAAGAACGGAATATATTTGGAAAAAGTGAATATATTGCTTCCAATGAAACTGAACAAAATTTTGAAGTATTTGATGATTATGACGTTGATAACACCGAAGTTGAAAACACCCAAAAAGCTGAAAGTACAGGAGAAGATTCTTTAACCTCTGATGATGAAGACGAGAAATGTGATAAAGTAGAACAGAGAATAAAAATGTTATGTAATAAGCCTGTGCTGGGTAAAAGTAAGTATACCTATTGTAAATATAAACTTTAATCCTGGCTATATATTTTTTATCCAATAAATTTGACTTTCTTTGTTTTCAGTGAAAGGTAAAACTTGCATCTGGAATTTCTTTAAAAATGTCGATGGCAAAACTGTTTACAAATGCAGTTTTTGTTCAAAACATGTTACTATATTTCCCAAAAACGTCTCGAATCTGACACGTCATGTTACTCACAGACATAATGTGGAGTTTCAAAAAATATTAAAATATGCTCCAATGGATGATTCACTATTCAGAAACAAATGGTTATTAGAAAGTGATGATGAGGATAAAGAGGAATCTGGTGTTGACCTCGATGATAAAACCGTGGAAATGATCAAAGAATTATGTACAAAATCTGTACCTGGCAAACGTAAGTGTGATTGTAAATTAAATGAAAATATTGAATTAGATTAAGTGTGTATTAAAAAAAAAATCAATTGTAGATCGAAGCAAGACCTGCCTCTGGAATTTCTTTGAGTGCGTGGAGGGTATGACCTACAGATGCATGTTTTGCAGCCGACAAATAGCAATATCTCATTTAAGAGGCGTCGGAAACTTGCGAAGACATGTCATGCGTATCCACAAAAAACAATATGAGGTAATTGTGAAATATGCGCCAGATACAGATAGCCTTCACAGAGGTAGATCAGGAGTATTTTTGAAAACTATATCATCAGGTAAATATTATTGTCATCAAAATATATTGAAATATTATTTTATTATGGATACAATTTTATAAATAAGAGAATCCTTTTCAGGTGATCTACCGACTTCATCAGCGGAATTTCAGAAGACATATTTCGATGAAGTTAGTGATGGAATATATTTGTGCAAGCATTGTGATGAAACTATCGAGTGCAATGAAGATAATTCCGATATACTGTTCAATCATATCCAGGATAAGCATCCTGATCAAGTCGTGATGTATCAGGAACAGACAGAAGACACAGGAGAATTCAGCTTATTCATTGTTAAGAAATAATCTCATTAATAAATAGCTTTTTTTTATTATGCGAATATTTTAACAATATGTTAAAGTCTTAATTATATGTTGTAGTTTAGAACTAAAATATTTAAACTAGAATATAAATTAATTAGTTCAATCATCGTTGTTGTATGTACTCGTAGTAGTATTTATGTATAATATTTTTTCCATAGTGCTTCAAAATTATTAGATTTTTATTATTTTTATGTTCAGCTTTAAATGAAATTTCTAAAACTGGCAACTTATTCGCAATTTACAAGTATAGGATGTAAAAAGCCATTTAGGTGGTGGCCGATTACTTACTATCAATCAGACGATTGTCTTTGGCAATCGAGTTTTATATAAAAATCTGGTCAATCTGTTAGATTAGATTTTTATTAGTATAAGTGTACGTTAATTAAGAAAACTTCACGTTAGTGACGTTAGTTATATTGTACCTTAATATCCATATTTACTCATACGAATCGTCAATATGTTATTGTAATTTAAATTATTTAAAGTACATGATTATATTTAAATAAATTACACTAATTCATGATATTAATAAGTAGTATCTTTTAAATCCCGTGGAAGAGCGAAGGTAAGGTACATACATTCGTTACTATTTATTTGTTCATCTTGGCAACATGTTTAGCGTAGTCCCAACGCTAGAGTGGCTCAAAATATATTTCTTGTTTTTTATTATACCTTAATTACTGTACAAGTGCCGGTAAGATCTAACACAATTTTTTTGCCTATGAATTAATAATTAATTATTTTATTTATTCCAAACTTTATTACACAATAATTCATACAATAAGAAAACTTAACACTCGCAAACCTATCAGTAGCCCCCAGTATTATTATGCCACCCCCAACATGCATATAGGGGACTGTTACATTGCTCCCTTTAAAGGCAATTTAAGAGAAAGAGGTCGATTTTAGCTTTTAAACAAAATTTGATTCTACTTTCAGACCACATAGAGTACAAAATGATTCCGACGCTCCGGGGTAAGCACCTGCTAATGCTCTACGGGTATACCTTCTCCCAAATGAAGACTACCAGAAACTTCTACTGCTCCAAGAAGGATGCCGGTTGTAAGGCGAGGGTGAAGCTAGCTGATGATGGCAGCATCTCTGTCTCTTATACTCAGCATACTCATGAGCCTCCCAAGTACATGGTTACGTCGACTGGGAAGTATATTAAGATGTAGCTTTAAAAAGACCTCGTCTCAGTATTTTGTAATTCAACTTAATTTTAAGATATTGTTCCAACTGAGAGTCTCAGATTTTCTGTTTGGTTCTAAGCTCTAACTGTATTATGGGAGTTTTATATTAGTTGTAGTTTTTAAGTAATGCGTGTTTATTATTACAACTCAATGTGCATTTAAGTCATTCAGATTCTCAAATCGCTTATGTGTTAGGTGCTAATAAATGCGTAGTGTTTCTCATAGGTTTCAGAATGATATAGAGTAAGAAATATTACTTATATAATATACATTTATGCAAAATATGGTTTCATTCTTACTAAAATATAATTCCTCCTTACCAATACTTTTATTATGAGATGGTAGTATTAGTAATGAAGATTAAAATAAAGTTAACTCAGTAATTATAGCGATAGTTACACTAAACTAAATAAAGATAAATTTGATGTATTTCTCATTAAACTAAGTATATAACTTATTCCATACTGATATTTTTATTAGGTGTGCCCTATGACATCATAACGTCACAGAAGGGGAAAGATCTAGTTATGGTCGATGGTTTTACGTTTTCCCAAGTGAAGAAGAGCATCACCTGGGTCTGCTCAACCAGGAATCCGAATTGCAAGGCCAAGCTGAAGCTGAATAATGGAAACATCGTCATGTTGATGAATGAGCATTGCCATCAACCGAGAGGATATATGAAGCTCAAGGATGGCACTGTGATAAGGTTATAAATTGAAATATACCTTAGGATAAACTGTACAGAGTTCAAATTCAACTGAGGCTATGCACACAGCATTTTTAAATGCACCAAAATCTGTAGATATTTGATAGAAAAACCCATTTTGTTTTTGCAACTACAGCATCTTGTATGCGCGTTTCCAATGGGGATCGGATAATATAGGCTTATGAGGTAAAAAAGAAAATTCTAGAATACACAATAATTTCAGTAAATAATAAGTCGCTTCTCAAAACTGATTGCAGCAAAAAAAGCAGTTTGCAAAGACTCAGTACAATTTTATAAATAACTAGTGGCCCGCCCTTACTTCGCTTCGGGACCTTAGTTCAAAAAAGAACCAATAGATGGCGCTGGGCGTCGATTACAACGCGCTAGCGTTTCGTGTTTTCGATTTACCTATAAGCCCTATCGTTGTCTATAGAAGTTATCATTTTATAAATAGTATAGATATTATTATAGGTATCTGCCGCACTCAGAAACGTTAATTAACTTTGTTATTTTCAAAAAATATGTTAACCCTTATTTTAATACGCCTGAAGACTATCGATAATTAAGAATTATCTAAGTGATAAATAGTAGGTATTTAGGCGTGTTTTATTGGCACATTAAGGTTATTTAATCAGAGATGTTATTTAATCTCTGTGTGCGGCAGTTATTTCATTAGAGAAATGATTTTTGTTTATGTATTCTTGTTTGATGTTAAGCTAATTTTTAATGATTTCAATGTTATACTATTTACTTACTAGTTATATGCTAAAGTTATTTATGTTGAAGACTTTACTTGAAGAAATATTTCTGTCACTATTTTCGGAAAAAATATTGAGGACATCAATCAATCTAGGTAAAGATTAAATCTAATCTGAAAATGTTTAATTTTTGTTTCTGTTCCCTTTAACTAAATATTTAGTTAAGTAATTTTACTCTAGTGCCTGTGACTTTATAACATTTACAATGAAAAATTATGTAATGAGCTCTAGCTTTTCATATTGCATGATATATATATTTATATATGAATACAGACCTATTTTTTATTAATTGGTTATCTCACTAACAGTAACTAATTATGTCTGCAGGAATAAAGTTCGAATTAGTGAAATCCCGGAGAGGCAACAACCTAATACTGGTGGGTGGGTACACATTCACCAAGAAGAAGGGGAGGTATACTTGGATCTGTTCGAAGAAGGAGCCGAAGTGCAAAGCACGGTTCAGGCTTGTGAATGGAGTTATTGATAAGTTATATAACTATCATACTCATCCGCCATAGCAGTTTTTGACGTTGAAAGATGGGAGTTTTGTAAGGGCCTATTGAACCTTCGATTCCATCTTTTAACGTCTGTGAAACTTACTAAGGTGATAAAGTGATTATCATAATACTAAACGCAAAGTCTGCTTCTGTTGATGGTGAAACTGTAATAATCCGTTCTTTTTTATTGTTCTTTAACAACGTCAAAGTCACCATCATATACTGTGCTACCTAATTTATGGTTATTTTCCAGTGCTAGATTTTTACCTTAAAATATTCATGCTTTACATAATGTGTATCGTTCGTTAGATAATAGGTAGGTACATAATCGACAAAAAAACGATATGTCCAGGAATCCTTATCATTTAAATAACGTGCTTTTAAGTCAGCACCTCTAAGGAGCACAAATTATGACATCAGACTAAAATAAATCTTTAATCTTAATCTTAAATAATTATGCAACTTTCATCCATATAACGTTCCATTTCTACTTCGTTTTCCGCAGAGGAAAATCTTGCGTTAGATGAAGTATATAAATGTTTGTTAAACCAATCATTCAGTAACTAAAATTAACCATTATTACATTGGGTCTGTATCTGTCGGATTCCTTATCTTTCTACTCCATGCAAAACTAATTGCCATGCATTTTACTAGTCAACTTTGATAACTCTATTTCTCTACATTTACTCCGCGAATCGCTTCTAGTCACGGTTTCGCGCCCGATTCGCGGAGTAGGTATTTTAAGTGCGCGCTTTATGGGTAGAAAATGAAATATAGCAAATTTGTAATAACTCTATGTCTTTACGCATTTACCCATAAAATATATTAACGCCGTCTTTTTTGCTCTAGAGGAACTGAAAAACTCCTCATTATACGAACTAAACTGACAGTTTAGAAACTAGATTTTTTCATCTGTCATTTGTTCGCACAACTTTTATTTCGTGACTGCGTTTGCGTTTAGTAAAAGTATAGTTGTCCTATTTAAAATTAAATAATTTATCAATTCATATCATTAGTGTTAATGTCTATTCATAGTTTTAACTTTTACCAAATTTCCTCGGCAGTGATTTTAATCTAGTCAAAAATGTTTAGACATAAGATTTATTATGATCCAATAGTTTAATGTCTATAGTTGTTAGTTTTGAAAGATAGATCTCATCTCATATGAGAATACCTACTTTTGCTTTAATGCACTGATATAATAGTTAAGTACGAATGCAAACTTTGACTAGTTTACCGTGATATTATTAACAGCAAGCTACATACGAGTATAAATGTGAATTATATTATGGAGAAAATAAATTGAATCTGTTTTACAAATACTCTTTCATATTTGAAACGTTTTCCTCATTCAAAATAACGATAAAACCAAGCAATGCAAATATGGACATTTATGTTGGAATTTATTTATTTAGAATAGGGTCCTAAGGCCCAGACACAATAGAAAATTGTTTTATGCCTTTTAAAAGGCTTTTGGGTCTTACGACGTTAAAATAGAATAGAATCATCATTTATTCGGTAAACACATCACTTACACAATACAAATAAAAGAAAATACAAAATAAAATTAAAAACTCTTTTGTGATAATATGCTATTTGAGACCTATGTAATCATATTCTTGCAAATAAATGATTTAAGTTTACTTGACTTACTTACTTACTTGTAAAAAGTCATAATTATATTTGATTATTTTAACAGGTTTCCAATATGAAACAGTAAAATCTCAAATGGGGAAGGATCTGATCTTCATAGACGGCTACACCTTTTCCCAGACCTCATGGCCATCCAATTGGGTCTGTTCCACCAAGAAACCCAACTGCAGAGCCAAGCTCAAGCTGGACAAAGATAAATGCATAATACAGATTTGTAATGAACATTGTCATCCTCCTAAAGAATACAAGAAAACTTCTGATGGCAGATATATTAGAATCTAAACAGTTTTGAGTGACCTCACACTAGCGTCCTTTGAACGTTGTTTTGGCGTCATGCCGGTGACCTCCCCACACATACTAGCGTTTTCGGGCGTTGCGTCACAAAATATTGTGGGCACTATTTATTTCAGTGGCGGTTTTGGGTCAGTCAGTCCAGTCAATCATCACAAAGGGTCGGGCGCTCCTATACTTAGTTAAAAAATAAAAATAAATAAATGGCGGATGCGTCTCGGCTGAGTTTGCATCTGGTTTTGGGCTTCATCTGCGTCATCTATAAAACAAAAAAATATCTACCTGAATTTGCTGTGGGCCATACCTACCTATTAACTATATGCCTATATGGGATTAAAATTGACTTTTGAAAAGTCCTTAAAATTTTTAATTCTTGTTATACAGTGTATTTTATTGATTTGTTTTACTTTACGACGATTAATAAAAATATTTTCCGTTGCGTTTTATTTTTATTTACAATATGTGTAGTAGGTAGTACACTCATGGAATAATATTCCTCGATTTTCTAACGCGAAGAAATCTTTATGTGAGCACATGATTAAGGGGCTACACGAATGCAACTACAAAATAGGTTGGCGGCGCTAGTTTCATTCGTATAGCCCCTTAAGTATGTACTACTGCTTGACGTTTCGGCTATGTTAGCCATGGTTAGGGTTGCCATCCGTCCGGGTTTCCCCGGATTTGTCCTAGTTTAGAGGACATTCGGGGAGCGTCCGGGGAAGGTTTCATCTTCAAGGGGCTTATCATCACTCTCTATGCCCATTGATAACTAAGTACGTACAGCCACAGAAAGTATACAAAACTGTCAAATTTCTTCAATCGATTCTCATTTTACTGTCATACACATTAGGTTAAATGTCAATTGAGGAAATTTGACAGTTTGTGGCAACCTGATGTGTGGCTGACTGTACATTAGCACGTTCTAAACTAGTACGTAAGATAAATACCCGATTCTGTTATTGTTATTACTTATTTTCAAAACTTGCATGTAGAGTTGAAAATATGCCGGGTTAGATTATATGTTAGACTTAATTAGTAACGATTTGTTTGGGTGGTTTTGGGTCATTCTTTCGATGACAATTAAAGCAACCGTATTTTTTATACCTAGTGTTTCTTTTACAGCAATAAAATATGAATTGGTGAAATCCCAAAAGGGGAAGGAGCTGATCTATATCGATGGGTACACTTTTTCCCAATGTGCCTCTTCAAACACATGGGTCTGTTCCACGAAGAACCCCAACTGTAAAGCGAAGCTGAAGTTGAATAAAGCTCACTACATCATTCAAATTTGCAATGAACATTGTCATCCGCGTAGGAAATATGTAAAAGCCTCTGATGGTGTATATATCAGAATTTAATAAATCGAAGTAATAAAGTCACGATTGAAATATGATAGCCAGTTCTTTAGTTCTTTGCATAGTAATATAGTTATTGACATAGGTACTATCAACTTTGTTGAAAGTCAGCTGTTCTCCCGTACCTATGGTGTATCAGTGAATATTTAAATCCCTGTAACCACGTCGTTTAACCATCTTTCTGAATAACATTTGCTTTATGACTTATGGTAATTCGTGTAAAAAAAATCAACTTTTTATACAATGTCGGTAGCGTGACTTGTTCTTTTTGAACGGGGAGTCGAAAAATTCTGCGAATTTTCAAAAATGACAGCTAACAAATTTAATGTCGTTCGCAGTTGGTAGAACACGTGGTTAAGGGAATATAAATATTCACAGATACACCCTGTGTGAATGAATGAATATGACATTTATTTCGACACACATAGACGAGCTTTGTTTTAAAGACAATTACATTTCCAAGTTAGAAAGACATTTACATTTCCAAAAACACATTAGAGAAATGGCACCTAGGTAGTTATAATTACGGTAGTTTCTAGAGTAAGTATTTCTACTGATGATTTCCAGATATACCCTATCAAATGGTGATGTCGCAGAGGGGGAAAGACTTGCTACTCGTCAATGGGTACACATACGCAAAAAATAGTCCTCACACATGGATTTGCTCCACACACTATCCCAGTTGTAAAGAGAAGGTCCATATGGGACGCGATGGAAGGATTCTGGTGGTACCTGTGGATCATCAGCATGCGGCAGCGAAGAGATTTCGGATGTGCGATACTCGTTTTGAAGGAAATGTGAATAAAACGTTTTTGTGGTAAATAGGTTACATTTTTATATCATACGGGGAACGGACTTTTCGTCTCCCTTCGTGATGGGCACTGCCATGTAGTGGAACATCCATGCGTCTGTTTACCCTTATGATTTACAACCTCAAAATTTTTAAAGTTAGAGTGAATAGTCTACTTCGGGGTAAGGTGGCTCTATCTTAGGCTTCTTCTCAAGACTAGGGGTTAAGTGAGCCAAGAGTGAGCCCATTTTCAATAAAATAAAAATGTGACAATATAAAGGGAGTAACCAGAGATACGTTGGCAACAAACAAAATAAGCCAAAAATAAAAAACGAGAAACATTATAAATATTGGATACAGGATGAACTGGTTAGAATTGTAGAAAGATCCAAGTTTTGTAAAATCAAGTACAGATAAAGTATAGAAACGTTTGCTTATAGATGACTATCATATGGATTCCATGATTGTTGAATGGATCTTAATTTTATTTACGAATATGACATATCTTGTTTGTAAATATAATTAGGTTTTGACAAAAAAATAAACATCTAGTCAATGTACGGTGCCATGAATAAATGTCATTGAAAAAAAAAGTTTTTTTTAATTTTGTGTTCAATATAAATGTAATAGTCTAGTTTATTCCTTTTTCTACTTATGAATATTTGTTTGTCCAGGTTAAAAGTCTATAATTTTCGCCCTACCAAAGCCAGTCCCTTTATTGTACGAGTATGTAATTAGCAATCTCCCCTTATCCTGATTTATGGTCCAAGTGTACCCCGGGCTTCAAAGGGATAGCTTTGGACGCAACCGGGAATTAAACACTAAGATAAGAGGGAGATTAAGAATGAAATAGCTGTACTTTTAATAAATATTTATTCTACCAGGTCCTCTCTACACTTTCATCAAATCTCAACGTGGAAAAAATCTTCTGATGATACAAAACTATACTTACTTCCAAAAGGCGAAAAACTACTGGTCCTGTTCTTCCGATATCAGGTGTAAGGCGAAGTTGAAGCTGGATACTGATGGAATCGTTTTGTACCATAATAATTCCCATAATCATCCCCCAAGACGGTTCCATATCACTCAGGATGGTTGTTATATACCTATAGCTGAGGGGAGAGCCAAAAAATAAATTATTATATGATCAGCAAAACAAATATTGGTCAACAAATGTTTGTATTACAGCTCTAATAATTGCTCCGCAAACTGTTTTTTGCAGGCCTTTTAAATAACACTCGATTTAAAACATTTTAATGAATTTCAAAAATAAATTTTCTAATAAAGTAAGAATAGTGATTGGATTACTTTTTAATATTTAAGTTTATTATTATTTTTTATGTCAATGAATTTCAATTATTATTAATAGTATTTTAAAGAAACAGGTATATTTTAATTAGTAGGTATTTAATCTGATTAATGAAATAATCAATGAAAAAGAACACTGGAAGTTATTCGAATAAGAGGGCGCTGTGTGTATATTAGATAGATAGATAGATATTCTTTATTGCACAGAAATAGAATACATGAGTGAAACAACAGCTATAGACAGTAGAATAAAGCGGTCTCTCGCTTGTAGCATTACATACTATTAATTTTATTTGACAGTAATTGCCTTCTTCATTAAACGTCACTTTAAACTGGACACTCTAGAAAAGCGTCGCAAAATACAAGACTTAATTTACCTACACAAAATCACAAGCGGCTCAATGTCCACTACAATTTTATCGGATATCTCCCTCAGAGTACCTTTTAGGTCTTCTAGACGGGAATGCACTTTCTCAGTACCGATTTGTACCAATAATGTGTCCTTTCACAATCCCATACTTAGAATGTGTCGCGAATACAACGGGTTAGTTGGTTGTTCGAAGGACGAGCTTGACGTCTACGGCTCATCACTCGGAAAATGGAGGCATAAAGTTTCTGGTCTCATCTAGTAATTTACATACAAATTGAATGACATATGAATTTATTATTATAATTATAATTATTATTGTTTTAATTTAATGTAATTTAACTGTTTGGCATTGTACCTATATTGACATATTTTTTTTTATTGTATTGTATAATTGTATTTTGGTAATGACTATAATGTTTTTTGGACTATTTTTGGATGTTTCGATGTTAGTATGTCATGCTGTTCACACATGCTAGTGGAGTTACAGCCTAAAGTTGTTTAATTAAGAATGTCTCCCTATAGCGAAACCACTGTATCTCTGTTTTGTGTGACAAATAAATAAATAAATAATCACGCGCATCAACTTTTAAAACGTTACGGTGCACCCGTTCTTCATTACAATGGTATACTTTGGTATTTCAATTGGTTCCGTTTTGGAGAAGGAATACGGTATACGACGAAACGTTGTATATACTTTTAGACTGTCTATACTTTTAGAAGGATGTATTTATCGCTTGGTCTATCGTCTTAACATACATCTCCGTTTAAATTTCCGTCAACATTTTCGCGCAAGATTCTAAAACTTCCATGTGTTCCAAAACGTTGTGTCCAATAATTTTATACCTCCTTATATTGCAGGTAAAGGTTATAAGTTGGTGAAGTCCCAACGAGGGAAAGACCTCGTCATGATAGAAAACTACACGTTTGCTAACAAGTGCAGACGCAAATATGACAATAACTGGTGCTGTTCTACTACCCCGACTTGCAAAGCCAGGCTTGTTCTAGACAAGGAGGGAAATATTATATTTCTAAATAATAATCATTGTCATCCACCCAGGAAATTTTTTGTGACTAATGATGGCAAATTTGTGATGTTAACCGCTAAGTATCCATCGATTTCTGGGAAGGTTTCTCGTATGCAATTCATTAGCTGATTCAATTCACAGGTTGTATTGTGTTTTATAGGTTTTAGTATGTACAGGCCGTGATACGTCCGGTTACAACAATCTCTCAAATTTCCTCAATCGATTTTAAAAAATGTGTTTCACATAAAAGTGAGGGTTGATTGAAGAAATTGGATCGTACACATTGATGTGTACAAAAAGAGATTTTGCTTGAAATTTGATGCCACAAAATGTTTAAATGTTATCGTTTTAACCTAACGTTGTGACGTGGCGAAGCCTCGGACCGAAGGTTGAACCCTCCCTGTTGCTTTTATTTGTTCTAATTTTCATTAAATATGATTGAATGTCTTTGAGCTGTTTAACTTTCGTCACGTCAACATGAAATGCAAGAATTTGACATCCACATAGCTGCAATGTATCATGCAAGGTAACATACCCTGTAACAAATTCTCATGGTTTGGTCGCTTCGCGCGCACGATTTGCGCCTGGATCGCGCATATTAGATCATACTTTGGATACTTGCGACAAAAGTATGAAATAAACGCAGGGTGGCAGGAAGTGTCCAGATTGTGAATGCAATGCTCATTATTATACATTGATATTTGTGTATGTGCTCATTCTGTCTTAACATTAAAATTATTGTTCTAGTTCTGAGGTCCAAAATAGTTGAATCTCAAAAGGGTAACAAGGAGTTGTTACTGACGGAAGATGGTTTCCTATACACGAAGAGGAATTGTTACTGGGTCTGCTACACTGATACTCCGGCCTGCAAGGCGAGGATCAGATTCAATAAGGATGGGCACCGGTCCTCCTGCAACATCAAGCATATGCATAAACCGAGAAGATATTACAAAGCCACTGATGGTAACTGGTACCTGCTGTATAAGGATAATGCGAAACCGTTTGAGACTCCCGGCGAGGCCAGTTCAGCGTCTGGTACTCGGTACAGGCATGAGAGAATAAGTAAAACATAAGCCTGAAATGTAGAAATAAAAAAATCTTTATTCAAGTTAGGTCCATACAGAACACTTATGAATGTTAAAACATATTAATCTACCGCTGGTTCGGAATGTCGATTTCTACTGAGAAGACTCTCAAAAGTCACTGAGTTTTGAGGAAGAAACTCAGTAGTTACTCTTTTCAAACCGTAATAAGTTACAGAGTTTCATTTGAGAGAAATAGCAATACCTTTATTTGGGCAGGAAAATAATTTAATTATTAGTGTTGGATTAATTTATGTCCGCGGCAAATAAGTTTAACGGTGACCTTGAGTGCGCTGAGATCAATTTTAGTTTAAGGTGAACTATTTTACCAGTGTGCAATATCCCATCACTTACGCCAAAAGTTAAACTTACGTGCCGCGGCCTAATAATTCCATCGTGGCCACTGTAAAAAATATTACTTGTACGATTTTAAATAAATGTCTCAAAAACTGGTGATACTTTCCTTTAATTAGTCTCAATAGCACTTAATATTTCTTGATGTCTCATATTCGCCACAATAAATAAAAATCAGTTGACGGTCCTAATTTCAACGAGGTAACTAGGTATCGAAAAAACATCCTATCCTAGTTTCCCAGCATTAGCGAATTCAGGTGATTAAGTCAAGTCAGTAAAATGACAAACTGAAGAAATAAAGGACGTTTTAGTATATCCCACCGTGCGTACCAGAATGCTGTATAAAATTGTACCTGTTCGGTAGATTAATGGCTAAAATAAGACGAAAAGTTCAACACGTTTGGTGAAAAGTGTTCTAAAATCACCTCACCTTATGAGAAGTGGTTTGCAAAACTCCCCTAATCATTTTTTTTCTAGAAACTAACAGGTATGTTTTCTCTAAGTACCTACATGTTTTTAAAAACCAAGTTAGTTCCCTTCCTTAGTCAATCATTACGATATTGCTGTCTCTGTTCAATAAGAACAGACAAGATGCGCGGTAATCATTGACCCCGTGAAATTAATGGAAAAGATTCGGAAAACTTGTTATTTAACGTATTAGAATCCAATCATTGTATAAAATGCACTCCTGATTTGTTTCTTATCATTAGATTTGCAGTGGTTCAAGATGATTAAATCTCAGAAAGGCAAGGACATGATACTGACAGAAGATGGTTACACCTACTCGAAGATAGTACCGACTTACTGGGTCTGCTCCACCAACTATCCCGCCTGTAAAGCCAAGATCAAGTTTGATAAGGCAGGGAATCCCACTTCCTTAAGCTTGATGCATACCCATCCAGCTAAGAAATTCTTCGTGACTAACGATGGTCAATATATTCGTGTTTAGGTAGTTCTTGATATACTTGCAAATTGGGTTGTGGGTAGCGTGTCATATAGACTTCGATCGTCACAAAATAATTGGCGTCTAAGTTGTAATTTTTTCGTTCAATTCGTCAATATATTAAGATCTGAAACTGTTATTTTTTCCTAGCAGCAAAAATCTCTTTTGTCCATGATTAATTTAGTTTATATAAATAATTACTTTGTACATTCTCTCTCGCTCGGGGTACACCATAAATCTTGGTTGTCTGGTTACCCTTACACAGGGGAACCAGACAAACTGAATCTTAGTTACACGACACGTTTCAAAAACTCTCCGGAACGTGTAGGGTTGGGTATGATATTTTTTTATTTAGTCAATTTGTTGTTTTTATCTTGTCTGTTTGGTTTCTTCAATATTTTTGAAAATATAAATAAAATGTTTTAATAAGTATATTTTCTCATTTTAATGAAGGAAAGGGGATGTCTCAGCATCTTCTTTGCTCTCTAAATGGGCTGCTAGAAAAATATTACAGTAGCTCATTATTTCAAGATTTTTTTAAAGTTACATATAATCAAATGTTTTTTTCCTTCAAATAGATCTGAACTACCGAATTATAAAGTCCCAGAGGGGAAAGGACTTGATAATGACAGAAGATGGTTACACATACGCGAAGATATCGCTGCGGCGCTGGGTCTGCTCTACCAACTCCCCCGCCTGCAAAGCCAAGATTAACTTTGATAAGGAAGGGAGACCGATACTGACAAACTTGGAGCACACTCATCCAGCCAAGAAATTTTACGTGACTAACGATGGTCAATACATTCGTGTTTAGGCAGTTCCTAATATAGTGTTGTGGGGATCATAAATAACCGGGGGGTATGTAGCCCGGAATGGGCCAGCTTGTACGATAATAAAAAAAACTGTTACTTTTTACCTAGCAATAAAAAAACTCTTGTGCCCAGATTAATTTAATTTGTATACTTAAGTAATAAGTAATAACTCTGTAAATATTTTTTTGTTATTCATTTGTTTTTTCGTATTGTTGTATTTGTTTATTTCAATGGCGGGTTGAAGACTTGCTTTTTTGTTTAATAGACAGAAAGCTATGTCGTGCTTGGCAAAGTAAATAAAAAATCTATTTTTTTTATTTACTGGAAGGAGGGGCAATTCTCAGCCTTGTCTACTCCCTCCTCCTCGATTTGTTGCTTTTAAAAATATTGTAGTGGCATAAGCTAAAATGTAAAGGGCATACAATTTAAGATGGTTTGAAGGTTATATTATATATTTTTTACTTTCAATTACATCTGTGTTTTATCTTCGAATAGATCTGAACTACAAAAATATAGAGTCTGAGAGGGGAAAGGACTTACACATACGCTAAAGATTTCCCAGAGGTACTGGTGTGCTCTACTAAATCTCCCGCCTGTAAAGCCAAGATCAGGTTTGACAAGGAAGGAATGACCGACGTACTCAGGCTTGGAGCATACGCATCCGGCTAAGAAAATCTTTATGACTAATGATGGTCATTATGTTCGTGTTTAGTCAGTGGTATCCACACTAGGTAGTATGCATCCACGCTAGTATTCAGGCTCCGCGTCTACTCAATTTTGCATCTACACTCAAAGGACGCTAGTGTGGAGAGGTCGCCGGCAAGACGCCAACGCTCAAAATACGCTAGTGTGGAGACATCGCGCCGGCGAGACGCCAACCATCCACATCGACTCTTAATGACCGAGGATAAGTAAGTAAACCTGAGGGGCAGCCTGTACATAATTAAGATTTTTTATTTCTACCTAGCAGTTGTATAAAAAATCTTATGTCTAAGATTAATTTATTTTTGGATTTGCATGGTCTATGGGCGGCGGGAATCGCTTACCATCAAGTCATCTGTCTGCTCGCCACCTATCACATAAAAAAAGACTTGATTTCAGATGTTAGCTCCAGTATGTTCTTTCAAAGATATCTTTTTTGTCCATAGGATTAAATCTTACTTACCATATGATAAGATCTCGGAAGGGAAAGGAGTTAATTATGACAGAAGATGGTTATACATACGCGAAGATATCGCCGACGTACTGGGTGTGTTCCACCAACTCTCCGTCATGCAAAGCCAAGATCAGATTTGATAAGGAAAAAACACCGATTTTTGCGAACTTGGAACATAACCACCCAGCCAGGAAATTCTTTCGGACAAATGATGGTCGATATATTAGTATTTAAGCTTTTTCTAATCTAACTAATTAAGCTATGACTTAGGGACCTTCAAGAGAAGAGCGTATTCCTTAAAAGGCCGGCAACGCATGAACGACTTCTCTGATCTCGCAGATGTTCATGCCGAGCTAAGATGCGCACCACGAGATAATTTTGTCGACACTCGTATTGCGTCGGCGCAAGTTGCTTCTCCCTCACCTGACTGAGCGATTCAGAGCGGGATAGAAGGATGCGCTCTCGCGAACGAGAGTTCGACAAAATT
Organism: Cnaphalocrocis medinalis; assembly: GCA_014851415.1. Classification (NCBI taxonomy): domain Eukaryota; kingdom Metazoa; phylum Arthropoda; class Insecta; order Lepidoptera; family Crambidae; genus Cnaphalocrocis; species Cnaphalocrocis medinalis. The sequence continues at coordinate 2,859,236 of CM026283.1, forward strand.
TTGTCGCGGTGCGCATCTTAGCCCGAATGGGCGGCGGTGATTACTTACCAGCAGGACCCGCTTGCTCGTTTTGCCGCCTTTAGTATAAAAAAAGAGTTCTTACATGTTGTTGTGAGTATCAATTGGCGGCCATGGCCACTAATTTATTGAACTCCGTTCATATTTTTACTTTTAATATACTTTTTAGGATATGCTTCATGAATATTTGAGACAATTTGTTACAAGTGTTCTTACAATGTGTAGAATATTTAACATTAGGTCCGTACAATGAAGTCCTGTGTTACACTTTTTTGACATTATTTAATGCAAGAAACAGTTATCTGTTACAAGAACAAATTACTACTCAGTACAATAAGTCGGTAGTTTTGCTTTATATTTATGTACCTCATAATTTAAATAAAACATTTAAAATATGTACTTGTAGGTATTATGTTTTTTTTTCCTTTCCAGAAGACTAATTTGTTAAGGTGACGGCTTGAGGACCTTACGCTTCCCTCCTGGATGAGCTATTTTTTAAATAATCTAGGTCAAGATAAGGCTATGATTCTGTAGATTTAGGGCGGTAATAAAGTTCAGTAAAATCTATGTTTAAAATTTATGTGTTTTTTTTCAGATTTGATTTTTAACTACAAACTGATAAAATCTCAGAAAGGTAACAACCTGATGCTGACGGAAGACGGCTATACATACTCCAGAATAAGAGATAAATACTGGGTGTGTTCCATCTATACAAGGTCGGGCTGTAAATCAAAGATAAGGTTTAACAAGGAAGGACACCCGTATTTGACCCTAAAACATATTCATCCGCCTACAAAAATCTACCGAAATAATTAAGGACACGGTCAATATGGAATAGCTCCATATGAAGCGTTATAAAGACAGCAGAGCTACAAGGAAATACCTCCAGGTAAATGATGCGACCTTTGAAAGCGTCGAAAACTTTAAATACTTGGGATGCACCATCACCGATACAGACCGCAGGGAGGATGAGATCAACCCTCGCGTAGCAAGCGGGTTGAGATGTTCCGTCGCCCTACTTGTGATAAACATCACAATTGTGAAGTAACTTAAAATAAATAAACAGCATTTGACACTTATTGCTTATGCACTGAGTTCGCAATGCCTATTATTTTGTAGTTTTTGCTTTTGGGATCTAGGTACATAAAAATGTTTACAGCCCGATTTAGATTTAAAGTTGGATTGAATCATGACATTACTTAACTTCTGTTAATGTGTTTTTATGATATAGGAAGGCAAACTAAATAAATCTATTTTTTACATTACATATTATGTATAATTTCAGTCTAATTTATTCTATTCTAATTGACGAAGGAAAATGGTAAGTACTGTCTAATGACGCTTAGCTTACATCCTGGATTAGATGCAGATGCAGATGTAAACCTTAGGTATTGCACATCGACTGCTGAACATAGGCCTCCCCCATTGGCTTCCAGTGTCCGGTCACAGGCAGCCTGCATCCAGGTATACTTTCGGAAGATTGCTCCAATCAAATTTACAATAGATAGTTGATTTCCTAAAATCTGAGTGCGGTTGACGAGTGCTTTTTTCGAAATCTGCTTAATTTCAATTGTATGCTTTTTTTTAATCTATTTTTTTTATTTTAGAGCTGAACTACAAAATGGTAAAATCCCAAAAAGGGAAATATTTAATTCTGACAGAAGATGGTTACACATACGCGAAGATATCGCAGACGTACTGGGTGTGCTCCACCAACCACCCCTCCTGCAGAGCCAAGATCAGGTTTGATAAAGAGGGTAACCCGGTATTCTTAAGCTTGGAGCACAGGCATCCACCTAGAAAATATTATCTCGGTAGTGATGGCCAATATTTTAGGTTATAATTATTTTGTATACTGTACTTAGAAATGACCGTGGGTCGACGAGGAGCGACGGCTGCTTGGGTTCGATCCCAGGGTCGGGCTAAAAATGTGTACCTGAGTTTTTCTATTAAGAATATTGTACTGGTGTCTGTGCATACACTTGTGCGCATATTTCACAATATTTTGAGATATATCATAATATATCCTGCATACATGACTGCTTGTTAAGATTGGCCGCCATAGCCAAATAAATTGGAAAATATTATTATTATACTGTAGGTTGTAAAATTAACAAGCAAGATGGAGCAGGCATTAATCATAATAAAAAGTTCTTAACGTACGTAAAGCCATCAAAGTATACAAAACTGTATTTTTTTCCAATCGACTCTCATCTTACTGTCACACACATTAGGTTGAATATCCATTGAAGGAAATTTGACACTTTGTGGAAACCTGATGTTTGGCAGTCTGGTCTTAGTAATAACTTTGGACGCGATCGAGAATATCACACTGACAATTGTGCTTCCTAGAAATAATCGATTTGACTTGCCTGATGTGATGACGTGTTTGGTCGTAACTCGTACCTAACTCAGCTTTATACGCCAAAGATCGTGGATGTGATCTCCATCCTGGACAAACAAACGTTTATGTGATCAACACTTGTATTTGTCCAGTGTCTAGGTTCAGTAACTAAGTATTATAGGTATTTGTAATTCCTCTGTTGTCTAATATTCATAACACAAGCTAGTACAGAATCAAATCAATGTTCAAGATGTTGTATGAATTTTGTGTTAAAATTAAATATTATTTGGTTAATTGGTAAATGGTGCAATATTAATTTATTATGGGTTAAAATTAAGTACTCACTTAATCTTACACGATTTTAAAATAATAACTGTCATCCCACTAACACACAATCACACCCGTATGTGTAGGTATCTACTTACTTACGAAATTTGAAGAAAATAATTTAATGATAAACTAATGATAAATGTTTAACGCAACTTTATTTTATAAGTATGTAGCTACTTACACGATTATGCGGACACGTGTAGGCTTGTGACCTCCGCTGCTGTAACATCGCCTGTCTTTTCGATTTGTATAAAAGTTTTTACGATGTCTGTGGAAATTACTTCTTTATAAGTAGTGAGATAAAAGGTCCAGAAGATTATATTATGGTGTTGTGGGATTACTGAATCCGGATTTATTCCTGCAACTACCGCGACACTGCATGATTGGTGCTCTTTGCCACACTTTTATTAATTTCAAATATAACAATGTCTTTTTTTCACCAGGTCCCAAGCGCATACCGTACGTGATTATCAAGTCCCAGCGGGGTAAAGACCTAATCCTGATCGACGGGTTCACCTTCTCCCAGGTCCACAACAGGTCCAACACATGGATTTGCTCAAGCAACAAGAACATCAACTGCAGGGCCAGAATCAAAATGCAGCAGGGAAGGATCGTCACCTGCTATAATATTCATGAGCACCCACCGAGGAGGTACTCTGTTACTGGGGCGGGTCATTACGTTTTTCATAGAGCAAAGTGGCAATAAAGTGAACTATTTGGTGTCACCGTCATCATCTTAGTGCGTGATGTCGGCTCATTCCCAGTCGTCACTTCTGGTTACGCTCCCACTGGCTCCAATCATCATCATCACCATCTGTACTGTTGAGTATTGGCCTCCTTTCTTACGCCAAAGTACACGGTCCTGAACTGCTCTGATCCAATTAGTTACCTCCTGTTTTGAAATTGGCGATAAACGAAAAAAAAACCTATTTGTCTATAACCCATTCCTCACCACTAGCAACAAATGGGTTTTTTTCTCGTTTCTCCACCATTGAAATCGTAGCCAGAGGTGACAACTGGGTATATAGCTTCATTCCCGGGCGTGTCCCTTGGAACCCAGGGTACACGTCGTACGAAATCTGTTTCGTATATCTAGTAAGTACTAATTTATACTCGTGTGAAAAGATCTGGTCAATGTAAAGGACGGAAAAAACATTAGGCTCCGGAGGGAAACTACCTTAAATTTAGGTCCTCCAAGGTCCAATGTTTTTTTCGAACCAGGAGGCCAATTCTCGGTTTACGCCTTCTATGTCGAGTCTACTTCATGGAACGCATAGACCAATGGGAGAACAAGATAAGGAATGTCAACTGTAATCTGTGTTCTCCTATTGGTTGTGCGTTCCATGAACTCGACTCGACATAGAAGGCGAAAACCGAGAATTGGCCTCCTGTATATTTAGTCATGTCACCGTAAATTTATTAAAACCGTATTATTTAATGTAACTCGCGAGACTGTTATCTATGCCTAATACATTTCTATTCATTAGATTAGGTATATAATCTGTTAAATTGAACCGGTTTGATTGCTTTTACCTAATTTAAATTGTTAATTAAACTCTGTTCAATAAGGGCATCCGCTAGATGGCGTACTAAGTCCATTTACACGGTGATTGATTATTTTGATGTGAGATATATAAATGTCACTAAACAAGCAATGACGTTGAAGTAGGACCTCAGTCTATCTGTACGCTACCTAAGGGATTTTAAACACGCGATAGGCCCCATTGCAAAATAGACTTTCTATGATTCGGCCGTCTGTATAATGTTATGTGTACATAAGTTACAACACGTAACAAATAAACATCAAGCAAGTTCCATTTCACAATATTTCGATTTATGTGCCATAGATTATGTTGTCCTTTGCCATTTTACGGTGACAATTAGGTTTTTAAGTTTAATCTTAAGGGTGGACGGTGCGTTACGCGGCAGTCCATGTGATTCCATGTGATTTTTCAGATTTCATAGTTTTAAGCCTTTTTTGGACGATACCAAAGATACCAACTTTGCATTTTGAATTTTAGATTAGTGTTCAACTTTTTCGGTACAAAGGGATCAATTTATACTCTCTTTTTACTTAATATTTTGAGACGGTAAAACCTTTGTTAAGAGAATAAGTACGTACTTTTACTTAGAATAAATTTTAATTTAAGTGATTTACGTTTGTTTATTTATACCTACACACTTTTAAAAGACTAGCGTAGAGTAAGAGCATCTTACCACGTCTTAACGAGATACCTAACTGTTGCCTTAATTGTCACTTAAGTAGAAATATTGACCGATATTTTAATATATATAAAGATTATATAAGACCATGAGTATTAAAGTGCCGTCTCTGAGGAAGACTATTAACGTAATAAGCGAGGAACATTGCTGAAATTCTTTATAATAATAAGGACAGACATTTTTTAGCTAAGTAAGTAATTCTTAAACGGTGGTCATCAGACCACTGGTAATCCCTGGAAGCTGTAGCATAGCATAGCTAAATGTAGACGTGGGCGACTTACCTTCATGGCTCGATTATGAGTGGTCACCTCATGGTGGCGCCTCATGATCTAATCACTCATAGTCATCATGAAGGCAAAATTGATGATTTTTGAAGGTTTGCGTTTTTTTCAAGTACCCTATCCTTCTGAGCGTTTCGAAAGTTAGTCTTATGTTCTGTTATCTTTTAGCAACTTGTTACAAAATTAATTTGTTTGTCAACAGCTGGAGAATATCATATAATAAAGTCTCGTAAAGGAAGAGATTTGATAATGATCGGTGGCTACACGTTTTATAACGCGAAAAACAACTGCTGGACGTGCTCCAATAACAAAAACTGCAAAGCTAGACTCAAGTTGGACGACAACGGATACATTATATACAATAACAATGAACATGCACACCCAAAAAATAAGTTCTATATAACAAGTACAGGAGAATATATTAAAATATAGAATACTAGTGGCCCGCCCTCACTTCGCTTCGGGACCGTAATTCAGAAACGAACCAATAGATGGCGCTGTGCTCAATTACATCGCGCAAGCGTTTCGTGTTTTCGGTTTACCTATAAGCCTTGTCGTTGTCTATAGAAGTTATCTCTTTATAAATAGTATAAGATTATTATTAAATAATTCAAATGTCACCTCACTTTGTCATGGATAGATGTATCACTTTAAGTTAATGTGAAAGTTGTTAAAACGACTTAAAAGGACTTATTGGGTCTCGTAACGCTTTTTATTTTTATTGTTTATATAAAATAACGACATTTAAAGGAAAAAAAAACCTTCGTCATGTACTCTACGACGGAATTTTGATAATTTTCAGTTTTTATATTAAAATTTCTGAAATCCACAATACAAGCGATAACACCCCACCTTTCTGTATGTCTTTATTGTTGTAACTCATCATAATATCTGTTTGTTATTGTGCAATACGTTAGCAGAATTCATTTTAACCAAATGGCGGCGCTACTGGACTTAGGTGACGTTAGCGTCAAGTCCTTCTTACATTAGAATCTGTATCTGCTACTCTTTTACTAATTTTCTTTAATAAATCATATGAAAAACTGTATCAGAAGCTATATAAGAAGTTATACTGACCTATACAATTAAAATAGATGTACGATTAATACCTTGCACGTACATCTATCTATTATATTTGTATAGGATTTCATTACTATCTACTTGTAGGACAATCTCAGAAAATAAAACTTTCTTATACAAGTCGGCATCAGATGATCTGCCAATTCGTACTAGGAAGTGATATTTCTTTTTGTGATTACACCATGCATGGGACTTACATTTCGTAAAATTTCGGCAGTATAACATCTTACAAAGCCGTGGCAGATAATCTTATGGCATCTTGTATAGTATTATTGGTCAAACCCGTCTTTTTATTTCTCCTGAGTCTCCAATAGTATATAAATTTAATATTTTTTTAACCACGTACTCTACCAACCATTTTAGACAATTTTGTTTTACGACTTTTCGAAATTCATCTTTTTTTCGACTCCCTATACAAAATGACCAAGTCTCAAGGCCGAATTTGTGTAAAAAGTCGAATTAATGCGAATTTCCAATTGTCATAGAACATTGGTTAAGAATGGTTGGTAGAACACTTGGGTAAAGGGATGTTTAAAGGTTCACAGATACACCATAAAGGTTGTATTTGCTAGGTTTTAAAAAATATATGTTGTTTTATTTTAGGTAAAAGAGAAAGTAAACGAATTAAGAGAAAAAGTACTCGTGAGAAAACATTAGAAGCCGCTGTACGTCGCAGACTCAAGTACCTTGAAATAAAGAAGGACCCAATAAAATATGCTGCACAAAAAGAAAAAGAAAGGCTAAGATACCTTAAACGAAAATCAGAAAAGAAACTCAAAAGTATCAAAGATTTAACTCTGGAGGAGCAGAAGAAGCAAAGAAAGAAGTGGCGAGAAAATGCGAAAAATGCGAAAAACCGTAAACACGAGAGAAAGAAAAAAAATACGATAACGATTGACAATTTGCTCAATGTTAGCGATTCTGAAGCATCTAGTGTGCATATAAAAGAAGAACTGATTGACGATCTTTTCGAAACTTCAGACGACGTTGCTTTTAGTGACGGTATTGGTTAACTTAAGGTATTCTAACGAACTGATATCGATCTCGGTTTCCATAGTACAAAAGAAAACCTTGGTATGGGTCCTGAACAATGTTTGTGATGTCTCAATTAATTTGTTATTTCAAATGAAAAATAATAGAGACTTTAATCAATTGATGTTTATTTTGCGTGATTTTAATGTCTTATAAAAATATGTTATTCCTATTAGTTCTTGGTGTAAGTAATCTTTAGATTAACTGAAATTTGTGTTTATATTTGAATTATCTAAACAGGTATTTATAAAACTATTTTCTGTTATCAGGTTACTACCAAATCATTAAGTCTCGGAGAGGAAAAGATCTCATATATTTCAACGGCAGCACGTTCTCCAAAGTAAAGCCCAAATACTGGAAGTGTTCCACTAGCAGGACTTGTCCTGCAAAGCTGAAGCTAGATTTGGATGGTAACATTATCTACGTAAATAACCATCACTCACACCCTCGAAATAAATATTATATAACGAGTACGGGACAATATATTAAGCTTAATAATTAAGGTACCGTCTTTAAGGGATCGCATACAGAATAAACACTTACGAAACTTTACTAAAAGAAAGTCTTTGTAGAAGATGTAGCGTATTGAATTAGATTGATGGAATGAAAGTGTGCTGACCGTGTGATGTCGTAGAGCTATTATTTTTTGGAAAAGACGTCGTGTCTTAGAGTGGAGATAGCGTCAAACAACCCTATTTTAGGGTCCCTTCCACTTGTTGGACTGCTGATTTCAAGACCACTGCTGGCAGTGACTGAATGAGAAATATCTGTGGCACAACAAGGAAAAATCCTACGTCTGTTAGTGGACAGATACGAGCTATTGATTTATTGAATAAGTAAACTAAAACATAATAAACTTATGCAATGTGTACTAGCATAATTTAGTGATTTTTATTTTAGATTGTAAATAAAACATTTTAGAGTATTTGTATGTTGTAATGCATTGATATGTAACAAATATTACATTATAGAGAAATAATCATTACAAATCACTTTAGAAGTAGGTAAGTAAAATAAGTTTAGTATATTTATTGTAAAGGTTGGCGGCGCAATTGTAACTCCGCTGGTGTTGAGTGTGTCTGCCACCTAACACACAAAAAAAGTATACATTAAGTCAAAATTGTATAATGTCATTTGCATAAAACTATAGATTTACATCAGGACATTGTAATGCTTGTCATCAATCCTTATTTTTTACCACCAGGCGAAAGCTACCATATTATTATATTACAAAAAGGAAATAATCTCATCATGTTTAGCCTTATTATTATGTTTGATAAAAAGTACTACCGTGTTCCACCAAGAATTGCAAAATGAAACTAGAGCTCGATAAAGTTGATAATATTCCTTTCATCATACATGCCGATGCTAGTCACTCTCATCCGCGTAGGAAATTTTATATTAGTATTATGACATATATTGTAAAATTTAAATCGGAAATGTTTAGAAGATTTGCTTGCACCCGATGTTGAAGATTAAATCATGAATTCTGAAATGGTTATTAACTTACCTAATTTAACACCCCCCGATGTTAATCCAAAAACGCGCAAGACAATTTAAAAAAATTGGTTCCGTGTTAACGAATAATGAATAACGAAGAAAGTCTTAATCTTGATACGCGCAAGTGAACTTAAGGTAACATGTAAGATGCTCTGCTCTGATTAAAAAAATATTAAATATCGCTTATTGGACTAAAATAAGATGTCCCGCACGGGACAGGCCCAGTCCTGCTTTTCGAGCCATTTGAGTGGTGATAAGATATCTACGCGGTATTGATATGCAAAATGAGTAACCTGTAAAACTACTTCCACCAGGTAAAGGCTATCAAATGGCGAAGTCTCAAAAGGGAAGAGACCTCATTATCCTGAATGATTACACATATTGCTACAAAAGGCCAGGGTACTGGATATGCTCCGACAGAAGCTGCTCGGCCAAACTGAAGACGGATCGAGAGGGTAAAATTATCAGCGTCTGTGATAATCATCAACATCCAAAAAGGAAATATTTCTTAACTAAAGATAGGGTACTTATCAAAGTTTAGTGTCATGGTTGGTATATCCAAGACAAACTAAACATACTTATGTGTTAGAGTTAGTGCATCGCGTCGCAAAACTGTAGTGGGTCTGAGCCGGCCATGGGTGTTGAAGAAGAGATAGGAGATGGAGTGTAGAAGTTTTTCAATGAAGACCAAGAGACGAAGAAAAGAGTGTTGGCAGACATATTGCCAGTTCCGACGACATCATGACTCAAGCTAGCAGCGTGTTTGGAAGACCAACAACAGAAGAAAGTGAAAATAAAAATGGTGAAACGAGTTATATTCTGCATTGGACAAATTCGTGCTACTGAAGAAGGAAAAATACAGATTATTACGTACAATATAAAAAATTAACAACGTAAATTAGAATGAATGAAAGAACTATATTTATTCATCGATAACTTTTACTACTCATCTTTACAGAAATTGTCAAACAGAAAGTAGACCTAAAAAAATGTTACTCTGGATAGGGTTCCTTCTTAGGATTGTCGGACTAAAGCTCATCACGACCCTGGTCTTCTATAGATGCTTTTGCACTGTGTAAGTGAACATAAAGACACCCACCACGATCCTGCTTATATAATGGAACAAAAATTAAATAATTTAATATACTAAGTAGCGCGGGTAAGTTTATATAACTAAATAAATTACGTAAGATATAGTGATAGATATTGTCGCAAAACCGAAAAACCTTTTGAAAGGCGAAAATAATTGATTTTCTGTTGTGTCCGCTGTCTGTCTATTATTATTAAAATTAAACTGGTGTGATTAAATAAAATTCTAACAGTATAGGTACTTTTTTTTCATTCCGCCATTCGTTTCTATCACCCGTCAATGCAAATGGACCCAGGGCGCAAATGGATTATTAGCTATTTGCTCCCCGCCTAGAGTTTGCTAATGTTAATGTTGTCAATAAATACATAGTAGCACAATATATATTATGTAAATATAATCAAACACAATTTCATTACATAGCAAAAGGATTATGTGTTTTTAATTGGAATATACCCCACCGTTGTCCTTTTTGCATGCCCCGAATTTTGAAGTTGAGTCACAGAATACCTAATAGTACAGTTAATTTTTTTTTGGTTAAGGGATCCCTTGGACAACACGATACTTTGTCATCATTTTCTTTCAATTTACGAGGTATGACCACACTCTTGTGATTTGTTTTTATTTCCCTCAAATACAGTTCTAGAACCGTTTACTCAGGAACAATAATATAAGAATTCCGCGTTTCTATGACTTATTGATATGTATATTTCTTTGTTTTGAATCGGAAAAGTAAAGGTAACTCCTTTAAAACCAACAAGCTATTTTGTAATTCATCGAGGTATAAAAAATATAAGTTGAGGGTCTAACACAAGGCTCATTTTAGTTTATTCTCCTTCTACAAATACATTATTTTGCTAATTGTATCTTCTCATTATTTTCAGATTCACTTTCTAAGCCTCTATTACAAGGAAAAATTCACCTGCCTTGTAACTTACCGAGAAATAGTGGCTGTCGAATCACAAGAAAAAGATGTCGTTTATGTTACAGTAAGAATAAGAAAAGGGTTAGCGTTATATATGGCTGTCCCGACTGCCCTGGATTTCCAGGGCTATGCCTTGATCCTTGTTTCAGAGAAACTCACAGATATTAATAGTATACAGGATGGTCTAACTAGTGACGTCAGTAATTTTTTTTAGATTCCTCACTATTGTATCTTCTCATTATTTTCAGATTCACTTTCTAAGCCTCTATTACAAGGAAAAATTCACCTACCTTGTAACTTACCGAGAAATAGTGGCTGTCGAATCACAAGAAAAAGATGTCGTTTATGTTACAGTAAGAATAAGAAAAGGGTTAGCGTTATATATGGCTGTCCCGACTGCCCTGGATTTCCAGGGCTATGCCTTGATCCTTGTTTCAGAGAAATTCACAGATATTAATAGTATACAGGATGGTCTAACTAGTGACGTCAATATTTTTTTTTTAGATTCCTCACTCCTGGGGGTATCCAAAAATACCCCATGTATGTTCAGCGATTTTTTTTAAATCCTAACTTTCAAGACTTTTTTTGGGTAACATTAAATGGTTTCAGGAAGCCAAATATTTTTAAAATATTTGGCTTCCTAAAACTGAAAAAATATTGACGTCACTAAAAAACCATCCTGTATATTCTGATTGTTACAAATTATATATTTTTTTAATTAGCCTAAACTGTCTGTTTAGTTGTCACTATGTTTTGTAAATGCCGTGAAAACATTATTTTTTCACGGCATTTATTACTTTCCTGTACAAATCTATTATAATAAATAACTGTGTTATAATCCCATGAATGCAATCTGGTTTGTTTTCCTTGAATAAATAAATAAATATATATTTTTATTCTTTTTGTTAAAAAATGGCGGCCATTTTAATGCTTGTTCCTACTGGTGAGTTCTTTTATTTGGCTTTTATCTTCCGGTGAGGACTTAAGTATAAGTATAATAGTGTGTCTAAGTGGTCACGGTTGTACTTAATAGTTATCGTCACGTTTGTCCCCGTTTTAATCAGTTCAAATTTGTTTGCCCTCAGATAAAGGTTATAGAATCATCAAATCTCAGCGAGGCAAGGACCTGATAGTCATCGGCGATTACACATTTTCTTGCAAAGTACCTCCGAAGTACTGGTCGTGTAGCAATAAGCTGTGCAAAGCCAAACTGCGATTGGACGATCAAGGGAACATCAGTTTCGTTGATAATGTTAGCCATTCTCATCCCCCTAGTAAATACATTGTTACTAAAGAAGGAGTATGGGTTAAGGTGAACTAAAATCGGTAATTGGGCCATCAATCGATTTATTGGTAGAAACTAGATCGGCGTCAACTTATCGATACTACCAGGTCGACGCCTTCCATCGATGATCGATTGAAGACAAAATATAATCTAGACAATATGATAGCGTCCCTCTAGTTCGTAGGTATTCTTTTATTTGGTTTGGTTAATTTTAATTATAATTATAACGATAATTTTATATTACATTAAAGATTTATTATTAAAATAATATTTTAAACAGAGTTACCGGTTGTAAATTAATAATGTTAGATTGCATCTGGTTTCTTTTATCGAATTATTCGTCATGGATTTCCGGTGTGTTTTTAAATGTCTAATTAAGTGTTTTATTCGGATAGTTACAAAAAAAAAACTTAGATAAAAAAAAATTCAAAATAGATAGAAAAAAATAAAAATAGATAAAAAAAAATAGAAAAATAAAAAAGATAGAATTAAATTATAATCTAAGAAAATCAATATTTACAAATTGTTTTAATTATTTGTCGGTCATTTCCGCTAGCGTTCATTTCCGTTTTGGATTTTAAGTTTACTACAAAAATGTTTTTCATTGTATTATTTAATTGATGATATTTACTTAGTTAAGGCCTCGTTCACCACCCCTGAGTAAAGTTTCAATTAAAGTGGGTTCGGAGAAAATGGGCCCCTGGTATTTGTATTGAATAAATTATTTAAATTAAACTAGGCCGGGGACCACGGGCCAGTAAATTACTTGAAACTTTACTCAGGGGTGGTGAACGAGGCCCTAATTGTCCCTTAAATAGTTGATTTTATAATATAAGCCTTATACTGTTATTTAATTAATTTGTTTGTACTTAATTATAAGAAAAGTTGTTAATCGACTACTTTAGTTCTAAGTTCGCCCTATAAAAACGATCGCTGGTTTGTACGGATTCATTCGCTTGTAAACTGTCGTAAGAGCTGTTACTACGGTTAAACTTTTGAAGAAACGTTACCTCGTGTATCATGGACCCTGAAACTCTAATATATATGTATGTTAATTAACATATTAAATACATTATTTTTTTGTAAAGTGCTTCCAAAAATGTATTAATAAATAAAACTTACTCAATACTATTAGATACTCGTACGTGTTTTCTTTTCTTGTTGCCGTTTCTATTTACCATTAAACTTGACCATTGTACAGTAACCTGAAATAAAATGTAAACACCTTGACTCTTATGCCAGGATGATAAAGTGAGGTTGTATACTTATTAGTGTCCATGACAGTACAGTCAATAGCAAAAGTAGATGATCAAAATTAAAAACTCTACACCCACTATTGAACGGAGTTTGCGTCAGAACTGTATGAATTTGACACCATACAGTTCTGACACAAACAGTTGCTGTTGACTGTACCTACTTAAGATGCAAAAAAGAAGTAATTTTTTTGAAATTTTGCGTAAGTACTTTTTTTTCAGTATCAAATATAAAAAATGTTTACTAAATTCTTCAATAATCGTACTCGTACTTTTTTATTTGTTTTGACTTATAATATGTAAATATGATGAAAATCGAAATAGCACTTATAAAAAGACCAAGTAAATTAAGTAAATTCTCAATCCACATCTCTAATTTTGCAAATATTATTTTCGTTACGAAGTGTTTAAGACATTGTTACTATTGTTGTTACTATCGTCGTTCATCCAATGTATAACATAACCCTATTCTATGACACGCTACTCAACACTTTTAACATCTTTGGTATATTACTAATCGCTGGTTTAAATTGTACGAAAATAAAAACAAAGTCGTCATTAAATTTAATTTTATTATATTGTCTGTATCATATGGATTTATTTGCTAATAAATTATTGTTTGTATCTACGTCGCTTAGGGTGGAGTTCACCAACTCATAAAACATTTGTCAAACAACACTTGACAACTGACATTGAATTAACAGCTTAAAATGGTTTGAAAAGTCGGTGAACCTTATATTTACTTACTCTTACTTACTCCGATGGCTCAACGACCCAAAATGAGTCTTGGCGATATGAGATGTCGCCATATTATATAATATTATACAGAGTGTAACAAAAAGGGGGTATCATCCCAAAGTGAACCGATTCTGACACACTTTACAAATCTCATATTAGAGTTTTTAACCTGCCAAGTTAATAATTGCGATTATTAATATTTAATTGAAATCCGATTATTCGTGAAATCCATTTCAATTCACACATCACTAATGAGCAATCAGCTGATAGGGATATTACCTTTGACCGCTCTTTTTGAATAGTTACCGTCCCTTGCATTCCTGACAATTGTTTGCATACTAAATTTTATAAATGAATTACGGTAAGATTGTTTATCTTTTCCTAAAATATTTTTTTATTAATTTGAAACTTTGCATATAGAATCTACACAAGATACACATTATTTCCCTTAATGGTTGATACCCCCTTTTTGTTACACCCTGTATATTATATTTAACTTACGTAATTTCAATTCGTTTGCCCTCAGATAAAGGATATAGGATTATCAAATCCCGACAAGGCAAAGACCTGATTCTAATTGACAACTACACGTTTTCCTGTAAACGACCCCCGAGCTACTGGGTGTGCTCTGTCAAACCGTTGTGTAAAGCCAAACTGAAATTAGATGCCGTTGGATACATCAGCGTTCTTAATAACAATCATTCACATCCCCCTAGTAAATACTTTGTATCTAAAGATGGTGTATGGTTTAAAGTGTAATGACACCAACGTCGTGAGTCAACTATCGTATCGGGTGACTGGTGCCTAATGATATTATGTGGAATATTTAAGTGTTATATAAATAGTACAGACAGCCACACATCAGGTTACCAGAAACTGTCAAATGTCTCTAATGATATTCAATCTAAATTTTGTTTGACAGTAAGATGAGAGTTGATTGAAGAATATAATAAATCAATAGAAATATTCTTTATTCAATTTAAGCCCTTACGGAATATTTTTGAATGTCAAATATTATGTAAGCTACCGCTGAAGAAATTTGACAGTTTTGTATACTTTGATGTGTGGATGTAAGTACCTACAAAACTATTTAGAGAGGTGGAGTAACAAATGCTTTACTCAGACTCTGTTGTTTTACCTGATGTGTTAGTTTTGATTATTTTTCGAAAATAACTTTTCTGGAAGTCCTCAAATCAATATTCCTGCGAAATTTACATCAAAAATCTTAAAATATATTTAAATATGATAGCCATCAATATAATCGGCATATTACACAATTACATATTTTATTTGAAGACAGCCACGAAAGTTAAACTCACGCTCATGGGAAAGGTCACATAATATAAGTTTAAAAATAAATAAAATATTGTCAAACCCTCAAATTGTATCCCTCATTTATCTTTTGATATCTTTCTTCTTATATAAAAAGAGGCCTCCTTTACTCAACAGCCGGTATTCCTGGACTGATGAAGATAATATCTTCTTATCTGTCTTAAACCCTTGTAAAAGAAAAAAACGTATCAGAGAAAAAGAAAACAATATAGGTCTTGACAATTAGGTAATAGGTACAGTTTAACTAATAAAATGTTAACCGTTACACCCGTATTTCTACGACTGATCAATGATATTTGTTTGTTCTCAGGCAAAGGGTATAAGACCGTCAAGTCTCAACGTGGCAGAGACCTGATACTCATGGACGGCTACACGTTTTCCTGCAAACTACCGCCGAAGTACTGGAGTTGCTCCACCAACCCGCTCTGTAAAGCCAAACTGAGACTGGACGATGATGGAAATATCCAATTCGTTAGTAACGAACACATTCATCCTCCTAGTAAATACTTTGTAACGAATGATGGAATATGTATTAAGTTTTGAATAAAGGGTGTTTTTCTTTTTGCAAATGGGCTTGCCCTTAGTTTTATACTGAACTCTTAGAGTTGCGAAGAAGCCCACTGCGAATTAGACATGCACAAATCATGTCCTGGACCGGATTGTACCTGGAACGGTTCTTTTGCATTTCGGAACTAGTTCCGTTAACATGTTCGTGGAACGATATAGGTCCGCGGCCATGATAATGTTAAAATGCAAAAATTTTCGTTTTTTTATAATCCGTTCCTTGATCGTTGGACATATTTATGATACCAAATTTTCGAAATTAATGAATTCGAAATATAGAAAAAAAAATCGTGTGAAAAAAAATCGGCTTGTATACCTACCTAGATACACGGTTCTTTTTGCGTCGGATTAAAAAAAAAAATGTTTGTTTGTTTGTTCAATGCAAACAAACAAACATAAAAATCATCAAATCTTTCTTCTGTATAATAATAGTACAAATTCTCTCTAAATCTCTCTAACCTGGATCTGGATCATTCCGTAATATTCTCGTCGTTGATAATGTTAGCCATTCTCATCCCCCTAGTAAATACATTGTTACTAAAGAAGGAGTATGGGTTAAAGTGAACTAAAATCGGTAATTGGGCCATCGATCGATTTATTGGTAGAAACTAGATCGGCGTCAACTTATCGATACTACCAGGTCGACGCCTTCCATCGATGATCGATTGAAGACAAAATATAATCTAGACAATATGATAGCGTCCCTCTAGTTCGTAGGTATTCTTTTATTTGGTTTGGTTAATTTTAATTATAATTATAACGATAATTTTATGTAACATTACAGATTTATTATTAAAATAATATTTTAAACAGAGTTACCGGTTGTAAATTAATAATGTTAGATTGCATCTGGTTTCTTTTATCGAATTATTCGTCATGGATTTCCGGTGTGTTTTTTAAATGTCTAATTAAGTGTTTTATTCGGATAATTACAAAAAAAAACTTAGATAAAAAAAAATTCAAAATAGATAGAAAAAAATAAAAATAGATAAAAAAAAAATAGAAAAATAAAAAAAGATAGAATTAAATTATAATCTAAGAAAATCAATATTTACAAATTGTTTTAATTATTTGTCGGTCATTTCCGCTAGCGTTCATTTCCGTTTTGGATTTTAAGTTTACTACAAAAATGTTTTTCATTGTATTATTTAATTGATGATATTTACTTAGTTAAGGCCTCGTTCACCACCCCTGAGTAAAGTTTCAATTAAAGTGGGTTCGGAGAAAATGGGCCCCTGGTATTTGTATTGAATAAATTATTTAAATTAAACAAGGCCGGGGACCACGGGCCAGTAAATTACTTGAAACTTTACTCAGGGGTGGTGAACGAGGCCCTAATTGTCCCTTAAATAGTTGATTTTATAATATAAGCCTTATACTGTTATTTAATTAATTTGTTTGTACTTAATTATAAGAAAAGTTGTTAATCGACTACTTTAGTTCTAAGTTCGCCCTATAAAAACGATCACTGGTTTGTACGGATTCATTCGCTTGTAAACTGTCGTAAGAGCTGTTACTACGGTTAAACGTTTGAAGAAACGTTACCTCGTCTATCATGGACCCTGAAACTCTAATATATATGTATGTTAATTAACATATTAACATTACTTTTTTGTAAAGTGCTTCCAAAAATGTATTAATAAATAAAACTTACTCAATACTATTAGATACTCGTACGTGTTTTCTTTTCTTGTTGCCGTTTCTATTTACCATTAAACTTGACCATTGTACAGTAACCTAAAATAAAATGTAAACACCTTGACTCTTATGCCAGGATGATAAAGTGAGGTTGTATACTTATTAGTGTCCATGACAGTACAGTCAATAGCAAAAGTAGATGATCAAAATTAAAAACTCTACACCCACTATTGAACGGAGTTTGCGTCAGAACTGTATGAATTTGACACCATACAGTTCTGACACAAACAGTTGCTGTTGACTGTTGTTAAGATGCAAAAAAGAAGTAATTTTTTTGAAATTTTGCGTAAGTACTTTTTTTTCCGTATCAAATATAAAAAATGTTTACTAAATTCTTCAATAATCGTACTCGTACTTTTTTATTTGTTTTGACTTATAATATGTAAATATGATGAAAATCGAAATAGCACTTATAAAAAGACCAAGTAAATTAAGTAAATTCTCAATCCACATCTCTAATTTTGCAAATATTATTTTCGTTACGAAGTGTTTAAGACATTGTTACTATTGTTGTTACTATCGTCGTTCATCCAATGTATAAATAACATAACCCTATTCTATGACACGCTATTCAACACTTTTAACATCTTTGGTATATTACTAATCGCTGGTTTAAATTGTACGAAAATAAAATTGTAATTTTTATTATATTGTCTGTATCATATGGATTTATTTGCTAATAAATTATTGTTTGTATGTACGTCGCTTAAGGTTATCGCATCGTGAAGTCCCAACGAGGAAAGAACCTGATTCTCCTGGATGGCTACACGTTCTCTCAAGTTGGGGACCCGAAGTACTGGACGTGTTCCACCAAGCAAAGCTGCAAGGCTAAGGTGAAGTTGGACCATGAGGGGAACCTCAAGTTTGTCAACAATATCCATGAGCATCCGCCGAGGAGGTTCCACTTAACCAGCGCCGGGTACTACATTAAGATTTAATTTACTATTCGACTCTGAAATTAAGCAAATGAAAGTAAAGGACACCCACTGAAATACTGGAGAAAATCCATCTCAGAGCAAATGACGCAGAAGGAAAGTCACGATCCTCAGCACTGTGAAATACGACTTTGGTGACCTATAACTCCTATAAGTCACCATTTTGGTGGTGCTGAACGTCGGGGTCAGCACTTTAGCTACCTATAGCTCGCACGGTGTTTATGTCTGCATATTTTAGTGGGTCATCATTTGTTAATATTTTTCTCCAATAACACTTAATAAGCAATAGAGATTTGGTAATGACTAAAGGTGTTATTTGATTCTGAAAGAAGTCTTTTTTGAAGTGAAGAAGCGGTGGTGGCCACACCAGGCAAGGAGGAGGAAAATTCGTCGACATACTAATGTCTTCATGAGCTCAGTTGCCCACATTTGCCTGGTTCACAAAAAACTTTACATAAGAAGCAAAATCGCCAGTCAAGACTTATCGATCCTGTGTGATAGTATTTTGTTCTAGAAGTATTTAATGAGTCGTTGATTTCATATTAATGACCTGATGATGAACTCATCTATGTCAAAGCGGTTAGCGCTGTCGTTAGGGTCTTAGTAGGTAGACCTTTGGGTAACCTTCCTAGAGGGAGACCCACACACCCGGTCGCGGTTCCACCGGCATGTCTGGATAGTGTAACGCATTTTCCCCAAAAAAGTAGGGTGGGACGAAAGTTTGCGGAGTGCAATATCCAATGAAAGAAAATACTTATATTCATTATCTGTATATTAGAACACATACAGTTGTTAAGTTATTTGTTTAGATTAATATCTTCATTCTCATATCTATACTGATAGATTCGAGACTTACTGAATTACCTTTGATGTCACAATGTAATGTTTTAACTTCGAAATAAACAATTCAATTTACAGTATCAACGGTGTTGTTTTTATTTACTCGCTAAACGTACTGGTGTCTCTAGTTCCCTTTTTTAATGTGGGCTTTTAATCTTGAGGCTTTCCATGGCAAAGTATTTGAACTGCCTTAATAAGTAGTGGCCGCTTCAAACGTTAATAAATATTTCGAGTGCAAAAATACACCAAAAAAAGTTCACAATTATCAAAAAGTAAGCATTTCTGGAAAGACGTTATCAAGGCGGACCTGCGCGAACTTCAGATCTATAACTAGCAAGAAGTAGTGTAGGATCGACCGAATATGCGCCATCTTGTTTCGTAGGCCAAGATTCTGTTCGGGTCGTTGACCAAGTGGAGTTAGACATGCGAGCCGGATGCGAAACAGTCGGCGGCGAGCCGACAAAATTTTCACGGGGGCTGCTAGCCGGCGCGGCGGCTCGTTTTTAGGGTTCCGTAGTCTACTAGGAACCCTTATAGTTTCGTCATGTCTGTCCGTCTGTCTGTCTGTCTTGGCTCGTTCTCCGCCGTTTCTTCACCGATTGCCACGAAAATTGGTGGAGAGATATATACTGATAATCCAAGAATTAGTTTTTAAAATTATCGAAAATTAATTATTTTTCACCCCCCTCCCATACAGCGAAAAGTACATTCGAAAAAAAAAAACGACTTACCCCATCGTGTGGGGTATCGTGAAAAAGGTATTTTTAAATATAATAAAAATTGCATTGAAACCATGTGGATCAAAACATCCAGTCTCGAGATATACTAATACAAAGTTAAAATTAGACGTCCCCCCCCGTCCCCCCCTTAACTTTTGAAATACTATTACGTTAATTCTGAAAAATATGTGCTGTATACATCCAAGTAAGTACCTACTTTCAACGAAAACTATAGCGGACTCTGTATCATACATAGTTTTTTTTATACAACTCGACCAACTTATGACGTGCAGTTGCCCTAACTAAATGGTAATGTATGGAAATAACTACCTACAAACTATGAAAATAAGGTCTGCCCATCTTATGGCTACGGAACCCTTTCATGTGCGTGTCCAACACGCTCTTGGCCGGTTTTTTTTTATTCCTACTATCATCTAACGTTTAAACTGAAATCAAGAAATAGTGCACTCCATTGTGAAGTAAGTAATTAAGACATAACAGAGAGGTAAATTAAACATTAAGACCGGTTAAAATCAGTACCCCTTAATTGAAAGATGTTTTTTTCCAGATCTTACATACAAAATCATTAAATCTCAACGCGGAAAGGATCTCATACTCTTGGACGGCTTCACGTTTTCCAAGGTCAGAACTGACTACTGGACATGCTCGTCGTACCCCGCCTGCAAAGCCAGATTGAAGCTTGACCAGGAAGGCAACATTATATCTCTTACCGACGCCCATACGCATCAAAGAAAGAAATTCTACGTGACCAGAGATGGGCAATATATCAAATTTTAGTTAGTAAGTGCTTTGGATGAAGTAAAAATATTGAATGGTCATGAAAATCTTTTCCTTGATTTCTCTTTCTTCAGAAGTTATTTACTGTCACTTCGGTCCATCTAAATTACATGGAAGAAGATGCTAATATGACAATACAGATAAAATATTTACGTTCAGGTTGATATCTTCGCCATAAGTAGGTATCTAAATACTTATGGCGAAGATAACCTAGCTAACTAGGTGGTAAGTATTTATTAAGTATATTTTTAAATAACTGTAACATTTTTTTTCAGGGTTACAAGCAGGATCATCTAGTTACGAAACCGGGTATGAAATAATAAAATCCCAGCGTGGCAATCCCATATTACTTCGTGCAGGGCATAAATATAACAAAGAACGTATAAATAATGATTTTTCCGTTACTTGGAGATGTGCAAAGAGGAATGTATGCAAAGCTAGACTAACTATTGCTAGCGATAACTGCATCAAACGTGAAGATGATCACTGCTGTATCCCAGATTTTGTGTCGAATGAACTGGAGGCTAGCATTGATAAATGCATAGAGATTGTCAAAAGTGACTTGTCTATCCCTATACCAGATGCGTTTCGAGATACTGTGTCGACATTACAAGATAAAGGAATAGACCCCCAAGATATACCTAAATTTAAAAGTGTTAGAAATAGGTTACTAAGAAAACGAAATCGTCAATTATAGTAGTTAAAATTTTATAGATACTAAAAAAACACAACACTAATAGAATCGCATTGTCTTTTACTCTACCAATCAATATAGGTATTACTTATGGCATCTGTGCTTGGAATTCAAATCAACGTTTTATAATATCTCAGTGAAGTGTATGGTCAAGTAAAGTACCACTAGTAATATTATATTTCTTACTTAGACTATATAGTAGGTGCAATATCAGAGATATGAATGTTCAACAAATAATTTAATTGACTTGAGATGTTTCATGTATGCATTTTATTATTGACATTTGTACACATATAAAACATATACCCTGATTCATAATCATGTAAAGTAAACTGACAGATGAAAATGACAAGTTTCTATGCATTTTGACATTTGCATGTGTCAAATTGAGTGATAATGTATGGGGATGACACATGGACATCTGTCAGTTTACTTTACATGATTATGAATCAGAGTATAGGTAGGTACACACAAATGTAACTACTCATAAATTACTATAAAACCATATAAGGTAATAGAATTATCTTATATTTATGTACATTGTACGTACATGCAAATAAATACGACTCATGTACTATATTACCTAATTATAGTTCTTCTAATAAGCTGCTGTGATTAATGGCTACTTTCATGAATTATACTCGTAGATCTGGCATCTATCTGATGAACCTTTTATTTAATTTATACAATATATTTATTTCCATGTACACATGGTCATAATAAATGAAAATAAGTATAATAATTGAAGTTTGATTTCGTTACATCCAACTATCACCTCTAAGCGTTTTCTGAGTCAATGTCACGAATAT
Source organism: Cnaphalocrocis medinalis (assembly GCA_014851415.1). Lineage (NCBI taxonomy): Eukaryota > Metazoa > Arthropoda > Insecta > Lepidoptera > Crambidae > Cnaphalocrocis > Cnaphalocrocis medinalis. Next base: position 2,881,721 of record CM026283.1, read on the forward strand.
TTCAGATTTTAGTCGTTTTTACTTTCGCATTTTGTTTTAATTTTTAAGTTGATTATGCACTTAAAAAACAGCGGATGAGATTCGAACCCACAATAATTTCTCAAACCGAGAAAAATACTCACTGCATTCCATTATTTACTTCCTGTAGATTCCTAAAGTGAAGTTAGAACTGGATGACACTCAAAAACCGTAAGGATAAAGATTGCCAAGAGGAGAGGAGCTGCTATGAAAAACTTTTAAACACATCGTTGTCACTCAAGACCTGGCTCCATCCTTTTTTTTAAAATACTCCATCCTGTTGTTAATATCGATAACAACGATAGCATTGTTCTAGGTAAAACTAAACTTGTCGTCGTGCCACTTAGCATTCGAAAATCCAGCAAACGTAACCCACGGAAACAACAACTGCAGTTTTCGCGATACTTTTTGAGCAAACCTCGATGTTGCTTCTTGCTGATATGCATATACGTATATGTACATTAACATGACTAATGATGAAGAGGTCTCAGTCACTGACCTGCATTATCCAGGGCTTGATATTTGTAACAGTGGGACCATCGTTAAGGAAAGAAAATAAGCTAATCAAGGATGGTCTACATACTAATTTGCAGTAATATTTTCCACTGAGGTACACCTCAGTCAAGAGGTACGTTCTAGAGGTACACCTCTTGACTGATGGTGAAGAGGTATCAGTCTCCGAAATGCGTCATCCAGGACTTGATATTTGTCATAGTGGAACCATCGCTAAGGAAAGTAAATAAACTACTCAAGGATGTCTACATACTAATTTGAAGTAATATTTTGCACTGACTGATAATATTAGTTGTGTGTAAAGTGTCTGAATGAATAAATTGTTTGGATAAGTTTAATTGTTGGGTGCAGTAAAGTGATATAAGCAGTATTTAGTTGAGTATTTTATTTAGAAAATTCCTTCAATACTTTTTCTCGAAATTTATATAAAATATTAATACTCGCAGTACGTAAATGTGAAATGGTCTGTAATAGATGAGAATGATAATGAACCCTGAATCACATTACTTTTAACTTTTGTTTGAATCTTTTGCCAGGTATGCAATATGAGATCATCCAGTCAAAACGTGGGAAGGACTTGATACTCCTTGATGGATACACATTCCGCAAGATGCGGAAGGACTCCTGGTTGTGTTCCATGGATAAGAACTGCAAAGCGAAACTGAAGCTCGATGAGAACGGAAGCATTGTGTTTGTGAACAATGTGCATATCCACTCGCGAGCCTATTTCTTCACCACCAGTTCTGGAACACGTATTAGAATTTACTAGTCTACATGTATTCTTTGGTTGCACATAAGTACCATAAGTTGTTTATTTTTTTAAATGAAAATATATTTACTGCCAGAAACTGAACACCACACGAAGGAAAGCCAGTTCTGTGTAATAGAATGGTATGTTTAAAGTTGTATTCTTCCTTTTCTATTTCATTTTAGTTTTGATTAATTAATTCATCATCATCATCACATCAGCCAATAGACGTCCACTGCTAGACATAGGCCTCCCCCAAAGTTCTTTACACAGATCGGCCCTGTGCCACCTGCATTCAAGGGACTCCCGCGACCTTCACCAGATCATTGGTCCACCTGGTGGGAGGCCTACCACGGCTGCAGCCTCCTGCACGCCGCCTCCACTCAAGGACCTTTCCACCCCAACGGCCGTCTTTTCTCCTCGCAATGTGCTCTGCCCATTGCCACTTGAGCTTAATTAATTTGGTGTATTAAATATGATTATAAATAATATGTTACTAATTCTTGAGCCAGTTCAGTTTAGTTTATAGGGTTGTTATTGCACATTTCTCATTGTACAAGTAGAAGTTTGAAAAAATGTTCTATTTATAGTAATTGTTACAAATTTTGGCAGAATGGAAATATGAGATCGTCAAATCAATTCGCGGGAAAGACCTGATACTGTTAGACGGGTACACATTCCGTAACACGTATGCTTGGAAAAACCTGTGGCTGTGCTCGAACAAGAACTGTAAAGCGAGGCTGAAGGTGGACGTGGAAGGAAATATCACATATCTATACAATGAGCATATTCATTCTCGCGTAAACTACTTTACCACCAGTTCAGGACAAATCGTTAGAATTTAATCTTGCAATGTGGTCGGTCCGTAATGTTTAGGTAATAATGTATATAAATGTATAATGTTCAATTCAAATGTTTTATTTCAAGTCAAGACTGTTATTCCCTTATTCATTCTTTCGGATCTTATTCACATATTCATTTAATATCTGATTTACAACCCGGGAATAATCTAATTGTACTGTACCCGAGGTTATCTCTTAATTTTAAAAACGTTACGTTACGTTTTAAAACCGATTTCTACCGAAACGGAAACGAGAGGTATGTCAAAACAACCAAATTTCAATAATTACTTTAAACTAATATCTATACATAGTGTTATCGCCTTGTCGCGCATAGGTGTCAAACGGCATAAATGAAAGGTTCATCACAAATCTAACCAAAATTTCTGCTTTCAGGACCAGCACAGCACCCGATAATGCCATCAACTATACCATACGACTTAATGGAATCACAAAAAGGAAGGAATCTACTGCTAATCGACGGATACACCTACTCTATGAGCAGAAATACCTACTGGGTTTGCTCCACTAGCAAACCCAAATGTCAGGCAAAGATTAAGTTGGATCAAGACGGTGCAGGTTCTCTACTGTGTTAGTGAACATAGCCATCCGGCTAAGTATTTGAAAACTGACACAGGGTATTATTATATTGGTGGAACAAATATGTCAAGAAACCAGCGTTACTCTTAAAGAAGTATACGCCATTTTTGAAAGATTACAAAATACCACTATAACGATAAATTTTAAGTATACATTTTTTGAAGATTCTAGTCAATAAGTTACACTCCCGCATTTCAATGTGCGATTCCCAGTTGCGTCCAAAGCAGTTGTTTTGGAACCCTGGATTCGTTTGAACCAGGATTTGGTGACGAACACTCCAAAATCTTGAGAAGTTATAGACAGAACAAAGTAAAAATTTCCTTCGAATTGAATGTTGAAGCGAATGTCGTTACTACTGCATTGCATACAATGCAACGGTAGCTGTGTTCTGTAATATTGGACTCTTCATGTGTTAAGTAGTTATACTAAAAGTTATTAAGCTTCAAAAACTTATTTTCTATATCTATACACTTTTAAACTATATAGTCAGTAAGTTTCTAAGATGTTCAGCAAAATTGTTAAAAGAAACCTCTTAGTGATAGTAAACTAAGAAATTGTTAACGAAATTAGCGAAAAAGGGAGCGGGATGAACCATGGTGCTAGAGACCCTCAGACCATGTGGTAGGAAAAGTTTACAATGCAAAAAGTACATAGATGTGTCGAGATGATGAGAACAGCAGGAGTAAAGCAGATTTTCTAAGGGGTATATAGACTGCATAAAACGTAAACCCGTACGGTTGAGGGAGGTTAAGAAAAAGAAGAACAGATAATTGCTTGCTGGAATAATAAATGCCCCGGTAGCATTGTTATGTTATATTGGTGGAAAATGCTTTAATGTTGTGGTAACTTACCTATTTATTCAAAGTTTTAGATCAGATCTATACCTGTAAGACTATTTAGTCCATAAGTTTATATCTAAGCAAATTTGACTGCCTACGAGCCTAAAGCCAGTTACAGGGTTACCCAATTACAGGGTTGAAACAAATGCGTAGCTGAATTCTGGTGTACTGTTAGAAGATTCTTAAGTCTATCTATATATTCAGTGGTTTTAGTGATAGTTCGTTTCAGATCAGATATTTATTGTCAAATACAATATATTATTTTAAGACTATTTTGACCATAAGTTTCTATCTAAGCATGTTTGATTATAGAATTGGTAAAGTGATCGTAAATTAAATAACAAGAAGTTTGTATTTAGCAAATCGTGTACTGGACCAAAAAGGGCTTGAGATTAGAAGTGGTAGAGAAATCTTGTGACAGGCGACCCTTTAATGAATGATGCAGATGCGTTACGACGACGACAATTAGAAAACTGTAGAAGTAATTGTAGTCGTCCAAAATCGAGAGAGGTATGTTAGACTGAACCAGCCCTAGACTCAGTTACAGGGTCACTCATCTATAGGGTTGAAATGGATGTAGCGGTAGTGAATTGTGGTGCGAAGTTGGAAAATTATTAAATTTCTATTTATCTATTAAGTAGTTACAATATGTAGTAATAGGTATAAAAACTTTCAGATCAGATATTTACTGTGTCATATCTATATTATTGTAAGACTTTGTAGTTGATAAGTATTCATGGCAGCATATTGATGTTCTATTCAGATATCACTGTTAGACTAACTTCTACATCAGTTGCTCAGCATTATTGGTGGTAGAAACCTATATTTAGTAATTGGTAGGTAGGTAGAAACTCTAAGGAATTATTAACGAAATTTGCTGAAGAGGAAGCGGGCAGGCCACGGTGCAAGAACGTCTCTTTCTTAGCGCTGGTGGTTGTGAGAGAGTGTAGCAGAAAATTTAGTCAATGAAATATAGTCATCGTCATCACATCTATATGATGTGTTGACGATGACTAATATAGTAATAGCAGGAGTGAAGTAGTGTTCTTGAGAGATAAAGACTACAGAAGAAAAAGACTAAGAAACGGAGGAAATTATGTATGGAACAAATGGAGGAAGAAAGAATGAAGATAAAAAAACGAATGTAGCGATACCAGTTTTCTGTTATAATGTTGGAAGATACTTAAATGTCTATCTATCTATTCAGTCAGTGGTCGTAGTAATAGTTACCAGGTTTCAGATCAGATATTCACTGTACAATTCATAATTTTAAGATTTTGTAGTCAATAAGTTTCTTTCTCAATTCAATCAATCTATTCAGTAGTAGTAATCCCAAATAATCACATCGTAAATTAGCTGAAGGGAATTGCGTTGTGGAGTCAGAAAAGGCGTGGTTTGAAGCGCTGGTGGAATGTATGCCTTGAGGCATGAAACGCTCTTAAGGACTCGATCCTTGTTAGTGTTACCAACTGGTAACACAGGTTACAGTCCTGTCTGAGTAGATGCGTTAGAACGCGAATCGATCAGGAGAGAGAATTGAAGATCGTGAGAGAGATAGACTGACAGAAGCGTACAGATGTATTTAATTTATCATGAAGAAGGAGCTACAATGGGCGTACCCAAAATTTTACCAAAAAAAGGAGGGGTAAGAGATCGGAAGGAGAGGGGTAAGCATAAACCGTAATTCATAAAGTATAAAAAATCTCGGAACATAAAAGTGAGTCTCGTAACTGTAAAATGGGAAGACATAGATTTTTATTTTTTATATTAGATTTGGATCAGAATTTTGATTCTAATACCAAAACTTGCAATTAAGCCAGGGCAGGGTAGACAGTGGGATATGCATTTAACGTCCTTCCCATTTGTGGGTACGCCCAAGTGGTGGCATCGTTCTATTATTCTTATAATTAAGAGATTTATAATGTTATAATTGTTAAGTTTCAAATTATATATTTTCTGTGCGATACCTATCGCTTTTACATTTAGCTCTATTTATAACTTTTACTCAAACTGGTATTTAAAACATAGAGCTTACGATAGCTTTATTTACTGATCTGTTTATCCGTCTAATAGTTATTATACTAATCAATTAATATGTGTATGTTTATTTCAAAGACTTAATGTAGTAGAAATAAATACAAGTTTTGAATTTATTAAAATTATTAGATGTTTAGGTATTTATTTTATTGCAACATCGTTTTGGGTGAGGTTTATCTGAAGTGAAAAGGGAAAAATCAAAAACTCTACACTCACCTAGGTATTGAGCGGAGTTCGTGTTAGAACTGTATGAATCACTTTGAAGCTATACTCGTACAGAGTTTGCGTCAGAAACTGTATGAATTTGACACCATACAATTCTGACGCGAACTCCGCTCAATAGTGAGTATAGAGTTTTTGAATTTAATCATCTGTTGACTGTACTAGTAAATGTACTACGAAGTAGATAAAGAAAATATATTTTATTCAGATTAATTATTATATTTTTTTTGTGTTAGTAAAGGAGGGGGTTCTGATAAAGCGATAAAACCATCATCGGATTATACAGGTAATAAAGATGGTGGACTGAGTGTTTATTGATTATTGATTATATTTTTTTGATTTTTAATACAGACATCCCCTACGAGGTGGTAAGGTCTCAGAGAGGCCGAATGCTGCTCTTGGTGGATGGGTATACATTCAGTCAGATCAACTGCCAGACGAATTGGGTGTGCTCCCGTAAACTGCCAGACTGCAAGGCCAAACTGCGGATGCGGGGCGATCGGATAGTCCACATAAACAACGTTCACACCCACCCTGCCAGGAAGTATGTCAAGAGTTCGTGTGGACTGATAAGAGTTTAACACAATCTATGTTATGTTAGTAGACGTAAATTTATACTTTTTTTCGTATTATAAAATATGTTACTAACTAACAGTCACAGGACTGTATACAACATTTATTCTACGGCTTTTAAAAATTAAAAATAAAACAATGTCAAAAAACAGAATGTTACATAAGTATTTTGGAGATTTTTTATGTTTTAAAGATAATCCTGTAAAGAGGGGTGAGAGTGACAGACTCAATGGACACTTTGTCTGTTCTTTTGTGCCTGCCATTCTCATATTTGGATCTCACGGCCGCTTACCATCAGGCGGAGTGGGGTCATCTTGGTTGGGTCTCAATATAAAAAAAATATGTATCCTCCAATGTTATTGAAATTATATGATTATATTTATATGAATGAAATCTCCCAAGCGCATACTCATCTTTTAACAAAATATCGAAATCATAGGTTAGCCTTAAAAACTATGTCTGAAATTTCACATTATTGCGCGTTATGTTTAAAATATTAACTGTGTTCGGTAGGTATAATTCAATCTCTAGTAACTTTAAAAATGTCTTTGTCCAGGAGAAATCCCGTATGGAATAGTGAAATCTCAAAGGGGGAAGTATATGCTTCTCATTGGCGGATACACGTTCAGTCAAAACCTCAGCAACCCTAGCGTCTGGGCGTGTTCGACCAAGAAGTCCGGTTGCAAAGCCAAGGCTCGCACGGACGCCAATGGGAAAGTCGTCAGCGTATACAATGAGCACTCACACCCTTCGAAGAAATACATGAAGATGAGTGATGGAAGCTTTACTCGTATTAGGGTTACACAACCATACATCATCCAAGCGTCTGGGCCTGTTCAAGCAGCTTGCTCGCATGGAGTTGCAAGATAATGTTTCCTTAAATTATTCAAGTTAAATGACTCAAGTAGTTCTTAAAAGTCGTGGTACGGTGATGTCAGGCAATTTTGGTGTATGTGTTGTCAAATAGTATGTGTGTAAATTTTATTCTGAATCATTTGTTTAATCTACTTACAGAGATTAGCTAAATTATTTTCGAAGAGTTCTTCCTCGTATCTATACTGCTCCAGCTATTTCCTCAGGACCTAAGTCTTTTCCTATTGTAAAGTTCTGCTAAATTTAAGTTTAGCAAAAGTATTTTGTTGTAAAAGCTAATTAATAGAAATGACGCTTTGCAATTATAATTTAATATCATGTGAAAAAAATGATCAAGCGGTTACCTGTCTACCTACCCTTTGCCGCAATGAAGTCGGGCCAAAAATAGCAAAAAAAAACGTTTTATCATATTTTAAATGTTAATGTTGTGTAGGTGATCCGCCTGCTCGTCTGCTACCTATCACATTTAAAAAAAAAAACTATGTCTGTAATAAAACTCTTGCAATTAAATACAATTGGTTTTACATACAAATATATTCAATTTTGGCCGCTTAAATCGTCTTAATAGGTACCCACAAATGGGGCGCGCCATACTTTGGACCCCTTATTACTAAACGCAGAATAAAGTAGGCGTATAAAGTTTACCCCCTATGGTTTGAGGCCCTCGATATGTATATTGCGTGGGCTTGAAAAGTGTGTGAAGTGACAGTCTGTTATGAAATTAATGAAAATGATTTTTCGGATAAGTTCAAAAAACGAATAAAAGATGGAGTAGAGGCGTCTATCACACAGACGCCGCAGAGATCAGGACAACAGCCACTGTCGCCAATGACGTAACGATTGCACTAACCGCCCCGCGCGTGACGACATCATTCCGAAAATAGTATAAACGTTGATATGCTTGTTACAGATGATGTTAAATTCATAAAGATAGACGTTAACAAGCGTTTGTTGATGGCTAACAAGTATACTTTTGGCAAGTACGCCTACCGGCGTTATTGCTGTTCCAAAAAGGTGAAGGGCTGCAAGGCGAAGATCCTCCTGAATGATGACGAGACCGTTGTGTTACAGCACTCCAGGGAACATAACCACGAACCGCCAGTGTACCAAGTTACATCCGATGGATTCTATATTAAAATTAAAAGTTGATAGTGCAATTGTGTAGTTAGAACACGCAACGCATTTTTAAAGTGGCCAATCTAGAGTTTATAATATTCTTGATACATAAATACATAATACAATAAAACGTGATCATGCCGAACCCTTGTGAAGAGGTTTTATTTGACATAGAGAGACTGGCTATGCTCTGGAAGGCACATTGTAATCGCTGGCATTGCTGGATCCTTAATACATACCCATCAGCTCAGCTTATTTTTCCTGCTGTAGGAAGAAAGGACCATGGGTTGGTGGCGGGATTCGGCCCAACAGCGGCTAAACCTGGAACGCAGCTTCTTTAAGGACGATCAGGTGTGAAGCAGTCTCCAAATTTTTATGCCAATATTGGATACTCGAAGGTATCGCTATCTTTCTAGCTGCAGTTGCCTGAAAAGGGTGGGTGACTGGTCAAACTGGCACAAAACAGAGAGGCTAGACGCTTTTTTTATGTCAGAGACCACGATCCGGGTCGCTGAGCCAGTGAAATAGTAGTACCTAACTAACTAGTAGTCATGACTTGAGATTTAGTAGACAAGAAATTTCAAAGCCAAAAAGGTATTATGTCTCAATTTTTGTTCCAGATGATATTAAATTCATAAATATAGACAATAATAAGCGATTGATAATGGCCAATAAGTACACTTTCGGGAATAATGCTCCCAGGCGCTGGTACTGCTCCAAGAGGCTGAAGGGATGCAAAGCGAAGATCTTCCTCAACGAAGACGAGACCAAAGTCGTGGTCTACTCCGGAGATCATAACCACGAACCACCGGTTTACAAAGTGACGGCAGATGGATTCTATATTAAAATTAAAAGCTAAACTTCATGGTACGAGTATAATTATGTTTTTTTTATAGTTACGTTTCCAGAGTACCTAGTCGTCAAACCTACTTGTATTTTGAAATGTACTGTACCTATAGTCTATCGCTAATAAAAAGGAATAAACGCTCACTCTAAATCTATCAAATGCGCGTGTGGTATAATTATAGTTACTATCGCTAACTGGTTGCGGTGCAAACATTTCAACGGCATTCACATAGGTACAATAGTGAAATGCAGAGTAATTGAGTAATCTCACTATGTTTATGGTGTGCCGCCAGGACCTTAAACACTGGGTTTTTCATTTTGATAAGAAACTTTAAAATAAAAACTAATAATTGTAATGATACTTTTGTAGTCTTTTATTCATTTTATCATTTATTTTTATAATTTTATTCGTCATTACTGTTCGCGGTTTCTTTCTTATTGACGACTAAGTCTTTTCTCATTGACGACGCATTATTTCTTAATGACCAATACCTTACTTTTTACTGACTACATATTATTTCTCCCAGAGTTCAGCTTCATCCGTGGCGACATGAGGTCTAAAAACGAGATGCTCCTCTTCGGCGGGTACACCTTCTCCCAGCAGCACAGCAGGAGGCATTGGTACTGCTCCAAGAAGAAGACCGGTTGTAAGGCCAGGGTCCGAATGTCAGATACCAGCGAGATTATATACAGCTACAATGTACATACACATCCACCCCCAAATGTGACGTATTATGTACCATAAGACAGTATTTTTAGGTGTATCTGATCTCAGCGTGATATTCTCTATTGCATGCGTCTTACGCCGGCTCCAGGCTCTCGCGAGGCGATTCTCGCCACGATCCTAACCAAGACTCACGTGTGGAAGCTGTAAGAGTGTCAGCTATCCACACTCTCGAAAGTGTGGTAGATTCTCGCTTTGATAAACCGACACCAATCGGAGCAACAGCGAGGCGAGCTGAGGATAGACAAGGAGGCACGAACGTCCGTCCTCCTTGCACTCGCGTTCCCTCGTGTAGCCTCGTAGAGTCTGGGTGGGGCATAAAGTTGTCCTTCTAGATCCCGAGGTATGCTTGGACTCGGTTAGTAGTACCAGCAGTACTCTAGGTTTTGTTGAGTCTGGTAAATACAATAAAGCGACTGCTGTCTCACCTTCGTAACTTTAAAACAGGGGAACCACACCTACTGATTTGTAATAGTGACTTGAAAGCTACGATTATAAAGTGTAAGCAATTTTATTTAGATTACATTTTATAAATAATAGTAGCGATTCATGTTTTATATTCTTTATTTAATTTATCTTTATATAATAATCTTATATATATATATTTATTAAAATAATATTTATACTAATTTTAGGGAGTGCCATTTCATATAAGTACATTAGATATTAAAGTAAACTATCAAATGAGTGATATTTAATAAATAATAAATGAATCAATTTAGAAATTCATTAGTTTTTACTTATTTTATTATACCTACTGTGGATGTAGGTAGGTACTTAGTTTCCTCATATTATTGGTTTTCTTTTGGTGTTTTTATACTTATTCTATTTTACATGCAAATATTTTTTCAGGGGACGTGAAATTCATCTACTTATCAAACAATAGACGTTTACTAATGTCGGGAAAGTATACATTCGCACAAACGTACCCAGGATATTGGTACTGCTCGAAGAAGGCGAAGGGCTGCAGGGCCCGGTTCACACTCAACCGTGATGAGACCAGGGTGATGTCCTGCCGGCAGGACCACAATCATGACCCGCCTGTGTATGCGCAGACTTCAGATGGAACTTATACGAAAATATTGAGCTAAGTGTAAATAGTTTCATTACAGTACCCAAGACACTTTCCCAATATACAAGATGTATCTGTGGACATTGACATTCCTTTAACCACGTGTTCTATCAACTATTCTGAACATCATTTGTTCAACAATTTTTCGAAATTCATCGAAGATTTTTCCGACTCCCCATACAAAATGGCCAAGCTATGAGACCAACTTTGTATGGAAAAATGAAATATTATAATGCGAATTTTCCAAAGTCATAAAACAAATCTTGTCCAGAATGGTTGGTAGAACACGTGGTTGTTACACAATGTCAATGTTAACAGATACACCCTGTTTTAATGGTGGTATGGTAATAGCTCAAGTAGCCCACTCTTCCCCATTATATACCTATACTTATAAGAAAGATCGGCTACTTTGCTCAATTTCTCAAAAATCATGAAAAATCTCATTTACTTTACAGGTGATATACAATTCATATATCTATCGGACACGAGACGTTTACTGATGGCTAACAAGTACACGTTCGCGCAGACGCAGCCAGGGTACTGGTACTGCTCCAAGAAGTCCAAGGGGTGCAAGGCGAGGGTATCAATAAACCCAAAAAGTGACATGTTGTTATCTGCACACCTGGACCACGATCATAAACCACCTGTCTATATGAAGATGCAGGACGGATATTATAAAAAGATCCGTAGTTAAATTTTTGACCATAGGTAACAGTCGAGAAAGGTCCCGGCAGATCGAAAAATGGCCTATCAAGAAGTTTTTCAAACTGTGTCTGAAAAACCAGCTTTATTTGGTTACTGTGTAGGTATGACATTAAAATTTGATGTAATACCTGTTTTGATTGGTTTGATATGATGATCTTTTCCTTTCCTTTTTATGTATTAGATTCTGATGATAGATGGACAGAGAGATTACCTGAATCATCAGCACAGTTGTTGCGCCTACTTGATGGTAAGAGCGACCACTCGGGAGTCGGCATGGATCATCACTTTCAATGTTCATCATAATTTGCGACTTAATTATAATTTAGTACCTATTTCCGCTAATAGGCTAATATTCTACCCAGATCCCCCCACCATCCCCCCAATCCAAATTTTTCTATCCAAGTATCGCTCAAAAATATTTTCCTTCCAATTAATTGTCCTCCTGTGAATGTAAAAAACCAAATTTGGTGAAATGCCGTCAATCTCTCCATCCCTTAAACTATCGGATGGAGAATTACAAAGACAATTTTTTCTTCCTTTCATCTATGTAGTTTTACCAACACAAAATTTTGAATTCTTTACGTTTTCTCATTTCCATCCAGATGACGTGAGATTCATACAACTGTCAGAGACCAAACGACTGCTGATGGCCAACAAGTTCACCTTCGCACAGACTTCAGCCCGTCACTGGTACTGCTCCAAGAAGTCTAAGGGTTGCAAAGCGAGGATCTTCCTCAACCAAGATGAGAGCGAGGTCGTTTTCAGCAGTCATGACCATAACCATGATCCGCCTGTTTATATGTTGACACAGTCAGGGTACTACCAAAAAATTACGAGCTAAATTGTCCTAGCTAGAATAGAATGACGATGACGAGGACTGGTGGGGCGAAGAAATCATGGATACGCAAGCTTCACAAATGGATGGAGTGATGTGGCTGCCTTGCAAGGGACCAACTCCACTTCGAAACAATCTTATAGATATTAAGATCAGAACTTTACCAATCAAGATGTAAGCTTAGTTGATGAAAGATGTCGAAGTCTTCAGAAGTCCTACTAATTTCGTTCCACCTGTTTAAAAGCACTTAAGAAGTTATTGATTGATAAAATGCATGCGAAGAAAGAAATAATCAGGGTTTGTGGTAAAATAGTAAAATTAATTCGACCATTAAAATCGTCAGTTCACGAATATGCATTTCTTTTGTTAATTATTTTATAAGTTCATCAAGATCGAGGTGATGCTGGAAAATTCATAAAATTTAAATAAATAATGCACTTAAAAGAATTCTCGATGCATTATTATTTACTTAGAAAAAAAATAAAAAAAATGCTAAGTTTAAAAAGTAAAATACTAATTTCTGTTTAGGTATTAAATAAACAATTCGGTGCATGGATCTGATGTTTCTGTCGGATTTCTATAGGAATGAAAAATATGACGTGTGGTATTGTCTCAATTGACCATTGCAGTCCAGCCGGTAGCGACCCCTCGCGGCAAAGTCATCTACTACGGCGGCTACACGTTCTCCTTCATCAACCATAGGAGCAAGCAGCTCAGATGCTCCAAAAGGCTCAGGGGGAAGTGCATGGCGAGGATCATCATCGACGACGACGGCAACATCATCTACGTGGACTCGAACCACAATCATCCCCCACCTGAGACGTCTTATACAAACATGTCTACATCTATTATCATTTCTGAGGACTTATTTCCGAGTAAAGATGGTCATAACGGTGGTTCTCTGAATGTGCCATTTTAATAGGCACCATCAACTTAATTTTTATACTAGAGGTTATTGAGCAAGCGAGTCACCTAGCAAGTAATTACCGCCGTCCAACATTGTGAGATCAGAGAGGACGCTGATGTGTCGCCTTTTAAAAATACTTATTTCCTTAATGTGTTTTAGCATTTTTTTAAAGTACAGGTAGCCACAGTGTGGTACTTACCATCGATTAATTAGTCATACTTAATATTTGCATTGGACACTGTCATGGTAAACAGTATTACCTACATACCTTTAATCCGATCATATCTTAGCTTCGAGCTTCTTATGATTGCATAACATGTCATAATTATTATACTCGTATACCAAAGAACAAAACACTGTGTAAACAAGTGCAGCAAATAAATATTTTTAAGAATTTTATTATTTTAACGACTTAGGTTAAGCTAAAATATTTTCATTAATTCTAAATTTAAATATTGTGACTGCATTTATTTTGGAGTAAAAATAATAACTTCTTTTAAATTTAATAGCGTATTTTTTTATGTGGCGGATTTTCGTTTCGATTATTCACATTTCAACAACTATGCCGTTTGCATTCCTAAGGAAAGCGGCCTCTTCCATTGTACTCTATCGGAGTATGGTTCATCTAAAATTATGATCTCTAAACCAAACTCTAACGTTTCAATTCAATTCAATTCATTTATTGTCAATCATATGAGGAGGGAATTTCAGTCTGCTCTGCCGTCTGCTAAATTCATAGGTGGAGTTTGATGAGGTAATTTTAATACTTTTGACTTTCCCTTATTCTTGCAGACTATATCCAAAACTTGCCGCTGACTCGTGGACGCAGCGTTCATGATGTACCAAGGTTACACCTTCTCTTACTGTTCCACGAAGCGCCTGAGGTGCTCCAGATACCTTCGCGGTGGGTGCCAGGTTCGAATAGCCGTTGATGACTCCGGCAAGGTTACACAAGTTTTATGCACTCATAATCATAAACCGCCCTTGTATCATCAGAGCAGGGCAGGAGGGATTTTCCATAAGATAAAATAAGATCTTTCTTTAATCATAACCTTTTTACATCCATATAATCCTAATATAACAATAATTTCCTCAGTGAGTGTATGTAATGTCCTTTGATTAAGCGGACTACTAATGACTATACGAAAATCATGGAGCCTCATTAAAAAAACCTGTTCTGATCAATAAAAAACAATATCTATTTTTATCTTAATCTTTAAATCAGTTCTCCTTTTACCCCTATTCATTGCTGATATCAAAAACAAAAAACAAATCGTCACGAACTATTTGTTGAATATTTCCAGATACCCACATAATACCACTGAAGACCTCCAACGGCAAACACTTGTTCATGTTTCGGAATTACACATACTCCTTTAGTAGTGCCTCAAAGAAGTCCCTCAGATGCTCGAGACGGTTTCGAGGGAAATGCGAGGCTCAGCTGAAGGTGGACCCCCAAGGCTACGTGCTGCATATGACAACTGAGCACAACCACGCACCTCCGATTGGTATCATCTCGAGAAATGGACACTTTATTACTTGACAGTTTTACTTAGATCCAAGCCTGTCTTGAGTCTTCTCTGTGAAAAACAGACAAAATTGCAAAATGAACTATATGACTGATTTCTAGAAAGTTCTTGTATTATAGAGTGGCTTCTGTAGACTTGAAATAAAAGTTATTTTTAATTCTGTTATCTCTTGTTTTAATAGCAATTAAAAATACAATGTCTAAATAGCGCGCCAAAACGCAGGATTGCAAGGGTAAATATCAAACAACCCCTTACCCTCTACAAAACTTAACCCTTTTACAAAATGGAAATTAAAGTTAGTCGATATTGTCATTTGTATTAAAGTGATAAATAAAAGTGACAGTATCAATTTTACACTAAGACTAACTTTATATAGACCACATTTTGTAATGAGGGTGCACGAGTTTGGTCACTTACAAGTGACAATGGTATTTTACAGGTGTGTCTTGACACTTAAGCATCGTTCAATGCGAAACTTTTTTTTTCAGAAACCCATATTATACCCTTAAGAACGATCAACGGGAAAGCCATATATATGTTCAGAAGTTACACCTACTCATTCTGCAATCCCGCGAGGAGGCTCCTCAAGTGTTCGCGACAATTTCGAGGGAAATGCGAGGCTCAACTCAGGGTCGACCCCCAGGGATACGTGTACGCCGTGTGCAATGAGCACAACCATCCGCCACCGAATGGGATCATCACACCTGATGGACTGTACGTTAAATAGACAAGAGGTATAGACCCCGGCGGTTCATGTTTATCTTTGAAGATACGCCCTACGCTATGGTTGGCGATGTATGCGCTCGAACCGATTGGTCAATCTGTAGCGTTCGTAAGACTGACTGTAGGAGGAAGAAGTTCATCCATTATTTATTCGAATATTAGCTTATTTTATCAGAATTAAGGTACATTTTAGTTCGTTCAATAAAAGAGTGCCGCAAGTACCTAACTATTGCGCTTTGCTGAACATCTAAATTGAAATATTCCTATATCCACATGACATAAATCCGTTTTTCATAGAGCTGTCAAAAGGGACGAAATCTTTCAAAATTAACTAGAATACGCCTAAAAGATATCGCTAATATAAGATCGTCCCAAATAAGAATTCCAAACTAAAGTGAATTTATTTTTAGCTTTTGTAACCTCAGAAGTAGATGCAACATTTTTACATCATTTGACTAAAAACTTTTAGAAATATGTCTAGTCTATAAATACTGTCTGTCGATGAACTATTTACAATTACATATCTATTTACGGTTAATAATGGTATTCAGTTTCATTAAGTCAGATTCAATAATACTTTGACATTTCTTTAGCAACAACGCTAAAATGGCTCCTACTTAAAGACAAATTTGATGTGCAAAGTAAACTTTTTATTTGTTGTGTATATTTAAATCTACAGAATTAATATGTAGTACTTAGTGAAATATGTAAGTGAACTTAATTTTGTTCACTTCTTATGGTCGTTGGTTGTTAAAAGCAAGCAATAGATAGTTAGAATTTATTGCCTAAAATTCGTAACTTAAGAACTAAGTAGATATTACAAAAGTTTTATGTAGAATTTCGGCGATATTATTATGAAAAATGAAAATAGTATGAACTACTTTCTTTTTATTTATGGACAACTTGTGTTGGTTTAAAACAATATCCCTATTTATAAGTTTAGATCACATACCTAACACACATTGTGTTCCTCATGAAGAAGTAATGACACTTGACACAAAACAGCAATAAAATATATTATCTATATGACCACCTACTACTTATTATTCTTCTTAGGTCCGCTTGCGTCCAATGTTGAAGATTTATTTCGCGATAGTTGTTCTTATAGTAAGTTACACCCCTGGTGTTAAGCGCTAATCGGATACCTAGTCCGTTGCTGTCGGTAAGACAGTATAACAATTTAGTTCCGTGTTAACGAATAATTCGAGATTAAAGTACCTACTTAATCCTGACACCCGCAAGTAGACCTTAGCGTGCATATTACACCTCCTCCAATTTGCACGGTCTTTGGCAACCATAGTGGTTAGGTTATTGGCATGTATCAGTTCAGTTCTTACGAAGTTAAGCCTTAGTTTTTTGGATCTGCCCCGTCTACCGGGACTTACCAATGTTTACACAGACCCTGGCTTCCAATTCCTGTGCGGTAGATATATTCATATGACATGAGTTTTCTTCCAATGTTCGTTATTTTCTAGTCATTTTTTCTTTTATTCACAACTAGTAGCCGCCCTTACGTTGTTTCGGAATTGCTATTACTTCTAAACATCACCAATAGATGGCGCTAGGTGACAATTACATTGCACAAGTGGCATCGGGATCCGGGCTCGGGATCGGGCATCCGGATAACCTAAAAGCCTGGTAGTTGTCTATAGAATTTACCTTTTTGTAAATAGTATAGATAGATCATTATTTCGACGTATATCGATAGATATCAGATGCAACTTTATGCACACAAAATATTCTTTCTCAAAAATCGAACGTATCTTTCAGAAACCATACAAAAGTTGCCGACCAGGGAAGGCAAACCTTTAATAATGTACCGTGGATACACGTTCAACATAACCTACCAGGGGAAGAATAAAAGCAATCTGCGGTGCTCGCGGTATGGCCGAGGCAAATGTACTGCGGCCATAGACGTGGACGGAGGTGGGAATGTGCTCCGTGCCAACATAGTCCATAATCACAAACCGCCGAAGTACCATGTCACCATGAATGGGATGTATGTCAGAATACCCTGAGTTATGTCACAAAGATGATCATGTCACACAAATAACGGAAACCTATTAGATAGGTATGTAATGTATATAAAAAGGCGTATTTGGAGAGGCCTATGTCCAGCAGTTTACTGCGTCAAGCTGATGATGAGAAACATGATTTGTGAGATAGTCATTAAAATAAGTTGATTAATTTAAATGTCTTGTTTTATTTTGTAGCCATTTGATTCATTTTGCCCCGATTTCAGTCCATATCTGAACTCTTAAAAAACTATATATTTCTGATGAACCTTGATATTTGTGACATTTTAATATACGTGGTTTTGTTTACGCTATCAAATTGTCTAACTGCCGCACTCAGAAACGTTAATTGAACCTTAATTGTAACTTAAGAACTAAGTAGATATTACAAAAGTTTTATGTAGAATTTCGGCGATATTATTATGAAAAATGAAAATAGTATGAACTACTTTCTTTTATTATGACAACTTGTTTGGTTTAAAACAATATCCCTATTTATAAGTTTAGATCACATACCTAACACACATTGTGTTCCACATGAAAAAGTAATGACACTTGACACAAAGCAGCAATAAATATATTATCTATATGACCACCTACTTATTATTCTTCTTAGGTCCGCTTGCGTCCAATGTTGAAGATTTATTCCGTGATAGTTATTCTCATAGTAACTAATGTAACACCCATGGTGTTAAGCGCTAATCGGACACCGAGTCCGTCGTTGTCTGTAAGACAATTTAACAATTTAGTTCCGTGTTAACGAATAATTCGAGATTAAAGTGCTTAATCCTGACACGCGCAAGTAGACCTTAGCGTGTATATTACACCTCCTCCAATTTGCGCGGTCTTTGGCAACCATAGTGGTTAGGTTATTGGCACGTATCAGTTCTTACGAAGTAAAGCCTTAGTTTTTTGGATCTGCTCCGTCTACCAGGACTTACCAATAGTTGTTGCACAGACCCTAGCTTCCAATTCCTATGCGTTAGATATATTCATTTAACATGAATTTTCTTTCAATGTTCGTTATCTTCCAGTCATTTGTCTCATATTCACAACTAATGGCCCTCCCTTACGTTATTTCTGAATGCTATTTCTAATGCTGCTATTAGTTCTAAACATCACCAATTGTTTCGGTTTTTCGGATGACCTAAAAGACCACTACTAAGTTTTCTATAGAATTTACCTTTTTGTAAATAGTATAGATAGCTCATTATTTCGTTCGACGTATATAGATAGATATCAGATGCAACTTTATGCACACAAAATCTTCTTTCTCCAAAATCTAACGTATCTTTCAGAAACCATACAAAAGTTGCCGACCAGGGATGGCAAACCTTTAATAATGTACCGTGGATACACGTTCAACATAACCTACCAGGGGAAGAATAAAAGCAATCTGCGGTGCTCGAGGTATGGCCGAGGCAAATGTACTGCGGCCATAGACGTGGACGGGGGTGGGAATGTGCTCCGTGCCAACATAGTCCATAATCACAAACCGCCGAAGTACCATGTCACCATGAATGGGATGTATGTCAGAATACCCTGAGTTATGTCACAAAGATGATCATGTCACACAAATAACGGAAACCTATTAGATAGGTATGTAATGTATATAAAAAGGCGTATTTGGAGCGGCCTATGTCCAGCAGTTTACTGCGTCAAGCTGATGATGAGAAACATGATTTGTAAGATAGTCATTAAAATAAGTTGATTAATTTAAATGGCTTGTTTTATTTTGTAGCCATTTGATTCATTTTGCCCCGATTTCAGTCCATATCTGAACTCTTAAAAAACTATATATTTCTGATGAACCTTGATATTTGTGACATTTTAATATACGTGGTTTTGTTTACGCTATCAAATTGTCTAACTGCCGCACTCAGAAACGTTAATTGAACCTTAATTGTCACTTAAGTAAAAACAGTGACCCATGTTATAATAGGCATAAAGACTATCCATAATTAAGATAATGAGCATTAAGTTTAATTGACGTCTCTGAGTGCGTCAGTAACTAGGTCCTTACAGGTGTGACCCCAAAAATAACAATGATAATGTCATAGTAAGTACCTAATACATTTATCATAATTATCATGTTTGCGCCATAATATCTTGATTATATTTTCGTTAGTATATAGCTGTTCACTTATAAAATAATCCCATAAAAAAAAAGTGTTTGTAGTACAGAAACATAAATTTTGTTAATGTTTACAATCTCTGCAGTCCGTTTGTATATTCCTTATTTCATTTGTAAATTGTTTGTTCCTCAGAATATGTAAAGAAGGTGTCGACCAAAGAAGGCAAATCCCTGACGATTTGCGGTGAATATTCTTACGCGTTGTGGTACAAAGCCAAGAGAAAATCTGTGTTCAGATGTTCCCGGTATACACGAGGCCGGTGCGTGGTGATCCTGGAGGTCAATAAGGAGGGGGTGGCCATCCGGACTAGAGGGGTGCATAACCATGATCCTCCGAAGTTCAACATCACGCCAGATGGACTCTATGTCTATGTAGCTCCACCTCGACATAGTATAGACGTTCTGCAGCCGATGGAAGTCCTGACCGTACCGGCGGCTTTTGATGACCAACACTAGTGATGATATGATAAATAAATAAAGATGATATGAAAGATAAATAAATAAATGCGCCAGAGAATCACAACAATCAACCTGATCTCAAACTAGAGCAACCAGGGCTCACAGAAAACCAGCGTGAATTAGCTGTGCTGTGTTTCGCCGATTGAAAAGGTTGAAAGCGCGTTTGTTGCACTCCACTGGTGTTGGAGGTGTACAAGGGCGGCAGCAATTGCTTACCATAAGGTGATCCGCCTGCTCGTTTGCTACCTAGGCCGGTGGAAACTAATAACAAACCATTTTAAGTTTTTAAGCCAGTCATAAATATTGGGTGGGTTAAATTAGATATTACATGGGTGGCCATTTCTAGTCGTGACATATATGTATTCACAAAATTGATATCATCCACAGTAACAACTAACAATCAAATTGATTTGCCTTTAGCTCACTTTTTTCTCGTATGTTACCTTAATATTCCAGATGTCTAAGTGGAGTGTGTACAAACAAGATATAATCGCTCTTAAGTATGTATCAAGTTATGAATGCTGTTTAAAACTTGCTGACATGTTATATTTATTTGTAATACTTTTTAATACCCACTTTAAATAAATAATAAGTCTTAATTCGTTTTTTTATATTACTGTTGCATGGTTAAATAAAATTTAAATAAAATAGAGATTAACTCTATAAGCTTTCAAGCGTAAATCGACTAAACTACCATTATTTTGTCATATTTTTTATTGCAACAAGCACTATATACATTATGGTTGTCCTCCCCCTTCCCTCGTTCAAGATTCTAATTTCAAAAATTGCTAAACCCCTCATACTGCATATCCTCCCTATTTCACTTCTTCAAAGGGTGCATTAACCCTAATAAGTCACACTCCGCTATCTAGCGGATGTTCAAAGCCTAATAGTGCAATGAAAGTAAGTTTCTCCGCTTTTGCTACCATAGGCCAAGTCACTACAAAAGTAATATTTTTTTATGTTATAGGTGGCACACCAGGTTTGTTTTATGTAGACACACTGACACTGTTATCAACGAAGGACGGGAAAAACTTGTTCATGTTTAATAACTACACGTTCTCGCACAGCGGTGTGAGCAAGACCATATTGCGGTGCTCGAGGTACAAAAGAGGGAAGTGCCAAGCACTCCTGAGGCTCGACGAATCAGGCCAGGTGCTGGCGAGAGTCGAGGACCACAATCATGAACCACCTAACTACTATATCACTGCGGATGGATATTATCAATTGAGAAGAGCTTAAACTTTCAACATTTTTAAAGATTAGTTACTTCATGTGGAAATATCTGATGCGGTTGTTATTTATTATAATGGCTCCTTGGAATTCGGAAAGACTAGTGGTCGCGTCCGCCATATCTGGTGATTAGAGAAAGGGCTCTGAGCGTGTGACGCTTCGTTAAGGGGCTACAATGACCCCTATATATTATATGTATAGCCCCTTAAGCCACTGACCCCGTAGCAGGAAGATGACATTTCAAATTCTTTAGGTATAGCACTAGAATATTATTTTTTTTATTTGCAAAAATGTAGGACATAATATACAGATGTTATACATACAAATTAATGTTGGGAAGTGCTTTGTCACATTTACCCCTTCATGTCATGCAAATTAATTGTTCATGTCTACTTATTTATAAAATTTATTTATTATATGATTATGATGATTAACCACATAAGTAACATACATAATATATGTGGAAATTTCTGGTAAACCTAAAATCAAACCCTTTTGTTTCTTTACAGACTTTATTAAAAACGATATAATCAGATCTTTTTGTTTATTTAAAGCCTTTTAAGTAAATAAAGCTAACGTACAACCTGCTACTAACATCAAAGATGCATCAGGGCTTTACACAGATCACGAAGCCCAAATATCGATGTACAAGCTTCTAATATCAAAAATAGTTGAGTTGTCATGAGCCTGAGTTGTCATGAGCCTGAGTTGTCATGAGCCTGAGTTGTCATAGTTTTAATTTTATTTTTAGATAAGTTGAAACTGTTATCAACTAATGATGGGAAGAACTTGTATATGTTCAATAACTACACGTTCTCAAAATGCGGCAAGACTATACTGCGGTGCTCGAGGTACAAGCGAGGAAAGTGCCAAGCTCTACTGAGGCTCGACCCATCGGGCAAGGTGTTGTTGAAATTAGAGGATCACAATCATGGACCACCGGACTACCATATCACTAAGGAGGGATATTTTGTAATGCTAAGTTCTAATACGTTACGTTAACTCATGTAATCATGTTTGATTGTTCACCTATACTGTAAATAATAACTGAAGTAGCAGTGGGCTGGTCACATTAGCCGCAGAACTGACAACCGTTGGAGCCATTAAGTCCTTGAGTGGAGACCGCGACTCGGCAAACGTAGTGTTGGACGCCCTGCTACAAGATGGGATGACGACATTCGAAGGCTGGCTGGAGTGAGCTGGATGAGAGTGGCCGAAAATCGGGAGCGGTGGCGTGCATTGGGGGAGACCTATGTCCAGCAGTGGACGAGCGTGGGTTGCTGATGATGATGATGATGATGATGATGACTGTAAATAAATATTTGTTATGAAGAAACTCGCTGACAGAAAAAAGAGGTTTTTATTTAAAACTAATCCTGCCAGTCAATTGAAGAAATATTTTGAAGCCTAAACAAATACGTTTCTGCACTTAATCTTTCTTGACTCGCAGAAGGCTTTTGACTGTGTTATGGATATAACTATTTGGTTAGACCCTGTCCCAAGAGTTATCTTTACGTATGTCGACGTTATCCGAGACATGTACCGCGATTTTGACTCTATTTAGGATCACATTTCGAAACATTAAACTGATGAGAGTGCACCAAGGTTCCGTCCTTAGTCCATTTTTGTTCACAGTGTAGACATTCTGTTAGACAAGGAAAACCACATTTGCATCACGATCATTAACCAGCAGTCACACTATTATGTTATCTTTTGATATTTGCTAGTCAAGTACACGTCAACCTAGTTAGAATATTCAGTTGCTCACCTGAGAATTGAAAAATACGAGCTTAACCGAAACTCGCTGACGTTTCCATCTACGAGTTTCGGTTAAGCTGCTTTTTTTTAAAAGAAAAAGGTTTATATTTGAAAGACCTGGACTTAACACAGTTAATTTATTGATCTCATCATACTTAATTTCAGGCAAGTAACAGTAGGTAGACATTATCAGAATTTTGGCAGTTGGAAGTAGGCATGTTAGCTTTTAGTCTGCGCAGGTTTTCCGTTAATAATTATTTTCACTGAAATAATTTTCGTATGGTTTTAGATACACCAACACTGTTATCAATGAAAGACGGGAAAACCTTGTTCATGTACAATGAATACACGTTTTCATACAGCGGTAGGAGTAGGAACGTATTGCGGTGTTCGAGGTACGTGCGCGGCAAGTGTGAGGCGCTCCTGAGGCTGGATGTGTCGGGCAGGGTGATGGTGTCCCGGGAGAACCACAACCATGAACCACCGGTCTTCCATGTAACCAGGGATGGATATTATCATAGAATCAAATGAGTTCAGAGTTCTCATAATGAACGATTTTATTCGATTACTTAAGGAACTTTTTGCTCTTGATGAACTGAACGTTAGAGGCCTGTTCTGTTTTTTATAAGCAAACTAGTCACTTCGTTCCTTTATAGTAAACAAAATATTGTGAAAAAATACTCATTGTACTTTACTTAATGTATCTATAAAACGTGTATGTAAGTAACCAGTATTTCATTGATATACCTGCCTGTTGCCATTTGATACTTTATTTTCATCTCAAGCTTTTTCATATTTATAAAAGGTTTTTTTGTCCGTCGTTTCGTTATAGTATTATACAAAGTCCCTGGTCTATCTTGTCTGAACTCGGCTCATGGCGTCCATTAGGAGAGGGTAAAAGAATTATGAAATTAAAAAAAATAATATACCTCTATAGTTACACATTCAGTGTATCGAAGAATCTGGTTACTGCAACTTTTTTATTACCAATCCACATGACAGGCTCTTGGTTCGTACCTTTATTGATAGAATAATCTTATGAAATAAAATTAGAATAGAGTCGTCCCGCGTCTGTTAACTGGTAATTGCTACTTAAACATAATATATTCTGGTAAAAGTTACACTGCAAAATTTAAAGTAAGGTGCATCAATTAAATATTGTGTCAGCCAGCCAGTGTATGACGCTATATCAATTTGGTTTCTATTTGGACCAACTCATCGACTTAAAATAAGCTAAAGTGATTACATTCCAGATTATATTCAGCTTTTGCCAATATCAGATAATTTCCGAAACCACGTCATTATGTACCGGAAGCATACTTTCTCCTGGCACGACAAGACGAAGCGGTACCTCCGATGCTCCAAGAGGGTCCAAGGGTGCAAAGTGAGAGCCATAGTGGACCCTGATACTGGGAAGGTCTTACACGTCACTGGGTCTCACGACCATCTGCCACCGGTGTACAGGCAGACTAGTACCGGAGTCTACGTAAAGATGTAAGGGGTGCAATAAAACTATACTTTTTGTAATGCTATGTTCTGGCCAATAATAAAAAAATACGCCATCTCATATTTATAACTGTTTCCATTCTAAGGAGCTCAAGTCCTTAAATTTTGATATCGTTTACTTATGTATAAATCAGCCTAAAAATTGTACATGATATTTCAAAATGTTCAATTGTGTTCCGATAGGGACGTTTTGCAATGAGCGTACTACATTCACCAAACAACTCTGTCGGCGGAGGGTCTCAGCCTGACTTATCAAAGATAAGTGGTATGGAGACGGACTCGATGATAACGTTGCGGAAAAGAAAATTTAAACCTGAGGAATGTAGTTGTGCGGGTGAAATGAAGGGAATGCGGTCTGAAATTACGCGTATGACCGACATATTGGAAAAATATACAACCAGCAATGAATTAATGATAAATAAAATGCAAGAAAATATTACCCACATTACAACTCAACTTATAGAAGTAAAGTCACAAATAAATGAAATTAAATCGTCGACTCATGAAATGGAAAAGGAACAAAATACTATTAAGACCAAAGTCAACACGCTCGAAATCGGACTGAATTCGCTTCAAGCAACTTACGAACACGCCCTCCTTGTAGGAAATATGTCAGTGTCTGAACAATCTAAGACTGATTCTCAAGACAATTTTAATGAAAAAATGTATCGTGAAGTACAAGAACGAGGTGAAAGAGAGAAGAATGTCATATTAATGGGCATACCAGAACAACAATCGACAAATGCTCAGGAAAGAACCTCTAAAGATATGTTAGATGTACTAAATATAACAGCCACTATAGATAAAGATATTGCAAAACCAATAAAGGTCATAAGAATTGGAAAATTTAACCCAGAAAAAGTTCGAAAAGTTAAAGTCTGCTATGAAACCAATATCCCAGCTAAGTTTCTCCTACGGAACAAGAGCAAACTACCAGAACATATAAAAGTTTACTCCGACCAAACTCCCGCACAATATAAATATCTGCAAAAGATAAAGGCTGAATTGGCTCGACGCCAAGCTAGTGGAGAAAGTAATCTGACAATTAAATATATTCAAGGAACGCCCTGTATCACCGAAATCCCACCAAAAAACTAGTAAAGCCTATAAACAATAATCAACCGAATGCGAAGCAAAATAAAATCACTTATCAACTAACCAACAGTTATCAAGAACTACATATAAGCAAATCAAGGTTGACTTTTTTCTACTTGAATGCTCGCAGTATTTGCAAAAAGGGGAAACTGGATGAGTTGGAATGTATCATTAGAGCTATACCGAAAACTGTTCACATTATAATACTTTCCGAAACATGGATTCAGAATGAAAATCAAGCTGCAAGACTGGCTTTACCAAATTACACACACTATTTCAACTTTCGAACAGACACAACAGGGGGTGGAGTATCAGCTTATGTTCATAATAATTTAAAACACAGCCTTTCCGAATCCAGTTACACTGATGGAAATAACTATCTCTGGATAAGACTTCAAAACTATGCACTAGAAATTGGAATAATATATAAACCCGGAGATACAAATTTTCAAAAGTTCATCGAGGTTTACAACTCACAGCTGAATCAAAGACCAAGAACTGTCATCTTCGGCGATTTTAATATTGATTTAAGGACAAGAGACAAATACTCAAGAACATACAAAGAAGTCTTATCTGAAACCGGGCATTTTGTACTCAACAAAATAAGTAAGAAATATCATACGCGTGGCTCCCAAACTAAGAAATCTATCCTTGATCATGTCTGTACTAACCTGAAAAGTAACAGTTTCCACATTGCACTTATTGAATCATCAATGTCTGATCATCGACAAATATATGTGGAACTTAAGGAGATCAAGCCTGTGTCTAAGATTATTCACAAATATGAAGCGATAGATTATAACAAATTGTACAGTGATGCTAATGAGCACGGATTTGAGGAGCTCCGTGATGACTACACAATATTAGAAAATAGAATTAAGAATTATATTCAAAAAAGTAAAATACCCAAAAAGAAAATTCTAAATATGCCCCAGAAGGATTGGATTAACAGTAGCATAATTC
This sequence comes from Cnaphalocrocis medinalis, assembly GCA_014851415.1. Classification (NCBI taxonomy): domain Eukaryota; kingdom Metazoa; phylum Arthropoda; class Insecta; order Lepidoptera; family Crambidae; genus Cnaphalocrocis; species Cnaphalocrocis medinalis. Next base: position 2,908,603 of record CM026283.1, read on the forward strand.
AAGGAATTAACAGAAGAAACAGTCTTTGGGCAGAATTAAAGAAAAATCCGGAAAACGCAAGTACGAAGGAAATGTATTTCACTGCAAAAAACCAAATATGTAAACAAATTAAGGAGACAAAAGAAAACTATTTTTATAAAGAATTTACAAACTGTGCCCATAAACCCAAAAAAATGTGGAACCTAATCAACAACTTAGCCAGTAATAAAATAAAGCAAATTTGTGCTCCTTCAAAACTGATCGTAGACTCAATTGAAATAACTGATGCAAAATTAATAGCTGAAAATTTTAATAAATACTTTTCATCCATAGGCAAACAATTGGCTGATCAAATACCCCGGATTTATCACGATAATTACACAAACGCTTTACCTGAAACTAACTATAATTCAAAACTTGAAACATTAACCCCTTGTAGTCCAGACGAAATTATCAAAATTATAAAAAATTTAGACTCAAACGCTAGTACTGGAATAGATGGCATAAGTACTAAGGCTGTCAAATGTATATCACATCTCATTGCAAACAACTTATCAATATGTTTTAATAAATTGTTGAGTGAAGGAATATTCCCTCAAACGTTAAAGATAGCAAAAGTTATGCCAATATTTAAGTCAGGTCCTAAGACTGAACCTGGAAATTACAGACCAATATCCGTTTTGCCAATAATGTCTAAGATTTTAGAAAAAATCCTATTTAGTCGTTTGGAAGAGTATTTAAATTCTATAAATTTTTTATATGACCATCAATACGGTTTTCGGCCTAAAAGCAACACTCTCTCGTCTACCATTGATTTAGTCACCAAAATTAGAATGAACATCGACAGTAAAAATGTAGTCCTTGGTATATTTATTGACTTGAAAAAGGCTTTTGACACCGTAAGTCATCAACTATTAATTAAAAAACTGGAGAGAATCGGAATTGGGGGCCAAGCACTGAAAATGATCGAATCATACCTTAAAGACAGGTCACAAGTGGTTAAATTCGAAAATGACATCCAAAGTCAAGCCCTACCTGTAACCTGTGGGGTCCCACAAGGATCCATTCTAGGACCATTGTTATTTTTAACCTACATTAATAACCTGCAGGAAATAGGTTTATGCGGAGATGTCACATTATATGCCGACGATACGTGCCTTTTTTACTATGGGTCAAACATACTTGATTTATTTAAAAAAGCACAAAAAGATTTAGACAGACTTTATTCTTGGTTTCAATATAATTTATTAACAGTTAACATATCCAAAACCTGCTACGTAATTTTTAAAGCCAAAAGTAAGCCTTTGCCAACATATCCACAATTAAAAATTGATAATATACCTTTGCAAGAAAAAGACTGTGAAAAATATTTGGGCCTAAGACTGGACAGTCGCCTGTCTTGGAACACACAAATCGAACATGTCCGAACCAAATTAATGTCACTAATGGCATCCCTTAAGAATATCACACGATGTATTCCACGACAAATTCGCTTCACGATATATAATTGTCTTGTCAAGCCGCACCTACTTTATCTGATTGAGGTCTGGGGAAGTGGTCCCAAAACAAAACTTGCTGAGCTACAAATAGCACAAAATAAAATAATCAAGATTCTTTTTCACTATAACTACCTAACATCAACAGCTAAAATATATGAAGAGACTAAAATAATGACTGTAAAGCAATTATACGTTTACTGCACTTGTATTCTCGTCCGTAAAATATTGACAAGCTCACTCCATACTAATCTAACACTGACCAAAGTCAAGCAGGTAAACAAGCGCAGTACACGCCGGGCAAGTTTTATAGTTACGCCAAAGATAAGAACAAATTACGGTAGAAAAATGTTCACGTACGAAGGAGCACAACTTTATAACCTTCTACCGCCAGATATCAAAAGTGAAACTTCTTTTCGATTATTTAAATCAAAACTGGCTGAGTATGTTGTGGAAAGGTATTTTTTGAGTGTTTGAATTGTGTTGTGACTGGTGCTATTTAATCAATGAACGATTCTGTATTTTGGAAGCTTGGACGAAAAAGTATGTCATATTAGTAAGTAAGCTTGTTCTCATGTAAGCGACTGTATTATGTCTTTATGAGAATAAATATCTTTAAACCTAAATGATCAGTCTCAATCGCTCAGTTCTTAATCCCCATGGATTGGAAAGCGGACTTGCGCCAGATCCCTCTTTAGTAGTGTCACTGTGCCATCCATACAATTTATAACGAGGCTTATTGGGGATCCGAAGAACAAAAAAACACTTGCGCTATGTAATCACCGCTCAGCGCCACCTATTGGTTGGTTGGTATAGGTTGGAATAATCATACTATTGTTCCGAAAGACCGAAACGTAGTGAGAGCGTACCTCTAGTACCAAATAAATAGTGTTATGAATAAATACTGATTGATTTCTTTAGCTTCTATTACGTCACTCCTATATCTAAATCTAAATAATATAACTTTTTTCTATACTTACATATAGGCTTGCACCTGTTGATACATAATTGTTGGGCTAGCAAAATTCTTAGCTTCTCTTGGTAATACAACAGAGTCGTTATGCATTATTTCAATTTTCAGATTACGTCTTCATACCTTCGGGGCATAAGAACAAACTACTCATGCTTGGTGGTTTCACTTTTGCCCAGAATCACACGAAGCGTCTTTGGTACTGTTCTCAGAAGCGGAATGGATGTAAAGCAAAGGTTAGGATGGATGAGGTCGACCAGATTGTGTACGCCGACAACCTTCACTGCCACTCACCCCCAGAGTACCACATGACAAGCACGGGCCAGTTTGTCCTCGTGAGGAATTATAAGAAGTAGCTAGAGATTTAGATTTCTATGTATAAAAACGCCCCAAAAAATCTTGAAAATCTCAGGCGAGTCTTTTTGGGACGATTTCCACCTAACCCAATTTAAGCTTGGTGGCAATTCGTCCCATAAATACTCTTCCCAAAATTTCGATTTTTATTGCTGGTTACTGTTCTAGCCTAACGTCACTAATATTTTTTTTGTTTTGTAGAGTTTACTAAATATTACCATCACAAAAATATTGGTTAGTTTAGATCAATGACCAGCAAAAAGTTCTTGAAATTCTGGGACGAGTCTTGTTGGGACGAATTGCCACCTAACCCCAAATTTTTCTACGGATTCCACTCAAGAAGACGCTTGCACCAAGATGGTTCTTGGATCTGATAGCAGGCGACAAATTCTACCCACCACTTCCACTTTAGGTGCACTAATGTGGCTTTTCTCGAAGCCATTTGTGTGGCAGATGGTATCAAATGCACTGGCAGACGTGAAAAAGGTTGTTGGCTTGAACTGGATGGTTGACCTTAATGCCGGAAGCGTGTGCAACACATTAGAAAGACCCGTGTTGCTTTAAATCTCAAAACGGACAATGTTTTATAGTTTCAAAAGTTTTACCACAAATATTTTTTGGACTATTTTGTGATGCAAAAGAACTTCTCGATTGAATCCGTAACTTGTAAATTGTAGGTAAATGAAAAGTGATCTCATTAAATAGTATATCGGAATATTCAAATACGTACTTCATTATTTTCCCAGGTCAAGATGAACTCGTTTATAAAGTTTTTTTTTTACAAAACTTATATTTATTTGCAGATTACATTTTAATACCATATCGACAGATAAAATTCTAATTATTAATGCTAAAAGGGTTTGCCCAAAGCCATAGGTAGTCGACGTTATTAGTATTGTTCGTAGGACCAAGCGATTTGCGAAAAATACCAGGTGCAAAAAATGCATACATCTATTCAAAATATTTTTTCAGACTACATTATGATACCTTCACGACAGAACAAGAAGCTCCTTATGGTTGGTGGTTTTACCTTCAACCAGAACACCCCGAAGCTATGGTACTGCTCCAAGAGGGGGTACGGCTGCATGGCCAGGGTGCGCTTGGATGACCAAAAGAAGATTATCGAGCTTAGGAACCAACATAACCATGAAGCCCCGAAGTACTTTGTCACAAGTACCGGTGAATACGTTGCTTTGTAGAGTTTCAGCAAAAAACAAAAAACTGTTTAGTATCTTTTAAAGTGTGTTTCCATTGATTCGTAAAAAATAAATTTAAGTAATTAAACAACTGTGAAATAAATATATATTTTTGATTCATACCCAATCCTATTGTTTTTTTACCATTGAATTTTTACTTAAGAATATGTCTGTCTGTACTCTATACCGAATGGTAACTTTTGGGAAGCGTTAAGCTGGATTAAAAACTATTGTAAAGTTCATAATATTACCTACTTGTTCAAAACTAAACTTCAAAATACTTAATTTGCTGACTTAGTAGTACTATGTGCACTAAGTCCCACATTTGTATGAATATAAACCAGATTATCAAAATGATTCAGAAACCCTAGTGATTTCAGTGAAGCAATGGGGTATGGGAAAAAAACCAAACATGTCCTAAATCGAAAACCATTTCGAGGCATTTGTCTTTCATACCATATTTTATTGCTTTTAAAATTTAAAAGCATAAGATCAATGATATTTTCAATAAAATCGCGTTTGACCTTCATCTGACCCAAGGTTCAGCAGAATTTTCAGTCATACTGCACTATAGTCGAGCCGTTGTATCATGCCCGATTTGACAACACCTTTCTTTTCAATTTTGCACTTATCCCTGCTATGAGGAACACATTTCGCGAATCATAAAGAACTACTTTTAAATCATAAAGTTCTTTATGATTCGCGAAATGTGTTCCCCATAACAAGGATAAGCGCAAAATCAAAAAAAAGGCATTGTCAAATCGGGCATGATACAACGGCCCGACTATAACAAGATAATATAAATGCTACATTAGGCGACATCTACTGTGATTGACACTTAGTCTATCGGAAGAACCAACGATTGGCGCTAGTTGTAATACAATAAAACCTTACCAACCAGTTGACATTTATTGAAAGGTGATATAAAATTGATTAGAGATACCTCTCTGTTTTTTGTTTTGCCGGAATGTTGTCAAACAGTGATGTAAAATTCCCCCGATTAAAAGGGATTTTGCCCACAAGTAACATTTAACATATAATTTATTTGCCACGATTTGGGGAAAAAAGCACGTGGTAACACTATTAATATGGTGTAGCGCACTTGTGACGTCACAAATACGCTTGAATTTAAAATGTTTAAAAATTAATTAAAACAAAACTACAGTCTTGATTACAAAAATATTCAAATTGATTGCTTAAAATAGTAAAAGGTATTGAAATAAAATATAAAAAAGATACCTAAAAATTAGTTCCTATACCCCATTGCCGGGTGTCCTTGACAGCCGTTATGGCGACTGTACGTACCTACATTAACAACTACTGTACGTACATTCACAGGTTACAAATTAATACCTTCAAGGCAGAAGCATCAGCTTCTCATGATAGCTGGGTTCACTTTTGCTCAGAACAGCCCCAAGCTGTGGTATTGTTCTCAAAAGGGTTACGGTTGTAGAGCAAGGGTTAAAATGGACGATCAGCAGAATATCACCGAAGCAAACAACGTACATTGTCATGAACCTCCGAACTACCATGTCACAAAAGATGGTGAGTACATCCTACTAGGCAATAGATGCAAAAAGTGACGTTTGTCATGTAGATGACCGCCGAAGTAGACATTTTGGTGTCGAATAACAAGGACGTATAAAAGGAGAGAACGGAACATGTCGACCCCAGGGAACCTGGGAACAGGTCACGAGGAAGATTAAATATTAGAGAGAGCAAGAGAGGATCTTAAGATCAGGGTCAGGGTCTTGCAACGGGTATCACTGGGGGATAGGGAATTAAGCGGGACCTTTGCGCCGCAGTTTTGCCATTCAAACTGATTTTGTTATTAACTAAGACATTTTCTTGAAATAAAGTTTTTTGGCGACAAAGTGATCTTTTACTTTTGGGTTTTTTTTTAGACTATAGGCCAACGCTTGACCACAATCTCACCTGGTGGAAAGTGACGATGAGTGATTTCAGTGTTGCTGCCATCACGGAATTCCCCAAAAAGAAAAACATGCCAAACTGAGCCGCTCGCTCGAAACTGATGTAGTGTTGTGTAGTTACTTTATGTAGTTCCACAGTTTATTATTTATTATTTTAATTATAGCAATTTATTAGTACCGACTCTTTTTTCGTCGTACTATTTATTCATTTCTGATGTATTCTTTTAGAGCTCATGTTTATTCCTTCGAGGAAGAAAAAGAAGAATTTGCTCATGCTTCGTGGGTTCACCTTTACTCAGAAAACTTCAATTTTGTGGTATTGCTCTCAGAGGCAGCACGGGTGCAATTGCTGGGTCAAGATAGGTGATGGGAGGATTATCGATGCAAGTATACAGCATTCCCATGAGGCACCCAATTATCACGTTACTAGCACTGGTGAATATGTCCTTGTTAGCAATAGAGGCAAATTTTGACTTGAGTCGATGATAACATTTTTGTAAATAAAGAAATGCGATTTCTTATGGATATTTTTTCAAATAATTAAATAAAAAGTTTAGCCTCTACCTTTAAACGATAAGGCAAATTTCGTGTGACGATGTGCTAATCGGCGCAAACGCAGTACTCAAGTTGGGTGAGCATTCATAGCGTCGACGTTCGTGTTTCTTGTACACTCGAATGTTTGTACAAAATGCATGGTTTTAGGAAAACTGAACTATCCGTGAATGGTAACACTGGAGCGACCCTCGTCAAAACGCCATATGTCTTGTTAGATACTAACAATTTTAAACTGTGTAATATATGGATTTCAGACGGCTCTTTATTAAACTTATGTAGTAGTAGTTGTATAGGCGTTTAGTGCCAATCTTTACCAATAGATGGCGCTTAGCGCATAACACCGCGTAATTGTTTCGTCTTTTCCGATTACTAATAGGCCATATCTTTACCTATGCCATGTATTTATTCATGAATAGTATAGAAATATATATTTTGCAGCATATAAATTTATACCGACGTTGAAGAAGCACCTGCTCATGCTGGGTGGCTACACGTTCGCTCAGCACAGAACCCCCAGGTCCTGGTACTGCTCCCAAAAGTCCATTGGCTGCAAAGCCTGGGTCCGAATGGATGACCAGCAGAAAATCACTGAAGCGAACAACGATCACTGTCACATTCGCCCGATGTACCATATTACGAAATCTGGCGAATATGTTCTTGTTAGAAATAGGAGTTGGAAAAACAAGTAGGCTATGAATGTTAAATAACTTCTGGCTCATGTTTTGGCTATGGCCAAATCTTAACAAGCAGTTCTGAACGAATGAGATATAATATTTTCTCAAAATTCAAAATGGTCTAATTATAAAATGTGAGAAACATTTTTTGCATAACTTTTTCTATCCAATTGCTTTTCAAATTTACATGTCAGAGCAACATGGTCCTTACGGTTATCGTGTTATACAATTTTTGATACAGTTGAATTTTATTGTAGTAGTACCTATGCCAGTATTGCGGAATATTATGTTTTGATTTAGGCTTAAGTCATTTACTGCAGAGTGCAGTAGATCTGGGAATCAACTTTAATATAATCATTAATATAAAGAACTTTTGAGATTTTTGTTTCCTGTAAATAGACCAATAGTGCATTGGGTGTAAGTTGTGTGTGTGCTCATAATACTAGCCATCTATCCAAACGATCCACTCTCGGCCGTGACATCACTTACTCTGACGTAAGATTGCGTCAAAATGATTTGATTGCACTAAATGTAGGTACATATTTGAAATTTTGTCCGCATCTAGAGGCTTGTCAAATGGCTGCCAATTCCAGTGGTTTAATGATCAATTGAGAGCATTGGCCACCGCTGGTAATGTGCTATTGACTTAATACTAAACAAAATCGTGGTGTGGTAAGTATATTACATTGTTGTAAGTTCTATGGTCTTTAAAGTTAATCATTAGTTACAAGATTTGTACCATGTTCACACTAAGTTACACTGTGCGTTTGTAACAGCGTCGAAACATCGGCATTTCAAAATTAGGCATTCCAACCTATTACATTTTGGCGTATTTTTATATCTAGAGTTTATTATATAAAATATGTACCACACCACTCTCTTTTTTATAGATTTGGAGTACATATTCATACCAACGGGCTTGAAGAAACGGTTGCTTATGCTCGGTGGCTACACCTTCGCTCAGATCTCTGAGAAGCATTGGTATTGCTCCAAGAAGAAGCTGGGATGCAAGGCGAAGGTCAAAATGGAAGATGGGCGGGTTGTCGCTGCAAATAATGTGCATTGTCATAGTCCTCCCACTTACCACGTTACCAAAGCTGGACAGTATATATTGATGAGGGCGCCAAATTGATTTATATGTCGCTAGTGAGTGCCTTAGAGCCATGCCACACGATGCGGTGTGGCGGCAAAAACAAATGGAAGTGTGCTTTGTTGCTTTACTGTCTATGGTTCCTTTGTTAGTATTAACTAATTTGTTTAAATAATTTTTCGTTAATATAATTTAATATTTACTTACGAGTTTTTCATTTCTGATTCGCAACGAACAATATCTAGCCACCCGTTGTGTATTTTATCTTTGTTGAATTTCTTGAAATAATGAGACTTCCTGTCCACGTGATTAGGCGTACGCTTTAGTCAATCAACGATTGCCTGCAGCTTTCGTGGATATTCTATAGATACAAATGAAACTGTAAACGTAGTGGCAACAGTATTTATATTTAAGAAGTATACAAGCTATCGTTATGGGGGCTTTCGTGTGTGAAAAATGTACTAGATGGCGTCCTATCAGACTGCGGTCCAACTTCAACAGCATTGGTTGTTTCGTCCGTTAATTGACATTTTGACATATTATCACGTTCAAACCAAGCACCTTGAAAGTGAAGTTTAGTTCTATAGTACATAATATAGCGGAGTTTTCACTCGCGATAGCGCTAATTGATGAAGGCGTACGCATGCCATGCGCATCACGTAGACAGTAGGCCTAACTTCGAGCTCGACTGTCTTTGAGTTAACCTAAGACTATTACTTTACTCTATGAGTTAACCTTAACCCTGAAACTAATATTATTCACCAGGCGAATGGGAATTCATGTCCAGTCGGCGTAGAGGTCGCCTGCTAGTGTACCGTGGCCACACCTACCTCAGCATGGGCAGCCAGTTCCGGTGGTACTGCACCAAGATCTCTTCAGGGTGCAAGGCGCGGGTTATCTTTTCCGGGGGGGAAGTCATCCAGGGTTCATCTGATCATTGCCATGACCCTCCGATTTTGCGCAGGTCGCAGGATGGGAAATTGGAAAGGGCATAGAGAATAAGGCTAGAGTGGATAAACTACTTCTGGGTAAGCTCGCTCTATCATTAGCTTCATACTGAACTGAACTTTAGTTCAGTATGAAGGTAAGAGCAAACCCATCATCAATAGAAAAGGAAAATGTACGCAAATATTCACCTACAAAAATCGGGCGTTAAGCAGCGCCTGCGCTGTGCTTCGTCGAGTGAGTACCGAAGGCCCAATTCGGGGGGAAGGGGAAAAGTAATTTTGACCCATGAAAGTTTGACAACAGTTGTAATTAATTGGAGACTACTACTACTTTATGTAAATATATCATTAAGGATGATTCTGTGGTACATTTTTCATTCCCATATATTTTCAGTTTAATTAAATTTTTATTCTATAGAATATGATATGACTTAGATAGATTTATAGATAGATACTCTTTATTGAACAAAAGATTACATAACTTAATGCTAATAGTAATTTTGTTTCATTTTCGAATTCAAAATAAAAAAAAATAAAAATAAAATAGTTTATTGAACAACTTTTACAAATAGGGGCTTAGAATACTTTAGCACAATTACATAAATAAAGTTGTAGCGAAAAACGCGTCATATGCATAGGTTGCCATGATTTCTACACTAGGCTGGGCCTGTCACGTAGATAATCATTTTACACCGTTACCATTTTACATTATTTATGCGACTTGAATCAACAACGGGTATTTATATGTACTGTTATTGCTAATTAATATTTATTTCAACTAACCTGCCCTATAAAATTTAGGTTAATGTAGGAGTTTGAAATGAACCTTTTGAGATGATTTGTGTATGTTCGTGTGTGTGTATGTGCGTGTGTTTGTGTGTGTAAGTGTACGTGTGTGTAAGCGTTTGAATAATGAAATTAAATTATGTGTGGTACCTAAACTGTTCCATAAAAGGAGGCCTGTCGAGCCCTACGATAGAAATCTTGGGATCAGAAGGGGTGTTCACTCGACAGTCACCTTAAGGCTCTCAGAAATGCTTCAAGTTCGTCATAGGACAGTGAGCCAATCCACGTGGTAATTTTATTTTTGAGTTGCGGTATTGTGCAATTCTTGATACAGCAACTAGATTGTATTTTATTGTAAATGTAGGGGTGTAGAAAACTGCTGGATTTCCTTGCGAGGTTAGATTGGATATTAGGGAGAGGCAATTTGAACACTCGTTTTTTTAACATACTATCGTACTCGGTAGAGGTGATAACTCTACGATGAACATGCATTGCTACTCTGAGTATAAAAAGACCTCGTACGCTAATTATTTTACTCTCCTTGTATAGATCCTTAGTAGGAAATCTGATAGGTTTCTTAAGCATTACCTTTAACACAGATCTCTGCGCCCTCTCCAAAGGTATCATATTGCTAGTTGATGCGCCACCCCACACTACTATACAGTATGAAATAATGGACTGACACAATGAAGTGTAAATATATTTCAAAAGATCAGGATCAGCCACGCTCCTTAGATTTTTGAACATATAAATCAGCTTGCGTACTCTGGCGGACGTGGTGGATATATGGTCTTTAAAAGAAAGCTTTTCATCGATCAGCAGGCCAAGATACTTGATTGTGGGGGATCTGCAGATGCTTTTGCAATCACATTGCTGAGCTACCTGTGAATCACAGCAGTGAATCTTCAGTTCAGTGAAAGTGGGTGACGTTTTAACTGATTTGTGGAAGCAGAGGAATTTAGTTTTATTCATGTTAAGTGTAAGCAAATTTTTTTGTAGCCAAGCATTGATCATTTTCATCCCTTGTTCCACACGATCAGCGACCTTCGACCACGTAGACTCATGAAAGATTATCGCTGTGTCATCTGCGTAGCATATAATATCTGCATTTGTTAGTTTAGTCGTCATTATATCGTTCACGTAAAGGATAAAGAGAGTCGGGCCCAGTATGCTACCCTGAGGAACGCCGAACTCAATATGTGTGGATTTACTTCTAACGTTATCAATTTTCAGACTCTGAGATCTACCGCTCAGGTAGCTTTCGAACCATTTATTAGCAACGCCACGTATCCCAAGCAGTTCTAGTTTCCTGACGAGTATAGGAACTGAAACCGTATCGAATGCTTTGGCCAAGTCTAGAAACACTCCCACGCAGGCTTTTTTGCTATCAAGGTGTTCTGAAACAAGACTGGCCAGCAACGATACAGCACCTTCGGTGGACTTGTTTTGCCTAAACCCAAACTGTCTGTCACATAGCAGATTGTTCTTTTCAGCAAATTTAACGAGCCGTCGGTTCACTATTTTCTCAAGGATCTTTGAGAAAGCATTTAAAAGAGAAATGGGCCTGTAGTTACTGGGATCTGCTCTATCTCCAGACTTATGAATCGGTGTCACAGAAGCCATCTTCCACTCATTAGGGAACACTCCTTCTGATAAACTGAGATTGTATATGGCGGTCAGCGGAACCACGATGTATTTTTTGATCTTTTTTAACATTTTATTTGTTATGCCATCGAGTCCTGGAGCGCTGTCGTCCTTTAGGCTCATTATTATGTTTTCAACTTCCACAACGTTCGTTGGTTCCAGAAAGAATGAATGTAATGGCTTGTTTTGTAATGAAACCCCAGCCGCCAGAGTATTCTGTGTTTCATTAATCTGTGAAAGTGTTTTTTTCCGCTAAGGACTTCCCAATTTGAGTGAAATATTCGTTACAGTGATTCAGTGCCTCGGTACCTGTATTCTTGATTTGCAGAAGTGCATTCGATTTTTCATTGACCCCTGAAAAAATACTAAATTGCTTTTTGCCTTTCAGGAAGGGAGGAAGGTCCAGTGTTTCTCAGATACTACAGACGGTACAGAATGCTCAATCCTGACAGGTTTGAGAACATACGCCCTGCTGAGGTCAGGGATCCCGAGGAGCCTACGGACCCAGCTGATCGTGTCAGCAGCCTTCTGAGTTTCCTTAGCCCGAAAAATAATAAATAAAAAAATAACGCCCCTTTTTTATGTGATACGTGGGGGTAGGGTTACCATATCTCAGGATTTGTCCTGAGATTTCAGGATTTTTCGACTCTTCTCAGGATTCCGGCCGGATTTAGCAAATCTAGTGATATCTCAGGATTTTTAATAAAATACAGGTTACATTTTAAAGATCTCTCTTATTAAACTACTAAAAATAATCTTCTTTTGGTAACAATTGCAGTTAAAATCAATACTTATGTATTAATTTAAAACAAACTTAAAATAATCTTCTTTTGGTAACAATTGCAGTTAAATCAATACTTATTTATCGAAGTAAAACGAACTAAAGACAATCTTCTTTTGGTAACAATTGCAGTTGCAGTTAAAATCAATCCTTATTTATCAAAGTAAAACAAACTAAAAATAATCATCTTCAATAATCATCCTTAAAAATAATGTTACTAACATTTGCAGGTAAAATCAATACTTATTTATCCAAATAGGTACTTAATTAGTTTTGTCGTATTTAATATTTGAAGAAACTTTTTTAAGTAAATTCTTTTCTTTGATTATTGATTTATAAAATGCCTCACAAGTTAAACTCTTCAAGTTATATTGAACTAAAAGTAGAGCTCGAATTGAAGACACGTTTAGTCGGTTTCTTTCTTTCGACCATTGAGCTCCCATGATAGAAAAAACTCTTTCTACGTTTGCATTTTGAGCTGTTATTGCAAATATATATTGACAAATACGCAGTATCTCTGGCAATCGTGAAATACCTATTGTCTTGAAAATGTTTGCCCACAACGCATGAAGCATTACGTCAAAAAATGCTTCTTCCTGTTTTGTCAAAAAACTATTCAGAGATGCAATTTCATCGAATAACTTCACATCATCTATGTGTATTCCTTTTCCATTTAGATAATGAATTGATAAAGCAATCTGATCAAAGTCGATCATTTGGCCCTTTTTTCAGCATCAACCAATTAAAGACTTTGAAATCATCTAAAGGCGTCATCCACTTGATCAGATATTCTACGCAAGTCTTATACATATTTTTAAGGTCATGCTTGAAAACTTCTTGGTTTTCCGCAGTGCACTTAGCCAGCAACTCTCGCACTTTAAGTGGCATGAAGTTTGCGTTCGCTCGTGCAACTAAAATTTCATGTGTGGATTCGAGGATTCTTTTAATATCTAAAACAGAATTGTTTCTTTTTCGATGTCTTCAATTTTCGTCTCAAATATTGACATCAATGAGTGAGCAAGAAATAAATAAACTTCGCTGAGTTCATTTTCAAAAAAGTTCTTCAAAGTAATTGGTACACCAGGAGTAGATAAAAAGTACTGCTTCAACGGTTCATACATCTTCAATATTCTTTCGATCGCTGGAAACAGACTAAGCCATCGGGTCTTGCTATGAAACAATAGTTTCTGATAATTGACGTCTATATATTCGCTGATATCCTTCAACGCCTCCGTGCGTACGGTGTATACGGAAAAATAATTAAACAGCTTCATTACTACAGATTCTATATCAATATGCAGATTATCAGTGCCATGTTGAATACAATTGTGTAGTATGTGCGCTGGGCACCCAACTCCTACGATATCTTTGTCCAGAAAGTTTTTTAAATTAGTCCAAACATTTTGTCCCGGTTGCCGATTTACTCCGCCAAAATTAACATTAGCGTTGTCTGCTGTAAATGATACACATTCATCAACAAGTCGTACTTTTGCAAGCTTGTTTTAATTATCTCTGTTATAGTGTTAGCATTTTCATTGGGTGTGCTCAGCACATCCAGCAGTTTGGTTTTAATTCCTTCTTGCCAGTCGAAGAATTGTATCATAATAGGAAATATTTTTTCAGCACCGTGATTACTTGCATCTGTGGAAACGCCCAAGAAGTTGACATTTTGTAATGAGACTTGTACCTGTTCAATTACCCACGGAGATATCACGCCCGTTCCCGTTACAATGGCCTCAGTCTTCGTTCGTGCACAAGAAATACTCTTCGCAGTGTTGGAATCGGCAAATATAGCCTTAACCAGTTGGCTGGTGCAATCCATAGATTTAAATGACTGGTGATGTTTCACTGTGTGGAAAGCTAAAGTGGCTTCAGCGGCGGATATTTGGTCTGTCAGTCCAGAACTTTGTGGTTGAAATAAAGAGTCGATTTTGGTGTTACTTGAAACAGTCAGACTATTTTTTTTATGTTTTTCCGTTAGGATATGTTTTTTCAATATCAGCACCTCCCTTGAACTTAATTGAAAAATGATTGTTACATATTGAACAAAACACTTCGGTAGGTTCTCTTCCATCTTTCATAATCGGAAATCTTTGTTTTAAAGTATCTGTGAATGTACACACGTATCGTGGTCGTTTGGTACTTGAAGACATTTTAACTCGTATCGTGGTGACACTCAATGAAGCGTAATCCAACCTTCGCAATGGCGCAAGACGAACTGACTGAGTGACCGACCGAGCGAGCGGCAACCGCGCTGCGGGGCGACGGGCGCCCCCCTCCTCCCTCCACCCCGCTGTTTTGAGTGCGATGTACATACAAGCTTGCAACGCGTCGCGTAAAACGCGTATACAACGATAATAATACGTTTTTGAGAGAAAATTCTCATCTGTAGAAAATCTCAGGACTTTTCCATGGAAATCAGGCCTTTTCTCCGGACTTTTGATTTTTTCATCTGGTAACCCTACGTGGGGGGCGATTCTCATCCAATCGACATTGAAGTCGAATTTAGAAATTTTATATATTCGTCCATACAAATTTCTAATTCGACTTCAATGTCGAGTGCTTGAGAATTGCTACCCTGTGGTGGTTCATCTGATGATATGCGACTGCCGCCGCCCATAGACACCCGCAACACCAGCGGACTCCGTTGGTCTAGTGGTTTAAGTACCGGAACGTTTTCTCGGGGTCCTGGATTTGATTCCCGGGCGGCGGCATTCGTTTACCATTACGTAATCCGTCTGATCATCTGCTACCTGTCACATAACATGACGGCGTGAGCAACTCCGTGTTTCGTCGAGTGAGTGATTGTACCGGATTGTTATGAGGTATCACTTTTAACCATTGCAAAGGTGCATGTGCTTTTCTCTTGTAGAATGTCTTGAAGCTTTACCTTTTGTAGTGCGAGAACGCTACAGAGCTATATAATAGGTAGGAAACTTACTACATACTCAAGTGCTTAAGTGCTCAAACATTTTCAAATAATTACATATTTACTCCACTCCATATCTTCTCATAGTATTACTCAAAAAATAAAGTTGTATTGTCATGACTTCGATTGTTTTTATTACGCACCCGACTACCACAAAGGTACATATTTTTTACCTTAACCCTCTATATAAAAAAACGAAATGTGTTGACTTTACCATGTTGTGTTTTCTAGATACTATAACTTTTTTACCAACGACCCGCGGCCCAATAATATGTTACAAAAACTACACATTCTCGTAAAAAACTACACATTCTCGTACCGGAATGCAAAACGTCTACTGCTCTGCTCCAGCAACCAAAGTAAGAAGTGCAAGGCGCAACTGAAGATGGACAAGACTGGAGAAGTGATACTCCAAGCTAATGATGAACATAATCATCCGCCGTCTGCGTTACATAGAACAGATAATGGGATGTATATTAAGATTAAGAACTGAATATAAATACATACAGAATGCCCAATGCACAAAATAATAAAACACAGGACGGCTACCTACATGCACTCAATCACTGAAAAGCATTTGTATTATGTAACATTATTATTAGCAGCAGCACTAGATTCCGCAAACCAAAGAACAAAGTTTAGTAAAATAGCGCATTACTCAAAGACGCTATAACGAAATTACAAATGATCATGAAAAGTTTGCCGTTCTAAAAGCAAAAACAACAATATTTAAAAAGAAAAGAAGAGGTAAAGGTAGCTCCCTGGCTGCAAAGGAAACAATAACACGCATTTAGGAACATTAGATTCAGAAAAAAAAAGTTATAAATTGAAATAAAAACTCCTTCTCGCTTTTAAAGTTGCAACTTTAAATCAATATTATGATTATGATTACCTATATATTGACAGTTAATCTCTAATTTCCAGATACTTTAACCTTTTTGCCAACGGCCCGCGGTAACCCAATAATATTATACCAAAACTACTCATTTTCGTACCGAAATGCAAAACGTCTGCTGGTGTGTTCCAGTATACTCAGTAAGAAGTGCAAGGCGCAGCTGAGGATGGACAAAACTGGAGAAGTGATACTCCAAGCTAATGCAGAACATAACCATCCACCACCGAGGTTTCATAAAACATCTGACGGGATGTATATTAAGATTCATAATTTCAGTCAATAGACGTCCACTGCTGGACATAGGCCTACCCCAAAGTTCTCCACACAGATCGGTCCTGTGCCTCCCGCGACCTTCACCAGATCGTCGGTCCCACCTGGTGGGAGGCCTGCCACGGCTGCGGCCTCCTGCACGTGGCCTCCACTCATATTAAGATTACTTAAACTTATTAGATTGTGTCTAATTTCACAGTATCAATATAACGTTATCAAATTAATTAATTCTTCTATTTATCCAAAATCCTTTGCCCAAATGAAACACTCAAATAACCCAAGTCTGTGTTTTGATTTAATGAATTTCATAAATTATAATTTATTTACTGCAACACATGATTCCACGCGGGAACCGCACAAAAATGTAGTGAGCTCCTACTTATTATTTTTATTTTATTTACAGCATATAAATTGCCGCAAAGCAAAGAACAAAGGTTAATTAAACAGCGCATGTGTCAAAGAAGACGCTATAACGAAATAAAGAAGGATCCTGAGAAGTTTGCACAAATGAAAGAGAAACGAAGAAAACAATATTTAAAAAGGAAAGAAGAAGAAATGATGAGTCCTTCGCTGCAAAGAGAACAAAGAAAAAGATGGAGGGAAAGTTCTAGAAAGTATCGAGAGACGCAGGAATTAATCTACTTGTATAACCTGCGTGATGATGTAAATACTGAAAGCAACGACTAGGTTTATAGGTAAATCGAAAACGAGAGGGAGAACGCGATATAATTGCGCGATGTAATAGATACTCAGCACCATCTATTGGTCCAGTTTAAAATTAAGTGTCGGAAGGAAGTGGCTCGCCCGAGTTGTGACTTGAGGCCCAAGCCTCTAGTTCTTAAAGCAGATTAGAATCTGTTATAATTTTAACAGATTTTAATTATGATCTTTTATCTAACTCTAATCTTAGATATATTTATAAGAAGGAGAGAATATTCTCAAGGGAAATACCCTTTGTAACATAGTCGTTAGTTTCATCCAGCATTGAAACACTCAAAAAAGTTATATGCTGAGAATTTAAATAATGTATTTATAAAACTATTATTAAAACGCAATGTCTTTTTACGTCTTCGTCTCGCTTTTAGACTTATTGTATCTATTATTACTTGATGTGAACTTTGTATCCTTGGTTTATTTAATGTAATAAATAATGTGTAACTATAGATTGTTGTAAATTAGAATAGAGTTTTAAGAAAGAAATATAAAGCATGGAGTATAAACCTAAAACAACTTAAGGACACACGAAAGTTACCAATAGAAAAACCAAAATATATTTATCTAAGGAAAATTTAGGTTAAAATAACCAATCAATGTCTTTTATATAGTTAACATTGTGTTTTTAGAGATTTAATATTAATTGAAATCAGATGTTGACTGTAATATGTTGATTTTTCCAGATACCTTGTTATTTTTACCCACGGTAAGCGGTAACCCGGTAATAATGTACCAAAACTATACATTTTCGTACCGCAATGCAAGACGTCTGCTGGTCTGCTCGTGTATACTCAGTAAGAAGTGCAAGGCGCAGCTGAAGATGGACAAGACAGGAGAAGTGATACTCTATGCTAATGTTGAACATAATCATCCGCCACCGGTGTTTCATAAAACATCTGATGGGAAATACGTAAAGATTACGTAAAGTAACTCGTAAGTAGCTAGGCGCGTTGATGGCAAATGGAGCAAGGCTATGATCGAATGGTGTCCTAGAAACAGCAGACGAAATCCAGGTCGTCCGGTATCACGATGGGTCGACGACATCACCAAAATGGCATGTACCTACCACATGGATACGAGCAGCTCAGGACCGGGTATAGCGTAAAGGAAGGGAGGCCTATACTCAGCAGTGGATACCACCGGGCTGATGATCATGATGTTAAGGCGATAGTGTAACCACGGCCTCACAGAAGACCGGCGTGAAATAGCCTCTACGCTGTGTTTTGCCAATCGTGGGAATGGTGGCTAAAAGTTGACAACGCACTTGCCACTCCGCTGGTGTTGCAGGTGTCTTTGGGCGACGCCAATCCCTTATAGTCAGGTGGCCCGTCTGCTGCTCAGCCACACATAACAAAAAGAAAATAAAGTTGTATAACATAGGTATTCTTTGCCGGTATAACTGCTAGCTTGGACGGACCCGGCGCATTTAGCTATATATAGCAATATCTTTATATGCTATCTTAATGTTTATTATTGTAGCAAATACCTGCTATAGTTTTTATAACTATGCTGGATGAGGCACTCTTTAATTACAAATCATATTTTATAGTTAAATAGAAATAAGTAAATATTATATAGTCATTTCAAATCCGTTATTTGATTATTATTACACGTAACATTTGTTAGTACTTTAGTTTTAATAACTATGCTAGATGAGGTAATCCACAATTACACATAATATGGACTAGAATTCATAGTAAAATAGAAATAAGTAAACATATTGTCATTTAAGATTCGTCATTTTATTATCAAGTTAAATATGTAATGAAGCGTTGCAAGTAAGGTTTATTTTATATCAGGGAACCCCACACGTTAGGTTAAATGCCGGGAATCGGGATCGAAAAGAGACCCTAGTCCAGGAATTGACAAATTTGATAATAAGATGTATCTCTTTACCACGTAGGGTAATTCGCCATATCGGTGTTTTTTCTATGTCCGGGCAGGCGAACTCACAATTTTGTGTAATAAATATCTTAATTTTGATTTGTTTTTGTTATTTAAACATAAAAACCTATAAATTACGACTTATAAAAAATATCCGAAACCAAGTATTCTAATTTCCTTGGCATGTCCAATTGTTTACTTTTAATATCGGGCTTATAAAGAATCCAATCGTATTATTATTTTATTTCTAAAAGGCAAATTATATGATTTAGGGATATAATTCTTATCAAAAAATATTAACTTGTTGCTTCAGTCAATATGAATGTTAGAATATTATTGTGACAAGCGTTTTTTTTTGCGTAGGTAGCATAATGGGTCGAACGAAAAAAAAGCAAATAAGAGAAGAAAAATTAGAGAAAAAAAGGTTGGCAGAAAAAAGAAGACTAGAAAGAATAAAGAGTGATCCTCAGCTTTATGAAGAGTTTAAAGCTAAAGATAGGACAAGGTATTATAAAAAAAAGGAGCAGAAAAAAGTGTTACCCATGAATGAATTGACCCCTCAAAGGAAAAGAATCCAAAGAAAAAGAAATAGAGATAATTTTAACGCTTTTTATACCAGAAAAAAAGAACAAAAAAGGATAGAGACCTGGTTAGGCCAAGACAGTCCGCCTGAGTAAGATAACGAATTACCACCTCAACAAGTGCCAGAATGTAGTCAGCGCTTAACAAGACGTAATTTGATAATAAGGGAACCAGCTCTCCATGTCCGAGTATATCTTCGAATTCTTCAACTGTTTCGAAAATCAAAGTTTAGAAAGTACCAATACAAAAAAAAAAAATACAAAAATTATTCAAATTTTACAGGGAAAAGTAATAGAATTGCAAAAACAGAAGGACACATTAAGGAAAACAAGCACTCAAACTAAAAAATACCTATAACCGTCCCAGTAGTATTAAAATAAGTAAGGATAAAACTTAAGATAAGACCCTTCAAGAAAAAAGTCTCAAAAGCTGTACCTATCTAAAGTTCAAAAATTAATTGATGTTCAAAAGTTTTGAACCATGTGAATACATGTAATGTAAATCCATTAAACTCCAAATGTAAGTAACCGTATAAATAAATTCGTTTATAATTTTTACCAGGCCTATCCCACTCCGCGTGTAGGTATCGAACTTGCAAGTCATGCGGCGGCCTCTCCGGAGTGGCTAATTAGTAGAAAATCACGAGCGAGCGGCGACGTATGCGCGACAGTTGCTTGCGATAGAAAGACTTTTAGGTATGAATTTATTGTAGGTGTTGAACGCTGGGTGATCGGAATTTCAACTTTATATTATGGTAGCCTGAGCCTTTATTTTCTATAAACGGTTTTTAGGAGTGGGCTTTCTGTACTTGTGCTATTAAGTATACTGTGTTTTTACAGAAACCGTAGTGTTTTTACCCACGTTACGCGGTGACCCAATAATAACATACCGAAATTACTCGTTCTCGTACCGCAATGGGAAGCGTATGTTGGCCTGCTCGAGCTTGATCAGCAGAAACTGCAAAGCGAAACTGAAGATGGGCCATAATGGCGTCGTCATACTCGCCGTGTGTGGTGAACATAACCATCCCCCGCCAATCTACCATCAAACATCTGACGGGAATTATGTTAAGATAACGTAGAAATTTAAGAAAGAGGCCAGCCGGGCTAACATGCGAGCCGCGAGATAATTTTGTCGACACTCGTATTGTGTCAGCGCAAGTTGCTTTTCGCTCACCTAATTGAGCGATGAGCGGGATAGAAGGATGCGCTCTCGCGAACGAGAGTCGACAAAATTTTGTCGCGGTGCGCATGTTAGACCTACTGGTCAGAAGTCTTCCAATACATAAATCAGACAAGTGTACGAAATAAGAATTAAATGTAAAATAATGAATTAAAATAATAAAATAAACCATATTCAGTAAGAAAGTGTCTAGTTGTAATCAAAGAATTTATGGGAATTAAAGCTCGGGAACAAATAAATGGGAACTTCGTTAGTTCCCCGAAAATTCGTTTTCATGATTTTCTTGACGCATTGTAGTACGGAGTCAGGTGAATATATGAGGTGCTTTGTGAATTTATTATTATTATTTTATAATGTGTCTTATCTATTTTATAGGTACAATGTCGTTTATTTTATTTACAGAAACCGTCGTCTTTTTACCTTCGGTCCGCGGTTCAATAATATCATACCAAGGCTTTACGTTTTCGTATCGCAATGCAAAACGACTGCTCGTCTGCTCCAGTTACCTCAGCAAGAAATGCAAAGCGAAGCTGAAAATGGACAAAACTGGCGTGGTTATACTTTCTGCAGACGGTGAACATAACCACCCCCCGCCGAGCTACCACAAAACAGCTGATGGGAATTATGTAAAGATAGGGTAGACTAAGACATAAGTTCAAAGTTATCGACATAGCTCACCGGATTAGTAAGCTTATCAGTGGGCTGACCATACTGCCGCAGAACTGACAACCGTGGGGGTAAACG
Source organism: Cnaphalocrocis medinalis (assembly GCA_014851415.1). Lineage (NCBI taxonomy): Eukaryota > Metazoa > Arthropoda > Insecta > Lepidoptera > Crambidae > Cnaphalocrocis > Cnaphalocrocis medinalis. The sequence continues at coordinate 2,930,206 of CM026283.1, forward strand.
AGTACTGGTGTGGAGATCGCGTCTTGGTAAACGTAGTGTAGGACGGCCTCAGGCCGGATGGAGCGACGATCTGCGCAAGAGGGCTGGCTGGAGCTGGATGCGAGTAGCTGAAGACGATCAAAGTGGCGCAACAGGTTGATGATGATGATGATGAAGACGATTTAAGGTATATTCAAGGTAGGCTGATATCCGTAACACAAGTGCTTACGGTACTTACTACGGAGTCAGGTCAATGTATGTTGTGAGAATTTATATAAAAAAAGGTTTGAGTATTCCTTATAGGTCAGTTTTTCTAAAGAGCATAATACAATTAACTGTTCATTGCCCATGGTGTTACCGGGGTTTATTAGGATAAATATTGTTTTAACAATAAAGATAATTCACATGCAGTAGTCTACTTATTTAATTTCATCGATTCTTCCATAGGAATACGATATGTATATAGGTGATCCGTCTGCTCGTCAGACACCTATCACATACAAATTTTGCCTATAAATGCAATTCAGAATGTAAGCTAACTCCTTACCAATTTTTAGTAAATTCTCTCCAGAGGTTTGTTCGCGAAGTAGTAAAAACATACACAGTACACACTCACAAACTTTCACTTTATCAAACTTTTGACTGGCCTGATGGCGATAGCGATCCAAGGTGTGTATTTGTGTAATAATAATTGCACCATCTAATCTGATCATTATAAATAAATAAATGCGCCAGACAATCACACCAATCAACCTGGTCTCAAACTAGGTAGGTAACCAATCGTTATAATTTCTATTTGTCTAATTTTTGTTTTCTCCGTATAATCTATCGAGATCCATAAATATTAAAAATATATTTGCCTTTGTTTTATTACTCAAAAGTCAAAATAATATATTAAGTAGGTATATTTAGTAAGAACTCATAACAAGCAAGCTAGGTATTACCGTAGATAGAAATGTTTGTTATCGGCCCTAAACTGTACTGAAGTAGTTGTAATAAATACTGGCACCTTTCATGAGCACTGTCATGTTAAAAAAGTATTAAATTCACATTGTATTTTCGTTTCTATTTTCATCCGCACAGAGTTGGAAATCGTGCCTACCCAGCGTAATACCCAGATTGGCAGCGGGAAGGTGTTGGTGTACCACGGGTTTGCGTATGCGACGAGCGAAAAGGACCGCTGGTACTGCTGCAACAAGAACAACACTAGATGTAAGGCGGTTCTCTCCATTTACAATGGCCGCGTGGTTGGTGCGTCCCACGGGCACAACCACGAACCTTGGATGGAAAAACCAAAAATTAGTAAAAGAAAAAAGAAAACATAATTAATCATGCTAGTACCTACATGTGTAGGTACTACTAGGCTAGTACCTACATGTGTAGGGACTAGTAGGTATGATTAGTTATGATTGTTTAAGTGTAGGTATGTACCTACACTTAAACAAATAATATTTTTTCGTTATTTACCTGTATAAGAACAATTTTGCACCACAGGCATATATTTCGTGCTTTCTAACCTTTTTGAGAGCATTAGACAGAAGAGAACAAAAATTTTCCCCCAAGGAACATAGGATCGAATCTCAAAAAAAAAACTCACCTTGCCATACCAAAAGAGATCAGCTGATTTATGCAATTTGTATGGAAAGAGATTTTTTTGAGCTAAAACCCTTATGTTTCTTGGGTATGAAATGTGTGTTGTCATGCGTATAATGCCTTCAAAAAGCGAGTAAGGCTGTTAAAAAGTATGGTGTAGAACTATGACTTTCTCTCATCTTAGTGTGTTATTTTGTCCAAGGCTGTTCAATGGTAGAAATACGCATATAGATTTGAGAAATCCAGAGTTACATGCTCGGATTCAAATCACGATCCCCCGTAGGGAAGTAACTTGTTCTTAGTACCTGAGTTACCTCACCAGTTAGTTGTTATATTAGATGTTAATATTGTTTAATGTTTCATTTGTGTGCATTAAACGTTAAAAAATTTAAACGATCCGGATTTTTATTTTTACAACAAATATAAAAGTATTTTTATGTAATGCCTATGTTTTATTTCCTACGTTGTGTGAGTATCAGAGGCCGGGGAATTGGGAAGAAGAAGGAGTTAAAAGGTTTCCAATAGTCGCACATCTAAAAAGACGTAAATGTCAAATAAGTCTTTAAGTATTTGTGGCATTATTATCTCAACTATTGAGTCCACGATGCCGTAAGTTCATTAGATATTTAGGTACGTCTTTTAAGATCAAGATGTTATTAAGAATTTGGATTTAAACTGTTTTTAATATTATTTCGCACAGGGTTGAAAATTGAGTCTACCCAGCTTGGCGGTGGGCACATGTTGATTTATCGCGGCTTCGCATACGAGACAAGTGATACAGATCGTTGGTATTGCTGCAACAAGAAACACTCGAAATGTAGGGCGTATCTCCTCGCATACAACGGCCGGGTGGTCGGCGCGACTGATGACCACAACCATCGACCTTGGATGGAAAAACAGGACTCGACTATAGTATTGGACCCCACCAAAAACATTTTCATCTAAAATGTTTCCAAGCTGAGTTCACCATGAACCATACTGGTTGTATCTGTGAACATTTACATCCCTATAACCACGCCATTTACCAGCCATTCCTAATCAACATTACGATTCACATTATAATTTTTTTTAAAAGTGTGTGTCCAACCTTTTCAAAATTCGTCAAATAAAATTTCGCTCTACTTACAAAATTAACAAGTCACGTGACCAACGTGTAAGAAAAGTTGAATTTATTTTATGCTAAGAGGTCGTTAAAAGGATGTAAATGTTCACAGATACAACTGTACAATCCCGAATTCTCAAAGAGTTCCCGTGACGCGCGCGTTTCGCCCGCTTGTACGAATTTACTGTTATGGTAACACGTCACGGAAATTGCCTCATTTGTTTTTTTGGTGATTGTGCTTACCAAATATTTTTTAATTCTATTCTTAGTTAAAAATACTAAGCTGCCCGCTCCTACATGTATGAGGGACGGAGGCAGCTAAAATAGTCCACGTTAGTTCTACCTACGTTCTTTTGACTTTACTATATCAAAGTTGGTCCGACAACTTTGACTGACGGACTACCGCAGTGCCTAATTTTCTTAGTAGGTATAGCTGGCGGCACGAAAGAATAGCGATGACCGTTATTTTGCGCACTTGTAAAAAAGAAGACTTTCTATTAAAATTGGTTTCTGCGCACTCAAGGTCATAACTACACTTTCTTGCCGCAGACTATAGGTAGGTTATACCCATAATATGTAGGTTTTATATAATGTGTGATATTTTTTTTACATTTCGATATTTTATACAAAAGTTGTTGAATTTGAAAAAAGCACGTACTAGGCCAAACAAAAAGAGTACGTGAAAATTTTATCCCGAGGTTCTGGAATAAACGACCTAGGGCTCATATTTTCTGATCATACCAATGTATCAGAAAACGATTCCATATACAACTCTGAAATGTAAAATATTGTTACGTTTGTGTGTTTAATAAACTTCATAAAATAAAAACTGTTACTTTTATTTATAAAAATGATTATTTTCATTCATATTGTTTTAAATAACTTTAACGTACCTAACGTTAAAAAAATAAACATACACATAAAAAAGATTTAAAAAATCGCGTTATGCAGCCGGTTCTGTGTTTAAAACCTCAATTTATAACTACGGAATGGATTTTCATGCATTTATTATTTAAATAGATAGAATAATTCAAAAGGAAGGTTTGTATAAGTATGCTATGCGGGCGCTAGTAAGCAAAAGGAGATTGATTTAACAAGGGTTACTTCAATCTTTTTTTAAGGAACCAGGCAACTAAACATCTTTTTGGGTTGGGATTGGGTTTCAACCTTATCATAACCGCATAAAGTTCGAAATCTGGTATGGTAAGTATACAGGCTGGTAAAACTGGTGGCGACTTTCTGTGGTCTGAAATAAAGTTTTTCATTAATTCCTTAAACATTGAGATCTTCATTTTAATTTTTTTTCACAGAGATGGAGTTCATGCCAACGCCGCGTGGCACTGGGCGGCTGTTGGTCTACCGCTGGCTACACGTACGCCACCATGAGTAACAAGAACCGCTGGTACTGCTCCAAGAAGGCCTCAGGGTGCAAAGCGCGAGTCCTCATCGCCAACGGACGGCCTTTCGACGGGTCTGATACTCACAACCATCCACCGCCGACGTTGTATAGGTCTGCAACTGGGAAGCTGTTCAGGGTTTAATACATTAGGACAACTAAAGCTTGACGGAAAGTACGTACAGCCACTCATCTTACCGCCGTACTCATTAGGTTGATTATCAATTGAGGAAATTTGACAGATTGTGGTAACCTGATGTGTGGCTGACTGTACGTTTAGGGAGGCCTTTGTGATAGGCTACTAATAAGTTAGATAGATACTATAGCACAACATATTAAATGATCTAGGTATACAAAGATCCAGTGTACAATTTGCTAAAGAAAAAACATTTAAATACAACTCTCTTTATATTCATTGTGTAAGATTCCAACTGCATTCAAGGTCTAAGGCATTGGTGTAAGGACTGTTAATTGAACCTTGAAACTTCGTTATTTTCGTTTATCAAATGTTGTCGATACAATAATACAATTACATTGTTTGAAAACTTAAACCAAAGTATTTTTTATGGTTTATGGGAGCAGACGATGGGAGTGTCCATGGGCGGCGGCAATTGCTTACGATCAGGTGATCCGCCTGCTTGCCTGCTACCTATCACATAAAAAAAACGAGTAGGCGGCTCGCCTAGTGAAGTGATCTACAAATCTAAATAAATAAAAATAGTTTCAAGGTTGCATTTCATTATTTGAAAGCTTATTTGTACTGAAATAATTTAGTAAGTAAGACGAACAAAATGCGCGATATTATGTTTTAGAATAGAAATCAAGCGATAATAATTATTGCGGTACATGTTTTTATAAACCTATTATAACAACATTACCGCAATAAATGATTATACAAAATTATTCTTTAGTTTCTAACATTTAACCGTATAATAATCGGTATGCAATAATATAGAGTTAACGATGGTAAAAAATGATTCATAAAAATTAAGTATTTATTTTATTAGGACAACTTACAAGGCACACTCTACAAAAGTCGTAAATTTAGCGCAGTAACTAATTATAAGGGCTGTCTTGGAGTATATTTTAACAAAACTAGTTTTTTTTATGTATAGAGCAAAATATACGTTTTTATTGTTGATTTTAATTTTTAGGGGACGACGAAGATAATTATCTGCGTATAATAACACTCTCTGATAAAAAGAGCGTGGTTATCTTTAGGAACTATACATATTCATACGTGAACCTCACCAAGAGGCACCTGGTTTGCTCCCGGAGGATCAGTAAGAAGTGCAAGGCTCGCCTGACACTGGACCAGAGAGGGGTGGTCACGTTTGCGGATACAGCCCACAACCACCCCCCACCGGTGTTTCGCCGAACTAACGATGGACAGTACGTGAAGATTGCGTAAGAGCTAGCCAGAGGAGCGAATTCGCGGCGAAATTAAGTCGCGATTTCAGTTACACTGTCGTAAAATGTTCGAAGCATCTGGAAGACATTTCCTGATAGGTATGCAAGCAATGTATTATGAAACGCCGGATTCCGCGTAGCTCTGGACAGGGTCTAAGCGAGATGTGGTATTATGAAAAAAAAAAAGCACCGTTTGTTATTTTCTAGAAGTTGACCAAATTACGATTCAGGACTATTTACGGTGACATAATACATTAATTTGTACAGCCATGTGCCTTTTTAGTATGTGTGACGTGAAATTGTGTCAATACATAATAAGTACTAAGAAGACGTATTTTTTTATTATTTATACCTAGGAATACTAATGGCTGCCCCATATAGCGTAAGCAGACAGACATACTTTAGGCCACGCTTAAATAAATATAATTAGTATAGAAGATAATATTACGTTGTAGGCGATGAAGATTTCATCAAGGTGATACACCTGACTGACAATAAGACGGCGATCATCTACAAAGACTACTCGTACTCATTCATCGGGACCGGCAAAAAGCACCTGTACTGCTCGAGGAGGCAGAGGGGCAAGTGCACGGCGAGGATCCGCATCGACGCCGCCGGCCGCGTCACCTTCGCCGTCACCGACCACAACCACGCCAAGCCCACGTACCATCAAGTCGCACCGGGGAGGTACGTCAAGGTGTGAGTGTACAGTGCAAGAAAGTGAAAAAGATAGAAATAAAAGTGAGAAAGAGAGAAAAATAGGGAGAGGGAGGAAGAAAGAGAGAGAGGGAGGTAGAAAAAAGAAGGGAGGAAGAGTGAGATAGGGAGAAGAAGGAGAAATTACCAACCACAACCACGCCGAGCCCAAGTACCATTAAATCACACCAGGAAAGCATGTCAAGGTGTGATGAGTCTATAGTGCGAAAGGGAGAGTGCGTAAAAGAGATATCTGAAAAGTTAAGAAGAAGGAGCGCAACAGAGTAAGATAGGGAGAGGATGGAGAAACATAGCACAGACTACAATCACACCAAGCACACGTACCATCAAATTACACCAGGGAAGTACGTCAAGGTGTGATGAGTGTACAGTGCGTGAGAGGGTGAGAGTGCCTGAAGGAGGAACTAGGCAGAAAGAGTAAGACAGTCGAGAGAGACTACTCGTACTCGTTCCTCGGGACCGGCAAGAGGCACCTGTACTGCTCGAGGAGGCAGAGGGGCAAGTGCACGGCGAGGATCCGCATCGACGCCGCCGGCCGCGTCACCTTCGCCGTCACCGACCACAACCACGCCAAGCCCACGTACCATCAAGTCGCACCGGGGAGGTACGTCAAGGTGTGAGTGTACAGTGCAAGAAAGTGAAAAAGATAGAAATAAAAGTGAGAAAGAGAGAAAGTTAGGGAGAGGGAGGAAGAAAGAGAGAGAGGGAGGTAGAAAAGAAGAAGGGAGAAAGAGTGAGATAGGGAGAAGAAGGAGAAATTACCAACCACAACCACGCCGAGCCCAAGTACCATTAAATCACACCAGGAAAGCATGTCAAGGTGTGATGAGTCTATAGAGCGAAAGGGAGAGTGCGTAAAAGAGATAGAAACTAAATATGAAAAGTTAAGAAGAAGGAGTGCAACAGAGTAAGATAGGGAGAGGGTGGAGAAACAGAGCACCGACCACAATCACACCAAGCACACGTACCATCAAATTACATCAGGGCAGTACGTCAAGGAGTGGTGAGTGTACGGTGCGAGAGGGAACGGTTGTGTGAAAGAGATAGAAACTAGAGAGAAAGAGTAGGTAAGAAAATTAAGAAAGAGAAAGTTTGTGAGTGGGAGGGAGAAAAATGTAACATTAGGAAGAGGGAGAGAGGAAGAGTCAGAGAGAGAAAGAAATAGATAGATGGTAAGAAAGAGGAAAAGAACAATTACGCCGTAAATTCATTTGACATTATTGTTATTTATAATATCTTCTACGTAGCTACCCGCCCATGTAGGTACTTATTATTATGAATTATTACACATACAAACCAGCTGCAGCCTTTTGAATCGCTCTGTCTATTAAAAAACACCGTAAAAAGATCTAAGGATACATAGTCCCAAGAACAAAATAGTATTTGCTATGTTTTTAGTTTTTACTGAGCAGATACGATTTTGTTCTTAGGACCCGTCGCATTGAAATAAAAATCGTTTTTTGAACGAATGTTTTTTAATTTAATTTAGACTAGGTAACTTGTTAATTTGGAGTAAATATATTTTTTCATTCTCATCTACGTAAATAGGTTATTACGTCTTTTAATTTGTTTTAGTACTTGGAAATGTTTCATGTTTACTAATATTTGTAATGTGGAGACGTCTTTCATTAATGTTTCTTACCATATTTAAGTACCATACTTTATTGTTTTTTTTGTAATTGTTTGCTTCTTAAATAAATGATTATAAATATACCTGAAGCTTTTAAGGCGTTAAGCAATAATTATTGCTGACGTTCATAGATAGACCTTTAGATTTTTACCGTGGGAGAGCCACGTTTCGGCATGAATGGGCCAGCTCGACCGGAGTGATACCACGGCCTCACAGAAGACCGCGTGAAGCAGCAGCTGCGATGTGTTAATTATCGTCACCTGGTAGGTAGTCATAGTACAGGGGTTGCCCTAGATTGAGACCAGGTTGATTTATTATTTATTAAATGGCAAAAGCACTAATTACGGTTGTATTTGTTGTAAGGCATCGATTATTGTGTATTAGTTTGTTACTATTACAGAGAAGAAGGCCTTAACCTGGAAGGGGTCCATGTAATTTAACATAATGTGTTAACCTATTTATAAAAGGTTTTTTATTATTTTATTTATATTGCAGATCAATGTAGCAGAATTTACATCCTGCCCTTAGAAGGAAACAAAGAGGCGATTATGTACCAAAATTATACATTCTCATACGACGGTAAAGGCAAATCTGATCTGAAATGCACCAGGAAACGTCGAGGAGGGTGCCCGGCTCGCTTGAAGCTGGATGCCTACGGGAACGTTTTGCTCGCTTATACCAATCACAACCATGAGCCTCCAAAGTACCATAGGGTTCCAAAGGGGTTCTATGTCAAGATTTAGTACGAAAGTCACTACGATTGCAAAAAATATCAACGGATTTTTGGACACAAGAGTTTAATTTTTGATGTCTTATGGTCTGATGCGCGGTCTGAATGTATGTAGTTAGGTTTATTCCTTTAATCCATGGAAATATAGATAGATATTCTTTATTGCACAGAAATATAATACAAGAGTGAAACAACAGCTATAAACAGTGCAATAATGCGGTCTTATCGCTAAATATATGTAGTCCGCGGCATCTAACAATGCCGTTAGTTTGCGCACTTGTAAAATAGACGACTCTCTACTAAAATTGGTTTTTGCGCACTCAAGGTCATCGCTATTGTTTCATGCCGCAGACTATAATCAAGCTCACACATATTTTCCAGAGACAAAAGTATGGATTGAGATTGTGACTGTTGTTAACATAATTAGTTTAATTTATTTTGCGAGTACATAAACCTATAAAAATAAATTGATGATACATTCATCATAAGTACATCAAAGAATACAAAACTGTCAAATTTCTTTCAATCGACTCTCATCTTACTGTCATGCACATTAGGTTGAATATCAATTGAGGAATTTTGACTAGTTTTCGTAACCTGATGTGTGGCTGACTGTACCATTCTTTGATTAAATTATGTTTTCTTAGATAGGTATAACAAACTCGACGCAAAATTGCGTTGATTTCTTACCAATATTATACCTCTCTTTTAGTTTTATAATTTTCGACAAAAATAATCTGTTTATTCTTTATGCTTGCTTCTTTATGCCTTGTCTAGTTATAAATTTTACAATTTTAATTTTTTGGTCTGAGAAGGCAAAACGTTTATTTGTTTTTGTTACCTATACTTTATTTGATGATTAAAATATCTTGCTTACTTTTGTTATTAAACACGTACGTACTGAAATGTATACTTGCATATTTATTTACCAAACGTTTTTCATTTAATCATTGGACGGTTAAGGCTGATGATGATAATGATAATTGGGTACAAATCATTATTGCTATTTAACTAGTGGCAGTGCTAAACTGCGGTGAAAATGCACTGTCATATCAATCAGCAATTCTAAAAACTGCATCTGATATTTTTCTTTGATAGGTGGAGCAGAGGAATTGCATTATACCAATACCAACAAAGTCACAAGTTGCTGCCAATCTTTAGACCCAACTTTTTAATTGATAAATGCTTTGATGTCTTCCAGGCAACAGAATCTCATATATAACTCTTCAGAACAACAAGAAAGGGATCATGTATCAGAACCACTCGTATTCCTACAGGGTTATGAAGGAGAACAGGGGGTATCTGTCCTGCTCTAGGAGGCTGAGCAGTGGGTGCAGGGCAAAGCTCACTGTGGATGGTCATGGGTATATAGTAGCAGGGGACACAAGCCACAATCATGAGCCGCCTCGGATGCATAAGATGTCGGATGGGACGTATATCAAAATGTAATATATAGGACAAACATAGGACATACGTTGCGGAGAATAGGACATACGTTGATGGCACATGCTTAAATATTAGATAGATAGATATACCCTACGTGCGCGATAAGTTGAGATCTAAGGAAAGTGACGTGAATAAGAAGCGAGTCGCTACGTGACCTGGCCAGTACGAGACTAAAAACCAAACGTGAAAAATGGTGTTCGGTACAACACGATCCACCAAAAGGGAAGAAAGGAAAATCGGACAAAGTGTCGCATGAAGTTCCACTGACAAAAATACTTGTCAAAGTACTGACCAATTTACTTAGTTTGTATTGTGATACAATGTCTATGACAATACCTAATTGGGTATATAAATAGAACTTAAAACATTTAATTTGTTTTTATTTTATAGGAATATGCAGGAGTAGGTAGGTACCCTAGAGGAATAGACAATTTTGACGAGATGTCGTTTTTGACTTCCAGTAGGAATTAAATATTTTTGCAGTTCTCTAACTACAGTAAAACCTTTAGTCACTTAATATTATTACACATTTTATTCCAAGCTAGAAATATAACGAGACAACAGTTATAATCTAAGTTGTTTATTCAGATAGCAAAAAAATCAAAACGATAATGCTGACAAATAGTCAGACGGTAACTCTCTACAAGGACTACTCGTATACTGTGACCAAAACAGCTGGAGACAGAAGGTACTTCGCATGTATCAACAAGTTGAATATAGGGTGCAAAGCTCGGCTAGCCGTGGATGGAGAATATGTGACAGCAGGGTTCACAGGACATAACCATGAACCAGATAAGTACTATCAAACTTTGGGTGGTACTTATGTGAGAATTTAGCAGTGATTGACAAGGATGCGTTTTGAAACAGCTGTCAATTATTATTCATTGTACATCATCTTGATTTAGATCAGCCATAACTTTTACAGTACGATATTTGTGTTCAGATTACCGCTATTTTTACTTTTTGTTATAATTTATATTCTTCCTTCTTTTTACGTGTTAAAGTTGTGTTAAACCTACAATTTAATCTGTCTAAGGGCCTCATTCACCACCTCCGAGTAAAGTGTCAAGAAAAATTGGTCCCTGGTATTTGTATTGAAAAAAATATTTAAATTAAACTAGGCCGCGGACCAGGGGCCAATTTTCTCCGAACCCACTATAATTGACAGGAGGTGTAAGGTCGGAGGTGGTAACGAAGCCCTAAATGTAAAAATGCAATAGAATGTTTTGTGGTAACAATTTTCGTATTGTGCTTATTATAGGAATATATTGTTGGTTGGCCTTTTTAAATTAATAAATACAGACGAGCTCGAAAATTCTCTTTGTTATAAGTGGTATTGGTAGGATGGTATGTAAATTCCTAAAGTGAATTATGCTTTATATGCTGTTGTATCCAATAAATATACTTGCTCGTGACATGTTATTGTTTTTATGTGCAGAAATGCATAAGTGTAAATAAATCTGTGTCCATCCTTTTTATGCGACTGCCCAAAAAAGAAGTAAAATGTAATTGTCTAAAGAGAAAGTAATTGGTGTTTTCTTTTTCAGATGAAATCCAAACAATACTCTTATCAAGCAACAAGAAAGTTACGCTGTTCCGGAAATACTCATTTTCGTACAGAAACAAACAGTACTTGACATGCTCCAAGAGTATCAGCTCCAACTGCAAGTCCCGCATTAGATTAGATAGGTTCGGAAACGTGAAGTTCGCCGACACAAACCACAATCACGACCCGCCGAGGTTCCACAAGACGTCAGAGGGCACCTTTGTCAAAATTTGATTTTGGTATTAACTTTGTATAGGCAAGGCGAATTATTTTTAATTTGTTATGCCATCGTAAGATTCCTCAATCACAAAAACACTGGTAAAATATTTACTTTGATATCTTAAAAACTTTCCGAAATATCACGATTTGAATATCACAGTTTTGATTTTGATCAAAAACGCTCCATATAAAATATATTCGTGACGTCACAAATATGAATTTTCTACGCGTGGCGTATGCATTTTGTATGATAGCTATATGAAATCTTGCGTTTAGACAACTACTTTCCTAATAAATTTACTTTAAAATTGATGGGCTATCCAATGATAACCGGATTTCTGGATAATTTAACACTTTAAAATCGACTTTCAACGTCCACATTTCGACAATCATACAGACAGATACACCAAAATATTTCATTTTTAAATTTTAACTAGCATAGAGTTATTTTCGATTTCAAATCTATCATAATGTAAAACAATTTCATACTCTCGTATGACGCACTTTATGTCGCCCAAGGCTCAGCCTGAAAATCAGCGCCGCAGCGGCCCCTAGCTGCTGCAGCAAATGCTGAGGTTGTGCCTTGTTGGCCGCAAAACATTACTTCTATTTTGTAATACCATTGTATGTATCTACCTTGTATTGTTGTGTATGTCAATGTAATGTTTGCTGTAATTTGTTTCTTTGTTTTTTGCTTTTGTGGCCAATAAACGTTATCTATCTATCTATACAATTTTAGGGACCGGTCGTCACGCCTATTATCATCATCCTCCTGCCCTGGTTCCATGTAATCTGGGTTCGGTGCATTACCTATGTCTTTTTTTTCCTGCCTTTTTTTGATAGTCCTAGGTGGCAGACAGGCGGATGGATCGCGATTGGCGGTAAGCGATTGCTGCCGGTCTTCTGTGAGGCCGTGGTATCGCTCCGGTTGAGCCGGCCTGTTCATGCCGAAGCGTGGCTCTCCCATGGTTAACCCATTCGGTGGCATTCGCTGTCGAATCATACACCCCTATTTCAATTATGTATCATTCTTCACACAATCCACCCAGATGGATGAATTTTGCGTCTTCTTTTTTGCTCATTCATATCATCACTATTTCGTTACATGCTCCTCCTTTCTTCTCATTACATAGCCATACTAGGAGAGGACAATTTCTGATTACACTTTAGTACTACTTCCAATATTATCATTATTTATTATGTCCATTGTAGTGACGCTACACATCCACCATTATACTTCCGAGCTACTAGCTCGGCCAAGCAGTATAAAAGATTTTGCGCTTGCGCTTTAGTGTTAATTCTAATGTAAATCTTAATTCTAAAGTGAGACTGTCAAAAGACAAAGCTAAAACATTTTTGTTTTTTTGTGTTTTGTAATTTTAATTTAGCATCTATTTCTTGTAAAATTTTGTATGATTAAAAAAATATAATCTCGATTGTAAATGCATTTAATAAATTTAGTGCTAGTGTTTAGAAACTTATTATTATTTAGGCGCGTACTTCTCAGAAATGGGCTACAGAAACGCTTGAGAAAAGGGCTTGATATATTGGACAAATATGATATAGCATAGCAATCTGAAGCTGATTGATTGTATCAATACGCATTCTAATGTTACCTACTTTACAAACATTTTAATTTTATTTTTATTTGAGCCTTTATACAGGGTTGATAATGACGCGTATCTAATGATTAAGACGCGATTCAGATCTTACTACTTTTGCTATTGAAATTAGCAAAAAGACATACCTGTGGTCATAATAGTATTACAAGGTAGCCGCTGAAAACCAGCGTCGGGACAGGTCACTCGGACCTGCACCGACAATTTGCTGAGCGGCCGCCTATTTGGCGCATTTAATATTATTATAAATTTGTCTCTCTTCTTTTGTGTGTGTGTGTTTTTCTTTTTTATTGTGTGTATATTATTGTGTGTGATTTTGTGCCAAATAAAGTTTAATTCATTAATTCATTCATTCATTCATTCATAATTCATTCATTCTGTGGTCAATTTGGCTCTCATTTCTGCTTGATGTTTTTAATGGGATCTGGGCACAGTCGTATGCATTTCTAGAAGCAGTTCATGCCACATAACTTCGTTGGGGATAAAAGTAGAAGCCTCAACTTGGAACTGTAGTTTTTTTATTTCACTTCGAATGTAAATTGGAAACGTTATCAAGCTTTGCTGCAAACTGCAACCGCATGCAGGTGCGGTCAACCGCCGTGCTGCTTGCGGTTGCGGCCCCTACACTTCAATCGAATGCGGCTACCATACGGTGTACTCGTGGATCAGTCGTTTTCACACATTCGCGCGCGCAACTCGTAATTACCGTTACCTTATTTGGCTGTATTATTTTACTAGCTGAAGTTGTGGTTTTACTTGGACAGCGGCTGTCGTTCAAAAACATCCCTAACAAGGAGAGTAATGAATAAAAAAAATGTCAAGTTATTTTTGGAGACGAAATGCATGTAAATGGACACGACAGATGTTAGTGGTAGTTGTGGCACAAAATGAATATTATATACACACGTTCGTCTTTGTAAACGAAAAAAGTTTGCTTAATTAATTTAAGCAACAGCTTGATTTCTTAGAGTTCATTAACTATGCGCTAGGCAGTTTATTGTTCAGTATCGCTCCTGCGCTAGTTCCGTATAGTTTGACCGGAGAGCAACAAGTAATATGACATGTCACTGACTGTACTATAATAGTATTGTCACTGGCAGACAAATTTTGTATTCTGCGGTAATAATCTGTGGTTTACAGCCCATCTCGGAAAAGTCTATAACATAAGTTTAAACGAAAATGTTGTGTAATGTGTAGATAGGCAATAAATTTGGGGAAACTATTCTATTTGTATTTCTGCATTATAACTTGATGCATAAACTATTTTCCCTATAGACGAACGCTTCACACAGCAAGGTAAGGCAGGAAAATAACAACATTTATAAACACGACTCGACAGTTGGCTTTTTCAGTCATGTTCAATGCAAATGTAGGTACTTCATTACGAATAACTCCAACAAATGCTTCTAATGCTCCAAACTCTGAATAAATAAAATACCAAAAATATTACATATCAATATTATTACATATTTATTTAATTTTCAGGTAACGACAGAATACAAATAATAACCCTCACGAACAACAAAACAGCCACGATCTACAGAAACTATTCATACTCATACTCATTCTCAAGAGGTCTTAAGAGGTACCTGACCTGTCCCAAGAGGTTAAGCAAGAAGTGCAAGGCTCGCATCACGATTGATGGATATGGATACGTCATGTCCGCCGAACTTAATCATAACCATGAACCACCAAAGTATATGTTGACTAACAACGGAACGTATATCAAGCTGGAAAATGATGTGCAAGGAGTTCCCAATCCGTTCTCCAAGTCCTCATCTTGAAGCTTTTATGTGTTTATGAATCTATTTTTCATGTTTAGATTAACAATCTATGATGATTTGGTAAAGTAATACTCGTTTTTGATAGACTTAAAGTAAATCTCATTTTAGGCCTTTTTAGATCCAATGACACTGCGTTTATCAAAAATTCTCTTTCATCCTCGAACGTGCCCATGATTTCGCTTCTTATGCCATTAGCAAGCATGCTTGAGAGCATACCCTAGGCGCGTTTTTCAAAATGTGTGCCAGATTAAAGATACTCAAAGGTAACACAAACTGAATGAATGAATTATATGTCCCATTCAGATTGTTGAGAAAAAAACTGCCAGAAAAAGGTACAGAAGTCACCTATGAAATATTTCTGGTAATTTACTAAAAGTGTATTTTAAGTAACAATGAGTGAAGAGTAGAATAAGGTATTGACAAAGAAATATATTATTCATACAATAAAACTTACAAAACCCGTAGATCTTACTTTACGCACACTGTGTAAATATTAATATATTTTTATAGACGAATCATAATATAGTCGTAGATTAGTAAGCATGTACTGATGATAAAGTTTTAAATCTATGATAATGGAACCGTAGTCTTGATAGTACTATGAATCTAGAGTCTCAAAAATATGAGAACCATAATGTAACAGGATGTCAAGCTCCACTTAAAGAAATTTAAATATGTGGAAGTAGATACGATAGAAGATATTACAATCATTTGGTTCATGTGACAAAAAACGTTATTGTTTTGTGACAATTTAAATATACCAAATATCTGTTCTGTAGAATTACTTTTTACATTCAGTGACAAATGTGGGCATTTTAGTGGTTCTGTCTGAGAATATCTATATTATTATATCTGTAATGTAATTAGAATTATCATTTATCTGAAATTGTTCCTATTTAATTTTTTTTTATTATTGCTATACAATATAGTTTTCAGTATACAAAGTCTTTTATTTGTATTTTTACATAATATTTATTCCAAATTGCATCTTAATGTTAATTCTTCATTGTTAAGATAGTCGTCACAAAAAGTCAGTTTCTTTTAGGCACTTTCTTAATAAGATTTTGGTACTTTATAACATTCTTTTGCCGAGTCTAGAAGTATTAAATTAATGATATCTATAAGTAAAGATGTTTCAAACATCAATCATTTATGATAAATTTTGTTCCCAGACACAGATGAAATATATGGAATGACGCTAGAGAATGGAAAAACAGTGTACATGTACCGAAACTTCTCTTATTCCATGACAACAACATCCAGATACAGTATGAAGTATATGTACTGCTCCAGAAGGAAGAGTACGAAGTGCAAGGCTCGCATTGTGGTCGATGCAGAAGGCCAGGTCATCAACGCCAACGAGGCTCACAACCATGACCCGCCGAAGTACCAAATGACTTACACGGGAAAATATTTCAGAGTCAATAATTGAATTGCTTTTTGACTGTTAATTTATGTGGTTCTCTTGTTGTGGGTTTCCGTTAATGTCAATAATGGAATATTTTTTATTTATTACGTTTGTTAATTTTTATCGCATTGATGTTGTATTCGAAATAAGAGACATTGTTTTATACAGCGAAGATTTAATTAACAGAATGAAGATACAAATCAGAGTTCAGATAATAGGATATTACTCATATTTCAAATCTAGTCAAATGTAGGGATTTTAGGGTTTTTACTGTAACATGTTCATCTTGAATAATTATTATTCTTCACAGCTTTTTTTATCTATATTATTAATATTATTACAAATATATTGACCTGACCTTAAAGTAAGTAGCTTAAATACATATTTGCATCATATGTTACTTGTGTTTAAACGTATTTGTGATAGTTATTAGAAATTTAAATAAGGTTATGTCCTATTTCCTTTACACTTTTTTTGTATCGAATAGATGTTTTAAAATAAATTAAGGAAGCCAAATAAATAAAAGTAAAAATATAATTTCATTATTTTCAATGCATTGACTGAAAGGAATGTCTTGAATAGATACAATGACTATACGATTAATATTGCAGATATTGCTACGACAATCACAGTAAATAACAAATGTGAGTTGGTACTATACAACCAGTATACGTACTCCAAGCGAGGGAACATCATGACGAGGACCTTGTACTGCTCGAACAAACGCGCAATGAACTGTCCGGCAAAGCTGAAACTGTCCAAAACTGGAGAGGTGGTGTTTTACGAGGAACATTGTCATGCACCACCTAGCTTATACAGATTGCGTAATGGAGACTATGCAAGAATTTGAGGGAAATACGCAAAGCATTGAGAGACATAATTTTTGTGAAATAATTGCAAAGAGTTTAATAAGTTAATTTGAGACTTATTTAAACTGGGCCAATGGAGATATGAAGTCAATTGAAGACAAAGAGAAAGAAGAGCAGAAGAACGTAAGATTTTTCTGACTGGAAATATACGAGTATATTTTCATAAAAGACACAAAGTGTTAAAGGCGTTAAATTTGTGTCACAAACACTATCTTTTACCATTCGAAGTGGTCGTAAATATTTCGGGTCTCAACAATTATCTGGTCCTTGTAAAGGATCCAAAACTTGTATAAGACTCAGATTCTTTGGACACGGAATAAGCTGATAAAGAACACTTGACCATAAAAGGTGCAATTAAAACTACAGAATGAGGTAAAGAGCATACGTATGTCAAAGTTAGTTATACTAGCAGTAAGTCACTTCCACAGTTTATTTTTGCTGTGGCAAGCTGACGTCGATAATCCTGGTTTGACGAGAAGAGGAATTAAAGCAGACCCCAAAAATAGGTTGACGACATTTCAACCCATTGACATTCTACATCTCAGCCATAAAGTAGTAATTAACTTTTCCTTAAATAGCATATTTAATGTAATACAAAGCACGTTATTATACAAACATAAATATCAATAGGTGTACGGCTATGTCGTTTCAAGTCGTAACTGAATAAAATTCAAACGAGATGAAGCGAGATCGCAAGTGCTAATTTCATTCAAATCAATATTCCTAAAAACTTCTATAGAAGGGTTAAACTTAAATACACTGTCTGATATGAAAAAAGAGTTTCTTTATTTTGTCGGTACCTATCATTGTTGCGTATGTCTGACAATGTTTTTTTTGTACTCGTATAAAAATGTTGATATGACACATGTTTTGCCATGGCGCTGCAAGTGAACTGTTAAATATTTTTAATTTCTGGGTAGCAATTGACAACATTAAGTAGGTAAACTTTCTTCATTTTGATGATTGAAATGTAAAGTAGAGTTAAAAATATTGTATACGTGTTTTTTTATTTTTATAATTAATTTTACGATGAAAATTTTAATTTTAAAACTTGCTCATTCTAAAACGACGTAAGTACCATTGTAGGTGTTATCCGTAATATTTCTTTGCCTTTTGCTGGCCTAAAAAAGTCCAGTCCCTGTCAAATGTCAATCAAATTCAAATCGAAGAGATTAAGAATTCAAGAAGATTTGTTGGAGATTCGTTGAAGATAGGTTGATTTTGCTTGTTTCGTGGATATTACTGAATAATTATGAAAGTAGACGAAGGTTTTGTTATGGCAGACAGCCGTAATCTACCCAAGGTAGATTTAATAATGTTATTAGAACTCATTCGTGAAGATGAGAACTATAATGTCGCTGAAATTCGTGGTGCGAAAATGCTCATGTCGTCCAGGGACGCCTATGTAGAATCTGCAGTGGGGTTTGTACAGTTGAAAAGAGCAGGAGCTATTTGCACCGTGAAGTGCCGGGTATTACCGGAACACAAAGTGCGTACGCAGCCATACATCGTGTTGGCTGTAATCGACGAGGATGCGAACAATTTATTTTTAAGAAATTTTTACAAATGGCTAAGTAAATAAAACTAAACTTGTACTTAAATATTGTTTTATTGATTGTGTTTAATAATTTTGTACTATTGGAGTTTGTAAATTTATTAGACCACAACTTATTAACTACATCATATGTTACTTGTGTTTAAACGTATTTGTGATAGTTATTAGAAATTTAAATAAGGTTATGTCCTATTTCCTTTACACTTTTTTTGTATCGAATAGATGTTTTAAAATAAATTAAGGAAGCCAAATAAATAAAAGTAAAAATATAATTTCATTATTTTCAATGCATTGACTGAAAGGAATGTCTTGAATAGATACAATGACTATACGATTAATATTGCAGATATTGCTACGACAATCACAGTAAATAACAAATGTGAGTTGGTACTATACAACCAGTATACGTACTCCAAGCGAGGGAACATCATGACGAGGACCTTGTACTGCTCGAACAAACGCGCAATGAACTGTCCGGCAAAGCTGAAACTGTCCAAAACTGGAGAGGTGGTGTTTTACGAGGAACATTGTCATGCACCACCTAGCTTATACAGATTGCGTAATGGAGACTATGCAAGAATTTGAGGGAAATACGCAAAGCATTGAGAGACATAATTTTTGTGAAATAATTGCAAAGAGTTTAATAGTAATTTGAGACTTATTTAAACTGGGCAATGGAGATATGAGTCAATTGAAAGACAAAGAGAAAGAAGAGCAAGAACGTAAGATTTTTCTGACTGGAAATATACGAGTATATTTCAAAAAGAACAAAGTGTAAGGCGTTATTTGTGTCACAAACACTATCTTTTACCATTCGAAGTGGTCGTAAGTATTTCGGGTCTCAACAATTATCTGGTCCTTGTAAAGAATCCAAAATCTGTTAAGACTCATATTCTGTGGACCGATAGGCTATAAAGAACACTTGCCCCAAAAGTTGCAATTAAAACTACAGAATGAAGTAAAGAGCATACGTATGTCAAAGTTAGCTGTTTTACTAGCAGTAAGTCAGTTCAAGTTTTTTTTTTGCTGTGGCAAGCTGGCGACGATAATCCTGGTTTGACGAGAAGAGGAATAAAAGCAGACGCCAAAAAAGGATGACGACATTTAAACCCATTGACATATTCTACTATCTCAGCCATAAGTAGTACTTAACTATTCCTTAAATAGCATATTTAATGTAATACAAAGCACGTTATTATAACATAAAATCAATAGGTGTACGGCTATGTCGTTTCAAGTCGTTACTGAATAAAATTCAAACGAGATGAAGCGAGATCGCAAGTGCTAATTTCATTGAAATCAATATTCCTAAAAACTTCTATAGAAGGGTTAAACTTAAATACACTGTCTGATATGAAAAAAATATAGTTTCTTTATTTTGTCGGTACCTATCATTGTTGCGTATGTCTGACAATGTTTTTTTTGTACTCGTATAAAAATGTTGATATGACATATGTTATGCTATGGCGCTGCAAGTGAACTGTTGATAGGGCGCGAATATTTTTAACTTCTGGGTAGCAATTCTCGTGCTCTCGACATTGAAGTCGCATTAGAAAGTATGGACCAATGTATGAAATCTCTAAATTCGACTTCAATGTCGAGTGCACGAGAATTGCCCCCCTGGTGTCTATGGGCGGGGGCAATCGCTTTTCATCAGCTGATCTGTTTATTTGTCTGCCACCTTTCACCCCAATCACAATTTTTGCACATTCACTCCAATCAGCGCGACGTGAATCAACAGACGACCATCGTCCAGAGAACTCCTGGCATTTCATTAGAATTATACCTAATTATAAAAGCCTTATTATAGAAGTAACACCGATTAATATTCTCATTACAGATGTAGTATCAGTCATCACAGTGAACAAAAGGACGGTGGCATTGTATCGGCAGTATACCTACTCCAGACAGGGCATGTCGACAAAGACCCTTTATTGTTCCAACAAACGGAACAAGAACTGCACTGCCAGGCTGAAGATGGATGAGGACGGGGTGGTGATGTCCAATGACATCTATCATAACCATCCTCCTCCAAGGCTTCATATGTGTGAAAATGGGGAATATATTAAGATTTTTAGATAAAACTGTTGTTATTAATTATAATGGTTATAGTTAGCACCGTAATCAGCTTTTTCTGATTTCCATTTTCTATCAGGTTTTTTTGTGATCAAGTGTTTGCCTATATCAATAATATGGGTTTTTTAGGCAGGTGCGTGAAATGGCATCTCAGGAGGCCTTCAGGGTGAGGATGACAGACTCAATAGGTACTTAGTTTGTTCTTCTTGTGCCTGTCAACCTCATATTTGGATCTCACGGCCGCTTACCATCAGGCGGAGTGAGGTCATCTTGATTGTCCTCAATATATATTTAAAAAAAGTGGCGAAAAGGTTCTGCAACGTCAGCCTGTCTCAGTCCACTGCTGCATGTATGCCTCCCGACTTCAAAATATTGTGAATTAGGTACAGTCAACTCCAAAAATATGTATACACTTTAGGACCTTGTCACAATACATATGTATAAGAAAGTAGAAGTCATTCTTATAGATATATATTATGACAAGGTCCTAAAGTGTATACATATTTTTGGAGTTGGCTGTACGTCATCGTGATGTTTATCTTCATCATATTTAGGTTTGATACTCAATACTCAATATATTTATTGCATCTATAGGTTACATAATTAGTTGGTACATAATAAATGTAGGTATCACCATAGACCCGTTCGTCATAATTACCGACGCCGTCTTCATCGTCATTAATATCATCCTACTCTAGTAAGTTTTTAATCGAATGAAGAAAAATATGAAAACTAGGCTGAAGACCTTTTTTATGACAAATGCGTTTGTGTGGAATGCCTTATTATACTTTCACAGAGCTGAAAATTTAATAAAGGTTTTAAATAATTATGTTGTGTTTTAATGTTCAATTTCATCAAGTATGTTAAAAGTTATGTTGTTTATTTAAATATGATAAGTTGACTTAGATGCGCGAGTATAATAGTTTCTTGCATTAGACACAGAATACTTAATAGTTTAGATCGGAATTTAGGAAGTAATTAAAAAGAGCCTACAATCATTATTATAACATCCTCTTGTCTCTATCTTGTTAGCGTGTATTCCCAGTTGCATCCAAAACTGTCGCTTTGGAGGCCAGGGTACGGTTAAACCATGATTCAGGATTTGAGGATCTTGGTAATTACAATGAAGCGACTGCCGTCTGACCTTTGTGACACTTTAAGGGGAACCAGACCAACTGAATCATGGTTACACGTTTCAGAATCTATCCGGAACGGGCAGGTTTCCTCACGATGTTTTCCCTCACCGCCGAGCTAATGGTAGGCACATTACCATACATCATAGGCGACGGCCTCGATGGCGCAGTGGCTAAGGTGTTCGCCCGAAGCGCGAAAGGTCCCGGGTTCGATTGCCGGTCAAGCTAATTTAGGAAACTACATTTTCTAAGTTTTCTTGAGTCTGGGTGTTCTGGGTTGACGCCTTCAGTTAATTATCATCTGGTACTCATAGTACAGGGGTTGCCCTAGTTTGAGATCAGGTTGATTGGTGTGATTGTCTGGCGCATTTATTTTATTTATTTATTATTTTTCTGACTTTCAGATGAATGTATCCCAATAACGATAAACAGACGACCAGTAGTTTTATACAGGAACCATACGTATTCTAAGCAGGGTCGGTCCTTAGACATCTTACACTGTTCGAAGAAGCTCACGATGCGCTGCTCGGCTAGGCTTAAGCTGGATAGGAACAGGGAGGTGGTAGCAACTGTAAATGAACACAACCATCCCCCGCCGACGCTGATTAGATTGTCTGATGGGACATATGTGAAGCTGTAATGGGATATGTAGTAGATCAACTGATGGTAAGCAGTTACCGCTGCCCGTAGACACACGTAACTCCAGAGTCACAAACACGCTGGCAACCTTTTCCCCTTAGGTACGCCCAGATTGATTACACCCTTACGCGACGAATAGTAAAAGTAGAAAGTATGTTGAGTATTTATGGTGGCTTACTTAATGGTAAATGCTTACCAACGTCCTTGGAGTGTCGCCAACCAATTATAGTGACAATGAAGATTTTACTTGGCGTTTTTCTAACCTAGCCTTAGTAGTTCAGTTGCTAATAGTAGTCCCCCAGTTAGTGAAAGATCTACCTGAAGACGCATTGACGATAAGTGTACCTTAAAAAAATGCAAAGAGGTTGTTTGGCAGTATGCGTTGACATATTTGATTGTACAGAAAAGTCAGAGGCGGTGCGCCTCTTGAACGCTTCCGCCTCGACTCTTGAGTGTGTGTGCGACACGCCTAACTAAAAAAATACAAAGACGAGTCTTGTGTCCAACTGTTCACGAATATGGCCTAATTATGATAATAATTTAACTTCCGCCATCTAGACAATATTCTCCACCGTTTGCTTTTATATTTTGGTTCGTCATCTTTCCTTGAATTGCATTTTGTATCTTGCTAATAATATTAAGAATTTTAGACTAAATGTATTAAAAACTCTCGATTTCAAGAACAATTGACTATTGGCAGATAAAAAGGTATATTTACATGAGGAACTTGGATAATAAAGTAACTTTTATAAGCCTTCCGAACTTATTTTTCTTGCATTTATATAATTTGCACACCATTAATCACACATTTTTTGGAAAAATATACTCTAAATTAATTAGACAAGCGTGGTAAACACTATCACGCTTGTCTTATTAATTTAGAATCAAGCCTTAGGTATTATATATACCATGGGGTTAGGTAGCAATTCGCCCAAAAAAAACTCGTCCCGGATTTCAAGATTTTTGCTGGTCACTGTTCTAACCTAACCTAACCAATATTTTTATTGTGATAATATTTACTAAACTCTACAAAACAAAAAAGATATTGGTAACGTTAGGCTAGAACAGTAACCAGCAAACCAGCAAAAATCTGGGACGAATTGCCCCCAAGCTATCCCATTATAGTAGCGATGACTTGATTTTTGTGATGGAGGCCTTCGCCCTGTATGTATACTATTGCAAATGAAAGGTTTTAGCTAATTCATTATTTTATGTATATTTAAATTAAATATTGAAGATGTTAGACAAAACTTCAAATAATTTATTCTAAGTATAATATTATTAGCTCTCCAAAAGTACAAAAAGCAGGGAGTGTAAATCCGCAAATCAATCCTTTTTTTTTGGAATGCGATTAGAACATTGAAGTTGTAAAATATTTATTTGTTTTAGAAATGTTTGGCACCAAAAAAAAGAAAAGCACTAGACAAGAGCTTACCAGAAAAGAAAAAAAGAAACTAGCAGAGCGAGAAAGGAAAAAACGTATAAAGAACGACCCGATTTTGTATGCGGCACTAAAAGAAAAGGACAAACAAAGGTATTGTCGATTAAAGGAAGAAGGAAAAATTGTTTCCATGGCAGCACTGACACCCAGAGATCGCCGGATTCGACGGAAACAAAATCGTTTAAGTTACGAAAAATATCGAAACAAAGCAAAACTAACGAAAAACACCGAAGTAGAACCTTTTTTCATAGAACCTTAACTTTACTAATGCAATTCAGCAAAATCACACACACACAAAAGTTTCAGGAATCATTTGTTGTATTGACAATTTGATTGTACAACTAGTTGATTAAAATATACTGTTTTGGCAAATTCATTTATTATTTATCTGTCTAAATTTACTTGTAAAAAAACATTCTTATTAAATAAGATGCTTATTTAATAAGAATGTTTTTTTACAAGTAAGTACGTCAGGATAATATTAGATCGGGACGTCAAGAAGGTATATCTCGGACAAGACAGCCTACAAGTTGGCCAGTAGGGTGTCTACGCTATCGCTGGTGGGATGTAGTGAACGCACACCTGCAAGAATTGGAGGCAGGAGATCGGCGTTTATCTCCTTCCTCCAATTCTCAATTGCATCTTGAGGTCGCTGAGGAATTGAGGTACAAAATAAACATCAAAGTCAGACCTTGGAAAGACTGCAAAAAAGTATGTAACTAATTTGCAATGTCTAAAGTTTTGATCGTATACATATACAAGTAAGTAGTTATTTAGAGTTTATAGAAAACGAGGTATTTTCAATTCTTTTTTAACATTTGATCTTAAATTTTGACAGAAACTAGATTAGGATATCAAAATAAAAGTTTATACTAATTTTCAATTGAGTTCCTCGACTTCCCAAAATCTTACGCGTATTTCGCTTATTTGATCCAGTTACAAATTCTATTTTAGAAGCTAAATGAAGACTTTCTCCAGTAATATGATTAATAAAGGTCATGTAATTAAAGAGGAAGAATTTAGAGAGGGAGGCCTACAGGAAGTTGCAGCCGTGGCTCATGGTGGAACGACGATTTGTTTAAGTTGCGGGAATACCTTGGATGCGGTTGGCACAGTACCGATTTGTGCGAAGAACATTGGGGGGGCCTTTGTTTATCAACGGACGTATTATTTCTGAAATGATGTCTATAAAACAACGGGTAAGGTACATTCTGCTACTAAGTTTTAGGAGATTTATGCAACTAACGAGGGTCATTAGTTTCAGCATCACCAGAGGTGTTAGTAGACACCAATCACAGGCTCGTCAGGACGCTAAAGAGGAAAAACTGTGTGCGATGTTACCAAAAATTAAGGATGGCACTGAGCAGCCGGGACGCCGATAGGAAAGTCAAGAAAGTGTCGATGATATGCAATCTCTGCAATAAGGCGTTTTGTCTGCCATGTTTTATAGAGAAGCACTATTGAATTTTGAACTTTATTTCAAATTTTTGTGCGTACGCACAAACGTTTTGAGAATATTTTGAGATATCGATTTCATTCACATTCTATATGGTTTATATTTCTGTAAAATGATGTGTTTTTTAAGTGGTTGACCAAAGAAGAATGGTTAAATAGGCCCTTTAATAATCAAAAGCACTTTGATTTATTTAAGCTACAATGGTTCAATCTAAAATTCGCTGTGTTTTTATTACTTCATAGTGCTAATGAAGAATTGATTACGACTTATAAATGTAAGGATTCTACTTAAATATTTTCTTCGTAAGTTTATAAGCAGACGCGGTAATTCATGGTTTTCAAGCACTACCTTTTTACATGCAAATAAATTCAAAATTATATTTAATATTCTAGAAATAATCGCTAAATAATATTATTAATGTCTCTCAAGTTTATCGATGTAAATAGTTATCTAAGATTTATTTAAATATCGTTGAATTTATCGTTGAACTAGTCACAATAAATGAATGGAATGTTGGATGATTCTATTAGTTAACACAAAGTGCTGCCACCTATAGTTACTCACGTGTCTTAAAAATAATTTCTATTCACAGTCTGCGGTCTGTGATCACAGAAAACATACCTACGGGCAATGATGTTTAACCGCATGGTTGCTCTTGCTATACGCACTATGCAGGCTGCCTATAGCTACTGCGGTTGCCCACCTAGCATTTGCAACACGTCCTGCAATTAATAGGATGGCAGACCGCATTTCTGCTCACAAAGCGCGTAGATAGATATTACTAGTAGTTACTCAACCGTGATCATAAAGCAACGCCAGCAGTGTGTTTTCCCGAGTGAGTGAAGGTACTGGAAGCCTAATCAGGGAGGAAAGGGGTAAAATTGATTGGCAGTGTACTAGTGACTCCTCTAGGTTTTCCGGGTCCCTGGATGACGGCAATAGGCCTAGAAAACAGCCTATTGGATGCACCGGTGCCCTAGATTACCTTTTAGAATTTGTGTGTAGCAAAGAAACCTTCATAGAATTTCTTCAGATTCCTGTTGCTACCCTGAGTTTTCTTTATGGTAACATTGGTACTAACACTAACATCATCTTTCAGAAGACACGTACGACCACATCAACCTGAACGGCAAGAAGGTGGTCCTTTACAAGGGACTACACGTACTCCCAGCAAGGACCCTCGTTCAAGCATCTCTACTGCTCCAAGAAGACGTCGCTCCACTGCCAAGCTAAGCTGAGGCTCGGCCAGGATCGAAAGATAATTATTGCTTTTACGGAACATAATCACCCACCGCCTAAGTTTTTTAAGTGTGCTGATGGTAGATATTACAAAATATAATCTGCCTAACTTGTTGTTTAGTCCAGTTAAGTTAAAATACAGTTTAGTACAGTAGTAGCCAAGAGATGGGCTACGGTTGAGAGGCAGACCCAGAAAAAAATGGCGTTACGATAGCACCATAAACAGGACTAGTAAGCGCTGGCTACTGACAGTGGGCCAGCAGTGGGATAGTTTAGGCTAATTAAAAAAAAACATGTTCTTTAAGAAGACATACCTCTACAATGCGACAAAGGCTTGCCACGAGTGCCGAGTGCAAATGATTAGTGAACTTGTCCGTTAAGATTAGCCGTTGTGCTCGAAAAAGCGGCTTGAACTTCAAGATACTTCGATTTAAGCTTTGCAATAATGTCTTTTGCAGTATTGGGGTTTTGTAAAATTACCCAAATGTGAACAAAGTAACATTCTATGTTATATTTATAAGTATGTAGTATGTAATACATTTGTACAAATAATAAAATAGTTTTTTTTGACACAATTTATTGTATAGCTTGTCTCACTCATCATTTTCTTTTTTCATTGGAAATAGGCTTGCTCTTAGCTTCATACTGAACACTAAAGTTGAGAGGAAGTCTAAGACGAAGCGAGCTTACCCAGAAGTAGCCTATTCATTCACCCTAGCTTTAAAAAAATGAGGCTGTGCTCATTGGAGAAACCAAACGCAGAAAGAATTCCACTCCTAGGCAGTGAACATGCACGAAGGAGGACGAAAGCGCTTTGCACGCTGAATCAAGGAATATTTACCAAGAAGGATGATAACTCACAGTTCGTTTGCTTTCACTGTACTAGAGAGCTCAATTTGAAACAAAGTTTTGTAACAACTGATCAGTTTACGACTACTTAATCTCAGATTAATCATGATCTTGTTCCGCTACATTATTATGCATTTTATAATGTACATGAAGTGGTTAAACCCGGTCAAAAACTTAAAACAGAAGAATAAATCGAGTATTATCATTACAGATGGTGGTCATATACCCTACGAAGTCTGCCCCTCCGCTAAAGGAAAGAAGAATCTCATCATCGTAGCAGGGCATACCTTCTCCGTCCAGGGGGGGAACCCTCTGACCCTGTACTGCTCCAGAAAGTCCAATAAGGGCTGTAGGGCGAGAGTCAATTTGAACCATGACAGATAATAATAAATGCGGATTTAATGCATAATCACGATCCGCCGACTCTGAGGAGGACGGTTTATGGGACTATTATAAAAATCTCGTAAACATAAAAACAATTTGTGTTAAGTATCCTTTATTTTTTACAACTTCATAGCAGTTGCGACTTAGGCCAAATGCTTTCTGTATTTGGTCTGCGGTCTACGTCGCAAATGTTTTGGCGATACGCTATAACTTAAAGTGATAAAAAATCATTATTTATACAAATCAAGTGACTAAATAGGACGTAAGTACGAGTAGATATTAAATATTAATAATAAATGACAAATGAAGAAGAAAGAAAAAAAATACAAATATGAAGATAGGTCATAAATACTATTTGGTATTGTGAAATATCCAACTAATAATAACTTCATTAAATGGACGAATTCCTAACCTAAGAATCTCTATCTAGTTGCTCAAACATGTAGATAACAATAAAATATTAATTAGTTATTTCTATATGGACGGTGTTGTTTTCAAATCATTCACTGATAAAATATATTCAGAACTTTTAAGAACATACATTTGGAGTCTTATGAAACGATTTAGCGCAAAAATTAGCTTTGTTTTTTTTATTCTGAACCCTAACTTTTTCGGGTTACTAAGGAGTAGGTACTTTCCACGCTACAAAATTAAAGAAACGTCATAGATACTTATAACGAAATCTTTATTGGTTGTTGCTACAATATTCTTTCAATATCAATTACAGGTGTCATAAACGGGTTAAGCTGCACCTTTTTGCAGACCCTTAAGGGTGGTTATCTCCTCGAGCTTGGCGGGTACACCTACGCACGAAACAACAAGGGTTCTCGGAACTGGTGCTGTTCCAGCAAGAAAAGCAAGAAGTGCCCGGCCAAGGTCAGGGTCGACGAAGCCAACAATGTGACCGTGTGTAACCTGGCACACTGCCATTCACCGCCTACTGGACCTTATAAAGGCGCCAAGAAGGTTGAATACCCTTATTACAATTAGTGCGATTCCAAATTAGTTCTAGTATTATTTAAAAAGAGAGTACCTATATTAAGAATTATTGTATAGAACTTTGATATATAAGTAGATAACGTGAAAAAATGGTTATGTCCTGTTACTAAATACAAGGTGTATCTGTGAACATTTACATCCCTTTGACCACGTGTTCTACCAACTATTCTGAACGATATTTTGTTCGATGACTTTAGAAAATTCTCATTAAAAAAAGCATCTTTCCATATTATGTAAGTCTGTTACGTGAGTGTTAAAGGGTTGCGAATGTCAGACGGCAGTCGCTTCATTGTCATTACCAGACTCCTGAATCATGGTCTCACTCAGCGTACCCCGGGATCCAAAGCGACAGTTTTGGACACTACTGGCAATGACACGCTATGATGAAAGAGAGAGGACGATGGAACGTACAGGTACGTACAGCCACACATCAAAGTATATTATACAAAACTGCCAAATTTCTTCATTGGATTGTTATCCTACTGTCAAATACTTTAAAGTTTAATATCAAGTGAGGAAATTTGACTGATTTTGGTAACCTGATGAATGGCTGTCTGTACAAAAAAATATGGAATTTTGCCGAGTCGTTTCACTTACCCTGTAGGTAAAAGATGTAATAGAAAAGTTCAAATTATTAAATAAGTCGCTATGATGGAGTGTGGATTCCAGCATTTAATTATTTTAATATTAGCTTGTCTAATTCTAAATCCTACCAATATTAGTCGTTAAATGAATATTTACTATTATTTATTATTAGGATAAGTAGCCAGAGTAATATAATGTATGAAGTGTTAATAATGCAAATAATGTAAAAATGTATGTAATTGATAGGTCTTTATTAGGTTTCTTGAAATGTGGAAGTGCACAGCCTGAAAAATATATCTACATATTGCTGAATAAAAACCATGCGAGTGGCAGAAAGCCTAATTAAAGTTAATCCTTCATTAAAAATACTTGTGGCCCGCTCTCACTTCGCTTCGGGACTTTAATTTCAAACTGAATCAATAAATGGCGCTGGGATTTGTTTAAAATCGCACAAGAGTTTTTCGCTTTATTGGTTTACAATAAGTCTTGTCGTTGTCTATAGAAGAAAAATCTTTAAATTAAGCGTTGTTGTATTAAAACGTAACGTAACAGTAAGTATGATTTTAATGGAGGACTAATTATTATTCTGAAACTCTTAGTGTTCTAGGTTGCTTAGCAAACACTGAACAATAACTTTCAGATATAACCACTCAAGCTAACTAAGGACGATTTTGTTACTGCTGATATTACCCTAATATTACATTTATGTATTTATGTATTCCATAAGTTATGTATTCCAGTTGTGTTCAAAGTTTAAGTAAAATGGAAGAAATTGTAACTACATACTTAATTTTATAAAAAAAATAAGGTGATATTTAGAAAAAATAAATAGCAAAATTCGATTAAATGGTTGGCAAAATTATAATTTGTGTTTTTTATGTGATAAGTGGTAGACGGACAGACGGATCACCTGATGTTAAGCAATTGCTGCCCTCCATGGACACCCACAATTCCGGTAGCGTCACAATTACGCTGCCAACTTTTTGCAAAATGATTCTTCACGTTTCGTGTGAATGAATCCTCAAGATAGGATGGAGGAAAGACGAGAAATTTTTAATTGTTTATTTAAGTTTTTATCAAATTAATAATTCAAGACAATGCACTTAATTATTAAGTTCATAAGAAAATGGTCGATACAGACGGAGACACCGAAACGAAGGACCTTATGAAGGACCATTAAGGTGCGATACGACCATATCCTTATCCGATAGTAAATCTATGGTATATGACTGTCATTCCATACGAATCGGAGCGTTATTCCATTGATTAATCTTTGAATGAAGATTGGTCGAATCAGGCCTAAGTAACTCAAATGAGTATAAGTGAAAATACATTCACTAATGGTTAACTCTTGTAATTTGGATTTTCTAATTACAGGTAGTATAAACGGGCTATGCTACACATTTCTGCAGACACTCAAAGGCGGTTACCTCCTCGAGATCGGTGGGTACACGTACGCACGGAACAACAAGAAATCCAAAAACTGGTGCTGTTCCAGCAGGCTCTCCAAAAAGTGCGCAGCCAAGGTCAAGGTGGACGAGGCCAATAACGTGACCGCTTGTAACCTTGAGCACAGCCATTCGCCGCCAAATTCGAAGCTCCTTATGTTCCCGGCTTTCAAATGTACGAAGATCGAATACCCATATAATACCTAACGATTAGCTTGAAGTATTCCAATACGTTTATTTATAGGTACTATTTATGTATGAGCATAACAGTGAAGAATGGCACGACTAAAAAGGGGGTGAATGATACGATGACGAATGAAAGAGGAAAACATAATGCGCCAATCACAGATAACCTGGGAATAGGGCGGGAAGATGATGCAAACGGCCAGCAGCTAGCTGTTCTCAGCTAGTAGGTATTAGTTACTATTATCGTCGTAACGCCCAGACAGCAGACACAATGGAAAATCAATTTGTTTTATGCCTTTTAAAATGACTTATGGGGCTTACGACGTTATGACATGTTCCTGTAGGACGCAAGTGCTTAAACTATTCAATACGGAATCACGTAAGTGAACTAGAACATTGTTCGAATTAATTTATTTTTGGAAATTTAAAAAAGCACTAATACTGATTTGATATCTTTATACTTAGGGTTCTGCAGCCAAAAGCCTACAAACTCAATGAAGTCTAGACAAATCAAGAACAAATTTGAGGAATATTCTTTTTCTTTTTCATCATACAGAAACGGCGAAAGTTTTAGGGTAGTCCTAGTCGACCCATGTAAATAATGCTATTTAGGTGCCTGATTAGAGTATAGTGAGATAAGAAAAAAATCTACATTCATGTGATGTAAGCTTTTTTAAAGTTAATATATTATGTAAGTAACTTCTTTATCATGTTAATAGAGGCTTTATTTTAAATTTTATTTAGTACTAGTGAAGCCCACAGTTCCGCTATTGGGGTTATTATTCCCGAATTTAAGGGGTTCGGTATCGCCCAAATCTCACAGCTATACCTACAATGAATAAAGTTTCATTGAAATACTTTTGGCAGTATTCAAGATTAGCGCGAACAAACAGACAAAAAAAATCTATTAATATTTTAAGTCGCCCTAAGTTATTTTGTGATAAATATATTTAATGTACAGACACATCTTGTTTACATTTTTATTATAGCTACGTGTACATAAGATATTGTTTTTAATAACCATGCAATAAAGGTTTCTTCCTGGAAATAAAAATGTCGTTTTATTTTTTCTTTTCTGCTTCAATAAATACGTACAAGTCTTTTAATGTTCTCCGAGAGCATTCCAATGAAATTTCATTTTTAGGTTATTCATTAAATCATTACTAACGGTTTTTATCTTGTTACTAGCGTAATGAAAATGACCTTCAGGTATCGGGAAAAAAATTAAGTTGTTCTTTAATCCACAGGTCCGTATGCCGAAGGTCTCCAATGCAGATTCATCAAGTCATGCAGAGGGGGTCACCTCCTCCTAATTGAGGGTTACACCTTCGCCAGGGCCAACAGATCCTCACAAAACTGGTGCTGCTCAAGTCGCCTCGCCAAGAAATGCATGGCCAAAGTCAAGATGGACGAGGCAAATAACATAAGTGTATGCAGTCTTGTCCACAATCATCTTCCACCTAGAGGCTACTTAGGAGATGTAAAGATAGACCCAGCAGCAGTTGTGAAGAAATATATAGAGTATTACAATAAATTTTCGTGATTGGAACACAACCAAAGATACCATTTTATGCCGACAAGATTTTTGCTATATGACCAGGGGAGAACAAGTTCAATAGCCTTACCATGAGTTTGAAAAACTATCCTCGCTATCGAAAACTATCGCTTTGTCTCTTTCATTGTGATGAATTTGAAAGAGACAGAGCAATAGTTTACGTTACGCCAGTTTTAGATGTCAACTCATGGTAGCGCTACAGTTATGACAAGTGAGTTGTAACAAAATTGATGTCTGGTAAATATTGCCGCTAGTCTAAAGCAGATTGCATGTTGCAGACGATTAGTAGTTTGCTAGTAGAAATATCTCAGAAGCTCCGTAAGAATATTTCTTGGAAGAAATCTGTTTTGTTACAACTTATCTTGTCACAACTCGAGTCGACGCTGTCTCCTCTACTGACTATAATAACTATTGCATAAGAGTTTGTTTGTCGAATTCACTTATACTTAGTATCTTCTACACAAACGAGACGCAAACACAAAAACCTAAGTTATACCCAGAAAATTAGGCTAAATAAACTGTGATGAGTTTAATAATAATTTAAGGTTAGCTATATAAGATTATTATTTGTAGTAAACACAAAAAAGTAAAATGTAATTAAATTGTCTTTTTAGCGATGTTATAAAATAATCATGTTATCTTAATTAGTGTTTTATTTGACTTAATAATTGGACATCTAGTTAGGTATTAACCTGTTTTTATCATCATCAGCAATTGGATAGGATTGAAAGCCTCCAAAGCGACCTATGACATCCCAGTTCTAGCGATGACTGGTTTCCTATGATGGATGCCTATGCCCTGGCTGTGCCGTGGGACAGTACATAGGCTGATACTTTATGTACTTGACTTTACTCCCAACGACATACAACTTACTGAGCCGCCAGAGTACTTACCCTACGAATATTAGTTGTTGAGAATATGAAGAAAACGAGTTTCTTAGTTGTTGAAGATGTTTTGTGTACTCTAGAATCTTCTTCTTTGTGTACCCCAACCGCAGCGGCGCTCGGTTCACCTGCTGCAAATGTGGACGAGTGGTTTACTCCCGCATAGGACTTTACAGCCACGAGCGCAGCTGTGAAGTCACACCACAGGATGCTGCCTAAATCATCTGTTAAAGATGTGAAGGCCTATGATGATGAGAATCTTCTCCATTTTAAAACTTACTAA
Organism: Cnaphalocrocis medinalis; assembly: GCA_014851415.1. Lineage (NCBI taxonomy): Eukaryota > Metazoa > Arthropoda > Insecta > Lepidoptera > Crambidae > Cnaphalocrocis > Cnaphalocrocis medinalis. Next base: position 2,964,366 of record CM026283.1, read on the forward strand.
TTCATGTCACACGTGGCTTTTTTAAGAGGAAAGTAGGTTTAAAATAAAATATCGAGATAAAACTTTTTTATTTTCGATAGTGTTCGTGAAGAGAGTCGGTATGTAAGTACATATATTTAAAGCTTTATGTATGAAATTCGATGACAAAATCAGGTTAGTTGAGTTAACCCTTTTTTTCATTCGCAGGATCAACTGCTAAATTCATTAAATCGAGTCGTGGCGGCACGTTACTACTACTCCAAGGGTATACATTCGCGCTTTGCAAGAAACGTCTAGCTGCACAGCACTGGTACTGCAGCAGCAGAACTTCAAAGAAGTGCCAGGCCAGGGCGCACTTGGACCGCAGCAATAGGATCACGACCTCGTACCTCGTGCACAATCATACGCCCCCTCAATATCTTACAATGTTTGATGGTCATTTTTCACCCTTTCGTTGCTATACTTGAGGATGTAATGGTATAAAAATGTTATTTCAGGTAGATTGTTTTATTTTATGCATCCTCTACGCACGAAACTATTAACATCATTATAGTCCGAGGCAAGAAAGTGTAGTTATGACCTTGAGTGCGCAGAAACCAATTTTGATAGAAAGTCTTCTTTTTTACAAGTGCGCAAAATAACGGTCATCGCTATACTTTCGTGCCTCCAGCTATAGTTTGTATTCATAAACAGTGTTTGAGGATTCGATTTTTGCACTCAGAGACTTTATACATATGTGGTAGTGGCCCGCCCTCATTTCGTTGCAACCCCTGTACTATGAATACAAGGTGACGATAATTAACTTGGGGCGTCAACCCAGAACACCCAGACCCAAGAAATTTTAGAAAATGTAGTTTCCTAAATTGACTTGACCGGGACTCAAACCCGGGACCTTTCAGCTTCGGGCGAACACCTTAGCCCTTACCTTAGCCACTGCGCCATTGAGGCCCTCAACTTTTAGTAACTTTGTGACTGTTTCTTACTTCATGCGCAAACGGCTGGACCGATTCCTTTAAAACTTGATATCCCGCCACCAGCCCACGACCCTTTCATTCGTCTCGGCATACGGAATTTGAAGGCGTTCACCAGGTACTTCCTAGAAATTCATCATCATCATCATCAGCCTGTATCAGTCCACTGCTGGACATAGGCCTCCCCCAATGTTCGCCATTTCACCCTGTCTTCGGCGAGACGCATCCAGTCTATACCAACGGCTTTTCGCAAATCGTCACTCCATCTAGCTGGGGGCCGTCCCACACTACGCTTCCCGAGTCGCGGTCTCCACTCAAGAACTTTTTTACCCCAACGGTTGTCAGTTCTTCGACAGATATGGCCAACCCATTGCCACTTTAGCGTGCTGATTCGATACACTATGTCGGAAATTCTTCAGTTATATGCATAAATTCACCAAACCAACTATTTTCAACTCGCTATTTTTAATTTAAAAAAACTTACGCTTGACCACAATCGCACCTGATGAAAAGTGCAGTACTAGCATATTGCGCGTTTGCCTTAAAGAATTATTTGCTCAGCTTTGTCTGTAGATGCTGATCTCGGATTAGTTAATTAAAGAAACTTTATTATTTACAGACTTGGATATCGAGTACATTACCTCGAGCCGTGGAGGCACGTTGCTATTGCTTCATGGGTACAAATTCGCGATAACAAACAAATGCACCAGCTCACAGCACTGGTTCTGCTGCAGCAGGACTTCGAAGCAGTGCAAGGCGAGGGTGCACATCGACAGCAGCAATAGGATTAGAGCCTCCTACCTCTTGCATAACCATACTCCACCTCGATTACGAAAGAATAAAAAGTACCCGTTTTAATGGGATTGTTTTACTTCTATGTTTAACAGAGATCGATGTCCATCAGGATGGCTGGCCAAAGTTGTGGATCAGCGTTAAAATATTATTAGTATTTAGTACTGAATTGGTACTATTTGATACCTATGTTTAATTATTTGATACCTAATCAATGACAAAATAGGACAAGTTTTAAAGTGGCCAGCCATTCTGACGTCAGGTTGGCTGGCCACTTTGTGATTTCAACCTGGGAAGTTCCAATTGCTTTTTTTCAGTATACATTATTTAGTACCTATTTGGTACCTAAACATATATTTTTTTTACATTTTTAACACAAGTATTATAGATTATATAGGCAAAAGAAAATTTCATGAAGCTGTTTATTGCAATGGATGATATTATGCACCATATCTCCAGTAAGGTTCCGTGGGCAACTAGGAACCTGTATAGTTTCGGCATGTTTTCTGTCTGTCTGTCCGTCTTCTTAAATCGGTCATTAAGATTTAAGAAGACGGTAGCACTAAAATGATGAAATTTGGTAACGACATGTATATCAATCACGCCGACAAAGTGGTAAAATAAAAGATATTTTTTTTTTGGGGGGGGAGGGGCCCCCCTACCCTTAAAGTAGGGAGTGCTTTTTTCCACTTCAACCAAACGTGAAATATCTTGTTGGGTAGGTTTTTTAAAATAATATTTTCGGAAAGGAGATTGACCATTTTTGTATGGACGTTGGACCAAGTGCTGCCCAGAATTGAGACACAGTACACAGTGTTCCATAGACTAATAACAGTCTGTTAACCAAAGCGCTTCAAAATCGCCCCGAGGAATATTGAGTATTCTCACTTTTTGTGTATTTTTAAATTGTTGAAAAATCATAATTAATTTAGCTTATTTTCAAAATAAAAGAAGCCTTTATAAACAAATGACTAATACATACAAACATGCCAGTTGGCAGCAAGGCGGGCAACATTGGCGTGAGCGGCTTAGGTTATCGAGAGGTGAGATTGCGGGGCGCCAGATCCCTCTGTGTTAAACACCGGTCAGCAGGCCCCCGGCGTTATGACATTTTACACTTCCAACATGGAGCATAGGTTCTGCTCCTGCATCTCCCCTCCAGTCGGCTGGTTAAGGCGAGCCAGGAGGAAAGGGTCAAAGCAGTAATACGGACCCTCCGGAGTATCAGGGTCCGTGGTGTCGCCACACACCAACAGCTCGCCACGAGCTGCCCTACGGAGACTGATTGCACTGATAAGAGTTGTTGTTCTTCATTAGGGAAGATCACCAACTCTCACCAGCGGGCGATGATTTTTAACTATTAAAAAAATATACAAAAAAAAATGAGAATTCTCAATATTCCTCGGAGCGATTCTGAAGCGCTTTGGGTAACGGACTATTATTAATCTAAGGAATACTGTGCACTGTGTCTCAATCCTGGGCAGCACTTGGTCCACCGTCCATACATACATACATGGGGGAAAGGGAATAAAAGGTTGGCAGCGCACTTGTGACTCCACTGGTGATGCGTCCATAGGCGGCGACAATTGCTTACCATCAGGTGAAACGCGCATCGTCTGCTGCCTATCAAATAAAAAAAAGCATTTTGTGACTCCATGGAGCTTTTTTTGTAAAAAGTTTTTTTTAATACCTAGTCATACGAAGAAAGAAATAGAAGTATATTCATGCCTGGGCAGCATTTGGTCCAATTTGGTCAATCTCCTTTGATGCAAAAATAAAAAATAATAATAAATATTGGGGCTTCCCATACTTAGAACTGAAACTCAAAAGTTGACTGAATCTATAGATAAAGTATTCAAAAATGATATCCAGGTTCTTTTAATTTTTTTTTTTCTAAACTGAATAGTTTGCGTGACAGACGCTTGCAAAGTGGAAAAAAGTTGGTCTCCCCCCCTCTAATTTCTAAAATAATAAAATGGAAAATCTTAAAAAAACGTATGATTTACATACCATAAAAACTACCTACGAAAATTGTTTTGAAACGTCATAAATCGTAAACTTCTATTGACCTTTCATTCAATCAACTCAAATTATAAAAATTAAATATATTTTTTTATATAAATTGCAGCATTCTAGTGCTACAACAGGTCACCAAGATTTAAGAAGACGGACAGACAGACACAAAAACATTACCACTTTGTCGGCGTGATTGATATACATGTCGTTACCAAATTTCATCATTTTAGTGCTACCCGTCTTCTTAAATCTTAATGACCGATTTAAGAAGACGGACAGACAGACAGAAAAAATGCCGAAACTATACAGGTTCCTAGTTGCCCACGGAACCTTACTGGAGATATGGTGCATAATATCATCCATTGCAATAAACAGCTTCATGAAATTTTCTTTTGCCTATATTATCTATAATACTTGTGTTAAAAATGTAAAAAAAATATATGTTTAGGTACCAAATAGGTACTAAATAATGTATACTGAAAAAAAGCAATTGGAACTTCCCAGGTTGAAATCACAAAGTGGCCAGCCAACCTGACGTCAGAATGGCTGGCCACTTTAAAACTTGTCCTATTTTGTCATTGATTAGGTACCAAATAATTAAACATAGGTATCAAATAGTACCAATTCAGTACTAAATACTAATAATATTTTAACGCTGATCCACAACTTTGGCCAGCCATCCTGATGGACATCAGAGATCGCTAGGCGACTTTCCACTCTTGCGTTTTTTTATGTCATAAGGGGCAGGCGAGAAGACAGATGAGAAGACATGGACCTGATGGTAAGGGATTGCCGTGACCCGTAGACATTCGCAGCACCAGTGTAGTTACAAGTATGCTACCTTAACTCTCGCGATTGAATCCTCCGGTACCCTCACTCACTCAACAGAACACAGCGCAGGCGCTACTTCACGCAGGTTTTCTGTCAAGCCGTCGTATCGTCACTCCATGCGTTGGGTTAGAGTTGTCACTTTGTGCCCTGTGGCTAGGGGCGTTAAGAATACTGCCAAGGTATTCCCGGCCTGTCGTAAGAGGCGACTAAACGGGCTTCGGAGTACGTGAGCATGCCACTACTGAGGAGTGGCTTGCTCACTATCACGACTCCGCGAGGGAAAAAATCCTACTGGGTGTCCTGGTAGGTCGCGCATTTAGGAAGGGCTGCATTGCGCCAAACAATTTGGATCAAAGTGGCGAGCGCGATTTGCGGTACGGTCCAGTCCCGGCTGTGGGGTATCCGACCGCGATTGCGCTGAGAAGGACACCCCAGGGGTTTTGGCTAGGGTTAGACTCCCACACACCACCTTGTCCTCCACATGTGGCTAGGTGAAGGCCATGATGGTTTCCCCTTGGGAAAAAAAAGGGTTGTCACTTTTCGGAGGCCAGTGCGGCGCGCGATCGCGATCGGTGCGGGAGCATCGGCGTCCACATTGCTTAGGTTTTCTCCGCATAATGAGTACTTACAAATCACAACCATGTCAGCTTACTAATCTGCTGAGCTACAAAGCATATCAATGAGGAATAAAGCATGTCTATTTAGTTGATTTAACAGAATTTATTCTTTACAGATTTGAGTATCAAGTTCATCAAGTCGAGCTAAAGGAGGCACATTACTAATGATCCAAGGGTTCACATTCACACTAGGCAACAGAAATATATCTTCCAAGCACTGGTACTGCTGCAGTAGGACTTCGAAGAATTGCAAGGCGAGGCTCCACATGAATAATAGTGATGAAATCATAAACTCCAACCTCTCGCATAACCATGCGCCTCCTAAATATTATCCTATAAGTGACGGGACTTACGTCAAGTTATAAAAACAAAAGTTTAAATTTGAATAACCCCTGACATAAAATATAACGTTGTTTTGTGGCGGCGGCCATCTTGGATTTAAAATTTGACATATTAGTACAGTTAAGGGAATTTTGTCAAAATATGTCATCCATCATTTTGTGGCAGCGGCTATTAACGTAGCTAAACCACTCCCGACTTTCAAATAAAAAAAAACATCCGTATGAGAGCTACGATGCCACAGACTGGCAGATACGTCGACCGTACGTACGACCTGTAACACAGGTTTTATAAACCTACTTCAGGCACCAGTCTCTCACAATGTAACGGCAATTGTTTTCCCAAACAGATCTACCTAGCTTAGTTATAATTTTAAGCAAACATTGTAAGAGAGAATAAATTAATTTTATTAAAAAAAATTACGTCAAAGTTATGTTTAAGCACTCTATTTTTGCATCAGGGGTCTTTTAATCTTTTTTATTTTAGCAATTGGAAATAAACTTACTACTATTACTATTGTATCATTACACTGATTTTTATTAAACGACTACTTCTTGGCATGTCGTCATGATTGTTCATAAGCGATTTGTTATCTTCCTCTGCGCTTACTGTTTTTGGGTGGTGGACCCTATAATAATTTTGAGGGCTGTATCCTCGCCTGGTAAGTAGCGTCGTCGCGGCGCAAGCGCAAGTCGTATTTGCCTGAGCTGGGTCCACTCGTGACCACAGCAGCAAGGAAGGAAGATCCTCATTGGTTGTAGATTTTATAATTTATCTGTCTTTCGCGCCACTTTGGGTACCCATAACCATTTCAGCCTTCTAATCAGCTGAGCTACAAAGCATAATGACGAGAACTTCTGGTTATTTAACTTATCTTTTTTTTTACAGATTTGAGTGTCAAGTTCATCAAATCGACTAAAGGTCACACTTTACTAATGGTCCAAGGGTTCACATACACGCTATACAACAAAAACATTACTACAAAGCACTGGTACTGCTGCAGCAGAACTTCGAAGAAGTGTAAGGCGGAGCTCCACTTAGACAACAGCGATAATATCATAAATGCTAACCTCTTCCATAACCATGCGCCGCCCAGGTATTATGCGACAAGTGACGGAACTTACGTCAAAGTGTAAATTAATATTATGAAGTAACTTTGTCATCAGTCGTTTGTCACCTTTGGTATTGAATAAATAAATGTCGTAAAAGGTATTTTTGTGATTTTACATTGCTGATGTTTATTTAACGACTTCCTACGTCTTAGCATATCATTTGTTATGAGTGCGTATAAGTGGCGCCATTGCGATGGTAAACACATTGTATTTTATCTCCTGGTGTCTGTTCTTCATACTAATTTGTGGGTAAGGCCATTAACCTAACCCACATCAATTTTAGCTTGCTAAACTGCTGAGCTACAAAACTATCAATGAAAAAATCTGATTGGTTGATTTAACAGAATTCATTATTTACAGATTTGAGTATCAAGTTCATCAAATCGAATAAAGGTTACTCATTACTAATGGTCCAAGGGTTCACATACTCGATGGGTAACAGAAACACGACTTCAAAGCAATGGTACTGCTGCAGTAGAATTTCCAAGAAGTGTAAGGCGAGGCTCCACTTAGACAACAGCGATAATATCATAAATGCTAACCTCTTTCATAGCCATGCGCCGCCTAGGTATCATGTGGCAAGTGACGGGACTTACGTCAAAGTGTAAATTAGTATTATGAAGTAACTTTGTACCAGTCATCAGTCCTTTGTCGCCTTATTAAATAAATAAATGTCATAAAAGGTATTTTTGTGACGTCCTAATTTTACATTGCTGATGTTTATTAAAAGACTTCTACGTCTTAGCATGTCATTTATTGTCATGAGTGCGTAAGTGGCGCCATTGCCATGGTAAACACTTTGTATTTTTTTTCTTGCTGTATGTTCATTGTTCTTCGCACTAATTGTGGGTAAGGTACCCACTTCCATTTTAGCTTGCTAATTTGCCGAGCTAAAAAAATTTCAATGAAAATATCTGGTTGGTTGATTTAACAGAATTCATTTTTTACAGATTTGAGTATCAAGTTCATCAAATCGTCAAAAGGTCACACATTACTAATGGTTCAAGGGTTCACATACTCGATGGGCAACAGAAACACAACTTCAAAGCAATGGTACTGCTGCAGTAAGAGTACGAAGAAGTGCAAGGCGAAGATCCACTTAGACAACAGCGATAGAATCAGTCCTACTTCCAATCTGTTGCATACTCATGAGCCTCCTAATTATTATGAGACGAGTGACGGGATATACGTCAGGATATACTAACATTATTTAGTAACTTTGCGACTGTTTCTTTTCTTCATGCGCAAACGGCTAGACCAATTCCAAAACTTGATATACCGCGACCAGCCCATGACCCTTTCATTCGTCTCGGCATACGGAATGGATCGCTCACCAGGTACTTCCTAGAAATTCTTCAGTTATATGTACTAGAATTAACTCAATTAATAAAAACTATTTTTACAAATGAATTTGATTTTTAATAAAGTCCGACAAAGTGGTTCAAGGATTCACATTTGTAATGTTCACCATTAAAGTCTTAAAATAAAAACGGTGATGCAAACTGCTAATGCTCTAAAAAACTACCAATGGATTTTAATGAAACTTTACAACTTTAATGGGCTCGTCATTACGGTTTCTTATCTCGAAAGTCTTTTTTGGGTTGGTTCTGGTTTGCATAACTATGTCAAGTTTTAAGGCGGATTAATTTTATTTCCCTTGTTTCTACTTACAACTGTCATGTCAATTCTTCAAAAAAAAATGATGACTATGAAAATGAGAGGGTATTTTCAGTCATATTTTATTTTTGTTTTCGATATTTGCACTGCAACTAAATGTCATTTATTATTTACAGATTTGAGCGTCAGTTTCATCAGATCGTCCAAAGGCGGTATATTACTGATGCTCCAAGGGTTCACCTTCGCCCCGAACAAAAAAAAACAGGGTGCATCGAATTGGTACTGCAGCAGTAGGATCGCCGACCAGTGCAAGGCAAAGGTCCATTTAGACAGCACCGACAAAATCAGAAACTACTACCCCATGCACAATCATAGCCCTCCTGAATTTTACATAGCGCAAGACGGGTCGTATGTTAAATTAAGATCATGTAATAAAAAAGAATACATTTTTTGATGGATTGTTTCATTTCTTTGCGGTGTTATGTAATAACTAGTGGGCCGCCCTCACTGCGTTTCGGGAAAGTAGTTCTGCTGTCTACCAATAGATGGCGTTGGGTGTTGATTGCATCGCGCTATTGTTTCACCTTTCCAGTTTGTAGGTGTATAAGGTTTGTCGATGTCTATAGAAATTATATCTTTATAAATAGTATAGAAAAGATGAGCAGACGGATGATCTATGGTAAGCTATTGCCACCGCCTCATAGACAACCGCAACACCAGTGGATTTACAAGTGCCAGCGGACTTGTGTTTCGTCGAGTGAGGGTACCTGAGGCCCAATCGGAGGCGAAAAGGGGTTAAAGGTTGGCAGTGCTTGTGACTAGTGGTGTTGCAGGAGTCTATAGGCGGCGACTGTCGGTTACCATCAGATGACCCGTCTGCTCATCTGCCACCTATCAAATAAAGAACATCGACTAAAGTGTGTTCTTTTTTCAGTCATACCTTTCAAATTTAAACGTTCCTACAAAAACCATGGCGCCATGTTGCTAGTGGTAAACGGTTTCACCTTCTCCAAGGATGGCACGAGCTCGGGCTGGCGCTGCTCCAGCGCTTCCTCCAAAAAATGCAAAGCGAAAGTTACCTTTAATTACAAAAATTATCGCATCGATAAATATAAACTTGAACACACTCACGACCCTCCGAATAACTTTACTTGCTATGTCCCTGGTCTGAGGTAGATATTGTTTAATTTTATCGAGAGATGATAGGTAGGTATCCTTTTTTAAAGAAAAAATATTGAATAAAGTAGTATACATACAGCATGTTTCTGTGAACATTTACATCCCTTTAACCACGTGTTATTTCAACCATTCTGAACAACATTGTTTAAACAACTTGTCTAAATTTACCGAACATTTTTCGACTCCACTTTACAAATGACCAGGTCACGTGACCGACTTTGTATGGAAATATGACATTCTTTATGCGAGTTTTCTGAAGTCTTAGAACAAATGTTGTTCAGAATGGTTGGATAACGCGTGGTTATAGGGTTATAAATGCTAGTATGTAAAATAACCTAAGTATTTTAAAATACTTAAAATAAATAAGTTGTAAAGGGATTTACTGCTGTGTGTGTGACTTACTTACTTTATGTTAGTTATTATTTCTGTAGGTACGTACAGCCACACATCAAAATTTACAAAACTGTCAAATTTCTTCAATCAAATCTCATCTTACTATCATTAGGTTGAATATCTATTGAGGAAATTTGACAGGTTGTGGTAACCTGACCTGTACCTATATTAGCTATTATTTTAAACACCCTTATAAAAATAAAATAAATTAAATGCACGTTATTCAAATTAATAGTTATTTTGTAAACAGTTTAGACACTAGTGCTAATTATAGGTGACAGGATTCCATTGTCACCGGAGGTTGAAGTTAGGGAATCGGTTTGTTGAAGAGGTGAGATCAGCAGATATGAGTTTCGTAGCTTATTATACAAGAAAATAAGTTAATAATAAAATTAAAGACAGACTTAACGCATCAACTTTTTAATTTACCCGCTAATCCAGTATTACATACGAGGGTTCCAATTTCTTTAAACCCTTTAAAGTAGAGAGGTAAGTATTTTACTGATGCTTCATGGGTGCTTCTTCGGGCCAAGCAGAACAAAGAAAAGTGCATCAAAATAGTAATTCTGTTGCAGAATCCCCTTTACCACCACAAAATGATAACTTAAGACTTTTGATATAATATACATTAGCCGACATGTTATGTTCAACTTCTTTCGACACAATCTGGTCTTATGACCTATCTTTACGTAGCTTAAAAGAAATTCGCGTATATGTACGAGTAGATAGAGTCATAGTATATCGATTAAAAATGTTTTTTTTTTTCAGGCATACCTTTCAAATTCATACGTTCCTTCCGCGGCGGCCCGTTGATGGTAGTAGACGGTTTCACCTTCTCCAGGCATAGTTTGAGCTCGGTCTGGCGCTGCTCCAGCGCTATGTCCAAAAAATGCAAAGCGAAGGTTACCTTCAATTACCAAGATCATCGCATCGAAAAATATCATCCTGTACACACTCACGACCCTCCTAGGGATGATAACTTTGTTTGCTATGTGCCTGGTCTGAGGTAGGTCATAGACGTTGGGCTGCAGGTTTTCGCTGGGTTAATGCCTATAAAAAACTGTATAGGCAGAGAAAATAAAATTATATTCTTCCTAAAACACCGTTATTGAGAGCATAGAGCAAAGACTCAAGTAAAACAAAACAATAATATACCAAAATAGTAAAAAACATAGAAAACAGTAAAAAACATAGTGAAAAATGTCCCTTATAACATAACATAATAAACAACTTCTCTGGAATAAATACTATAACTTTGATAACAGTCAAAATTGTTTAAAAATAGTATTTTTATGTATGAAAAGCATGAACTAAAAGCAACTTGTCTATTACTAATATGTATAAAGGTAAACGGTGTAGTGTTATGTGTTGTGTTACTGATTTGTGTATGTAATGTAACTTTAGTATTATAAAATAATTAAAATATTGTAATTTAGTAAGAATAAGAGGATTGTAGTGCTGTGTGTGGCTTACCTCGACTCCAATCTTACTATCATACAAATTAGTTTGAATATGAATTAAGGTATATCAGTGGATTTGAGTTTTGTGACTTGTTATATGAGTAGATTAGTTATTAATAGAATTAAAGACTAAACGCATTAACTCTTTACCCTTTAATTTAGTATAGTGTAGGTGGGTTTCAATTCTTATTAACCCTTTCGTCTTTATTACAAAACGGAGACTAAATTTAGTCATGGTTTAATAATGTTGCTGTCGCTTTCAATAAAGTCGGAAATGAAAGTGACAGCAAAAGTTTTAAACGAAGACTAACTTTAAACTAGGTACGTTTTGTAATAATGGGGTTTAAGGTTAGTATTTTACTGATGCTTCAATGGTTCTCCTTCGGACCAAGCAAAAAAAGGAAAAGTGCATCAAAATGGTACTTCTCCCCTATATACCACCACAAAAATAACTTAAGACCTTTGATTTACATCCCGATTGTTCCGATGGACTTTTCTCGACACAATCTGGTCCTATGGCGTATCATTACGTAGCTTGTGGCTTAAAAGAAGTTTGAACATACATACATTACATAGTAGTAAAAAACATCGATTAAATTAGTTGTTGTTTTTTTTTTTCAGATATACCCGTTAAGTTCACTCGTTCCCGGCGTGGCGGCGCGCTGCTGGTAGTGGACGGCTACACCTTCTCGAAGTGGAGTACGGGCTCGAGGATTTGGTGCTGCTCCAGCTACCAATCCCGGAAATGCAAAGCAAAGGTTTACTTTGATCAAGATCATCGCATCGAAAAATGTGATCTTACACACACTCACGAACCTCCTAGGGATAACTATTATTGTTATGTGCCTGGTTTGTCGAATTGATTAATTGTATCCTTGAAAGATGTAGGTGTGCTTATTTAAAATATACGGAATGGAAAAAAAACATTAAGTCTTGGAGGCAAACTACTTTAAAGTCAACATTATTTTATTATTTAAAAAAAATAAATTTTATTCAACAATTTACGAATGAAAAGCATTTCACCGGGTTTTGAAAATAATAAAAAACAAACAAATGATTAAGATAAGCTATCATATTTTACTTGTCGAATGAGTCGTCGATATACAAAATTAAATATTTTTAAGTAGCAGTATGTTATACACTTGTCTGTAGTGTAAAATATCCTTAATAACGAATATTTATGTACACTTTGTAACCGCAAATTTTTTATTTTAATAGCAGTCAAAGCCGTTTATAAAAGAAATAATGTGCCCTTTAAGGAAAGATTTTTTTCCACACTGTATATGAAAAAACTTGACCTAAAACAAAATGTTTACTAAAATGCATAAACCTGGGTGGTGTGTGTAATGTGGGGCTGACTTACCTCGCCCCTAGGTAGAGTTGTTCTAAAAGACTCTAAGTAAGTATTTAAAGTAACTTTAGTATTTGAAAATAATATAAGTATCTAGTGTTGTGTGTGACTTAACTCACTTCCAACTAAGTTAGGTATTATGTACCTAGATTAGCACTTTATTAAAATAAAATATAATAAGATAAATAAAATGCATGTTATTAAAATTAATGATTTGATTTGTAATTATATTTTAGTTTAGACACTAGTGCCAATAAAATAGGTGACAGGATGCAGTGGTTTGTTTCCATTCTTGCCTGAAGTTGAAGTAAGGGAATCTGTTGACAAAGCCGTTCAATCGATTTGTTGATGAGGTGAGACACAGTCAGGTCCTATAACTATGTATTTACGTAGCTTAAAAGAAATTTGTACATCAAAAGTTTACACGAAGACTAACTTTAAACTACGTTTTGTAATAATGGGGTTTAAGGTTAGTATTTTACTGATGCTTCAATGGTTCTCCTTCGGACCAAGCAAAAAAAGGAAAAGTGCATCAAAATGGTACTTCTCCCCTATAATACCACCACAAAAATAACTTAAGACCTTTGATTTACATCTGCCGATTTGTTCCGTTGGACTTTTCTCGACACAATCTGGTCCTATGGCGTATCCTTACGTAGCTTGTGGCTTAAAAGAAGTTTGAACATACATACATACATAGTAGTCAAAAAACATCGATTAAATTGTTGTTTTTTTTTTTTTTTCAGATATACCCGTTAAGTTCACTCGTTCCCGGCGTGGCGGCGCGCTGCTGGTGGTGGACGGCTACACCTTCTCGAAGTGGAGTACGGGCTCGAGGATTTGGTGCTGCTCCAGCTACCAATCCCGGAAATGCAAAGCAAAGGTTTACTTTGATCAAGATCATCGCATCGAAAAATGTGACCTGAAACACACTCACGAACCTCCTAGGGATAACTATTATTGTTATGTGCCTGGTTTGTCGAATTGATTAATTTTATCCTAGAAAGCATATGTGCTATGCTATATTCGGTTAATTTGATAGTGTTTTTCTTAACATCAATTTTGTAATCGAAATGTACTAGTTGGTAGGTAAATTAATCTAAGATATACAGGGTGGAAAAAACATTGGGTCCAGGAGGCAAACTATCTTAAAGAAAACATTATTTTATTAATTAAAAGAAATAAATTTGTATTCAACATTTTACGAATTTAGCATGTCCTCACCGGGTTTCGAAAATAATAAAAAACAAAGAAATTATTAAGATAAGCTATCATATTTTACTTGTCGAATGAGTTCGTCGATATACAAAATTAAATATTTTTAAGTAGCAGTATGTTATACACTTGTCTGTAGTGTAAAATATCCTTAATAACGAATATTTATGTACACTTTTGTAACCGGAAAAAAAAAATTTGAAAGCCGTTTATAAAAGAAAATAATGTGCCCTTTAAGGAAAGATTTTTTTCCACACTGTATATGAAAAAACTTGACCTAAAACCAAATTTTTACTAAAATGCATAAACCTGGGGGGTGTGTGTAATGTGGGGCTGACTTACCTCGCCCCTAGGTGAGTTGTTCTAAAAGACTCTAAGTAAGTATTTAAAGTAACTTTAGTATTTGAAAATAATATTAGTATGTAGTGTTGTGTGTGACTTAACTCACTTCCAACTAGTAGGTATTATGTACCTAGATTAGCACTTTTATTAAAATAAAATATAATAAGATAAATAAAATGCATGTTATTAAAATTAATGATTTGATTTGTAATTATATTTTAGTTTAGACACTAGTGCCAATAAAATAGGTGACAGGATGCAGTGGTTTGTTTCCATTCTTGCCTGAAGTTGAAGTAAGGGAATCTGTTGACAAAGCCGTTCAATCGATTTGTTGATGAGGTGAGACACAGTCAGGTCCTATAACTGTGTCTTTACGTAGCTTAAAAGAAATTTGTACATTACATAGGAGTCGTAGTATATCGATTTTTTTTCAGACTAACTTTAAACTACGTTTTGTAATAAAGGGTCGGACCAAGCAGGACAAGGAAAAGTGCATCAAAATGGTAATGGTAACTTTAGACCTTTGATTTAAATGAGACGATATGTTCCGTTCTTACGTAGCTGTAGAAAGAAATTAGTACTACATAGAAGTCAAAGAATATCTATTAAAATGTTTTTTTTTTATTTTTCAGACATACCTCTCAAGTTCACTCGTTCCCGGCGTGGCGGCGCGTTGCTGGTGATAGACGGATTCACCTTTTCGAAGAGTAGTACGGGCTCGAGGATCTGGGTTTGTTCCAGCTGCAGGACCCAGAAATGCAAGGCGAAGGTTTACTTTGATCAAGAGCATCGCATCGAAAAATGTGATCTCAAACACAATCACGAACCTCCTAGGGATAACTATTATTGTTATGTGCCTGGTTTGTCGAATTGATTAATTTTATCCTAGAAAGATATGTGTTTTTTAAGGTACAATATTCCTCAAATAAGTTGAAGTATAAGCGATCAGTTGTCAGTTCGGAGCAAAGGCTCCATAATAGAAATTAAGTTATCACTACGTATTATGATAAAGTTGGCTTAACCACAACGCGGTTTGGTGATCACAAACCCGAGCTATGTTCGAAAAAATCGAAACATATAGTTTGCTTGAACCGGGAATCGAACTCAGTGCCTCGTTAACACGGCCCAGTATATAAACCACTTGACTAATGTGGTGTTAATAAGTAATAAGTGATTGATGCGTTTTATAATAATATCCTGTGTTTTTAAGGCTTGATATTAGGATTTTAGTAATGTTCGTTCAATGTAACATAATAATAAATATGTTTAAACATAGTCCCCTTAAAAACTAAACGCGATCTTAAAATAGTTCAAACTTGTTGTAGCCCCTTTTAACATTGCGTTTGGGAAAGGGATAGTAATGAGCTTTAGTATGTTACATTATAAATCGCGTTTTCTTATTAGGCGGACTATTTGAATAAACTATTTGGTACACAATAATAGTATTTAATCCTAATACTTCATATAAACGGGACTTAACGCGAGGAGATTTAATAAGTACAGTCAGCCACACATCAGGTTACCATAAACTGTCAAATTTCCCCAATATATATTCAACCTAATGTGTGTGACAGTAAGACGAGAATCGATTGAAGATATTTGACAGTTTTGTATACTTTGATGTGTAGCTGTACGTACATTCTAGCACTTACTGCTTGACTGCTTGTACTTATTGAATTTCCTCGCGTTTAGTCCCGTTTATATGAAGTATTTGTATAATGCAACGCGAAAGTTTAAAAAAAAGTATTTCATCCTGTTTGTTTTTTTAATAATGGGATTATATTCGGTTAATTTGATAGTGTTTCTCTTAACATCAATTTTTTTTATCGAAATGTACTAGTTGGTAGGTAAATTAATGTAAGATATACAGGGTAGAAAAAAACATTGGGTCCAGGAGGCAAACTGCCTTAAAGAAAACATTATTTTATTAATTTAAACTAATTAAAAGAAATAAATTTGTATTCAACAATTTACGAATTTAGCATGTCTTCACCGGGTTTCGAAAATAATAAAAAACAAAGAAATGATTAAGATAAGCTATCATATTTTACTTGTCGAATGAGTCGTCGATATACAAAATTAAATATTTTTAAGTAGCAGTATGTTATACACTTGTCTGTAGTGTAAAATATCCTTAATAACGAATATTTATGTACACTTTTGTAACCGGAAAAAAATAATTTTGAAAGCCGTTTTATAAAAGAAAGTAATGTGCCCTTTAAGGAAAGATTTTTTTCCACACTGTATATGAAAAAACTTGACCTAAAACAATTTTTTTACTAAATTGCATAAACCTGGGGGGTGTGTGTAATGTGGGGCTGACTTACCTCGCCCCTAGGTGAGTTGTCCTAAAAGACTCTAAGTAAGTATTTAAAGTAACTTTAGTATTTGAAAATAATATTAGTATCTAGTGTTGTGTGTGACTTAACTCACTTCCATGTTAGTTAGGTATTAGTGAACCTAGATTAGCACTTTTATTAAAATAAAATATAATAAGATAAATAAAATGCATGTTATTAAAATTAATTATCTTTTAGTTTAGAAACTAGTGCCAATAAAATAGGTGACCGGATGCAGTGGTTTGTTTCTATTCTTACCGGAAGTTGAAGTAAGGGAATCTGTTGACAAAGCCGTTCAATCGATTTGTTGATGAGGTGAGATCAGCAGATTTGAGTTTCGTGACTTCTCAATTGAGTTAAAATAGTTAGTTATAAAATTTAAGACAGCCTTATCGCATCAAGTCTTTAATTTATACGATGATTCAGTATTACAAACGTGGGTTTCTAGTTTATTAAACAATTTAAAATTATTTTACTGGTGCCTTAAAGGGAGAAACTTTAAGGCCAACCTTTTCGAGCCAAACAGAACAAGAAAAGTACATCAAATACATACATTAATTAAGTGGATTCTAAACATTAAAAGTTAGTATCTTACTGATGCTTCAAGGGTTTTCCTTCGGGTTAAGAACTTGCAAAAGTGCATTGCAAGGTTACTTCTGTAGCAGAATCCCCCACACACCACCACCAAATAATAACTTAAGACCTTTGATTTACATTAGACGATATGTTTCGTTCAACTTCTTTCGACACAGTCAGGTCCTATTACTGTGTCTTTACGTAGCTTAAAAGAAATTCGTACATTACATAGGATACATTTTTTTCAGACATACCTCTCAAGTTCACTCGTTCCCGGCGTGGCGGCGCGTTGCTGGTGATAGACGGATTCACCTTTTCGAAGAGTAGTACGGGCTCGAGGATTTGGGTTTGTTCCAGCTGCAGGACCCAGAAATGCAAGGCGAAGGTTTACTTTGATCAAGAGCATCGCATCGAAAAATGTGATCTCAAACACAATCACGAACCTCCTAGGGATAACTATTATTGTTATGTGCCTGGTCTGTCGAATTGATTAATTTTATCCTAGAAAGATATGTGCTTTTTTAAGGTACAATATTCCTCAAATAAGTTGAAGTATAAGCCATCAGTTGTCACTTCGGAGCAAAGACTCCATAATAGAAATTAAGTTATCACTAGGTATTATGATAAAGTTAGGCTTAACCACAACGCGGTTTGGTGATAACAAACCCGAGCTATGTTCGAAAAAACCGAAACATATAGTTTGCTTGAACCGGGAATCGAACACACACTCACGAACCTCCTAGGGATAACTATTATTGTTATGTGCCTGGTCTGTCGAATTGATTAATTTTATCCGAGAAAGATAGAAACTTAAAGAAAACATTAAGTATTTTATATTTTAAAAGAAATGAAATTGTTTTCAAAAATTTACGAATTTAGTTGGTCCTCACCAGGTTTCGAAAATAATAAAAAACAAACAAATTATTAAAATTAGCTATCATATTTTATGTGTCGAATGAGCCAATATTTAAATTAAATAGTTTAAAGTAACATTAGGTTTTACACTTCGTCTGTAGTGTAAATATTCCTATAATGTTATACATGTACACTTTAGTAAACGGGAAATAATATGCATTAACTTGGGGGGCATAGTGTTATGTGTGACTTGTTTTATAAGTAGATTAGTTAGTATTTAAAGTAATTTTAGTATTTTAAAATAAATTGTAATTTAATATGAAAAAGAAGGATGTAGTTAGTGTTGTGTGTGACTTACCTCGCCTCAATGTGAGTTATTATTCATGTACCTAGATTAACACTTTTATTAAAATAAATTAAATGTGTGATATTAAAATTAATTGTCATTTAGACACTAGTGCTAAAATAATAGGTGTCAGGGTTCAGGTGCAGTGGATTGTTTCCATTCTCACCGAAAGTCGAAGTAAGGGAATCTGTTGACAAAGCATTCCATCGGTTGGTTGAAGAGGTGATATCAGCAGATTTGAGTTTCGGGACTTATTATATGAGAAGATTCATTATTAATAAAATTAAAGATAGCCCTAACGTTCCGTTCAACTTCTCTCGACACAATCATGTCCTTTGGGGTGTTTTACGTAGATATAATGATGCTTCAAGAGTTCTTTTTTTTGGGGATCTAGAGAAATGGTTGACGCCTTGAATTTTAATTTCAACTTTTGCCGCAAACTGCTTTTTCCCACTGATGATAGTAACTTGTACTAAGTGCTCATATACCTCTAGATAGGTAAAGCTAAGCAGATATAAGACGGCAAAAATAAGTATTCTGCCATTAAAAAAAATGAGACGAATGGATCATGGAGATTGACCACAGGTTTATATTGAGATCGACCACTGGCAATGTGCTTGAGGTTAGCGCATCGCAAAACACGTTAAGTCGTTGGTCCTGCATTCGATCCCTCTCAGGTTCTAGCACACAGGTTTTTCATCAGGGTATCTCATAAGCTAACACGGGTTTTAGTCAGATTATCTGACTCTTCACTGATTGTCCTCTGTGATACCTAGAGATCCCTCTCATGATTTAATAGTTGACCATCATCTATTGTGTTTCTCCATGACCTTCGCCTTACTTAACGTAAAATTTAAATGGTAAATATGTTTTAAATATGATGTCGTCTATTACTTGCTAGTCTACACTACTATATAAATCATGATGGAATTAAATGTATTTTTTCAGATTTGAGTGTCAACTTCATTAAATCCTCTAAAGGTGGTGTCTTGCTGATGCTCCAAGGTTTCACCTTCGGGCTAGGTCATACAAGGAAAGGTGCATCGAATTGGTACTGCTGCAGCAGAATTTCGGAGCAGTGCAGGGCGAGGGTCCACTTGGACATTGACAACAGGATCTTGACCTCATACCTCTGCCATAATCATACCCCTCCTCAATATTTTGTGATGAATGACGGGTCTTATGTCAAATTGAGGACATATAAGAAAAAAATATGAATTTCTTGATGAATTGTTTTATTTAACCCACTGACTGTAGTCAATTCTTTCATGAACAACACTATTCTTGATTGTGAATGATGTTATGTTATGCTCGGCGGACGGACCGAGTTAAGTGTTCGGCGTGTAATGTATAGACAGCGAAAGTGTTAATATCGACTTACGAGAATGTGAATGAATCTGATTTATGACAATGATTGAGAAGAAAGATAAGTTATAAGGTTGGCAATGCATTTGTAGCTCCACTGGTGTACGGTGTCCACTCTCCAGGACGGCGGTAATCGCTTACCATCAGCCCTTCACGTCTCCCAACTATCACAAAGAAAACTAAAGACAATATTTTTTATGGGATTGGAATCGTTTACGTCCCAGGAACTGTTTGCTTGTGCAAACAGAGGACCTAAATCGAAGTTCAACTCCCTTGCACAAGCTCTGTGTATCTCTTTTGTTAGAATGTGACAGACATATTCTCTTTCGTTAAGGGACAATTTCGTTATAAGCCACGAAGTCATATGGTAACTGATTAGTTTACAACATATTTACTGATACGTATATCTTTGATTTCAACAGATTTAGACGTGAAGTTCATTAGTTCTTTGCGGGGCAAGCTCCTGATGATCCAAGGGTTCACCTTTGCGAAGACCAACAGGAGTTCGAGGAACTGGTACTGTTCCAGCAAGCTGTCCAAGCAGTGCAGGGCCAAAGTCAAACTGGACGCAATACACAGGATCAGCTCTTACGACCTTACTCATAACCATGCGGCCCCTGTGTATCATATGCGGCAAGATGGCATGTTTATTAAACTTGGATGATGAAAAAAGATCCCATCAACATTAATACAGAGTGTATCTGTGAACATTTACATCCCTTTAACCACGTGTTCTATCAACCATTCTGAAGAACATTTTGTTCTATGACTTTTGAAAATTCGCATAAAAAAATCATCTTTTCAAACAAAGTTGGTCACATGCATGATTAGTAATTTTAAGAAAAAGAACAAGAAAATGTTCGATGAGTTTCGGAAAGTTGTCGAACAAATCGTTGTTGTTCAGAACGGTTGATAGAACTCGTGTTTAAAGGAATGTAAATGTTTAGAAATACAACCTGTATTAATTTATTTCATTGCTATTATTTTAATTTATTTTTTAGGAACTATGTATTGTTAATTTAGAATGTATTAGGCTTGTTTTTATTACAAGGTGTATGATGACGAGGGAAATCTCCTTTTTTAGAATATAAAGCAGGTTTTTTCTAACAAATTTGAAACTTTCTAGCAAAATGCAAGGTAGGGTTAGGATCTTCAAATTTTTGAAATGGGGCTTTAATGGGGCTTATTTTTATAATTAGGTAGCTAATTTCAATATTATATCATGCCTTTTTTGTTGCCTTCATCGCCTTAAGAAATAAAGATTTTTATCATTCGTTAGTTTTTTTTTAACTGTAGCGGAATTACGTATGTTATCTTCAAATATTTTACTGTGAGAAGCAGGACGGCTTGCCGTGGATACTGGCTCGACCGGAGAGACCACGGCCTTACAGAAAACCAGCGTAAAGCAGCGCTTGCACCGTCTCGCAGAGTGAGTGATGGCATTGTAGGGTAAGCGTAGCTTAACCCTTAACTAGGTAACTAGATATCTTTTTTTAAATTGGTTTTCAACCTTATCATAACTGCATAATGTTCAAAATCTGGCGCTCTCATGTGGTACATAGGCTGGTTAAACAATAAGATCTGGCATTTATGACGTCACTAGTGTTGAACGGCGTAAATCGCTTACCATCAGATGATCCGCCTGCTCTGCCACATTTCACATAAAATGGTCAGTATGCAGTTGTCTGATATTTATTTCTATTTTAGGTTTCAAATTTGAATTCATTGAAACGTGCTCTCGTAAGAACCCACTGATGATGGTGGAGGGGTACACGTTTACCAAGACCTCGAAGGACGAACGGTACTGGCATTGCAACAACAAGCCAGGCACGCAATGCACGGCTAAGATACAGTTTGACAGGATGGGAGGCGTGGTGATCCAGGATCTAAAGCATAATCATACGCCGCCGAAGTACTATAAGACGCAAGATGGGATATATATAAAAATTTGAAATTTTCGCAACTTTACGAAACGAGTCGGGTTTCAAATCTTACCAATAGATGGTGTTGGGTGTTTATTTCTGCTCAAGTGTTTCGCCTTTGTATTTACGAATAGCAGTTACAATGTGATCTGATGATGAAATCGCATCCTGTGTCATTTGACACATCATTGTACCAATCTTCTAGTTCTAATGTATGTCTAAGCCTCTAAGTCTTCTATATAGTTCTAATTGCAATAAAATTGTTGTATACATTCAGCTTACTTTTACTATCTTATCTACATTGACTGATTTCCTCACTTCCATGCAGCATGTTTCGTTTTGTTTAAGAAAAGATAAACGATTATGATGAAATTAAACGAAGGTTATTTAGATTTTAGGAATGAAATTAAACTCTGCAACTCTACAAAATGAACAAACACATTGACAAATGTTGCAATTATTGCAAAAAAATATATCACTAAAATAACTTAATTACTTGCTAGTGCCAAACAAAGAAAGAAACTCAAAAGTTACGATCGCAATATTTCGACGACTTCATCGTCTTATGGCTAAATGAAAGAATTTGTGTTTTCAGATCTCCGAATCGAATTCATAGAAACTCCGGGATCCAAAAGACCAAAACTAATGCTAAGAAACCACATTTACGTCCAAACCACGACCATCAATCGGTACTGGCACTGCTGCAAGAAGGCCTCCACCCGCTGCCCCGCTAGGCTGCGGTTCGACGAGCATTTCAATCTGGTGTTCTACAAGTTCCAACACACTCACCCACCACCGCCTTACTTCCTAACTCCAGATGGAAAATACGACCTCAGCACGGACATGACGTACCATGGTAACTTAGACATGAGTCAACACCAGTTTGAGATCATACAGTTGCCTAATAGGAAAAGACCGCAGCTGGCACTTGACGGCCACATGTTCTCCCAGACCACGGCTGGGCGCCGCTACTGGCACTGCAACAAGAACAAAGTGTTCAACTGTCGGGCGAGGCTAAGGTTCAACGAAGATTTTAAGCTGACACACTCGTATTTGGATCACACTCATGCGCCGGGTGCTGTTAAAAATGAAATCAAAGAAGAGATCATTGTATAAATCGTTTGAGCCAACGTCAAATTCTCGTAAAATTCAACGAAGTAACAAATTAAAGCAGAATTTATTAAGTTTCTCTGCTTGTACGCAGACAAACTTTAAAGTGTTTAAAAATTCTGCTGCTGTAATCTGATGGCCGTGGCTTCCCTTTTATGAAAAGAATTGAAATCTAGCCATCGTAGCTCATACTCTTTATATTATGTTTGTACATTGATTTAGCATTTTAAAGGTAAATATTATTCTTATTATGTATGTATGATTTGCTTTTGGTTTTGAAAGATGTGACAATCTAAACCCAAGGGTTTAGTTGTAATCGACTTATTTATAAATAAGTCGATTTACAAAATGATACCTATGTAAAGTTTTGGTTCTGTACTTGCATTTCTATCACCTGGTACAAACCTTTGCACCTCGCCAATAGGGTTAAAAATAGCACTATTGTAATGATAATAATAATAATCGAATTGTAAATATGTGTGTGGTTCTAGATGGATTGTGTTGCAACTATGCCTTTTTGTATGTTGCTCTGTTCCTTGTATCTTTTGAAGAAGAATTTGCTCGAAAGTGATAACCGAGTGGATTGTACAATAAATCTTAGTATACAAATACTAATAAGTCAATGCATGCGTAGTTTTAAGATATTAAAATCGTGCTGACGATACTTTACAAATTGACATGAAAAATAAGACAAAATACGAGACGACAAAAGGTAGATTAAAGTTTGTTATGGCGTTTTATACATTTTTTGTAGAGATGACCGAATTATTTGTAAATAAAACACATAGTTAAAGTCATCTTTGACTTGTCATATCAGGTCATTTAGTATAGATTGACGGGCTTTACCCATATTATTTGATACTGTGAGACTTAAGAATAAGCGCGTCTGAAAAGCCTAGAATCCTACTCTTTGTCATATTTTTCCTCCATCTAATAGGAAAGTCATTTATTTTAAGGTATTTTTTGTGATTGTTTTAAAAACAAAATATTTTGTAGGAGTTTTTTTATCAACCGAGCCGAAGACCACAGTGTCGATCTTACATTAGCTAAGATCGACACTGTCATAATGTGGGATCGATCCTACATTATGACACACACAGAAATAACGTTTTCATCTTAAAGTCAACCATTTTCAACTTAAAGTCAAAACATAGATTTCAATATCAATTGAGATTTTGTGATTATATGAAATGCACTTTATTACTTCTGGCCACTGAATAAGAAAACGAGTTGAGCTGTGACAAATATAAGTAGCGAAGCAATGCATAAATTTGCCTTTACTAGGAATCGAAACAAAAATTTCGTAGTACAAACTTTTAAGTAATTAAATATTATGTACCTTCTTCCAATGGATATTTTATCAATAGTTTTTACAACTAACCTTTGTCACAGCTTGACTCTATATAGTGCCAAAATTCAGGCAAAATGAATTAGTCCTACTGTTTTCTAACCTATTCTTCAATCGCGTCACATCTTACTGTGAATATAAGGTTGAATATCAATTAAGGTTTGTCAGGTTGTGGTATGTGTGGCTGACTGTACTGTATACATTGACTGTAATTTCCGACTACTAGCTAGTAGTTGAGTCGTTATTTTGTGGTAAATACTAACAAAGGTGATAAATATTAACTAATAGAATATTTTTGCTGCCTCACATCATTTGTTTTTTTTAACTACACATATACGCTTATTGATTGACTGATGATTTTTACAATGGAGGCATTTTCCGTGCAGTGGGGCAGTTTATACGCGGGTACTTTACTATTTAACACATTAACCCACTCAATACCGTATGAAACCTTTTAATTTTTTTCCAGCTTTGAGCTTTCAACTGATAACCACCCCAAAACGCAAGAAGCCTCTGCTAATGGTCCTCAGTCACACCTTCACTCAGACCACAAGCGACAACCGGTACTGGCATTGCAGCAAGAAGCAGTCCATGGGGTGCCCTGCGAAGGTCCGTTTGGATGAGGCTGGCAACCCTGTGAGCTACCAGCTCAACCACATTCATGCGCCGCCTCTGTACCATAAGACGAAGGATGGCAGATACATCAAAATACGTTGATGCCCATAGCTTTGGTGTGTGCTCAATCCCTCTTCGGACGTGTCCCACTGGTGTCCCATCGAATTAAGAGGTTTTTTTTAATCTACGACAGACAAGCATTTGACCTCGATCACATCTGATGTTAAGTGAAGATGAGGTTAAGGTGGGCCATGCTTGCCCGTCAAAAGCCTATTCACTCTTGCCTCAAAAAAGTTCAGGTTATATTGTTCATGAAATACATAGGCGGGTAAAGAGTTCCATTTCTTGGCTGTTCGCATCAGCAAAGAGGAATTTGCAAAGCGCTTAGTGCGAATAGGGCGCACACACTTAAGCACTATATATCCTGCGTATGTGACTAATCGTTAAGATCGGTTGAAAAATGTTTTATTATTTTGCCAATGTAAACTAATGTGTTAAATTTCTTCAAGCGATTTTTATTTTAATGTCCAACTTGTTAGGCTCAATTTCAACTGAGGAAAGACTAATTGTAGCAACTGACCCCCAAATAACTAAACATCAAAATGTTTTTGCGATGAATATTATATGTATCTACTATCGCTATGCATATCAAAAGCGCGAGAATAGGGGACAATAAAGTCGATTTTAGAGATTTTATGTTCCTCTATACAAATCTTTAATTCGACTTCAATGTGGAGTGCACGAGAATTGCCCCCCTGTTGTGTGATTAGAATAGAATAGAATATCATTTATTTGCGTGAAAGTGGTACATAAAAAGATGATACAAAATGATTGTCTGTACCTATCTATAAAAATATATTAGAGTGACATCGCAAATATTTAATTTGTTTTACATTTTGAATAATATCAAAGATATATTTTTTATTTTGGCATAGGTGTAGCGTGACATAGCATGTAGGTGGCGTTGTGTGTATGAATAAATACTCGTTGTAATAGATTAAAATTTCGATTCTTATAAAAATAAAATGTGTAAACTAGAAAATATTTTTTTAATTTTAATAAAAACAAAAAACATGTTTTGTTCATTCAACCTAATTGATTTGCAGATAAGTGGTTTTCAAACACTTTACGTTAATTCAAACAGATAGTTACTTGTGCCACAGATTGTATTATAGTTGTCTTGTGCTACAGTTAAAATAAAAGCGGATCTGGTACAGTCGGCTGCAAAAAGTATGTATACAATTTATCCCAAGTGAACAGTACTGTGATAATGTTAGAATTATTCTCCTTAGAATTATTCTAAGGTTCTCCCTCTCTTTTCAGAACCTTATAGTCATCCTTTCATCTCGTGTAATCTTACTATGATTTTATTCTACTATCAAATACTATAAGCCGATATATAGCAGAAAATGGTATTATGATTTTTTTCTTATTTCAGGTATAGTATACCTGAAAGGTAGCAAAGGACAGACCGTGATGTTATACGATGGACACACCTTCTCCAACAGCTGGAAGTCGAGATGCTGGTACTGCTCCAAGAGGAGATCCACCAAGTGCCCGGCCAGAATCATGCTGGACCAGTACCAGAATATAACCAGATACAATCTAAATCATAACCATTATTAACCCTGAACTGGATTAAGGGACAAGAGATTCCATTGGATTTTGATCCTTATACAAGGTGAATTTTAAACACTATCCAAATTTTTAAGGTCGACTCAGAATTTGTAAGTGTACAACTCTCTCCAAGAAACATTAACGAAATACGACAAAAATTTTTGAACTTCCCATACTATATCGATCGCGTGATTAGTCTGATTTGTATGAAAAGTAAAAAAATAATTATTAAGTGTTTAAAAATTCACATTGTATTTGTCATATAAGAGTGACCGCACCACAGTCCTTTAAGCGTTGGCGTCACGCTAGTGTGGGGAGGTCGCCAGGCAAGACGCCAGCGCTCAAAGGACGCTAACCGCAAGGACGGGGCGTCGCCTAGACTGCAACGACTGAAAACGCTAGTGGGGGGAAGACGCCGGCAAGACGCCGGCATGACGCCAACGCTCAAAGGACGCTTGTGTAAGGTCACTCTAAGAGCGAAAACCAAACCTTCTATGTCCAATTATGGGTCAAATCATTGGTGGTATATTTTGTTTCTTATTAAAGGGACCGAAGAAATTCAATGAAATTATGAAAAAATATATTTACGAATACTCGGTACACCCGGCGTCACATGGATATATCCTTGGACTTTGGACCGTCCGTATGTAAGAGACTCGAGGACTATTTTTTCACTGCGTAGTTAACTCTTAAATATTTTATTTGTTAATAAATCGTGTTTTACAATTATTTAGTACAGTTCATAGTACAATTAATTATTATAATTTAGGCTATGCTGATTTTACTATATTTTGAATGGTTGTAATATACATAATGTTATTTGTGTCAATATATTTGATAATAATGAGTTTATTTGAATAGAGTTAGAAAAGGGTTTTTTAATCAATTGATTTGTCAACAAGCTCAAAGACCATAATAATAATGAAATTATATTTTATTATACGTTGATAATATAACGCGTCAGATTATAAACAAATAAATAGAAAAATAAAAATAACAGTAGTGAGCCAATACAATATTATGTATACTATGTTATTTTGTTTGTAACAATACGTTATAGTTATATAGAAAATATCATATGTTACGAGTAGTATATTTGAACATTCGAGTTAGAGCCTGTTGTTCGTTGTTTTTATAAAACCGGAATGTGTGGATTTTGAAGTTTTAATAAAATTAAAAATGAAGTAAATTCTTTAAATCTATGAAGTTTACGCCATTCTTTCACCCTTCTACTAACCCCTACTAATGTTAATCGATGTTGTAAGAATCATCAAGGGCTAAATATGTCTAGTGTGGAGTGGTAAATAGAAACCTTACCTTTGTGGGTCTGAGATATTTAAAGAAAGGTTCCATTCGCAGAAGACCGCTATTTGTTCATTAGCGCTATTACTAACTATAAGGGTCTAAAATAAAAAAAAGTGACGGCATTTTCTAACTTGGAAGTATCCATAGCTGTAACTACCAATGACATCACTGTTGGGATGACTTTTTTAAACGTTATCAGTATACAATTGTGTAATACCTAGTCTTGCCATAAGTTTTGTCCCAACTTATATGAGGGTATTTAAAAAATACTAATATGGAAGCTAGTACTATTATTTGATGTCCAATTAATAAGTAAGTTTTATACTATTCATTTCGCTGTAACAAATCGCTGTGTAAACATGGAGTGGGGCACCACAGAGAATCGTATCGCAGTGATTGCGTTACACAAATGTAAGAAAACTGCAGTCGAGATTTTCAAGTTGTTAAAACCATTGAAAATAACGCAGAAATTTGTTTACCGGACCATAAACGTTACAATGAGTTGTCTTCTGTCAATGATAGGCCAAGAGGAGGTCGACCTCGTACAATAAGGACACCAGCAGCTATCAAAGCCATTTGGTGGGGCGTGTCTTACGAAGGGGTGACAAAGCTCCATTTTTGTGAACAAGGGGTAACACCGTAACAGTATGCGTTTATTATTATTTATCACTTGGTTTTGTCCACAGTCGGCTACAGAGTGATCGAATCTCCCCGAGGCCAACTGATCATGATTCAGAACTACACGTACTCCAAGCTGAATAAGATTTCCAATGTGTGGGTGTGCTCCAGCAGAACCAGCAGCAGTTGCCACGCGAAGGCCAGGTTCAAGGGTGACCGGCTGGTGGAGTACTCATCCGACCATACCCATCCCCCGCCGAAGTACCACGTCACGAAGGAAGGACTTTATATAAGATTTTAAGAGGATCCTAATCGAAATCAACGCACTCCGAATGCGCGGATCCAAGTCCATAAAAAATATTTTCAACGTCTGTTACCGCTTTGACTGATTTTAAAGCGGTATGGCAATATGTTAATCCCGGGCGAAGAGTAATAGAAAATCGGTATCACATCATGATTATCATCATTCTCAGCCTATATCCTTCCAGTCTGCTGGGTTTAGGCCTCTCTTATGGCCGCCACTCAACCCGCATAGGGTTGGTATATTTGTGGCTTACTTGAGATAGCGTGTCCATTTTATTTTTAACTGAACATTTATGATTTCTACGCATGTAGCAAAATTCAGTAAAATAAATAAAGGATAAGAGCTAAACTTGTGTTTTTTTGCCTCACTATTCAAAGTCACGTCTATTGTCCGTAATCTACTCGAGTTGTCCACTTGGGAAGACTACGGAAAATTAGAGTTTACCTCTCGGTACTATATAATAGTGTGTACAGCATCTCAAAATCTAATGTTACATTTCCAGGCGTTGGATATAGGTTTATTACGACCTCCCGAGGAGTTTTACTCATGATACAAAAGTACACATTCAGCAAATTGACCAGGAATTCGTCTACGTGGATATGTTCTAACAAGATGACGTGTCGGTGTTCGGCAAAGGTGAAATTCGACCGTTTGAGTAACACCCCCGTTTGTTTCCAACTTCTTCATAACCATCCTCCACCAAAGTTCCAGATAACCAGAGATGGGATATATGTCAGAGATTATAGAAAGAATTTTCCCTAATGTATTCGAGTTGCTCTTTATGTTTTTAACCGACTTCAGAAAAAAGGAGGAGGTTCTCAATTTGTCTGTACATAATTATGTTTTAATCAATACTAGTCACTATTTAATGTACGGGCATTCACACATCAATGATTACCAAGTTGAGGGACAGATTATAAAACTTGAGGGCCTGTAACGAAACGAATCGTTATCCTCTATACTTACATACGCCCTGTAGGTATATTTTTAATGACAGTTATATTATCATAGGACGGTTTCAATGTAGGCCTTCTGATGTGTTTGTATACTTCTGTACGTCAAATCTACATAATTTATAAAAATAAAATATTTTCAACCCTTAATGCTGATGGTGTTTTTTTTTGTCGCCGTAACGTTTAATGCAAGTTCTCTAGAGTTGCAGGCGACCATATGGAGCATGGGCAAGAACAGCATGCTTATTTGCCACAAAAAAAATAGAGCCATTGTAACTAACTTAAATGTACATAATCCTTTACAAATTTGAAGATAAATATTAATTACGAATTATTCTTTGCAATTCTTACAGGCCTGGAATATAAATTAATAGATTCCCCAAGAGGTCAATTAGCTATGGTCGGAGAATACACGTTCTCCAGGTCGAACAAGCAATGTAGCGTTTGGACCTGTTCCAGCAGAAACTCCAGCAGGTGTGAAGCCAAGGTCAAGATCGACATGGTTAGCAGAAGACTGGTCTTCTGCCATCTCGCACATAATCATCGGCCGCCTAAGTACCATGTGACAACTAAGGGAATGTATATAAAGTTGAGTTAGCGACATTATCTTTTCATCGTGATGACATAAAATATAAAGGACACAGAAAGGAGACTCAGCCTTAATTTTGAATTTAGAAGAGTTCGTTGACATATGCTAGGGTTGTTGCCCGGCATTTGTACATAAGCGCGCGGCCTCTACCACAGACCTCGACAGGTCGACAATCTTATGTCATAAGTTAGGATTAATGTGGTCGAAAAGGCGTATTTGCCCGTTAGTGCGCATGCGTGAGTACATGACATGTTTTTAGCTCTTAGTGGGCAGTCTACTTTCTGTGTCCTTTATATTTTGTGGTGATGATCTAGACCAACATCTATCCTGCTGTTGTTGAAGATTTAGGGCACTTCTTTTTTCCACTGTTCTCTACTGTCTCTTGCCAATCTCATTCGCTGCTTCCCAGCTGCTATTATAATTATCAGATCACAATCCCAAATGCCCACTCGCCTGTGCACAAGCCTCTAACCTCACCTCCTCCACAAAATTTGACGGGGTTTGGAAGAAATTTAAATAAATATTTTTTTGATAAACTGTACTTTTGTGTGTAATTTACTGCAACGCCTGCATTCCCTCTGAAATGGTTAGCGAAATAATGACACATGGTCAGTCATTAATGAAAACGGTTCATACGGGAGTAATTTTATATACTTTTGATTTCATAGATAGTCAATTCAACGCAATTTACCTCGAATGTAATATTATGCAATATTTTTTTAGCTTTTACGCGTCCTGTCGTGATGGTCATAGAATATTTTATTATTTCTTTTACATAAAATGTTGTCGGTCATATTTATTTTGTCAAAGTGGTTGAAACTGTCGAATAACTTAAGCATATAAAATGAGTATTGTTAAAAAAATACGAAAATTATTCAGCTGTAAGAAGAAAATCGATGACATTCGTGGTAGCATCAAAATGATCTTAGCATTTAAAGCTACCTGAAATATCTGAACATAAAATAAATTTTAGCACAAATACTTAAGGTGTACATTGATTTGTTGTCATTTGTTCTCAAACACCCAGTTGTCCTTTGTCGTATGCTTATTTATTTTTGGTAGGAAATTGATTTGAAAATTATTCTAAACACTTTTAAATCTAAGTGCTTTGCTATAATTGACAAGCTGAATATAAGCTAACATTTTATTAACTTCTAGATGCTGAAATATTGGATCTTGAATACGAAACCATAGAAAACTCCAAAGGGCAGAAATTCCTCTTAGTAGAAGGATATACTTACCTCAACGTCATCATAGCTAAGAACATATGGATTTGCTCGAATTGGAAGAAGAAATGTAAGGCTAAGGTTACACTGGACAATGGGTTGATTACTTCGTCTTATCTCTTGCACAACCATGAACCGCCTAGAGACCGGGTTATAATAGATGGACGGTATGTTAAATTTTAACCAACAAGTTAGTTACAAATTAAACAGATGTATTGTATTTACAATTAGCGGAGAGGGAAAGCACCGTGAGGAAACCTGCATGCTTCGGATAGTTTATGTAATGTGTTCCTACTGATTCAATTGGCCTGGTTCTTCTGTTAAAGGGTTGCGAAGGTCAGACGGCAGTCGCTTCATTGTAAGGTCTAAGTGTACCTAAGCTTCAAAGCGACCGCTTTGGACGCAACTGGGAATTACACGCTAAGATGAGAGATATATTAAATTTTAATTAGTCGACTTCTATTTTTCTAAATATCTATATCTTTCTAATAAAAAATAAATGCAAAATTTTAAATGTACTATTTTGGGAAAAATATTGATGTAGAAAAAATATATTTTCTGTATTCTGTCTACCTACTCATAAATCTATAACTCTAAAGAATTACTATCTAATAAATGATTTTTAATTTGTCAAAACTCAATTAATAGTGTTGAAAACAC
This sequence comes from Cnaphalocrocis medinalis, assembly GCA_014851415.1. Classification (NCBI taxonomy): domain Eukaryota; kingdom Metazoa; phylum Arthropoda; class Insecta; order Lepidoptera; family Crambidae; genus Cnaphalocrocis; species Cnaphalocrocis medinalis. The sequence continues at coordinate 2,996,328 of CM026283.1, forward strand.
ATTCGATTAAGTAGAAAATGTATTGAATAAATTAGTCAGTATCAATATTGTTTGGATAGTAGCCACAAAGGATTTAAGTAACAAATTAGAAGTTAGATTTTAAGCGTGACTGTAAAAACGGCCACTTTTAGCAATAATTAACAGTATTGTTACTTGTCGCGTGATAAAAATATTGTATTCCGTCTTGGTAAATCCAATTTACTTGTATCTTAGTTTGTAGAGTTTTACTTTCTTAAAAAATATCATATTGTTGGCAGCGCTAGATTTGTCGATGTAGCCCCTTAAGCAGTCTGCACACTTACGTTGCCAATCAATATTTTATTAATTTTCGTGATTTTGAGATATTTATACAGTAAAACTCTTTGGAATGAACTCGAGTTTGATGATGTGATAATGATGTAGTCCGGCCATTTTCGATCATGGCGACTGCTTCAACTCTTGACCAGTTGTTGGTGAGCTCATATGTGGATGGTTACGTATCCAATATTTTCCGCAAAATTTCTCACAACCTGTGGCCAAGTGAGCACACCACGGACACGACATATTATTTATAATTTATAGCCGCAGATGGCCAATAGTCTAGAGTATTCTTTTAACCAAAAATTTTTTTTTTTTGCAAAGACTTCGTACGACCTCAAAACATCGACATAAATACCAGTTGTGAGTATCTTTAGAATATACTGTATTGATCTACGAGTACATTTATGTATGTAACGATGCTTTATCAGATTTATAATGGCATTAAATTTTATGAGAATATTTTTAAAAGGATAATGTACCTGTATTGATATCAGAGGTAGCTGAAAGCACAGTCCAAAATGGTCTCTAAGACTTGGAAGTTAAAGTTTAGCTAATGCCCAAATACAGGTAAAAGATAATGCTTTAAGTATTAAAATATTTAGGTGTAAATGTTTACTAGTCGTTGTTAGTCGTAAGTTGCTATGTCCCTTTTCACGGGTCAATTTTAAATGGTGACCTCTTTGTCATCTGGTTGGTGTTAATTCTTTCTCATAATATCACGAAGTTGTATAGACTTTTAGAAAAAATGTTTAAATACCTAACATATTTTATAATTGACTATACGTTTCTTACATAGTTTGATTCTAGTCAATGTTTTTTATGGACTTGGACCGCGGTGATCAATGTTACTTTTATGCTAAAGAATTAAATATGATGTTATAAATGTTAGATATATAGGATGTTCACAGATACACCCTATTTCGTAATAAGTACTTTACTATTGATGTTATGAATGTCATAGACCTGCATAATATAAGTCCGCAGGTAGGTACCTAATAAATGAGTATCTTACTGTGCCTTTGTTTTTTTTTTCATTAAGTACATATAGTATTTGCGACTGTATTCATTCTCATGAATGTTTAGTACAAGTATTTTCATCCAGGATTCCAAACTCTCGTACATTCGACATTGATTGATCCAAAGCAAAATCAATGGGAGTTCAAAAATATTACCCTTGGGCTTTCCTAAAGTGGCACTTTTCCAACAGTGCCCACCGCGATCGGCTTAGAGGCAATTCGTCCAAGAATTTAAATTTTTTGCTGTTCTAGCCTAACATCACCAATATTTTTTTGTTTTATAGAGTTCAGTAAATATTATCTTCACACAAATACCTACTCGTTAGGTTAGGTTAGAACAGCAACCAGCAAAAAGATCTTGAAATCCTGGGACGAATTGCCACCTAACCACTGCGATCATTTCCTAATATCAACGAGTTTTTTTGTTCCAGGACTTGAATACAAAATAATAAACTCCCCAAGAGGTGGTCGCCTAATCATGATAAACCACTACACTTTCTATAGAATAAGCGGAACCAGCAGAGTGTGGATATGCTCTAGCAATAACTCCAGTCGGTGCAATGCTAAAGTTAGGTTAAGTAAAGACGAACTTAGTGCAATAAGCCTAGAACATAACCATTCCCCGCCTGCTTATCATATCACAAAAGAAGGAAGATATATTAAAATTTAAGGACAGAATCACAAGGTTTTTTTGGCTATAACGTCTATTCTTCCATTCGTATAGCTGGCGGTATGAAAGAATAGCGATGAGAAACCAATTTTAGTAGAAAGTATTCTTTTTTACAAGTGCGCAAACTGTCACTTTTGTAACGGCCATCGCTATAGTGAGATGCCGCGGACTGTATATAATCCCACTTTTGAATTTTGCATGACCCTAGTGCTAATAAAAAAAACTTGAGTGGGTCACGGAAAGACGCTAGTAAAGGTTGTTAGCGCGTTGCCAACAGGTGATCCATCTGCAGAAAATAGTTTAATAAATAATTATTTAAGTCTTTATTTATATTCAATGGATAATAAACACATATTTCTGAGTCATTTTTGTTTTATTTTTAATTTATTTTTTCAGTGTTAAGTTCTGTGCATGATTGTTACAAGCATATGTAGATACGGAAATTGTTGTAGTAGGTGTCTGTCTGTGCATCGATGTGAGTATTATGCATGAATAGTTATAACAGTCCTAAATACGAGTACATAAAACTTATGAGTTTAGTTGCAGATTCTCATTCCAATACAAGTTGTATACAAGCAGTTGTAAGTTGTCAAATCGTCTACTCGGTGAGAGGAGATTTGGTCATCCTCATAAATGGATTTACGTTTAATAAGCTGTGCAAGAGGTCCTGTACGTGCCACCTGGACAAGACTTGGGTGTGCTCTAGCAAACATAAGAAGCTATGCAATGCTGCGATTAAGTTCCAGGACAACAAAGTGATCCCTAGTAACTTGTTGCATAATCATAAGCCTCCGAGGTTCCACGTGACTGAAGAAGGGTACTATATAAGGATAGATAAATTTTAATTTAAGAGTGACCATCATCTTAGCTTTTCATCATCAGCCTGTTGCAGTCCACTGCTGGACATAGGCCTCTCCAAATGCTCGCCACTTTGATCGATCTTCGGCTACTCGCATCCAGCTCCAGCCAGCCCTCTTGCCAAGATCATCACTCCATCTGGTATGAGGTCGTCCTACACTACGTTTACCGAGACGCGGTCTCTACTCCAGAACTCGTTTACCCCAACGGTTGTCAGTTCTGCGGCAGATATGGCCAGCCCACCGCCACTTCAGCTTGCTAATCCGATGAGCTATGTCGATAACTTTGGTTCTCTGCCGGATCACCTCGTTTCGGATTCGATCACGCAGAGAAACGCCGAGCATAGCTCTTTCCATAGACCGCTTACCGCTGACCGCTTCATCTTAGCTTTTAACCACAAAATAATAATACTATAACTCCCGCAGCGGTATTTCCGAACCGATACGACATCCAAATCTTCAAAAACGAGTTTACACCTTCCTAAAAGGCCCGCAACGCATCCGCCCTCCTTCTGGTGTAGCTGATGTCCATGGGCGGCGGTGTTCGCTTACCATCAGGTGACTCGCTTGCTCGTTTGTCTTCCCTATATTATAAAAAAAATACACACAAAGGTTTTGCTCATGCGGTCAGTAAATTTTAGTCATTTTAATCACGAAGCTCTCATAATAGGTAACACGAATAGCAGCTGGCTGACGTTCTCTGTCGAAGTTCGTTGTGACCGCTCGTGTGTGGGGAGTCCTACATCTCCTCAACTTTGCACGGTCCTACCGACCAAACTATGCAAGTGCAGTTGTATAATTTAATTCTAGTCATCTTATAAAGCGTTTTTTTTTCTTATAATTGTATACGTAGAATACGAATTGTGGTATCCGTCTGAGTATCTTGTGATGTTATAAATATTTTACAATTTATTTACAACATTTATAATTTAATAGTATGGACTGTGATGTTATTTTATATTTATTATTTAGGAAAACAACTACTATTGGATTTAAAGAAATATATTTGAGTTTTGTTATTTTAGCATAAAATTTAGGCAAAAAGAAAACAATATAAAATTTGTTATATTAATGTATGGTCATTATAGTGACTGTTATCTTATGATCTATAAGTTATTTTAATACTCTGTGATTCTTTACAAAACTATATTTAAATATTTTTTACAAAAATATTTTTTCTTAAAATGTACAACATTTTATCGTCTTCAAGACGTAGCTAAGTATCACTTTTGTGATATGTACCAAGTCTATATAAGATTGTCAGTGTCTATTTGTTGCTCTCTTTGTTACTTATGATATAACGTCATGCCAAGTGTCAGGTTTGATAAGAAAAGTCAACCTTAGCGTTCATACATCTCGCAAAAACTTTTGTCAAAAGTGGTGGACCACTTTCTTGGCTGACTGTACTTACTTCATGTTTAGATGTAAGGCGTATTAAAATTGGTGTCTATGTATTCAAACAGTATTCTTAAGGTTGTGTATAAATAAAGTTATTTTTAACATTTTATTCAATAACGGAAAGACCAATACAATACAGGTTAAACATCTGAAATTAATGGAAATGGATGATTTGTCTCAATAATATTTTCTGACGTCTACCAGACCAGACGTGTAGATAAATACTTGATGTTTAGGTATAAGACGTACTAATATTATAACTAGTCGTATTCAAAATTGGTGTCCATTTATTCAAATTAAGCTAATGACAAATTAAGTCATTTTATTCATTAACGGATAGGCTGATACAATACAGGTTAAATGTGTCAAATGGATGGAAAAAGATGATTGGACTTATAATATTTGCTCAGGCGTGTAGGTACTTAATGTTTAAGCTTAAGGCGTACTTACTAATATTACAATAGTAGTATTAAAATTGGTGTTAATTTATTTCAATATTCTTACACTTAAGTTGGTGATAAATCTAGTCATTTGTGACATTTTATTCAATAACGGATAGGCTGATACAATACAGGTTTAATATCTCTAAAGAATGGAAAGAGATGATTGGACTTAAATCTTTGCTGATCTCTACTAGGCTTAACTTATAAGTATAAGGCATACTAATTATATTATAGTCGTAAAATCAGTGTCCATTTACAAAATTTACTTAAGGTAGTGACATATCTAGTCATTTTTGTATTTTATTCAATTACGGAAAAGCTGATACAATATTGTACAGGATACTTTCTGGAATTAACGAGATGATTAGTCTTAAAAATATTTATTAATGTCTTTTAGACTTATTTTTACGTTTGAAACGTACTCATAGTAAGATTGATATCAATTTACTTAAACAGTATTTTTCAGCTAGTATTAAATCTAGTCAGCCATGTTTGGCCTTTTATTCAATTATGGATAGACTGATATAGTAGAGGTTAAATCTGGAATGAATGGAAAGATATTGGTGTTTTAAGTATTTTGTTTCGTCTCTGAGACGAATATTTACTTGATGTTATATGTGTAGGTTGTAAGATGTAATATGTGTACCTATTGTTATGTTTTATTGGAATTGGTAGGAAACGATTAAGACTTGGGAGGACATGGAACAGGAATAATCGTTAACGAGTGGCTTAAAATATTTGAACCATTTTATGAATTATAAAATCGGATCAATTAAATTAGTTCGTTACTTTCCCGAGAAGGACTTAATACGGCTTTTTTGTACTAGGGATTATTACTTGTGACCTTTCAAGGCTGTCTTATTTTTTATAGCTTTAACCAGCTCTTGTCTTTTAAAGACAATAATTATATATTCGTATTATTGTGCTTATATGTATATTTGTGGTACTTTAACCACCTGGATCAATAAGGGTATGAAATTATAACTCTAGAAACACTTGTTAACTCACACAAATCTCACCAGATGTTTTTATCATTGGTGAGATTTACGTCTCGAAGACAAAAATGTCTCACATGTAGGTATAACTCTTTATTATTATTATACATTCCGACTTTTTATGTAATAATTAGATATGGTGTTATTAAACGGAACCATAATGTAATGTTATCGTAATACTTAATCGTTTTATGATGAATATCCCGTATGAATGAAGATCACTTTCTCTTTTTCTTCTTCGTTTGTCTTAAAGTTAAAACCACGTTTATGAGGGGGAATGAGATGTTTCTGAATTTTACTTCGATTGAGCTATCATCTAAAACAAAACGTCAGGATGATAGGATATGAAAGGAGATTTTTTGTTCTATTTTGTAATCGTACATAACATTTAAGTAAATAAGTAAATGTTATCAAATACACTAATGTAGTTTTTTTATTTTCGCTGCGTCTGTGTCTTTTGTTTTATTGAAAATGGGCTTACCTCAGGTTCAGTATGAAGTCTACTGAACCTGAGTTGAGAAGAAACCTAGGATGGAGAGGGCTTACCCAGAAGTAGCCTCTCTAGTTTTAAAATTTTTGAGGTAATAATTTCATCTGAAGTAATATTTTAATGTTTTTAATACAGGTCCGCCGTTCACAGAAATAAAGTCCGTCAGAGGCGGCATGCTACTCATGGTCAACGGATACACATTCTACAAGTATGCTAAGGCGGGCAAAGTGTGGGTGTGTTCGAGCAAGAGTTCTGCCAACTGTCAAGCCAAAATCAGATACGATAAGATACGTGTCGCCCCAATTGTATTCGAGCACAACCATGCCCCACCACAGTATTATATCACTAAAAACGGAGAATATGTCAAAATTGTGTAACTTTATTTACTATCCGGTTACCCATGGACCAAATAGAAGTCCATTTTGCATTCCATTTTTTGTCGGCCACCCTATATGCAGGGACCGGAACCTCTTACAAGGATAAGGGTAAGGGTTAACGAAAACCCAATCGAAAACTCTTATAACCCATTAAAATTTAATTGAGTTATCAGATTGGGTTTTCGTTATTAAAATTATTGGGTTTTCGTTTCGAAATTATTACATGGCCAAATTTGGAGGCCACAATACATTAGATATGTGTCAGCATTTAATGGGTAACCGATCGAAAAGGGTTCTCGAATTCTCGATCCGGTTTTCGATAGGCTTGTTTTCATAAACCCTATCAAATGGGTAACCGTTTCATTGGCTTGCTTCATAAATATGTAAAAAACCATTTCATTACGGTGAGCACTATCGATGGGGTTCTAGAAAACTACTAAGTTATTTAAATTTTGTATTTACTCTTCTGGTGTGATATGTGTCTATAGGCGGCAGCAATCGCTTAGATACCATTAGGTCGTCCGTCTGCTCTTTTACCACCTATCACAGAATAAATAAATACTAACATTAGGTCATAACAATAAATTGTTACTAATTTCATAAATATATTCCTTGGCCTGAAATATACGTTTTCTTATTAGGTGTGATTATATTATTCGTAAAAACCTACCTATATATGAACTTATGAAAATTAACTTTTATAAAAGTGTCCCCATTTTTATACCGTGCCCCATTTTCTATTTAGGGATTATGATTTTTGTAGAGCGGTAAATTATGTAACATGATTACTATGTGAGAACTACTAGACTTTTAAGTAATCTGAAAAAACGAAACACTTGCGCCAAGTCGTGGCGAGCTCTCGCCCGACAATGCTGAGTAGTTCGCCTATTTAGGGTACAATTCTTAAATTTACTTTCTGTAAAACCATTTTTTGGAACGTGTAAATAATTGTTACTCTGAATAAATTCATTTTTCATTTCATTTCATTTCAAGTTATCGACTCCTAGCGCCATTTACTGGCATTGCACACTGTGTGGAAGTAATATCACCACACGAAGTGAGGGCGGGCCACCAGTCAGATAAAATCTATCAATACCTACATATAGCCTATGTATACATTATCATTCTGAACATATTTAAAACAATTTTCTTTTTTACAGGAGCTATTAAGTATAACCTGATCGACTCAGCTCGAGGCGCTCAGCTCATAATGATCGATGGGTATACTTTTTCCAAAATCTGCAAAACGGGCTACACTTGGGTATGCTCCAGTAGTTACTCGAAATATAAGTGTACAGCGAAGATACGGTTTAAGGATAATGAAGTCACGCCAAAAGACATGTACCACAACCACCCGCCACCTAAGTATCATATTATGGAGAATGGACGATACATTAAATGTTAAGTTTAGTAGTAGTAAAGTTATTTTAACTGTGGGAGAGCCACGCTTCGGCATGAATGGGCCGGCTTGACCGGAGTGATACCACTGCCTCACAGAAAACCGGCGTGAAGCAGCCCCTGTGCTGTGTTTCGCCGAGTGAGTGAGGGTGCCGGAGGCCCACCCTGGGGGGTGGGCAGCGCACTTGTAACTCCACTGGTGTTGCAGGTGTCAATCATTGTAAATTGGTTGGCGGCGCTAGTTTCGTCGATATAGCCCCTTTAGAATAATGAAAGATAAAGACAGTTAACAATATATCTATATAACAGAAGTATGTCATACTTACTTCTACAATATTTTTTTACTCGTACAAATCTATATAAAAGTTAGTTAGTTCAAATCTCAAATTGACTTCGAAGGATGTCAATCTGGAAACCAAACCAAAACCTGAACAAAATATACTTTTTTAAAACTAAGACTAAGACATTTTTATTTTTGTTATAGCAATATACCTAAATTGCTCTAAATTAGCTTTTTTAAGTAAATAATGCACTTAAATAAAATCGCACCAACCCTTTGATGATTATTTGAAGAGCATTATTTACTTAAGACTTAGGCAGCCACACATCAATGTATACAATTCTGACAAAATTATTCAGTCGATTCTCACCTTAATATCAAATAAACGTACTTGTACAGTCTGCCATCTGTATCTCATTTGCGCTTTAATGTCCACGCCATTCATGTGCGAATCGTAAGTATATGTAATGCGTCAAGAAGTCTTTTTTTTTTTGGGCTTAGTCCCGCGCACGGTGACAGCCGCGCGTGTGATTCCGCCAATGTCAAGTGTTTAGAGAGACACGTCGATTTTAATATTGACCGGTTAACCAGTATATTTCGATCTATTTTGCAAGAAGTCTTAAGAGAACGATTTTTGAGAGAACTAACCGAGCTGCCATACCCAATAGTAAGTATAAGCTGCAGTGGCGCCAGATAATGTAAATTCGTAAGTGATTTATTCTACAAAAAAATGTTTTGTTTTTTTTTTTATAAATTAGACACAATATAAGAGAAAGTAGGAACACGTTCCCTACAGACTGTCTGTCCTTTATAACTAACCATACTGAGATTACTATAAATATTGTGATTGTTTTTATATTTACTACCAAATTATTTTCGCGGATACATAGATTTTAGATAAAGATAACACAAACTACGATAACGTACGTAAACTGTTACTCTCGATGTAGATAAACTTAATACCACATGAGTCTTAAGGTCTTTATTTTTTTAGGAGCTGTTAAATATACCCTGATAAACTCCAGTAGAGGCGGTCGGCTTATAATGATCGATGGGTATACTTTTTCCAAAAGGAACCAGACGACCAATGTCTGGGTATGTTCCAGGAAGTATTCAAAAGTGAAATGCACTGCCAAGATCAAGTTTCACAGTGAGAAAGTGACACCATACGATCTCACCCACAACCATGCACCTCCCAAATATCATGTGACGGAGCAGGGCCAATACATTAAAATAGGGATCCAAAGTTTTTAAAAATATCGATATATCGATATCAACATATCGATATATCTATATTAACCTAAAACGTCGATATATCGATATTTTATCGGCCTTTTCTTCTTTTTAACCTAAAGCATTTCACAATCTAAACTCTGACTTATAATTATGCAGTCTAAACTGACGTTTCTAATACATTTTGACATTTTGCATCTGTCAGTGAGTGACAATATGCTGCGCTACTAAATGAGTGACAATATACAGGGCTATGAACTTGCGCGAGAGCAAACTCAGTGTTGCCAATAATATAATTTTACCCGATGTTGTGGGTGTCTTATATTATTCTATATTTCTATATTTCTTTCGATATTTTTCGCTTCGATATTTGAGATTTTTTCGATAACAATATATCGATATCGGACGTTCATCGATTTCGATAAATATTGATATTTTTAGGGTCGATATATCGATATTTATCGGGTTTTCGATATATCGTTTCATCGCTACATTAAATGGTAAGCAACCATTTAATACCAGATAAATATCGATATATCGACCCTAAAAATATCGATAAATAGACAGACCAGACGATAAAGAAATCTTACTGGTTACCTGCTAAAAGTATAGAAAAACAACCAAAACTAAACCGATTTAAATACTTTTTGTAGTTTTTCTGTGTTTCTTCGTTTTGATTTTCTGTATAATGTAGTCAATTTTGTTTTCTGGGCGTTTGTTGGAACACAAAGGAATATTTGGCCGCAATTTATTGGTTTTATAAACTTTTTTGAAAACGTACATACTTACTTTGTTCACTGTTTGGTCAGATACTACTTATATGGTCTAAATAAACAAATAAAATAAAAGTGTTTTGTTCATTTTTAAATTTTATCCCTATTAGTAGATGAACCTAAATAATTTCTAGTGACCAGCCCTCGCATCGTTTCGAGACATTAGTTCTACTGTACTATATAGATGCCGCTGAGTGTCAATTACATCGCGCAAACGTTTCGCCTTTTCGGTTTACCTAATTAATACCCGCTGCCAAATTTCACCACCGCTCTACACGCCATAAACTCGGATTCCATCCATACCACCTAGATGGATGGCGGTCCACTACCGTGCGCTTTACTCGGAACTTTCTGCCACGCACCTCCTCATTGTGGAATCAACTTCCCGCAGCGGTATTTCCGAACCGGTACGACATTCAAATCTTCAAGAAACAAGCCTATACCTACCTAAAAGGCCGGCAACGCATCCGCACTCCTTCTGGTGTAGCTGATGTCCATGGGCGGCGGTGATCACTTACTATCAGGTAACGTTTGCTCGTTTGCCTGCCTATAATATAAAAAAAACCTTTAACCTCTTTAAATAGTAAAGTAGATTTTGAAGGTTCTTATAATGGTTTCTTCTTTACAGGTGCTATTAAATATAACCTGATAGACTCCAAACGAGGCGGTCAGCTTATAATGATCGATGGGTATACTTTTTCTAAAATCTGCAAAAATCTGTGGGTCTGTTCCAGTAAATACTCGAAACTGAGGTGCACGGCCAAGATCAGGTTTGAGAACGAGGAGGTGATTCCATACAGTCTGAACCACAACCATGCTCCGCCCAAGTATCATGTTACGGAGGACGGACTATACATTAAATGTTAGCTTTCCACCCTAACTAGGGTTGCCAACTTTGCAATAATAACTATTTATTTATTTATTTAAACTTTATTGCACAAAATTTGTAACAATAGGCGAACTTAATGCCCAGGGGCATTCTCTACCAGTTAACCTTTAACTATGTTATACAGGGTTTCTCTGTGATCATATACATCCCTTTGACCACGTCTTCTACCAACCATTCTGAACAACATTTGTTCCACGACTTTTGCAAATTCTCATTAAAAAAAATCAATTTTCCATACAAAGTCGGTCACGTGTCGTGGTAATTTTGTATGAGGTGTCGAAAAAAATTTCGATGAATTTCGAAAAGCCGTTTAACAAATGTTGGTCAACAAAATGATGGGTGGTGGAACACGTGGTTAACGGGATTGAAATGTTCATAGATACACCCTGTACCTAATGCAGTCAATAAGTCGCTTATGTATTAGGGTATGGTAACCCCGATGGTTATAAACATGGGAACTTCGTAAGTTCCTCAAAATATCAGTCCGTTTTCATAAGACAGAAAATGAACACTTATGTTAGATTTTTTTTTGTTTTTTTTAGTAACGCAACTCTGAAAACAGTATTTATATACACACCGATATAAAGTACCTACCTACTGTTTTCAGCGTCTCGTCTCTAGTTCTAAAAATATTTTTGTTTTGTAGTTATATTATGATATATTTGTGGTAAAATAAAATTGTTTCTAGGTTAAGTCTGCAATATCATTACAGTGTGCATACTTATTACTTACGTAGAATTACTTAATTAATAATAGTGAGTACAAAGAAAGTTTATGGGTTGCCACACATCAAAGTATATAAAACTGTCAATTTCTTCAATCGACTCTCATCTTGCTGTCATACATAATAGGCTAAGGGAATTAATATAAACTGAAGAAATTTGACAGGTTGCGGTAACTGACATGTGGCTGACTCAGCTGACTGTTGTAGCCTTAGGGCCTTAGGGCGGGGCGGATGTACAATCGGCCTCGTTAACACCTTTCGGGGCCAAAATACTCATGATTATGGCAAACTTTTTAGTTAATAAGGTAGATTGTAATTAATTCATACGTGGACAATTGAATAAATAATCATTTCATTTAATAGTAAACATACAACAACAAGAACATGTTTTTCCACTCCTTTATCTGCCCTACCCATTCTTGTACATACGCACACCAAGTATAAACAAACAATATCCCTTATAATATTTGCCTAAATAAAATCTCGGCTTAAAACTGATGCTGCAACTTTTATTTTTCACTTTTATAAAAGGGACATCATGATTTTTAAACCATATTTGTGTTGGGTCTGGCTGTTTGTGGTTCCTTCGTTGTTTCTGCTTTAGTTTTCCCATAGCACAAGGGAAAGCTTTAGTTTGGGACCAGGACAATGTATGAGATGTTGTCTCAATGTATTTATTCTCAAAATGTTATTTTCTTACAGGAGTAAAATACAGCCTGATAGACACCACTCGAGGCAGTCGGCTTATAATGATCGATGGGTATACGTTTTTCAAAGTCTGCAAAAATACTTGGGTGTGTTCCAGTAAACATTCGAAGCTGAAATGCTCCGCTAAGATAAAGTATGAGGGTGACAAAGTCATACCATACGATCTGAATCACAAGCACTCGCCACCCATCTACCATCTTACAGAGTCTGGGAAATATATTAAAATTTAATCTTTATCACCCAAGTATGATTGGTCATTTTTAAATGACATGTAAATAGTTTTTAGGGTCAGAAAAAATAAATACTATTTGGGTAATAATATTAAAACACAGGTATCCGTCACTGCCTTTGACCACCCGTTTAGCGCAGTGGCTTAAGCTTGACCCTTGGAAGAGTCGCGGGTTCGATTCCTTCACCAACACAAATGTTTGTTAATGACACCGATATTTGTGCTAGGTCTGTTTAAAAAACAATATCAGTTTTTAAGAAGTCTCTTTTGATTTTCGGTAATTTACTTACTATGCGAATGATTTTTTTTTATAAAAACCTGTATATTGAAGGGTTAATCAATGTAACAATAAAAGAATAAAAACATGTCTTCTTTTATATTCCTCTTTACATCATATACTTTACAAATACCTGCCTATTTTATTATTTATTTATTAGACACGTGTCAGCTTAGAACAATCTGTTAAATTTCGTCATTAAATTCTCGCTTTATGGTCAGAGAATCATATGAATCGACTAGATTGGTAGTTCCTAACCGATTTTATTGACACAAGTTGTCATTTTACATTGTTAACATTTTAACGGAGTTTAGTTAGTTAGATAAGGAAAACACAAATAACTTTCAGAAACTTTTTTGGGAGCCTTGTTCTATGTATGTAACTATGGTTGAAGGACCATTTTGTCTTTTATTAACGTCGTAACGCCCAGACAGCAGACACAATGGAAAATCAATTGTTTTATGCCTTTTAAAAGGCTTATGGGCCTTACGACGTTATTACACTAGTGGCCTGCCCTCACTTCGTTTCTGGAACTTCTAAACTGAACCAATAGATGGCGTTGGGCATCGATTACATCGTGCAAGTGTTTCGCCTTTTTTGTTTACTGAAAATCCATGACGTTGACTTGCAATTTTAATAATCAGTAAATTTATTAATAATCTTAAGAATATGTAAATAATATATTGTGTCTATTAAATTATATTGTTTTCAGGTGCTATTATATATCAAATAATAGACTCCAACCGAGGCGGCCAGCTTATAATGGTAGATGGATACACTTTTTCAAAAATGGGCACACGGAGTTATTTCTGGATATGTTCCAGCAAATATTCCAAACTCAAATGCCCTGCTAAGATAAGGTTTGAGAATGATGAAGTCATACCATTTAATCTTCACCACAACCACCCGCCACCCAATTATCATATAACGGAGAATGGACAGTACATTAAATGTTAAGCTTCCCTCCCCAGGGAGCGGGGTTGGTTGCCAATGTAACTCAATTACTATGCAAGTAAGTCCTAAGTTGTTGCCGAATAAATGTTAATTGTTATGTATGTTTGTGTGTAGACTAGTAGCCTGCCCTCACTTCGTTTCGGGACTTAGTTTTCTATTAGTTCCAATTTTTGCCAATAGATGGCGCTGGGTGTCGATTACATTGCGCAAGTCTTTTCGAATTATTTAAATGATTTATGGTTATCTTTTTATAGATGGTATATAAACTTCTTTTTTTACAGTTGCTATTGGATACAAGCTGATCAATTGCACACAAGGCGGTCGGCTTATAATGATCGATGGGTATAGTTTTCACAAATTTGGCAATCATAGCTACGTTTGGACATGCTCCAGCAGGCGTTCGAAATTGAATTGTACCGCTAGGATACGATATCAAAATGATGTAGTCATAGCACTAGATCTGGAGCACAACCACCCACCTCGCTCCCCGACTTATTATTTTAAGAAGACTGGACATCATGATTTCTGCCAATAGGCGTCCACTCGAAATAATCCTCCCCAATGTGGTACTCACTCAGCTGGTCCCATTGAATACCAGCGTTACGGCCTATGGTCGTGACAGCTTACTGAGTAAGAGTCATGTATACTGGATGCCTCAACACAACACAGCAGATAATATATTAATATGTCGCATCCGGATCGTATAATTACATTACGGCTGGCTGTTTTCTAACACAGGGCCGTTTTGTAATGCGGCAATTCAACGATTTGCCGGATTGAATGCGACCGATTAAAAAACGGTCGGAATGTATTCGGCGCCATACGTCATTCAATACAGCTAGACATAATGCTAATAGGCGGCTAATCTCCCGTCTAATTACATTAGGGGTAGCCGTATCGTTGATCCGCCGCATTTCAAAACGGACCTGTGTTAGAACACTGCTAGCCGTAATGTAATACGGCGGATTATACGATCCGGCTGCGACGTATACATACGGCACTGCGGGCCAATTATGGGGAAGGACAGTTGTTTTTTTTTTGGTTTCATTATATTTTTATTACTTTTCCTTTTTGTAGTGTTTTGTATTTTCTTGTGTTGTGTCAATTGTCTGTAGCATGTAATATTGGTTTCTGATGTCCAAATAAATAAATGTATTGTCTTTCTTTCTTTCAATGTTCCCCACACAGATCGGTCCTCTGCCACCCGTATCCAAGGGATTCAACCACTTATTTAATACATTATTAGGGAGGTAAAAAAATAGATAAAAAAAAACAACGTTGGTCCATACCAGTCCGGCATTTAAATACCAACAAACATTTGGTGAATGTGTGGTTACAGAAATGTGCCTTTATTGAGATAGACCCTTTTTTAACCGACTTAAAAAAAAAGGATTTCTCAATTCGTCTGTATGTATAATTTTTTTTATGTATTTTCACCGATATTTTGTTTACAGATGACATTAAATATAACCTGGTAGAAACTGCAAGAGGTGGTGTACTTGTAATGATTGACGGGTACACTTTTTCCAGAATGAGCAAAAGCTATGTTTGGGTATGTTCCAGTAGTTACTCAAAACTGAAAGTGCTCCGCGAAGATACGGTTTAAAGACAAGAAGGTCACACCAAAGGATATGAATCACAACCACCCGCCACCAAAATATCATATTACTAAGGGCGGACAAATAACACTTATGGGACGAAGTCCAACTAATATTTAAAGTGTCAACTGTAACTTTTTTATAATAACTATATACTACTTAAATTGCAGTTTTTTTTTTATTGAATCCCTGACCTTACCAATGCATACCTATTCTTAACGTCGTAAGATCCAAAAACCTTTTAAAAGGTATAAAACAAATTTGTTTTTCATTGTGTTGGCGGTCTGGGCCACCACTCAACCGTTCGTGGATAGGTACTATAGTATCCAAAGAAAAAATGCGAACATAATATGTCCATGGATACTATAGTATCCAAAGTAGAATTGTTCACCTTGTGTGGAAAAAATGCTTAAAAGCGACATCTACTAGCCTGATTTGGCTACAGCATGCTTTTAAAGTTGAAGTCTACTAACTAATCTACTTAAAACATCAAAGAGGTCGACACAGTGTACTTCGTGGACTGAGAAATATTTTTTTTATAATTTAGTGTTACTGTGCTCGTGCTTGTTTGACTTGAGTGCGCGTGGATTTCCTGCTCATTATGTCGTAAGTACATGTTTAAATTATATATTTTTGGGGTTTTATTAATCTTTATAATTGGAGAAACATATTTGTTGTGGTGTTTCTGTCACGGTAATGAATATCGAGTAAACACATCATTTACGAGTTGCTGTAACTATCTTGTACAAACTTTGGTTTTTTTGTTATTAAATAAAGAACTATTGCGTAAAATATTCATTCTAGAAGATGCATTAGGTTGTTACTACATACTCATAAACTTATTTAATAGAAATAAATAAAGTTTGCTGAAGATTGATTAAAAAACTTGAAACGTTTCTCAGAATTTTTCTTTGGATAGTTTGGTATCCAAGGACGCGCTGTGATTAGTGTTGCGGCCGGGAAACATTCCGAATCATTCGTTTGGAAAACTTCCGAATAGATCTGAATTATTCCGAAATTAATCGGAATAATTCGATTAAGGAAAAAAATCGGGATTATCATAACAAAAGCGCGTGTCTGCTACTCTCGCGAGCCTTCATGAACGATGAATCATCAATCAATTCATGAATGATGAAGAGGGTCAACCCATGACCATCCCAGCCATACCCCCGCCTACATGGCGAGTCAGGCAGGCTGTTCTTTCCTTGCGGCTTGGATGAGAGAGAAAAAAAAATACTCCAAGACACATTAGGTCCAATTTATTGGTGACGATTATTTTGCAAGCGAGTATCAACTATGGATGGATGGAATTGTATGGATTTCACAGAAAAACATGCCAAGGACAGAGAACAGTGTGATAAATAAAAGAAACTGCTATAAACATTTTTCAATTTCAGTCTAGTTTTCTAGATACAAGAACTGCATAAGTAACTTTGTAAACCCATACATTGACCCCCAGATACAACGTTACATTTGCAGTTAGGGTACCGAAAAGAAAAAAATAAGAATATCTACATTTATAAAAGAAACCTTACTACAAATGTGATAAATAAAAGAAAATGCTATAAACATTTTTCAATTTCAGTCTAGTTTTCTAGATACGTTAACTGCATAAGTAACTTTGTAAACCCATACATATGCGCCCAGATACAAAGTTACATTTGCAGTTAAGGTACCGAAAGAAAAAAAAATAAGAATATCTACATTTATAAAAGAAACCTTACTACAAATGTGATAAATAAAAGAAAATGCTATAAACATTTTTCAATTTCAGTCTAGTTTTCTAGATACGTTAACTGCATAAGTAACTTTGTAAAACCCTACATATGCCCCCAGATACAAAGTTACATTTGCAGTTAAGGTACCGAAAAGAAAAAAAATAAGAATATCTACATTTATAAAGAAACCTTAACTACAAATGTGATAAGTAAAAGAAAATGCTATAAACATTTTTCAATTTCAGTCAAGTTTCTAGATACGTTAACTGCATAAGTAACTTTGTAAACCCTACATATGCCCCAGATACAAGTTACATTTGCAGTTGAGGTACCGATAAGAAAAAAAATAAGAATATCTACATATATAAAAGAAAGGGGATCCTTCTCTCTCTCTTTCTGTTTTATTTTCATTGTCAGGCTCTTTAATTGCAATTATGAATGAATTATCTACTTTTATAATAATAGATTATTATTTTTAAAACTCCTCCGCGAATCGGTAATTCACTAACAAATTATGAAAACTTGACTGTCTAACCAGTAACCCGAACACAGGAGAAATCTTCATAAATATTAGTAATGATCAGTTCACTCGATACCTTCATCAAAAATCCACAGAACTATTCAGCTCCTACTGCGAATAGTTCGATCGAATTATTATCGAAACATTCGCTGCGGGGGATGAGAGGGGAATCTTTGCGGGTGAAAACTTCTCCAGGGAGGGCCACTACACCTGATATAAGGGTTTGTACAAACGGAAAATGTGTACGTATTTTATAGACAATGTTTGGTTGGTGTGGTACTGCTTTATAACATTTGCATACTAACTGCACAACATATTTTCATTTGCAGCTGTATAAAATATTCATGTCATGTTTTTATATGCACTTTTTTGTTGATGATACAGGTTTTAGGGCTTTGTTGGTGATTGTTGTTTTATGTTTTGCAGAATGTTTTAATTATTTTATCAATACATTTAACGCATAATATAAGCTTATCTATTTAATTTAATGTGACAATGGTATAAGGACAAATAATGCGACCCTTTACGGAGCGGGTACCCGTCACGAGCGCTCGTCTCATTTATCGCTTCTAGTATAATTCAGATCTCGAGCGCATACCTACAGTTGTGCAGAATATTATTACCATGGTTTGTTTTCTAATTTCTTATTTGGCAAAAATACGTCAACGTAAACAACATCGACTGCCAAACCTGTTTGAACAACCGCCGTGTGCCAACCACCCGCCGCATGCGTTACTTACAATCCGTCGCCTGCGCCCCTGCTTTGTCGCAAACGTCTGCGCTGTTCATACCCACGATTTTTCATTATAGACACGCGAGCGTGCGCTTGCGCGAGTTGTAGCGTTCGCTCTATTAAGTTCATCATCATACAATTATTCCGAAGCCAGCCATCATGTATTGACATTTGACACCTTTAACTTTTTTTTAACGCGATTTTGATTGAACTTCCGTATGATTTGCACGAATACGCAATTTCATAATCTGTTACTTTATTAATTAAATGTTTTAGAGCACCGAACGAACAAGCCGTTTTGGGTGAGAGAGGTGGTAGAGGTCGTGGTGGTCGAAGGAGCCGCGGAGGCCACCTCGCAAGCCGCAACCGTGGCCGTGGCCGTGATGCTGGAAATGTACCTTTGGACAGGTTATATTTTGATTACAAACAAATTAAGATTAAAACAAAGCGGCCCATTATTTTGCTTATTACAAATTTTGAATCACATTATTTATTAATATGTTTTTATACCAGCCAACTAGAATTAGTACGCGCACGACGCCAATATGAACAGAAGCGTGTTGCTGACCTGCCGGTTGGAGACAAGAAGGAACGGCTGGAACTCAAGCGCCGTACTGAGCTTCAGCGGGTACTCCTTCCGGACGCGCCCCCGCGAAAAAGACGCACTCAGTAAGTTAAACGACTACCTAGTTTGTTAAATTTTTAAATGTAATAAATACTACACTTGCAGAAGTAAAAATATTTAAATTTTCAGGAAGCCGTCTCCTGAACGAGAACCGTGTGAGTTAGTTCCGGTGGCGTCTACGTCTGAGTATGTTATACCTACTACAACCTGATTTGTAATTATGTTTATACATTTGCAAAAGTAAGTATAACCATTTTGTGTTTTAGGAGCTTGTCGGTCGTTCCGGTAGCGTCCACGTCTGAGTAAGTTATACTACAACCTAATTTCGTTTCTAATATTTTTATAAATTTGCAAATGTATAGTAATTCTGTATTTTTTTGTTATAGAAAATGTAGCCCTTCAAGAGCTCCAGCGCATACCCACGCCGGGTACGCCAGATGCTGACACTGTACCGAATTCCCCTTCTTCCTTGGACAGCGACCCAGGACGCCGTTCAACAGTTTTTAATTTAATGTTGATGTCGATGACTCCAAGGAAAAAGGGGAAAATTAAGGATTGTACAGATTCAGATTAATAAATTATTTGATTGTTTAACATTTTTTAATCTAAATACACCATTCTATTATATTTTCCCTTATTTGGTTTAGAAACCGCTGTACCACCAGTTGCGATGGAAGTGGAGATTTCTACGGCACCATCCACAAGTAGACAGACTTCTGCGATTGGTAATTATTTTAAATTATTTCTGTGGCACAGGACCGATCTGTGTGGAGAGCTTTGGGGGAAGCCTATGTCCAGCATCCCTAACTAGTCAGTATTGTTGGAATTTTACCAGTAGGAATACGGTAGTAGAGATAGACGGAATAGGAGCTAATTTTGATGTCTTTTTACAGGTGTAAATGACTGGAAATTTGGAAAGACTATTGAGGCCTGGTTGTTACAGATTGACAGTGAAGGAGAAGATGACTTAGAAGTTGACGATGACGTATATGGTTTGCCACTTTTCTCCGAACGCAACGCAGCAGCGGAGCCTGCTTCGGAGAATGACTTGACTCCGATGGCACAACTGGTTTTGACAACTGAGGACAGACAGAATGACGCTGTCTTGAGAGACATAGCACAAAACTGCTCAGTTGACTTTAACTGGGTAAATGACAGACATACATTTATGGGACAGAGAGAGAAATTTACTGAGACAACGGGACCTACTTTTACAGTGACTGAGGAGACGACTCCTGTTGATATTTTTTATAAGATGTTTGACTCTGACTTTATTGACTTAATCTGTACAGAGACTAACCGATATGCAACCCAGAAGATTGAGTTTCTAAAGGAGCAAACCAAATTGCTTCCGAACTCTAGGTTGCATAGATGGCATCCTACTGACAGGGAAGAGATGATAAGTTTTCTGGCACTGACGATCCTTCAAGGTTTATACCCATTGGCAGAGGAAGAATCATATTTGACGTTTAACGGTTTTGGAACAATGCCGTTTTTCCGTAAAATTATGACCTACAATCGGTATTTACTCTTGAAGTCTATGCTACATTTCGTTGACAATTTGACTATCACAGAACCGAATCGACTTTCAAAAATAAAACCCGTGACTGACTATTTCAACGACAAATTCTCGAGTTTGTACAATCTTTCACAAGAGATAGTCATAGATGAATCTCTTCTGAAGTGGCATGGGAGACTAGGCTTCGCTCAGAAGATTCTCACAAAAGCAGCTCAAGTTGGTGTAAAAACCTACGAGCTGTGTGAGTCGTCTACTGGCTATCTGTGGAAGTTCTTTGTTTATACCGGGAAAGACAAAGTACCTGACAATGTGACTCAAATCAACGACCAAAATGACGAACCAACGACAAGCAACAGTAAACAACCAGCGACTGACTCGAAAGACGACCGCCCCAGTAATGCTACTGCGAAAATTGTATACGACCTGATTGAGCCACTCCTTCACCGTGGACATACTCTGATAATGGACAATTTTTACAACCATCCATTATTAGCTCGGTGTCTTAAACTACAGAAAACAGACTGTTACGGTACTTTACGACTAAATCGAGAATTCGTTCCGGACTCACTGAAAACTATTAACAAGACTGACTTACGACAAGGTGAGGTAGTGGCAAGTTACTGTTCCGACTTGTCAGTGATGGTATGGCGAGATGCTAACTTAGTTAGCATGATTTCCACATATCATCGTTTACAAGTCGGAACCAGCCAAAAATACGACCGACTGAAGTACAAGCCCAACATTGTACTTGACTATAACAAATCTATGGGAGGTGTAGACAGGAAGGATCAATTCCTTTCTGCTCAGCCCATAGAACGAGTGAAATGTAAAGTGTGGTATAAAAAATTATTCCGACGACTATATAATGCCGCTTTATTCAACTGTTTTATATTATACCACACTGCGCATAAGACGACAACGCATAGACAGTTTAGGACTATGTTGGCTGAGACATTACTTAAGATACACAAAAACATCGACTTATCGACAGAACCCAGATTACTGACTAGAACTGGACAGCTTACGACTAAACCACCGACGACGACTTCAAGACCAAAACTTGAACACCGACACTTCCCAATCCGGACCGGTTTCAAGCAGTCGCGCTGCTGGATGTGTGCCCAGAAAAAAAAAACGGCCAGAACAGTATGGAAGTGCATGGAGTGCGACGTCAACCTATGCATCGGAGACTGCTTCATGAACTACCATATATAATCATGTTTGTATTTTCTATGTATAAGTATTATACATAGAAAATACAAACATGATTATATAATGGTAGTGTAATGTAATATATATTTCTAAGTATAAGTATGTTTTTTTTTATTAGACTATAGGCCAACGCTTGACCACAATCACACCTGATGGAAAGTGACGATGAGGTCTAGGATGACACGCGTTTGCCTAGAAGATGAATGTATTAATTATTGTAAAAAAATAATAGTAAAATGATGATAAAAGGTTAACTGGTAGAAAATTCCCCAGGGCATTAAGTTCGCCTATTGTAACAAATGTTTGTGCAATAAAGAATAAATAAATAAATAATACTTTAGGCTTAAAAACATATGTATATATATTTTTTTTCAATTATTATACTATTATTTTAATCATATTATTGCAGTTTCATTTTACAAAATGCCAAATTCCTAAAAATGTTATAATATTATAATACTTTAATACTACCCAATAATCAATAGTTCCAAAAAAATCCGATTGTAGCCAGCCTTATCCGGGCGGCCATCTTGCAAAAATTGTCGACGCAACTAGCGATGATCAATGTGTGGGAGTAGGTAATCTTTTTGAATTTATTTTATTTTAACAACTGCATTACACAATATAATTTAAGTATCATTTGAAAGGTAATGTAGTCTAGAATAATGTCATATTTTTTAATTGTTACTATTAACGTTAAATTATGACAAAAAAATTAAGTTATTATAGTTAGATAGGCATTTATTCAGGATTTCCCATGTTTTTATCCTAAATACAGTGCTATTTAATAAAATTTATACATATAAGTATGTGTTGTTTGGTAGTGTATATTATCATCATCAGCACAGTATTTTTTTCATAGCTCTCGATTGTTTGGTTCATGAGTTATAAAGCATTCTTTGTGCGTTCACGAGCCGCAATTCTGCGTTGTGCCGGGCCGCGCGCACTTGAACGTATGTTTACACATTCATTCCGCGCGCCGGGACGGTTGAGTGGACGACGTTAAAGGCATAATCAACTGATGTAGATCATAATTATATTACTGTTCTTTAAAGTAGGTACCTACTACCTACCAACATAAAGTTACATGTAGTAAGGGGTTTTGGCCATAAGATCGGATATATAAATTTATCAAATGTGTGACTGTACGGGTAGCCATACATATCTATCAAAATTCTTTAATCCACTTTCACCTCTGTCATGTAGATAGATGTAAGCAAAGTTTAAATTATAGCGTCACGAAAGTTATGACGACGGATTTTTATGGAACTAACGGAGTTCCCATGTTTTAATACAACTATAAATGTTGCTATGGTACTCTATGACGTGAGCAGCAGTGGCGCCATCAATTAATTTCATAACTTTCTTGATGCATTATAAAGTTGGAGTATTTTTAGACATCAGTTGTGTTACATCAGCTAATAGGTGTACGCACGGTGTCGCGTGAATGACCTACCTTTTTTGAACTTTGGAACATATTTATGTTTGATCCGCAAGATTTAAAAAACTTTTTTATTGCTTACAGGTTTCAGTTTGAGATTCACGATTTCCTCAAGAGGCAAGATGCTCGTTGTAATAAACGAATACACCTTTTATAAAAACTGCAAGGCTGGCAAAATGTGGTCGTGCTGCAGCAGATCGTCTAGTCATTGTCCCGCCAAAATACGCTATAACGAAGGCATAGTCACCCCGTGTAATTTATTCCACAACCACCCGCCACCTAGATATAGGCATACTAAATTATCATATTTCAATTTTATGTAATGAAGATAAAAGACTACTTAACTACTTACCTATTTTAAGTTAATGCCACCATTAGGTATTTAAAATATTATAAAGATCTCATTAACATAAGTTCATCCATCATTAATTAGGGTATAGAAACTACTATCTATTAAGTATTTAATATTTATTTAGACATCAGCCAATTTGATATTTTTATTTACCACAATATAAACACAACGTTATTTGACGAACGAAACGCGACCTTCTGCGGAGTACTAACAAAACGCAAAAAATGACAGTGACGTTTACGTGTGGAAGTGAAATTGAACCAAACAAACTTTGCTGAAATTATATTAATTTAATAAATAAGATATTAGTGAGAAATTAGCTCTTAAGGTTGTATGTACGTAATACTAGTCTTCAATACGACTGTGATTAAAAGTTTCTTTGCAACTTAACCTCAAATTGGTTAGTTCACATAGTAAGTTTTGTTTACTTTTAAAGTAGGATAAAATCTACCCCAGACGGTGGATATAATAAACGATGTGGGTACGTTTTTGATTCTTATATCCTCATTAATGTATAATCAACTATTTGTTGCACTAGATAATAAGTTGAGGCTGCTATCTTAGTATTTTATGATGCCTGTAACAAAACTTTTTATGAGTAGTTACACTATGGTATTCATTCATAAATTTAAGTGTACATTAACTTGTCTAACCTTTTAATAGAATCCATGCAAAGAATAATATACTCATAATTTGTTGGGCATTTTCTATGGTTTTTTAAACATATATTACATAGATTTAAAAAGTACTTTCCATACAGACTATGTTGGAGCTCCTCAGCCTCAAATTATGATTGCTATTACCAGTATGGTCATGGTAATATCACTTCAAATAGGTAGGTACATCCGGAGAAAGGAAACCTATGACAAGTTTATTTTTTGGGAGTCAATTTGCCAACTAGTTTCTGTACGGACTCCCTAAAATTTGTATGTTGTTTAAGAGAATTATGATCACAGGCTCACAAAATCTTCAAAAAAAATTTACTTAGATGTATGTATTTGAGTACTGTATCAAAACATAAATGCAGTGTATATTAATGAGCTTTGTGTAAGGTGGCCTTATGTGTTAAATGCTGTTCTCCATTTTACAACTCAGGACAAAAGAAAAAAGTTAAATTATATTTTTTAATATAATTTAAACACTAACCTAATTAAATTCTGAAGTCAATTCTGAGAGATAATGTTGGATTTAAGGCCTACCACAGAAGTTTGATCTCAAAAAATAATCCAGACAAAACACTAATAGATGTTGTTTGTCTTAAAATTTTTGGGCTAAAAGAAGAAAATTGTATTATTTAGTTTGAAACTATACTCTATTGTGTAATTTTTAAAGACTGATTAAAAACTACGATATGATTTTATTATATTATTTGTACCAGAACTGGTTAGGTTTTATAGGTGTCCGGTTGACAGTCCAGTGATAACAATGGGATAGTTACTGTCGCAGAACAAGAGATACTATTTATTATTTTGGACATCATAACACGATACAAACATTCTGTTATGTCATATACATTAAGCACTATAAATACCTTAAAGTATAAGAAGCCAATCTAAGATAAATTGATAGTTAATCCTAAAAGTGTATCATAGAATCAATAGATAAAGATCCTCAATATGTCTTTTGCATATTTTTACTGGTATCTTACTTGTAGAATAAAAAATGTATTATATGACAGTGTTTTTTTATTTAAAATATGTTAATATTCATACTTAATGCCTTTTTTCATACACCCTGCTTTAAAATTTGTTTTTGTAAGTAATTTAGATTTACTTAAATTTTATTTAAAATATTCTTATTTATTTTACTTAATTTTCAGGTGTAAAATTATTCCATAAAAATGTTGTAGCTCCTCTGAAGCAGGAGTTCAATGAGAAGTTAGAAAGACTGTTGGCCCGAAAGAAAAGTAATAGTGCATATTTTATCAACTCTGCAAGATATGAAGACTTTATTAAGGAAATAAAAGAAATAAAAAATAAATATTATAAGGACTTTGATGATTACAAAATGTTAGCTAGCTATGATATTTTAGAAGTAAATGGTAAAGAAAAACTTATCAAACCGAGTGATGACTCAAACCGTAATGTGATGTTCTACGTATGTACAGATGAATTGTTTGGCGTTCTCCATACAATACATTTGTTATTTCAGCATGCAGATAAAGACGTAATGGAGGCTGAAATTAAGACGAAATATTGTAATATATCCAAAGAAGTGATAAAAATTTATCTTGGCTGTTGTAAGTTGTGTAAAGATAAAAATGCTTAGTTATTTCTTTGTCAATAAGTTTGAACTATACTTAACCTGAGTGTCTTAACACTTTCCATTTGAACATTTTTAAGTAAACATTTAAGTAATTTGATGTTGTTGAATAATTAATTTGAAAAAACATATAATTATGATTATGCTCATTATTTGAATCTGATTGTAAATTCTTAAATCTGTCAAGATATAATTATTATACACTCATTGTGTTATTAATAATTACTTTTTAAAGATTTGTTATTTAAAAATAAAATATTTCTAAAATTCATACTCAGATGTTTTTTTAACTAATAATCATTTTTCTTGATAATACTTTTGAATTTAAAAACTAAAACAACCAGTTTTAGTTAAGAGATAGTCTGCAAAAAATATTTTATTCAGTCATAATTTATTTTCATAAGTTTCTTTTCCTGTGTTGAGTATTGCTTACATAATGTTTCTATTGCTTATAGTTTAGTCTCTGAACTACCTACTTGTACTTGTGAAGGCGTATGGGTCCTATTAACTAACGAACTTGAGCGCTTGTTCCAAAAGATAATCAAGAGCATTAAAATTATGAAATATCACTTTGACAGACTCAAGGTTCTATTAGATGTTGAAATTATAGTTGTTTTGCCAACTGTACAGATTGACACTGGCCGATAGGTAAATTTACCTTCTTCATGTTATTTTTATAGGTAGATGGTTTGGTATTTACATTACATTTTTTTCTTTTGTACTAGGTATCTTTCGTGCATTCAAGGTGGTGGGCACATACCCTATCTTGTTAAGACAAATTACGTTTCTGTTGCTGCTATTTTTAAAATTTCTTCTTCTGATTCTCACCTTAATGTCAACTACGTTAGGTTCAATATCGATTAAAGAAATTTGAAGGACCCAGTAACCTAACGCGTGATTGTCCAATCATCTGCAGGCAAACTATAAAATGTCCTTACAGTCGTATTTCTTTCAGTGAAGTTTATGATCTCCCGTAATGGCGAGAGGCTGCTAAAACTGGGCGACTTCACCTTCATACGTGAACAGTGGGTCGACTGCAAGTCTTACTGGTCCTGCTACACGCACAACCGCCACGGGTGTCCAGCTAAGGTCTATACTGAGAAGAACCAGATCATCTACGCAAAGAACCTGCATAATCATCCACCGACGGAGTTTTTCGTATGACATCGGCCTTCTGTTAAATTACCTGGTTTGTGTGTAAGCTTTTTAGAATGGTTCTTGTCGATAATGAAAAATGAAATGAAGGGCTAATTGGACATAGTTATGGAAACCAGAAATAGCCCTCAAAACCTTAATGAAGAGACTATTAAAATATAAACTCGTTTACGTCTACTGTGTTTGTTAACGTTTTCTTCTTACTCTTATCTTACATCCGAATTGAGGGTTGGTTCTTGTTTGCAAAACTATGTCCAATTGTTTTAGTCATTTTGTGTAGAAAAACATTATGTTCGATACGATATGAAACTGTAAAAAAGTTATGTTACCCCTTGTGTGCTTAAACTAAGCATATCTTTAAGCCTTAAAGTATGAGGTTTAATGTTACAAAACATACAGTTTTACCACATTTTACGTAGATTTATGTGATTACTCTGTATACCTACTATACTATTATGTTTTTTTTTTCAAAAGTGGGTCTTGGTGTCTCAGATCATTTAAGACCTGAATCTTAAATTCATGCCCTTAAAAATAACACTTCTTACTGAAATGATATTAAAGTCGTCCATACTAGTTTAGGTATATTTTTTTTTATGATCTTAATAGTAATACAATTTTATCATCGTTTTTAGTTTATTCAAGAAAAAGTATTCTCCTTCCATTTCTTTATTATATTTTCTTGTTTCATTAGCTCGAAGCATTTAAGAACTCATAATAACGTTAATGCTAACCGATAGACTGATTTCTTTAGTACTCTTTGTATAAATTTGTGTTCCTACATTTTTTATTAGACTTTCTAGAGGCCATAAAATGCATAGTTACTATTGAAGTATACTTAGCCAAGCACGTTTTAGAACAAGTATGTTAACGTAAGAACATGTTTCAAATGTATGTTACTGTAAAATCTCGAATTACGGTAAATCTTTCCCGTAAAATCTATTATATACCATGTCTATTATATCTAATATCTAGTGGTATATATTAGATTTTACGGGATCTATATCTATCGATAGACACTCTTTATTGCACAAAATATTACAGAACTTGATTCTAATGATAATTTTCAAATACAATCTCGGCGGTCTTATCGCTTATAGCTATCTCTTCCATTGTCCAAAATATGTCCAAAAAGATTTTATTATAACCATTGATTTGACCTTTTATCACCATTCACGATTACCGTATGAATTACCGTAGTTCAAGCTTTTGCATTTGTATTCGTAGATTTAGATTTTGTTTCTAGAATTGATCATTTTTATTTACTTATCTTTTATTTAATTTATAAAAGATGACAAGAATATCTACTATTCTTTCTTTACTGAAAATGTTTCTTGGTAATATATTTTTGAAATGTCTTCCTTAGTTCTAAGTGAAATGTTGTATCGCAGGTGCTATTTTTTGTGATATACTTAGTTAAATATTGTGATCTGTATTTTTGAGAATTCTTGCCTTTTATATTAATATTTACTTAGTAGGTAAAGTGTACAAACGTATAATATTTTTCCTCAGTATTATTAAATGCACTTGTGTTCCATTGCTCTCTTGAATATACAATATACGAATTTGAATCTTCTTTTTTCACTTTATACTACTAGTGCCTTCTTGCTCCAAAGATCAATGTTTATAATTTTCCAAGAAGTTTCCATAAATGTAACACAAGTTGTTACAATTTATAATAACGCATGTTATCATAATATAATCACACGCGAACATCTATTGCACTAAAATATAAGTAGGTAAGTGTTTTAATTCAATAACTTACTAGTAATTTCTATTATAACATTTTACCGTATCTAGGTACATACTTATATCTAAATTGTTTACTTTGAAAAAAATACATGAGAAAATGAAATAAATAGGACTAAAATACTAACCTTCTTTAACAAAGCAATATAAATACTAATCTTATTTTTGTGGTAATCGAAACGTATATAAATATATATTTTAAATCATTATTCATAAGATCCAAATATCCTATATGTATTTTGAAGTCCCAGCTCCTATGGGTTTCCGCAATAGGAAACCAGGGGTATTTAAAATATCGCTAATCCTGCGTCTACTAATACACTAACCCCTATACTAACATCAGTCTTCTCCACAGGTCGTCGAGTAGAGGCGTTCTTCATCCAGTCATTGAGAGGGAAACCTCTGATCGTATACAACGAATACACGTACTGCAGACATTCGATACGGAACGGCATCGTCAGGTGGACTTGTTCCACGCACTCTTACAAATGCTGTAAAGCCGTGGTGAAGACTTCGGGGAAACACATCATCGAAGTCAAAGGATTCCACAACCATGACGCGTCGGATCTGCTGATTAATAGAGGGAAACCGATGTATGGTCTGTCTCTTTCAGAGCAGATTCTGGTGAAGACTTGTAAGGATGAGTTTCTTTTGTCTTAGGATAAAAAAATGGGTTGTGCAATTTATTTAATGCAATTTCCATGCATTTAAATACCTATTTTAAATTATTGTTTCGTTTTAATGCCGAAAATAGAAGAATGTGCACAAAATATGTACTGAAGAAGACAGAGGTGTACAATGATATTTCAAGTTTCTATCACGCTAAAATAGTCAATTTCCTAGCAAGTTCAACTTTCGGAAAATTACAAACTGCAGTTAGGATTAGAACAGTTAGAACATTTATATACGGAATATATGAAATATCGGAAACTCGAGATAAGGTACATACATACATGGTTGCAATCCCGTATATAAATAGATACATATTTTAACGTCGCATAAACAATGTAAGTAATAAGTTGAAAAAAAAGCGTATTTTCCACGCGTTTTTGCCCAGTAAGGCTATAAAATACCTACGCAATTTGTCATTTTATATTGGTGATCTAATTTAATAAATGTTTGCAATAATTAAATTAAGGTCAGGTTTCATCGTCGGCATTAAAACTAGTAGGATATCAGCAGTATGTTATAAGGAAACCACATACTCACTTATTTAAATTTTTGAATTTGGCCGTATTTTGTTACATTCCTTTAATTTTTTCCACCTAAAAAAATAATTTAATAGCGCTGTGATTGAAATAAATTATGTACGTAAAAGAGAGCACTATAGGTTATCTCTTTTTGTATATCTTGTAAATACTCAAGTCATTTTTTTTGTTATGAAACAGTTAAGTTTTAGGCATAAGTACTTTGTTATTTTTTTGGAATACGCATTACGGTTCTTTAGCCGTTATGTTCGTAATTTCTAGAATATGTCTTGTTTTGTAGGCTGTGGTACTAGATTTTTTCTCTGTCTAGGTTTTCGCGCCATCCTCGTAGACGCGCGACTAGCTTTCGACTAAATCATTTCTCGTAATATATTATTACCATAATATGCTCAAAGTCACATTACAAGTTTTTTGCTGGTGATTTATCATTTGTCATAGTGTGCATAAATTGATGAATTAGGCGCGCGTCTTTGTGGGTGACAAGATTATATCATGTTTATATCATTGTTATAAACAATATTAACATAAGGTTTAGGATTACACTTAATGTTTAGTAATTTCAGCGAGAGCTATACTCAGTGATACTAATGATCTTGCTATAAAACTAAGTAAAGTTAGACATCTTTGGTTGTGATTTTAATAATTTAAAGACTGTTAATAATGATCATATCATTTATTTTATAGTGTGTAGAAATATTTTGTTGAAAGTTTAGATTTTACTATTTCTTTCTTACTATGTTAAAGTTGTTTATCAAATGCTTAAAGCGTTTTAGATTTTAAGATGTACCTACATAGGTATTTTGTTTTTGATATTTTATGTCTGTTAGATAAATGTTACCAAAAAAATATTTCAACTTCTTCCATAACACACATACACCACGTTAAGAAATACAGTATTAGAATAATATTTGTAAAAAATAGGTTTTCTGTGAGTTTCTTGTAAATTTACTTATAAAATATTTCAATATTTGAGGGGCATGTACTTAACACTTAAATAATTGTTTTTATATTAGGTAATAATTACTGGCAGGATATGTGTGTGCTTGTGTTGAAACTTTGTCAATTATTTTCTGGAATTAGTGGCAGTTATCGTATAGAAATAATAGAATCAGAATTAAAAATGAAGAATAATCGATTCTTAACCTACCTTTAAATTTGTACGCCTCGAAAAGGCAAAACATAGTGCTACACTTATAAACAAAAATAACTGTATCTTGCCACCTATGCCACTAATAAATGTTTTGTGTTATACCTATAGGTGGTTTTTGTAATTTTGAAATTATATATTACTTTTCTTCAGTCTTTTGTCAGAAAATTTATTGTACTTAGCTACCTATTTTACAATGTACCAGTGTAATTTATTATTTGTTAAAACTAGTCTTTATTTCGCAAAGAAAAAATGTAGTGTAACTATTATTTACAGACAAAAATGATTAATGTATGATGTAGGTATACAAAATCAGTCACTTTATACCTACTGCCATCGGATGGTATGAATGGTTCCTATTTTTTTTATTAGGTTCATACTTACAAACTATGTATGTTTACTTTAATATAAATATGTATTAAATTACGTAGACATAACACATCTATGTGTAATTATTTCGTGTTCCTTTTATGGTGTAACTAGCGGCCGCCCGCGACTTCGTACGCGTGGAGTTAATTATTGACACTTACCGTCATATTTTGAACAATCCACACAATATATTTTTATAAATTGTAGCCTATTTGTTATTCTGATGTATAAGCTATATTGTGGTAAAGTTTCATTCAAATCCATTCAGTAGTTTTTACGTGAAAGAGTAACAAACATCCATACATCCATACAAACTTTCGCCTTTATAATAGTAGTAGAATTTTCTAAAGCTTTAAACTAAATATCTGATTAACACATCATCTATGTAAGTTTTTTAATGTGAGTCGTAGGACTTTTGGGGTCATAAAACGGGACCACGGTCCCCAAAGCCCAAGTACCTACCAGCTACCTGTTTCAGAATGGGTTGTTAGGTAGTGGGACAACCCCTGCATATGGTTGACACAACTTTAAGTATAAGTCCGATTTTGATTAGATAGACTGTCAGCAAACAGTGGGAGATAAATTATAAAAACAAAATATAGCGCCAGACAATCACGCCAATCAACCTGGTCTCAAACAAGGGCCACCCCTGTACTAAGTACCAGATGACGATAATTAACCGGGGGCGTCCCAGAACACATAGACCCAAGAAAACTTTCAAATCGTCGTTATCTAAATTGACTTGACCGGGAATCGAACCCCGGACCTTTCGCGCTTCGGGCGAACACCTTAGCCACTGCGACATCGAGGCCGTCAAGATAATGGGGAAAATAAAGTAAATAAAAGGTGAGAAAATCTGTTTATTTGTTCTGAGGGTAAGTACCTACAATGATGTTATAAGTATGAATACTAAGTATGAAATGACTTAGTCCCACTAAACATATTGTTATCACTCAATGGGTGTGGGTTACCGGCGATATTACTTTGAGCAAAAGCTGGTTGTGAGCAGCCAAGGTGCAGACTATCATTTATAAGGATAACAATTCCAAAGAAATCAACAAATCGTACCGATATAAAAAAATCGAAAGATGGAATCCCTAGTGCGATGCAATAGAACGCCATCTATTGCTCCCGGATGGAACTAACCCGCAACGATGCGGGCCACTATATTAATGAAGAGGCCTCCAGCAGTAGACTGACAATCCAATGATGATGATGGTACTATATTTAAGTCCTCGCATGTGATAGTTGGCAAACGAGCAGACGGATCACCTGATGCTAAGCGATTGCCACCGCCCATACTGCACTGCAACACTAGTAGAGTAACTAGTGGTGCTAAGTTTTAACCCCTTACCCCATTGGGGAACCAATGGGATCTCCGGTACCCTCTCTCACTCGGCGAAACAGCGCAGGCGCTGCTTCACGGCGGTCTAACATTTATTATTTCTTTTTTTATGGTATAGGTGGTAGACGACCCGACGGATCACCTGATGGTAAGCGATTACCGTCGCCCATGAGGACACCTGCAACACCAGTGGTGTCACAAGTGCGCTGCTTACCTTTAACCCCTCTTCCCCTGCATTGGGGCTCCGGTACCCTCACTCTCGCAGCGAAACAGCGCATGCACTGGTTCACGCCGGTTTTCTGTGAGGACGTGGTATTACTCTGGCCCATTGCTGCTGCAATGCTGATGCGTGGCTCTCCCACTGTGTTATCACATTTATTATATACTTCACACATTTCTTCTACACATGTAGGTAAATGCTGGTCGCCGACTCGCGTCTGGATGGATGGCACCCCGACAAGCCCACAGGACTCATGTCAACCAAAGGTCGAGTTTCGAAAGACAGCAAAGAGGCAACCGATCGCTATACCGTGCTGGATATCAATATAATTTGAAAAGAAGGAACAAAGACGGATCTGACTTGTGGAGGTGTACCAACAAAAAAAATATGTAATGCAACACTTAAAGTTAAACCAGATCCATTTGAGATACTCCACGCGACCACACATAACCATCCGCCTAAGGACGAAGAAGTATAGTCGGTCCGCTGTATAAAGCACTTTTTTGCATTTATCCTTGTTAAGAGGAACACATTTAGCAAATCATAAAGAATGACGTTTATAAATAAAACTTTATGTCAAAATGTCAAAGGCACCTAATTGTATTATTACTTATTTGTCTTAAGACGAAGGGTACGGTACTCTAGCGTCGCCAATTGATCTGACTTAGTAGCTATAAATTTAAATAAATTAGCGGCGCTAGAGTGGCGTACCCTTCGTCTTAAGGCACACTTTGGAACTGATGTCTCATAACAAAGTGAAGGCGGACCACTAGTATTTTAGCAAAATTGATTCCGTCACCACAATTTAGGAATAACATATTTAAAATGACACGTTTATGTAATATATGTACCTACATACCTATCTAGGTACAGCCACACATCAAAGTATACAAAACTGTCAATTTTTTTTCAATCAACTCTCATCTTACAGCCAAACACATTAGGTTGAATAACAATTGAAGAAATTTGACAGTTTGTGGTAACCTGATGTGTCGCTGACTGTACGATGGGAATATTTTGTGCTGTGTGCTTTGTTGCATTTTTTTTTGTATGAATGTAGCTAGATAAATACCTAGTTACGTGCACCAGAAATGTTAACAGTAGCCTTACCATGAGTTTGAAATACTATCCTCGCTATCGAAAACTATCGCTTTGTCTCTTTCATTGTGATGCATTTGAAAGAGACAGAGCAATAGTTTACGTATGCCAGTTTTAGATGTCAACTCATGGTAGCGCTACAGATCAAATAAACGAGATAAATACAAATACAGATTTTTTTTCCTGCTCTCCTGTCACTCGAAACTAAATATTTTATAGAAGTACATTTTTACGTATTTAGGTAGGTAGCTCGGTTAAGGTACCTAAATCCATTTGAATTATATTCGTCTAGTACGCTACAGTAAGTAAGTACCTACTTAATTGATAAAATCCAAATTATCAAGTTGTTTCAACTCTGTGTGGTCGTGGTCTCTAAAGAACCATTTTATTTAGGCGCTTACTGCCGAACTCGGAGACATCATTTAACCTTAATGCTCATTACCTTAACTATGGATACTATTTATGTCTATTTATATTTTCAAGACGTTTCTAAAAGAAGATTTTTCCTACGATTTCCTAAAACAAATTGTTTGTTGTAGTTTATTACGATGTCTCAAAGAACCAGAGGCCATTGATGGTGGTGAACGGATATCGCTTCTCGCTCCATTACTCCCGGAACGACAGGGAGAGGTGGATGTGCAGTCGGCGCAGCTACTTCGGCTGCAAAGCTGTCATTCGGATGACGAAAGGAGAGACGCAGTACAGGAATATAAACCACAATCACGATCCTTGATTACAGACAGAAACATTGGCATACAAGTTGTACATACTACTTATATTTTTAATGGTTTCCCGTTTGATAACGCGCTGATCGACTAAACTTCGACGATTCATAACCTTAGAAAATAACGGGCTTGGAGGCAATCGTATCAATCAAACTCGTCCCAGAATTTCAAAATATTTTTGCCGGTTACTGTCTTAGCCCAACGACACTATACTCTGATTCATAATCATGTAAAGTAGACTGACAGATGTCAATGTGTCATCCCCATACATTATCACTCAATTTGACACATGCAAAATGTCAAAATGCATAGAAACTTGTCATTTTCATCTGTCAGTTTACTTTACATGATTATGAATCAGAGTATAATAGTTTTTGTTTTGTAGATTTTAGTAAATACTTATAAACATGACAAAAACATTTGGTTAGGTTAGTATAGAACAGTGACCAGCAAAAAAAAAACTTGAAAATTCTGGGACTAGTTTTTTTTGGGACAAATTGCCGCCTAACTCAAGACAAGCATGGCAAAAATAGAATTAATCAGCTGTTTAGTTTTGTATCAGAATGCGATTTTCCTTGTAATTTTTCACCCTTGGTTGTAAAAACATTCCCTTTAGAGAATTTTACTATATTTTCACTATTAAAATAAGAAAGATATGGAGTAAAACGAGTTTATTGCTAAGTTATTCAAACGGGAATAAGTTTTTTTACTTATATATATCATTGTTATAATGGGCGCATCCAGTCTTTCCCATTTGATCTCATCTCAGTTATTTGATGACTGTAGGTAATACCTAAATAAATAGTTTGTAAATCATTTCAATATTAAGTAATGTTGTTATTAATAATTATTAATTAATGTTCACTAAAAATGTCTTTTCATATTTTATACACTTTCAAGTTTTAAATCGATTGAAAAAGTATATTGGCGAAAATAGTTCCATGCAAATTTATTTTATTAATTTATTCATTACTGATTTCTTAAATAAATATTCTGTGAAATTAAAAGAATAATGTTATTTTATTAGTATTATAAAATCATTCCCTCATCAGTGTAAGCATTCCCTCATTTCATAGATTATTAATAATGAAGTTTTTCTTGTTCTTATAATATATGGAGAACCGTTAGTTTTACCTACATATACAAAGCATATCTCATGTAGTGTAACTTTGGATTTATTTTTTATATTTTCAGAGATTACGGAATCCGATGAGAAGTAAGGGATACTTTTCTATTTTTTTTTTGTTCCAAGTATAGTCCGCGGCATCTAACTACAGCGATGACCGTTACTTTGCGCATTTGTAAAATAGAAGCCTTTCTACTAAAATTGGTTTCTGCGCACTCAAGGTCATCGCTACACTTACATGCTGCAGACTATACCCAAAGCGTATTTTTCAGCGTCTTAATGTGTGTTTCACTTCCAGTTGCATATAATGCGGCATGTCCCGTCTGCGGGGACGTGGCCATCGGGATCCACTACGGCATATACTCCTGCGAAGCTTGCAAGCTGTTCTTCAGACGAGTAATCGCGCTCAAGCAGCACTACAATTTTAGGATGCCTCAGAAATAATAGGGCGTCTGGACAGTGCGCAGTGACCGTCGAAACCCGGTCCAAGTGTAAGGCATGCCGGTTCCAGAAGTGCCTGCAGGCTGGCATGCTGCCGAACTTGGTGAGGGAAACGAAGAGTAGGGGAGGCAGAGCTGATATGTATATTAAGAATTTGAAAGATGGAGATATTATGGATCGGATGTGGTAAATGTAAAATTTTCATGGAATGAAAGAGTATTAGCCTGTATAGTTAACTATCCCTCTGCAGGGCAAAGGCCTCCATCATTCAAGTCATCGCAACTATTATGAAATTTTATTAGGATCACCATGCTTGCCTAATGCTGATTGGTGATCACGGAATGACATCTATAAAAAATCTCTTTTTTTTTTAAATGGCTGCTATTGTGCTATAACGAGCACATTTAACTCTGCCAACATCGAGTGATTAAAGAGACACGTTAAAAATATCATATGATTTTGAACTCCTCAAACGTTAGAAATTAAGTTAAGAATTGGTTAAATAAAGATACTAAGGAATGTGGGCATCCAGACTCCAGCTAGATAAGGAAAAAAATACAGAGTTAGCATTGCTATGTGTAATAAATATACGGAAAAAGTGTATACTATGTAAGTGAGGCTTCTATAATCTAAATAGTTACAGTCGAGTTCAAAAATATGTATACACTTTAGGACCTTGTCACAATACATATTTATAAGAAAGTGGAAGTCGGTTTCTTATACATATGTACTGTGACAAAGTCCTAAAGTGTATACATATTTTTGAACTCGACTGTACTACTTTAAAGTAATTAATGAAAAGGTTTTAGAACATTTTATTTGTATTCAATTACTTTTATTAAGTAAACAAAGTACCTTAATGTTGATGTCTGTGAGTAGAGTAGGTATTAGCTGAAAGTAATCAATGACTCTAATTATGTCGTTTTCTGCATAAAGATATTTTAGTGCCACTTTTAAATTTAAAAAATAGGGAGTTAGTGCCATTATATTGATGTTACCAAAGATGTTAGTACATCAATTAGGGATTAGTGAACTGGACGAGTCGAATTCTATGTCACTTATTAGGAAAGTATAAACCGGAATGAAATAATAAAAATATAAATTTTATGCCACTTGTATTTTTTTTTGCTCTTTTATTATTATTAGAGTTGTAACAAAATCGTTTATCGATTTTTTTTATTGTTGATTGGCTAACTCTTGACCACAATCGCACCTGATGGAAAGGTAGACCCTTTCGAAGGTGACACGCGTTTACTTAGAAGATGCCTGTTCACACTCGTCATAAAGATATCCAGATTGTAATGATCTGATGGATCTTTGGACTACGACCAAATTGGAGTTCCCCTCCCTTTCACACGCGCTGTGTGCGCTTTTGTTTGAATGCGATAGATATATTTTCATTCGGCTTCTTTAAAAGCCATGAAAACCGGCCAAGTGCGAGTCGGGCTCGCGCACAAAGGGTTCCGTAGCAGCAAATATAAGATTTTTAAAGGTGTACAATACTGTAGTATATTTTTTGATCTATCTTATAAGGTTCAGCCATCGTTTTCAGTGTAAGCACAATAACTTAACCAAAATTACAGTTAAATCAACCTATCTCAAAAACTATAAGAGATACTTTGATCAAACCAAAAATCGTTGAAAGAGTTAATTAGCATGCATCACCTCTATTTTTTTTAGAATTTTATACCCCGTAGTTATAAAAATAGAGGGGGGGGGACATACTTTTTACGACTTTGAGAGCTGATATCTCAAAAACCGTTCACTTTAAGAAAAATGTTTTTTAGAAAACTTTATATCATTTTAAAAGACCTTTCCATTGATACCCCACACGGGTATGTACATCGAAAAAAAAAATTTCATCCCTCAGTTAC
Organism: Cnaphalocrocis medinalis; assembly: GCA_014851415.1. Taxonomy (NCBI): domain Eukaryota; kingdom Metazoa; phylum Arthropoda; class Insecta; order Lepidoptera; family Crambidae; genus Cnaphalocrocis; species Cnaphalocrocis medinalis. Next base: position 3,034,773 of record CM026283.1, read on the forward strand.
ATGTATGGGGGGCCCCACCCCCAATTCTTTTTTTTACTATTTAGTGTCATATTTTTGTAGCGGTTCATACAACACATATTCCCATCAAATTTCATCACTGTAGTACTTATAGTTTCCGAGTAAATCGGCTGTGACAGACGGACAGACGGACAGACGGACATGACGAAACTATAAGGGTTCCGTTTTTGCCATTTTGGCTACGGAACCCTAAAAAAGCACACTCTTCGGCAACGAATTCCATTCTTTAGCTTATACTTATTTCCAGAAGTTCCATCGACTTGCCCAGTGTGCGACGATGAGATCACAGGCCACATACACTACGGCATCAGGACTTGCGAGTCCTGCAGGACGTTCTTCAGAAGGTCCTTCCAGATGGACAGGCATGCGGGCTACTTGTGCAGGACCTCCAGGGAGGACTGTGACGTCACCGTGAAGACCAGGTCCTCGTGTAAGATGTGCAGGTTCCAAAAGTGTCTCTACGTTGGTATGAACCCGGATTTGGTTAGGATACTTCCAAATCATATTTCTTTGTGTTGATACTTGTGGACTTATTACTTTTAGTACAAAATGTATGTACAGACGGCCACACATCTATGAATACATATCTGTCGATATTATCTGTCAATTTCCAGTATGATACTATGACATACTCGTTATGTTTATACAACATTTTGACATATTTTAGTAACCGGATGTGTGTTTGTCTGTACCTATTATATAATATTTCTTGCAAATTATGTTTACTTTTGTTATTTTTAGTTATATTTCAAATTTCGTTTTCCTTTGGTCTAGGAATCAATATAATTTAAGGATTTTGGTTGATTAAATTAACATCTTTAAAAAATTCGTTAAATTGCGTAAGTAAGTAGGTAGGGTACTGTCAACTCCAAAAAATTGTGACAAGGTCCTAAAGTGTATACATATTTTTGGAGTCGACTGTACCTACATTTTATACATCTTCGGTCTTAACATTTTGCGAACGTCACTTTTCCAGTTCAATGCGAAGCAATAAAGTCGAAAAGTAGTTTACCGGTATTTTCTATAGCCCGTTCCTACAATCCATTGATTAGAAGGTAAATCTGTAAAATTTCTTTATCAATTTTCTTCTTTACGTCAAACACGTTTGGATCAATATGTACCAACTAAGAAATTTTCACAGATTGTAGGTAGTAAACCTGATGTCTGTACTTACTGGAAAAACCAAATACCTACCTAACTATGCATGTACTTATTTTTTTTCCCTTATTATTTGAATAAATATTGAAAAAACTAGCATTGTTTGATGTATTATCACCTCTATATTATTTCGTGACTAGTGGCCCGCCCTCACTTCGCTTCGGGACCGTAATTCAGAAATTAACCAATAGATGGCGCGTAAGACCTAAAAACGTGTCATGTACTCACGCATGCGCACTAACGGAGAAATACGCCTTTTCGACCTCATTGATCCTAGCCTATGACATAAGATTGTCGAACTGCCGAGGTCTGTGGTAGAGGCCGCGCGCTTATGTACTCATGCCGGGCAACAACCCTAGCATATGTCAACGAACTCTTCCAAATTCAAAATCAGACTGAGTCTAGCTTCTGTGTGAAATTATTTTGTGGTCTTGGGCTCGATTAGTACTGAACAAACATGTGAGGAATGCTTGTCTTTATTTGTTTGTGCTACTTTCGTTTATTCATCTGAATTGTTGTGTATCTACACAAGTTCGTAAAATACTCTCTTTGGAGTGAGGTCGACTTGTTCAATCTACAAGGTGCATCTGTGAACATTTACATACATCCCCCCTGACGTAGTGTCTTTTGACATTCTGAACAACATTTTAATCAGACTCATGAAAATTTAATATATGGAATAATCTATGGTATGGTACATATAGTAATCTGTGGTATGGTGGTGGTGGGACGAATGGAAGAAGAAAACATACTGCGCCGACCCCAGATAATCTGGGAACAGGGCAGGGAGATGATGAATCTATGGTATAATAATTATAACATAATTATTATGTTATGAATTATATGGCATCACTGACACTGTAAAGATTAATGCTCTGATAATCGAGATTGATCGTAAGGGGGGCCTGAGTTATGTTTGTTCTAATTCTTTTAAAAATATTTTTCATAGGTATATCGACAACCTTTTTTGTCATATCATAAAGTAACCTCTTTCTAAATCATTATTTCCAGGCTGGTACTCACAATTATGTCCAGTGTGCGAAGACAACGTGTCAGGTGTCCATTACGGGATTCGAACCTGCGAGTCCTGCAAGCTGTTCTTCAAGCGATCGTTCCAGCTGGACAAGTACAGATCCTACTTGTGCAGGAAAAGCAAGGATAAATGCCAGATCAATATGGTGACCAGGTCCTGGTGTAGGAAGTGTAGGCTCAACAAGTGCCTCAACGTCGGTATGAACCCTAATACGGTGAAAAAAAGGTTCGATTTAGTTCCTGAAGGACAGTATAAGTAATGTACATATGTACAGTAAGGTGCGATTCGACCAAACTTTATCCGACAGTTTAGCTGTGGTATAAGGCTGTCATTCCATACGAATCGCAGCGTTATACCATAGATTTACCTTTAGGTTTAACTAAAACCGCTCGCCGCTTTTATAGTCTAATCTGGAGTTGGGTTAGGGTTGTCACTTTTGTGCCCTGTGGCTTGGGACGTTAAGAATACGGACAAGGTATTCCCGGCCTGTCGTTAGAGGTGCCTAAACGAGCTTGTCATAGAATAAAGAGCAATGTAAATTTCGGAAGAATATTAGATTTCAGGACTTTCACGAAAGTTAGATCGAAGAATGACCCAATTGTTGGCAAGATTTTTGCGTTCTTTCATTCGAGTGATAGCATGCCACTGGATGAGATAAGGATATAAATAAAAATCAGAATCCCTTTTTACACAAAATATGGGAATTATGTTCCTAGTTAGGCCGCTTGTATAAAATTTTACCTCCTGTCACTTTAGTTGGGTAATACCTCAATACCACTAATGTGGACCTCTACTATAATACCTAGGTATTACAGCTAATTTCCCCAATTTTGGGGAAAATTTACCCAAAATTTTATAAGTCCTTAAGTTAAGTATAGGTAAATTCTAAGATTCCGTTGTATGTTATTTACAAAATTAAAGAATGGTATTAAAAAACCTTTATCCAATTTAGATAATATTGATTTTTTTTATTATATAGGTGTTTAGTTTATGATATAGAATTTTTATGTCATGCAACAATAAAAGTAACTTTTGGGGCCAAGTTAAGAATCCAATATAGGACTAGGTACAATTGGTTATTTGACTAAAATTGTTTTATGTGTTTAATCAAAAGACGCCTCAATTTAGGAAACATCGTTGAAAGAATCACTTGATTCTCATTTGAATTACCTGAGATATCACAACTTTAAGAGCACATATTTTGGGCAAGCCCAAAAACGCTCTATACAAATGGCTATTGAATTGTGACGTCACAACTCAAACTTCTGTTTGCGCGTCTAGTAAATTTTGTTTGGTAGCTATATCAAATGTTTCGTTAAAGTAAATGGTGTTGTAACAAAAGTTGGTGGAAAATGTACGGGTAGTTCAAAGTTAATTTTTTTATTTAATTTTATACTTTTAAAAATGGACTTGCCCATGAAACTTTGAATGCTCACAAAACCAGCTAGACGTTATATTTTTAACTGAAAATGTTGGCCATTGGTTCTTATTTACCAATATTTTGATAGAGTATCAATATTTTTTACTATATCGAGATTAGTCAAATACCCAATTGATGCATTGACGTGTCGTAGTGTGTACAGTCGCCTGCAATAAAGTGTGAACACCTCGACTCTTATGCCAGAACTATAAGGTTCATATTTGAATGAGGTTGTATGTTTATTAGTGCACGTTACTGAGTAACATAATATTAACATTTTGTAAATAAATAAGTATTTGCTAAACAAGTTTACCTTTAATCCCTTTAGAAAGATTCACTTAGCACTGTCCGAATCCGATCCGGATTGGCTTATTTATATTATTGATATATAGCTTACTGTATCGATTTCTTTTATAGCAATTCTTTGTAATTTATTTGTAAGAAAATGTTTTTTGCAACTGCGCTATTGCAACAACACTACGGTAAGTTAGACAAAATAAATGTACTTATAAATGTACCTTAGGCATTAGTGTAAAAAACAAAAGTGAATAGGGGTGTAGGCAGGTAATATTATTTAAGTTAATTCAGTGAAAAAAAAATGTTAGATTATGTATGATATATTTCACAACAACAAACTGCAAAATAAGAATACTGTCAGTATTCATTGAATGAATATTTTAGATATTTTACATAGTAGTTAGTAGGCTAATCTATTATTATTTGATTTGAATAAGGATTAAAAGAACACCTAACCATTAACTTTTAAATTCTTATTTAAGTGTGTTTTTCACTTCAAATTCTATGATCTAAGTTGCAATAAAATTATATTACTAAGAGTGTTTGATACACAATAATTGATAAAATATATAATAATTAGAGACATTAAAAATGAAAAATATTGTTTTTATACTATGCAATAAATGTTGATAAGAAATTTTGTTTCATTTGAAAATAGAATGATTTGACTGAACGAAATTGTATAGGTATTTACCTCTGTACAATTTCATATTGTGCACCATTACCTGTCTAATGTGTAAACTGAACTGAAGCTTGCTTGCACTGAACAAAGTCGCAAGCAATAGTTATCTATAATCTTAGTATCCCAATTTTGTAGGAAATCGGATTATTTCGTGAAATTTTTGACATCGATTTACATTTAAATTATTACCATAGCAGTGAAACTATTACATCTGCAAGCTTCCCAACTATACACGTTAGTATGAAAATCAGGTAGCGGCTCGGTTTATTTGCCGCCCAGTGTACATTGCGTACAGCACGCATTTCTGACCATTTAAAGAAAGCAGTAATAAGACAGTTACGAATATCCGCTAACTTCACACAATATTGAAGGAACATCTTAAGCTGTACTGCGTGTGATACCATTTTTAACCGCCTCCTAAAAAGGGAAGGTTATCATTCAACTGTTTTTTTATTTTGGTTGTGCTGGAAGAATGCTTCTCTCGCTGAGTGGAGTCTTTCATTATAAAGCCCTCCTTAATTAGTGATTACTGTTTTTTTTTGTAAATATATTTATTGTTCCTTTTTAGATCCGATGGTGCCCCGCTACTGCTGGTCCCGGCAAGGTAATGCCATCATTATGCTGGGCGAGTACCGATTCAAGAAGCGGTCTCGTCACAGCAACCTCAAGCATGAGACCCACTGGGTGTGTAACAAGTGCGATAAAGGCTGCAAAGCCAAGATGACTACTGTCAATGACGCCATCATCAAGATATATAACGTGCACGACCATGATGCCTATAAGAAGTGCAAATGATGAATGTTCTTTATTTGGGACATTCGGTTCACAATGGATAGTGAAGTGAAATCACACGTGAGGTAACGGCAACAAAGCTAGGATGAACAGTGCTATACTATGATGCCCACAGAAAAGACAATTATAAATGTTCTTCGTTTAGGACATTGGGTCCCCAATGTATAATATAATGTAATGTAAAGGGATATCACTTGATTGTGTATGTGAAAGAATGTCTATGATAAGTAGCTAATTAGTACGATATGAAATTAGTTAAATAATTATTGTTATGTTAAATTATTACTTCTGTACCTACTGAAATATTGGATAGCACGGCTTTTATATCTTAATAACATTGTAACTTTAATTTTTCCAAAGCTTGCGTTATATGTACAGGTTAATATTATGTAACTATTAAATGAATTTGATATAATTGTGCTTGCATTATAAATTACATATGTATACTTACTCCGATGGCTCAGCAACTCAAAAAGAGACTTGGGAGGCAATTCTGGGGTACTCGACATTAAAGTCGAATTTCATACATTCGTTCATACAAATCTCTAATTCGACTTCAATGTCAAGTGCACGAAAATTACCCTCTTGGCCTCCGATACGAGATATCGCCATAAATTACATATATTTTGCTTTTGGTCAACCTTTTAGGGTAATTCGTTAACATAAGTGCCTTAATATTATGAATTTCAAAGTAATGAAAGACTTTGTATATTTAAATAAATATATTTCAAAGTACGAATTTGTGTTTGATGTTTTTATATGAAAATGTTGATAGATAACAATAATAATAATTTAATAGTAACTATTAAAATGTTATTTATTAAATTATAATATTATTTACGTACGTAGGTTTACAAAATGTAACAACATATTTCTATTCGCGTATATTTTTTCATTTATCATCGAAATTTTCTTTATACTTACCTAGGTAATATCGATTTCGAACACTTAACGAAAAAACAATGCGCAAATCTGGCCCAGCTTCAATAAGAACGACATTTAATGAAATTACGTCTCTGAGGGCGTTTGTGGTTTAATTTTGATTTGTAACTCTATCTAGTTTATAATATATTTTTTTGAAGTACTTAACAATGACATAACGTTTGTACATATTTTTATTACAATGAAGCGTGTTTACAAAACGTAAAATATAGAATACACTTAACTTAAGTAATTAGACAAAAAACTTGTTTAATTCATTGGTTTTTGTTACATAAATTCTATTATAGAACAATTTATTTTTGAACGATGATATTGTTTTAGATAGAATTAACATTCCATAGTAGATTATAAAGGCTTATTCCTAACTATCTGCCGCACTCAGAGACGTTGTTTAAACCTTAATTCAGTAAAAATATTGACCCTCATTTTAATAGACATAATGACTAGGTGTCCACAATTAAGATAATGAGCGTTAAGGTTAAATTATGTCTCTGAGTGCGGAAGTAACTAGTGGATTTAAACACTCCAACCTATTCAGAAACCATATTCTATCTCAATTAATTCTGTATCTCGTTTGCTTATTAGAATAAGCAATTAATGACGTACTGGTCGTGTAAAAACCTTTCGGTTCTTATATTTTTGGTACCTACAGTTCTTAAATTGCAAGATTCAGAATCTGGGGACAGTATGCCTAACAAAAAAAGTAAAAGTTTACATTTGTAAATGTTTTGTTTTGTTTAGACTATTGCGCACACGCCTTTGAGAATTACCATAGATTATGTATTACTAGTACAAATTGTTAATTTTTATGTTATTTGAAGCCAAAAACATTGTGTAATAAGGATAAAAATACATGAAATCAAACCATGCATCCACACCGCAGTAATATTTTGTAGAGCAATGATTCTCAAACTGTGAGTCGCGACCCCTAGGGGGCCGTGAAATATAATATATTTTCATACCAAGGTTTACAATAAAGGAGTTGTCCCATTATAGGTTGGGTCTATGTACGCTACATTAAAAAACGGAGAAAAAATTACTTATTACGAGAAAAATACAATGAATTCCATATGATGCACAATTTTCTGGTTATAAAATAAAAAAGATGACCATTTTTCAACCTTTACCAAAGACACGACGCGCGAGACGACGGTGACCAAAGACAAAAAAAAAACAACTGTCAATGTCAATGCCTGTCAATGTGACGTTAGAGGGTTTGTTTTTTGGGTAGTTTTTTTTCTTAGTCTGTGGTTTGTTACGTTTGTTCCGTCAAACGTCAGACAGACAGACAAACGTCAAACGTCATCGAATTCGTAATGTCAATCAATATGTAACCAACATTGACAGCCATTTTGTTGTGTGTTGCAATCCTTTGTTCAAATAAATTGTTCCTTCCAAAAAACAACGCTACAATAGAGAAATTGGATAGTCAAAAACTATTCTTCATATAATTCTCTATATTTTGGTATAGGGTACATATACCACGCCGAGACTCCATACATTCTGGGACAACTCCTTTGTTGTCGAGCAACGTTTCCAGTTACCGAGCAACATCCAGCAACAAGAAATATTTGTTGTTAGGTAACTAAGTTTTGTAACGTTTCATGTTGCCGTGTTACTTTTTGTTGTCAACAAAAATCTTTAGAAATAGTATAACATTCCATAACAAAACGTAAGAAACTTACTTGTCACTTAATTATGTATTCGCTGTTAATTGTAGTTAGCTGCGATTGGATAGTGAACATTGATATTTGATTGTCTAGATAAGGCACAATGTCGTCGTCTCATTTAGCGAATGTATGACGATCGCAAGACGCGTTGCTCCACCTTGGACATACGCTTTGTGGACACAGATTTCATTATATCCACGCAAGATGCAAGCATTCGTCTTGTAATCACCAATCAGGAATAGTTTTGCAAAAAAAAAAACAACTTACCTTTAATTTCGGATGAAGTCGAGTTACTTGTAATAGACTATCACTACGTTTTCTTCCTCAAAAACTTAATTATCTCGAAAGTATTTTGTGGGTTGGTTGTAGTTTGCATAACTATGTCCATTATTGACAAAAGTGCGGTTACATGAACTATGGGCCTAAGCTATCGCTGTATCATTTACATGTTATGTTTAGCTATAGTGTCGGTTTTAGTAATTAAATAACCTTCTGCTACACTATTAAAACACGCTTATTTTGTAATTATGGAAATAGTTTGTTAATATTAAGATTGGAACAATATCTATTACTAAGAAGGCATGGCTCAATGTAATATATTTTTAATTTATTCACTTTAGGTAATACTAATTTGTTCATGTTAGTGCACTGTTGGTTATTTATTGAATGTAATAGGTACATAGTTAATAGTTATATTTAATGACAGATTTTATTTCAATAAAGTTATTTATAGAATATGTGCATATTTTTATTTTAATTATTCTTATTCTAACATTGGTATTCTGCGACAACAGATGTGTTACTTATGATAATAATCTATTAAGTTGAAAAAAGCTCATAAACTTTACATTTCAAGAAGTTAAGCAACTGTTAGCAATTTTTTTAATTAGTTTTTACAGGTGTACAGGTTTTATTTTATACACCCTGTATAAAACAGGATAATTTCTGCCAATGTATAGGTCACCGTAAAATAATCCGAATGGTAAGTTGATCAATTTCTTAAAAAGTTTCAAGGCGTTTCACCTTGAATGAATTTGGAACGGTGTTAGGTTTGTCTTCCGATAATAGGTTACGTTAGAACTGGTGACCCAACATGGCTGGCGTGTAGTGAGGTCACCAGTAGCGCTACCATGAGTTGACATCTAAAACTGACATAACGTAAACTATTGCTCTGTCTCTTTCAAATGCATCACAATGAAAGAGTCACAGCGATAGTTTTCGATTGCGAGGATAGTATTTCAAACTCATGGTAAGGCTACAGTTCTCACATAACCTTATCTAAAGATTCAGCACCGTTTGTTATTTTCCGCAAGTTGATCAATAGTTTAGATTTTTTTTTATTCTAGAGGCGCCAAACAAGCATTCTGGTCACCTAATCACCGCCGCCCATGAACATCTGTGAGGTCGCTGATTTCTATTCCTTCAATTTAGCCAACTTAAAAATGAAACATACGATTCATAAAAATGGCGGAGAAAAGTAGGTGCATGTGCATGGGCTTTTATGCCAAAAGCCGTAAAGCCGCACGGCTTGTATTGAAACGAAAAAAAGGTGTTAGTTGCAAGGAATGAAACGGAAGGGATGCTTTCTCATATGTAATGGAAGAGAAATAAAAGACGATAGTTAGGTACAAACGATTTTTATTCATCGATAAATCGTCTTAGTCTGTATTTATCTATTGTTTCTATTTTATCCTTTTGGTGCGGTGTGGGTCTTTGGACTCCGAAAATGTCCAGTTTTCAATAAATCCGAGCTATGATCGAAAAACTTTACATAATATTTTATATAAAAATTGTGTTTAATAAAGAACTTCGAAAAGTAAGTAAAAGTAACATAATATTTTTTATTTGACCCGGGAATCGAAACCCAAATCCGAGATCATGGCCCGATACTTAAACCACTAGTGATTAGAGGAGAGTTAAACGATTTTTTTACTTGTTATAGTCCAACGAAAAAGCTAAAAAAATATTTAGGTATTTATTTAAAAAAAATTGAGACAACATCACAAACATTGCTCTGCTCAAACAAAGGTTTTTCCTTGTGCTATGGAAACCAGAAACACCCAGACCCAACACAAATATCTGTTTCATTAACAAACATTTGTGCTGGTGCCGGAATCGAACCCGCAACCCTTACGTCTCAACCGGCGCTCAAACCACTGCGCTAAAATGGGTCGTCAATTGAATTTCATTAATAAATATTTTAGTGTCTGGGTGTAATATATGTATTCAAGTATTATATTTGTGTTTCCTCTGCTGTCTGATATCTGTGACACAAGTGATGCTACTTGATACGGAGTCAGGTCAATGTATGAGATGTTGTGTTGTAATTTTTGTTTTTTTAATTAATTTCAACCTCAAAATTTGGTCCGTCAGATTATTTGTCGGTATGGGATCTGGTATATGGTTATGCTGATCTTTCACCCTCACGATGGTGTTATCAACAGACACAAAGTTAGCGCTGCATCTGTGCTTCTGTCGGGCGCAACGCCATCTCACTCTTCCGCTGCTGGAGACTCGTTGCCGACTGTACTTGTAGCCGTTTATCACTATATGCCTGGTCTTGACTATGTCGTCCACTTGGATGTTGCAAACTGAAAAAGGAATTTAAATAAAATAATTCTCACAACATCTCAAACATTGACCTGACTCCGTACTAATAATTAATTGTGGAAGAGCTACGCTTCGGCATGAATGGGCCGGCCGGCTCGACCGGGTGATACCACTGCCTCACAAAAAACCGGCTTGAAGCAGCCCCTGTGCTGTGTTTCGCCGAGTGAGTGAGGGTACCGGATGCCCACCCGGGGGAGGGGATAAAAGGTTGGCAGCGCACTTGTGACTCTAATGGTGTGCAACACTATTTTTGCGGCAATTGCTTACCATCAGGTGATCCGCGTGCTCGTCTGCTAAGTAGCTTAAGCACTTGTATCCAGGGTGGGGATCGAACCCACGACCTTTGGCGTATGAGGCAGGGTCACTACCATTGCGCCATCCGTCAGTCAATTATTTATTTCTTCTTTACGATTTTGACAAGTATTAGTTCGGTAAGGTTTCTTTTGACGACTTTTGTCGAATGCCCTTCGGTGAAGATACGAATAAGAATACGATAAGAAGCCCAACACTTGATGTACTTGGTACACTGACTGATCATGCCTGTGCTCGTTCGGCCGTATATGACTGAACTTATGACATAATTAATTAGACTTACTTATTAGTGTTTTGTTAGTCATAATTTTAAAATTATAGATTTAATAAGTTAAGAGCTCTCTCTCATATTGTAGTGCCCTTACAGGGTCTATAGTGGCTGCTACTATGTTAAGATTTCACCACCTACTGTACCTTCACTATAGATGTAATAAAGATATCGAGTATTGGGTATCTAAGTATCTGGTTTGGGTGACCTCTCTTGGATACCACAAACTTAGGTGAGGTAGGAAGAGATGGCATTTTACTATTAAATTGTTATTTAAACTTTATAATAACACATAATATGGTTTTGCAACTTAACCTTCATAACGTATTTTAAAACATAAAAAGTTATTTTAATCCGCATTGAATTAATTTTCTGTATATGTTAAAATCTAAGTAGAGTTTATAATGATACTAATGAAACTACATTGTAGATAGGTAGGTACTGAATATCATTTATAATTTCTTAAATTTAACACTACATCAAGTAATTGTGTCAAATCCACTATCTATCATAACATAAGAAACGATTAAACCATAAAGAAAATTAATACAAAACAAATGAACTTAGAGAACATTTTTTTTTCGGTCAGCTTACTGAAGAATGTGCTAACGAAAATATTAAACAACCGGGTAGACACCAGGTTGTTTAATTTTGTTTAAATACACAATTTCTCACAAACCTATCGCCAATACACAAAGTATTTAAAAACATAACTTTACAAACAGGTAAAATTTCACCTCTTACATTCAGAGTGTATTTGAGGTTGTACTTTCTTCTGTCTTCTTCCCAATTGGTATTCTTTGCCAATCTTCTTGCCTTAATTGATTTTTTTACATAAGTAGAAATGTATTGTCGTCTTTGGTCCCATTGTTTTAAAGTTTTCCAGAAATGGTCAAAGATGGCTTCTCTCTCTTTTTCTGGTATAATTTCGTAGCATTTAAATCTGCATGAACATGGCTCTTTGAGTTTTCTTTCAGAAACTTCTTTTTTAGTCACAGAAACATACGACAACCCAGCTAACCTCCGTTCCTGTGCTTTAATTCTCTTCCAGTTTGATTTATTTTTGACTCTTCTTTTTAGCTTCGCATTCTTTATTTTAGGTTTTTTTGTCTGTTTCTGGTCGTCTTCAAGATATTCATTACTAGATGCACTATCCATTGTTGATTCATCACTTTCATTATAAATATTTTTATATCGTCATTAAGCTTTGATGTTTCTTCTATAACTTCAATGAAATCACTTTGGGACTCTGTATGACTTAAAGTGTCATCAAACTGTTGATTTAATAGAACAAGCATTGTGGAAGATACTTCTGAGATTGATTGACCTGTGGAAGAAAATCAGTGTTACATAGGTACATTATTTAACAATTTACAACTAACTACGTATCTTATCCTATCTATTCTACTACTTTAAAATGAAGAGGGTATTGGTTATATAATAAGAAACTTTCAATCTCACATAAAAATAAAATTGTTTATTACAATCGCAACGTAATATTAAGGTTTGCAACATTATACAAATTAAATCAAGTAGGTACCTCTAAAATCTTCAGTGTGCATCAATGACATTCCACCTACCATTGTAGGTGGAATGTCACTGGTGTGCATGGTAAAAAAAATATATAATATAATATAGATACAGGGGGTTTTTGTACATTGACCACAAAGTAAATTCGCCACATTTTGTAAAGTCATCACATGCATTCAAAATATGAAGTGACAGTCACAGGCGGGTAAGGTTTGTTGTAAATTCGCCACAAATCCTCAGTTCACATTTTTTTTCTTAAAGTAACGATAGCTCTACTTATTGTTTGATTTTTTTTTCAGACCTTTTCACAAAATCGATGGTGGTGAGTTTACAATAACCAAAATTAATAATAAACAATTTACTTCATAAAAATAGAACTTGATAGGTATTAGTTAAATATCATATTATTCTAATCAAAGTTTTGATATAATGGCGAACATAAAACCATAAATAGCCAAAACAAATGCATAACTATTTCTTATTACGAAAAGTGAACATAACGAATTAGATAAATTTAGCTTAGCACAATCTTAAACCAATCAACCTGGTCTCAAACTAGGGCAACCCGTGTACTATGAGTACCAGATGACGATAATTAACTGGGAGCGTCAACCCAGGACACCCAGACCCAAGAAAACTTGGCAAATGTAGTTTCCTCAATTGACTTGACTGGGAATCGAGCCCGGGACCTTTCGCGCTTCGGGCGAACTTAACCACTACGCCATCGTGGCCGTCAATGAGTATGAACGTTGTTCATTTTAATGAGCTGATCGTCCACAGTTAGTATAGTGACTCTGCACTTATTGGTATAGTGCTTAGTGCATTGCCAAAGCTTTTTAGAAGTTGTCCTGTTGTTGTTTATTCGGCTAAACTTGTGGCCGCCGAATATGAGGTTTGGGTGCCCTCGCCTGGACATCACGAACATGGGAGGAGCTGAGGAGGAAAAAAAATATTTCAATATAGAGATACATTACTCTTCGAGTATTGAGGTATTCATTTTGGAAATCACTTTATATGAATATTTCACGAAATAATAAATAAAATAAAATAAAATTCATTTATCCATTTATTATTATTTATTTATTTATTATATTTTTATTTTATTATTTATTTATTCATTTATTTCAACCGATTGGTCATATCATCATCATTACATAATAATCAAAACAAAACATTCATTCATATTTATAAATATCTAAGTAAATAATTATAAATCAAAAATTATAAATTAAATCTGATTAAATAAAATTAAAATGAAATAAATAATAAGTAAATTAAAATTAAAATTAGATTTTTTTTTTAATTTTTTTTAGATTTTTTTTTTTCATTTAATACTTCAATAATCGTGAGTATCATCATCATACAAGTGAGAAGTAGGCTTAGGTAAAATACAATGTTAAAAAATGAAACTACACTAAAATTAGAAGAAAGTTTAAATGTGCCAGAGTCCCAAAATGCAGAATGCGTTACTCCGCTGGGTCGCTACAGAAATTCGTTGGGCTAAGTTACTGTCAGCTTATCGATTTCCCCTGACTTCAACTAAAACGCTCTAGCGTCACGATCGGTAGCACTACCATGAGTTTGACCACTACCATACTATCCTCGCTATCGAAAACTATCGCTTTGTCTCTTTCATTGTGATGCATTTGAAAGAGACAGAGCAATAGTTTACGTTATGTCAGTTTTCGATGTCTACTCATGGTAGCGCTACAGAAATCGACGGGTCTAGCGTTTCAACACAAATGATAAAATATTAAATAAGTATATTACAAATCACTTTATTGCTCAAAATAATAGTTTATAACATTTGTTTTTCCTTGCAAATATTCAAATAGCGAAATTATACAAATCAAACATAAAAAAAAAACTTTTGGCAATAAGAATATAAGAATAATTTTGTATAAAACTAGTGGCCCATCGTTTTGGGACAGAAGCTCCACTTTCTACCAATAGATGGCGCTGCGCGTTGATTACAAAGCGCTATTGTTTCGCCTTTTCGGTTTACATATAGGTTTGTCGATGACTATAGAGATAGAATTTATCCTTTATAAATAGTATAGATAGAAGAAGATTATGCAAAACGAGGATCAGTGTGGTAAGTGTAGAAACAGTTGACAACACACAAGGCAGGTTTTTTCGGGCAAGTGGCACACACGAAAGATGACTCCTTCCGTTTTTTATTTTTGGTGCAGACTCGACAAGGCTTCGCTGGAACAGCCTTCTTTGCAGTAGGGGGGAGCTTTTCTAAGTAATGAAAGTTTCTCAACGAGGACACGACTTTCATAAGCAGCTGGCGATACCGATGATAAAGATGTCCCAGGCAGAAATGGCGATGGGTTTGCTTGAAATAGAAAGATTCTTTATTAAATTTCTAAGTCCTTATAGAACATTTACTGGTCTGTCCCTGTAGATATTCCACAAAACCTTAAAAAACGAGTTCTCTCCGTGGGAGAACCACGCTTTGGCATGAATGGACCGGCTCGACCGGAGTGATACCACGGCCTCACAGAAGACCGGCGTGAAGCAGCGCCTGAGCTGTTTCGTTGAGTGAGTGAAGATACCGGAGGCCCAATTGGAGGGAAGGGGGTTAAAGGTTGGCAGCGCACTTGTGACTCTGCAGGTGTCTTTGGACGGCGGCAATCGATTTCCATCAGGTGATCCGTCTGGTCGTCAGCCACCTATCACATAAAAAAATCTTCCCCAAACTTCAAAAGAGCCGCAGGCGCACGCTTAGGTAGTGATAAATAAATATGACTATGATCATGACTAGATATTTTATTATAGTTTGGTAAAATTAAACCCGATTATTTAGAGGCTAGTGTCCTCCTACAAGTTTTACTAGTATAGGTATTTTTTAGTATAGTAAAGTTAAATTAATACTGATTATTATGACTGATTGGTTAACAATTTGTGGTGGATGTCTTTCGTTCTTGATACTTATTAACTAAAGAGGTTTTTGACTAGATAGTTATTATACTTAGTAAGGTATAATTAATGATGATTATTTTTTATGATTATTAGAATATATTAACAAATCTGCGCTGGTTTTCCCAGAAAACATAACCACTTCACAGTTGGCGAACTAAGGGTACTAAGATATTTATTATTAGGTTAAAATGCATCCTGATTATTTTTTAAGATTATTAGAATATGTTTTAGAATTCTCAGTCAACATGTAAGCTATATACACCGTGCTTTTTAATCGTCTTAGGTTCGATTCGACCAATCTTCATCCGAGGATTAATCTATGGTATAACGCAATATTCGTATGAAATCACAGCTACGCAGCTCTATACTATACCATAGACGTTAAACGTCGGATATAGATTGGTCGAATCCCACCTTGATCAATTCTCGAGGGCATTATCATCAGTATGATGAAAACAAATATTGTTCCCAAATTAACATACAGACTAATTTAAAAATCTGACCACTTTTGGATTTGAGTTTTGAGTTCTATTTTTGAGATTAGACCCTATGTTTTTTGGTAAAAATGTTTTAAAAAGCACGGTGTATTAATAGGTACCTAGCTTAAAACTAATCCTGATTATTATGATTCTGATCATAGTTTAACAAATTGGTGGTGGATGCGTATGTTCGTTTTTTATGTTGACTATGAGGTTCTTCTGAGTGAAAACTGCCACCTTACAGTTGGCCACGCAATGCCGGGTGCAGATCCAGCGTTGTCTGCCATACTTCGATGTGTAGTGGAGAGTAAACTTATAGCCGTCGTATAGAAGGTTTAGTTTGCCTTGTAAAGATGTCTCGATAGTTGCATCTGGAAGGAGAAAATTATACGTAAATAATAAAAAAAAAATGGTAAGCGATATGGAATTTCTATATAGCTTGAGATTAGCTTTAGGAGAGTCACCAGAAGAAGAAGTTAAGCTGTTAGTCCTGCGCCTGATCCCTCTTCGGTTTGAATGTCACACTACTGGTGTCCCATCGAATTAACAAGGGATGGGAATAGAGGTGTGCACTTGTGTCTGCGTATACACTTGTGCTCTGGAACCATCCAGGGCTTAGGCTTAGTGGATAAGAACGCGCCTTCCTCCGAACATGCACCACTTGATTTTTCAAATCTATGTGCATAATTCTACCATTAGCTCGGCGGTGAGGGGCATCATCGTTAGCTAATGAAGTTTGTAGATAGTTTCTGAAACATGTAACCATGATTCTGTTGCTCTGGTTAAACGATTGAGAAGATCAAACGGCAGTCGTTTCATTGTACTTACAAGACTCCCCAAAGCCTGCATTGTGGTTTAAGCATGCCCTGGGTTCCAAAGTAAGTATTGCAACGTGGAATTACATGCTAAGGTCAATCTCTCTCAGATTGGTGCATGTCACACATCTCTGGATGACAAAAAACTAAAGACACACTTACCTAAAGGTCGACCGGATGACGTGATCCTCTCCCGCTCTCTTAGCTTCGGGTGAAGGCTGACGATGGGGTCAAACGGTACTGAAAATAAAAATTATTTTAGTACCTAAATAACTGTTCTAGAAATAAAGTTATTAACAACGCACATTTGTCCTAGCCCAATGTAACTTTTTTCATTGTGCTATAGAAACAAGTAACAAAGAAGGAAAGTACAAACACCTAATTCAAACAAAAACACCTTGAACCAAGAAACATATAAGTACAGTTAAAAACATCTTTTGTCATTCATATATATAATTATATATCAATTATACTTATAAATAATGTATTTCTCTATATTTGTTTACTATACAATAGCTATATTAGCAATCACGTATTCTACTCAAATCTGATTTTGAGATTATCGACGTAAAAAGACATACAATATTATTTACCTATCCAGGCAACAAAAACAGTTAAGTACAGAAACGTATAGATTACAATACACATATACATATAAATGGCAACATCCATAAACACCAATTAACATCAGGTAGTACTTAAGTATAATGATAGATAAAAATAATTTAACGTAAAATTTAAAACATTTAATGCTTTTTTTTCTTGCAAAGATCCTAGCCAAAACTAAATAACTTAAAAATATATTTTCTACTAAACATTGAGATCATTATTTTCAAGTCTGAATCGATACAGAGTTAAACGGTGTCAAGAAAATGGCAGTATTTACTAATAATTTAACTAGACAATATTGCTAGGAAGCATCTGTCATCATAAAAGGAGCATTATTAAAATATTTACAGTAATTTTGAACCATAAATAAATAAATCACATGAACACTTTTTGTATCAAGCATTTTTTTCACATTGGTTTGATGATTGGTCCAAAACGAAAACTAACCTTTTTTTCCTTAACCTTACTTCACGTCCATCCCTAGGCGGAAGACCCGTTACACTGCGGGCCATTGCTTGGGGGCAATTCTTCCCAGAATTTCAAGGTTTTTGCTGGTTACTGCTCTAGCCTAACGTTACCAATATTTTTAGGTTTTGTAGAGTTTGGTTAATATTATCATTATAAAAATAATAGTTTTGTTGACCTCGATGGCGCAGTGGCTAAGGTGTTCGCCCGAAGCGCGAAAGGCCCCGGGTTCGATTCCCGGTCAAATCAACTTAGGAAACTATATTTTCTAAGTTGTCTTGGGTCTGGGTGTTCTGGGTTGACGCCCCCAGGTTAAATCGTCATCTGGTACTCATAGTACAGGGGTTGCCCTAGTTTGAGACCAGGTTGATTGGCGTGATTGTCGGGCGCATTTATTAGAACAGTGACCACCAAACATTTTTTTTTTGAGACGAATTGCTCCTAACCCCTGGCTATTTATTGCCTCCCCTAGTCAAGACCCTTAAGGGCAAACCTATATCCTGAACGACAAAATAGTATTCCTAATCAGACACGGATTGCGTCTTAACGATCTGCAATGGCGGATGGGTGTGCTCGTTTCTGACGCTGATGACTTGGCTGTCAGACGTGATGAGGGTGACGGCGCAGTGGCTGTTGCTGTGCTGGGTGCACTGCCATCGCTTCCTGGTCTTGCCTGTGTACAGAAGGGTGAACTTGTGTCCATTGTACAACACGTTCGGGTAGCCCCTTCTGGACACCACGAATATGGGCTCTTCGCCTAGCTCATCTGTATGGAAAGAACAAAATGTTAGACTTATTACTGTAAATTGTGTATTGCCTCAATAGATTTTTACTTTATTTCGCGTCAATAAGGTTAGGTGTAAAACGGATCCACCGATTTAAGTGATGGGTTACCTATTGAGAGTAATGAATTCTGTAAGTAAGGAAGGGTTTTTTCACTACTAAATAGGTGAGTTGTATCTGCAGATCTAAATAAATAAAATTAAAAAAAGAAACCCATAATTTCTGGAATATCACCGCACAAGCAGGTGTGGGTTCTTTTTTATTTTAATGTTTTGAAATTCAGTGACCAAGTCCGAGGTTAATGTTATTAATGCATTGAAAAGACAACCATTAATTTTTAAATTAATGTGAGTTTGAAAAGATGAAAAAGGGTTGTGTGACCGTTCGTTTGTCCGATTTGCCGCGAAAGACACGATTTGACGCGTTTTTTGTTTCGACCAGTTGGGTGAAACCGCAAGGCGCAGCTAATAGTTTCATAAGACAAAGAATCTAGTGATATTGATATTTTTCTTCGATAATGTAGATAATTTTAATCTAGCAAGGAAATATATTTTTTGTAATGTTGTAAAGTACTTTATTAGTATAAAAAATCAACAAGTATATTCAAAAAGTCATGAGAAAGATTAATTTCGCTACCTTAAATTAAACAATCAGTTATTCAAGTAATAAACAGAATATTAATAGAATATAAAAATTGGTATTTGTTCACCTTAGATACAATTTTTATTATAGTCATAATAATAGACTTTTTGAACCAGAGGTCACAGAGGTTCTTAATAATTATTTAGAATCGGTCAGCATCAAAATTAGCTTAACACTTCAGGCACCTTCAGGGCCATGTCAATGTAGTATTTGCTCGTATCCCTTGGCAACTGATTAGGCAGATACTTTGACATAAAACTAAAGTCTTTAACTACTCTTTTTGCTAACTGTACTAATGTTTACCATAGTCATTGTTGTCACCTAATGTCATTTAATTCGGTTTGGTCCCATTCCACATTATTTAGAATAAAATCATTAGATACTATAATAACCAAAAGGCCTTGTTAGGCTCAATTTATTCCTTTTATTTTACAAGAAATTGCCGTATTACAACAGACACGACATTAATAAGGCTCTTGGTAACTTTTTTACAAAAATACATTGTCAAAAAAGTAATAAACAAACCATTACCAACATTATTTTACAGAAATGTATCATAATACATAAATGTATTTTTTATAACTACATTTACTTAGAAATAAAATTACTAAAAATGACTTCTAATAATAATTTGTTATAACAAAATCAGACCTGATAAAAAGTACGGTTTGGTTATCAAATAACACGCGCTGTTGGCTTAATAACGCTTTCAGTATGAAATTGTCTATACAGGTTGTATCTGTGAATATTACCATCCCTTTAACCACGTGTTCTACCAAACCAACCCTCCAGAACAACATTATAGTTAAAGAACTTAGACTTTTAAAAATTAGCATTAAAAATTCATCTTTCCATACAAAGTAGGTCACGTGACTTGGTCATTTTATATAGGAAATTGTTTTTTTTTTCGATCAATTTCGGAAAGTTGTTAAACAAATGTTGTTCAGAATGGTTCAAAACACATGGTTAAAGACATGTAAATGTTCACACAGACACTCTGTACAGCAATTTTGTGATGGAAGTTTGTGGTTTGACCTTCACATATCATGTACAAAGAAACTCTTGTTCGGCCGCCTCCTCGTCATCTGGCCATGGTTGTGCTCCTTCACGCTGACTATCTCCCCCTCGATCATGATGAGCATGGCCCTGCAGTGGCTGCTGTGCTTCACGCAGCGCCACCAGGTCTTGTGCCCGGTCTGCCGGCGGAAGCCGTAGCGGAACCCCTGGTGAAGCAGCATCTGTGTCCCTCGCTCGGTGATGAGCAGTTTGTAATCTATAACAACGTGACTCGTTTACTACCTACTTACTTGCTTACTCGAAGATGAATCGTGTTTTTTTATGTGATACGTGGCAGACGAGCAAGCAATTCGTCCCAAAAATCTTGTCACAGAATTTCAAGATTTTTTGCTGGTTACTGTTCTAGCCTAACAACGTCACCAATACTTTTTTGTTTTTTAGAGTTTAGTCAATATTATCATGCACAAAAATTTTGGTAAGGTTAGATTAACACAGAGATACGTAGTTTTGATTATTTTTAATATTTTTTATTAGCCCCCTTCATTTAAATTTCAAAAGTACCAGGACAGCAGAAATTATGAAAAAGTGCATTATGCATTTCACAGGCACTGTAGGAATACGCCTACACAGACAATACACATCAATAAAAGGAGATTGCATTGGTGTTAATTTTTATTCAAAACAAAACAATAGGTAACATGAAAAACTGTTATTGACATAAATTACTCCTAAATTTTGAGATTTTTTTACTCAACTACTTGAAGTAAAAATTGCTTCAAAAAATAACATACCTAAGTTTAATAATATATGCATATAAGGCAATTTGGAGAAACATCACATTTCATTATGATTAAGAGTATAAGGTTGTGTATAATTTCAACAACAATAAATATTAACAATCCTACTTAGCTCTAATTTTTAAGCACCATAACAACCATAAGTACATGATAAAAAATCATAGAGATATAGTTTTTCACCCTCAACAATGGGTTTAATAATAATATAAAAAAAACTTAATGTCAAAATTTCTAAACTGGGTTATCAACTTATAGACTAGGAGGTGGCATATAATTTTAATCCGTCATTCTCGATAACAATTTATACGTCAACACGTGCACCCGGGAAGCTCATATGGATAATTGATGACTCTTTTCCAAGGTCCTAATTCTACAATTAATCGTTGGGGTAACACTAGGTACTAGTTAATATAGTCTGAATTCCTGCAGTATATGCTGACGTCAGTCGCATATGAAGTACCTCAAAACTAGGCTGGCGTGAGCGACCTGAGTTTGTATGGTTCATACGCGCTAACAATGTCAACTTAAGAAGATTTCTAACGACACTTATTCCATCCTTGGCGGTTGCCAAGTGTGATCATGATGCAGCATCATCCTCACCACGTGACCTTCATATGTCACCACGTACGCCCGGCACCCCCTGGCGTGCTTGCAACACCTCCACCTCACCTGGCCGCCCTTCGCCTTGCTATGGATACCGAAGGTGTTCCCCTGCCATCGCAGCACTTCATGAAGACCCCTCCGCATCCTGGTGCTGATCTCTGGTAAGTCTGTTAAAGTTCATAATATTGAAAATTACAATTAACCTTAGTATAAGTATAAGACAGTATAAGTTTCAATTAGACTAGCGGTCCATCCTGATTTCAAAGGCTGTTGTAATCAATATTACTGAATCTTAAATCAGTAAAGTGACTAAGGTAAGTATTGTTTACTGATTTATTCTATGGCTCTTAAAACCTTCAGGGTTCCGCTACATTTGAAGTCGAGTGCTAAATAAATAAAATTAATTATCTGATCTTTTTTAAAATGTGAAATAACAGAATATAACACATGGATCCATCGATTTATTAAAAGAAGATGGCAGACGTATAAACATTCCTATATCACAAAATTACAAACTGTAATTAATAGTCAATATAACAAAGCTTCATATTCTTACAATGTACATACAACAGTACGTTGGTTTATTCAAATCTGTCTAATTCTCAATTTTAATACAAAACACATGTTCAAAACTAAGATTGCGATTGACGTTTCGTCGCTGTAACAAGACAATAAAATAACACTGTCTAAATTTCTTTAAAAATGTTTTATCTTGATTTTGCATACAGGTAAAGTTTTATTGAAAATGAATAGACTTGAAGAAGCTGTCATACTGTTATCTCTTTACAATAATTTTGGGTATTTTAATTTATTTTGAGTATTTTATTATTCATCCTTGGGGTATTTTTATTTTAAGTAGTACTGGCAATCTTAAAATTATTCAAATTATTTGCGATATAATATACTTAGATGCAATATAATATAGACATAAAAGGCACACTGATATTTTTGTGTATAGAGAAAGAGAGAAGATACATGGATTTATAGTCCGTCTCATATATTTTATAAGACCTAACTTAAATAGTATAGGAGGCAACAATAATGTCAATTTCCTTGTGAAATTCTGTAGGTTTTAAATCAGTTCATCATGATCATTATAAATGTCAAAGGAAATGATAGTTGGCAATAAAAGTTATTTTTAGATATTTTACGAGTATTTAGTTTTAAGCAATAACCCAAAACATTAGTAGCTAGAGAAAAAAATGGACGTTACAGTGCTTAGATATAGTTATTTTATTATACTTTATATGCCAAACTTTGTAGTCACCTCCTGTACTAATATAAATTTTAGTCTGAATTATTTACAAAACTATTAAAATGATCAAATTTAACGTTAATGGCCTAAGATTTCACTGCTTAATTTCTGCATGTACTCGTATCTGTTTTCTAACAAAATTAATCTGAAATTAATGTTGAGGAGGCATTAAACGGATTAGCTATAGGTTCCCTATTAAAATGGCCGCAATTACTTCAAAACGTATTAATTTTTGAATATTTAATTGGTAATATAAATTTCATCTATGTTTTTTAACAATTTTAAGCTTATATAAAAATAATGGTTGCCAGCTCTCAATCCGGGTGGTCCGGATTTCCACGTGTAATAAAAAAAGTGTCAACATTCTGTTAACCTATTAAAGGTAAAAATCCTAATTGAACAATTTTATTTCAATTTTAAACTAACCCACAAATCGTTTTCAAAATACGTTTTTTAATATAATGTAGAATCGAGCAGTGAGATCTTAGGTAATAAAGTATCTATGTAGAGATTCAACTTTAAATCTACAATTAATATCACAATATTTTGTTTATGTAATAATCACAAATTCTATAGGAATCATTATAATGGAACCTTAAGTTTTTTTTACATAATTTTACATGTTTTGGACAATTTTTATATAAATTTTATAATTAAATAACATTAAGGATAATTTAATAATAAAAAGTTGGCGCAATTGGATTCAGTCTTTTCTGATGCGCAATGAGGGTGTGGTCCAGTAGCGTCGTTGTTTGATTATATTTTTAAAGTAAAGTATCAGCCTATATACTGTCCCACTCAGGGTTTGCCCATCATAGAAATCAAGTTATCGCTACTATGATGGGATAAGGCTTCATCAGCACTCTTGCCTAATGCGGATTGGTGATCACTAACTCGGGTTATGTTTAAAAATTCGAAACATGGTTTTGCTCGGCTTGGGAATTGAACCCGGGACCCCGTACTTATACTACTAAACCAACGGGGCGTTCTATATTCAATATATTTAAAGCTTTATTCGTTCAATATTTTTTAGGATTAGTAAAAATTAAGTGCCGGCGCTATTGGACTGTACAAGCCCTACTAACTAAGTGGGGCAAGGATTATTTGGCGCGTGTCGATAATTTGAATATAGTCCTGTCTTCGTAATTATGAGTATCATTTATTTTGACATTAAGTACAGACAGGTACAAACAGGGTTAACTATATGTAAAAAAACATCAGATTTCCATTCCTTTTTGCTATCATCACCAACTTATGGCATATTATCTAAATGACATTTATATTTTAATTAGGTTCAAGTAGGATGAAGATACATATAGAATTAACCCTATAAGTGGCCGTCTGTACAGAAAAAGAAGAGTTCTGTACAGAACTCTTCTACCAAAGTGATCTTTGCGCCATCGTATAAGGCAGTAAGGCAATTAAAAAAAAAACAATATTAACGTTATGGCCAACTGTAAATGTAAAGTAATCTATTACGAGTACATATCGCATCGCACATACAGTTCTTAAAAGACGTAAAATGTAAAAATATCTTTAAAAAATTGTGTCATTATTAACTCAATAATTAGTTAACAACGCATTAAGTGGTAGATTATATGTTTTGACATTCATAAGTGTTCTGTATGGACCTAACTTGAAAAAAGACATTTACGTCTTTTAAGTACCAAATGTGCAATATAGTCATATATGTGGTTATGTCTATAGTATCATAAACAGTATACAAACACCTCACTTATTTCACATAGAGATCATAAAAGCAGGACTGAACGAACTTACCGAGTGAAGTTTAATCCTAATTATACAGTATTATAGTACTTGAATAATTTGATTTGAGATCTGGAATAATGTCTTTTCAATTATACTTATTATAAACATTTATCTGCTATGATTTTTAATGAAAAAAAATATTTAAAATGATAATTGTGAATACAATAATGAGCATGATTTGACTTTTCAAAACTTTCTTAATTTGAAATGATTCGTTTTTTCAATTTTCACTCGACATTGGCAGGAATAAATAATCTCAAAATTCAAAAAGCAAAACCGGCTAACTATAAAAACACTCAAATGCGAAAACGAGTATGAACTTGGAACTCCCATTAGGGGTAGCCTAATGTTATTTCGGGGGGTGATTGTGCTTGTTATGGCGGTCGATGATGGTGTGGCCTATAGTGACGACGATGGCGTGGCAGTTCCTGTCTCTGCTCTCGGAGCACAGCCAGCGGACCTTGGAGGAGCAGACCGAGCGTCTGGTGTAGTGGTAACCACGGAGCTGCATGTTTCTGGCTCCTATGGTGGTGGTGAAGAAGGTAGGTCGATCTGTGGACGAAAAACAACGTTAGGTTGATGTACCAAGGAATGGAAAGTACGCCATATAAAAGTTAATAACGTTATAAAATATTATGTAACAAGATAACTTTACCTAAGTCCTTAAATCGATTATTGTTATATAAATTAAACCAAACTTGAATTTCTATTTCAATAATTTCTAATACTAAACCATGTTAATTTTTTGTAAGGGTATCAAGATTTGCTATTAATAAGTGCTACTTTTGCCGCATCGATATCCTTTCTGCATCATCCAAAGGTAGAAAAACCTTTTTGTATTAATTTCACTTATTGTCCGATATTATTGTGCTATATATAAATGACAATGACATTAATATTTCCGATTCAGTACAGATAGTTAATATCGAAAATGACGATTCAAGGTAAACATAATATTTATTTTCTTTAAAAAATGCAAACACAAAATGTAGAAGCATACATTCATTTTTATTTACCTATGCCTAAAAAAATATTTTGATCTTCCTTCTTAGATTAATGCCAGAATATTCAAACAATTCTTAACTTTGAAAGCTGCTTTAAGATGTTGTTGTCTCTACTAATTAAAGCTGGATTAAAAAAAATAGCACGATGTTTGAGTCAAAGGACGTAGTGTTTAAAACAGTGTAAGACCCAAAAAAAATACCAATTAGATTGCTGGCATTGATAATAATAGGATGGCATTTTTTTACAAAAATCGTCGACCCATTTAGCGCAATGGTTTGAGCGCCGGTTGAGACGTAAGGGTCGCGGGTTCGATTCCAGCACCAACACAAATGTTTGTTGATGAAACAGATATTTGTGTTGTCTGGGTGTTTGTAGTTCTTTCATTGTTTCTGGTTTCCATAGTACAAGGGAAAACCTTAGTTTGGGACCAGGACAATGTATGTGATGTTGTCTCAATTTATTTAATATAAACCTAGTCGTTGTGAACAACGCTAGCAGTGGCTGGTGAGGAAAGCTTGGAAGTAGTGGCATGAAGGAGGCCTACGTTCAGAAGTGGACACAGGCTGTTGACTGAGCAGCTTGCAAATTTAAGAACCTCTATTGACAGCCGCACATCAGGTTACTACAATCTATCAAATTTCTTCAATCGAACCTCACCTTTATGTCAAACGTGTTTGGTTCAATATCAACTGAGGAAATTTGACAGATTGTAGTAACCTGATGTGCGGCTGTCCGTACATCGTGCACAATATCTTACTCGATTGCATTACAGAGAATTTCATTGTATAAATATCTTAAATTAATCGCAATTAATAAAAATGCATTGACGTCGCTACTGTGCACTATGCACAGCCTTATTCGGTAACTTAAAATAAAATTGATAATCTTAATACATAGGTACTCGTATTACGATTATCAATTTTAACTATATTGACAAAATACTTAACTCAAATATTCGATCGTATTAAAATTAGGTTTAAAATTTGCTCACACATAAGTTAAAATTATAAAAATCACTCAGTTAAGATCTTAAGTATCAATATTCATGCATTACTAAAATATTAAGCGCCATTTTCCTTCACTAAGGGCCTCGTTCACCATCTCTGAGTAAAGTGTCAAGTAATTTACTCTTCAATTTAAGTGGGTTTGGAGCAAACTGGCCCCTGGTCCGCGGTCTAGTTAACAATTTAATAATTTATTTAATACAAAGACCAGGGGCCAATTTTCTCCGAACCCACTTTAATTGACAAGAAAACTACTTGGAACTTTACTCGGAGATGGTGAACAAGGCCCTAATAGTCAAAATAACCTAATAAAACTGAAGATTGCAAAAAACGTAATCTAATTTTGAGTTTACCGACATTTGAAACAGCTATTTAACTTGACAGCTTGCTTAATGTTATAGTTTTTTATAGTACTTGCTACCATAAACTAACGTAGTTCATAAAATTACTACGACAGATTTATAAAATGTTAGTTTATAAATTCTTACATAAGAATGTAAACTAACCGTTACTTTATCAACTGCCTATAATAGTTTATTTATAAACTAACTGGAATTTAGAATTTCTTTGCCAAATTATCTATACCATTTATGACGAGATATCTTCTAGAGTCAGCGACAAGGCTAATAGGTTAACCGAAAACACGAAACACTACCGCGATCTAATCGACGCACAGCGCCATCTATTAGTTCAGTTAGGAACGACTTTCCCAAAGCTAAGTGAGCTCACTAGTCAGAAGATAAATGGACCGAGTTCGATTTAAAACTGTCTATGCGCTAGTTTATAAACTGATTATTACGTACAATTGTAAGCCAACTGTTACTGACTACAGTAGCGCTACCATGAGTTTACAGTGACAGAACTCGCTAGCGTCTACGTAAAAAAAAATTATGAAAAAGTGTACAGCGCCTCTAGCGGTCACTTGAGAAACTAAAATCTGTAGTATCGAGTTGTCAAATTGAAACGTAGTCGCTAGCGAGTAGCGTTTACGTAGCGCTACGAGTTGACATTGAAAACTGACATAACGTAAACTATTGCTCTGTCTCTTTCAAATGCATCAGAATGAAAGAGACAAAGCGATAGGGCGTGAAGACAAGCACGTCACTTTCTGCGTAAACAATAACGCACTCGCTATCGAGCTAACGCTAGCCAGGTTTACGTGTTCATTCGAAATCTATTCGACGCCCGTTTACTCGCTATCGACTGTAGTAACGTTACGTTACTTTTCGATGCCAACTCATGGTAGCGCTACAGTTTATAAATAAAACTTTTCTTAGTTAGTCTAATTATTCTATATGTAAACAGGTTAACTTATGAAACTGAGTATATTAGTCAATTAGCCGCTTTATGTAACCTAAGCCCTTGGGTAGCCAAGGGCTTCTCCCACGGTTGAACAACCGGAGGGGGGTGGTTGTGCTCATTCCGACATTTGAGGATCTCTTCGCCGACTGTGAAGATGACAGCCCTACACCCCCTGCTGTTGTGGGTGCCACACCACCACCGCGTCTTGATCTTGTCTTTGGACACGGAGTGCTTCAGGAACCTGTAACCTTGGAAGGCTATCATCTTGGCGCCCCGGGGTGAAGTGCAGAAGATGGGCCCTGGAGGAAAAAGGATATGATTGTGTTTTCAACACCTATACTTATGGAATGTATAGTTACTACTGTTGTTGACTATCTGAAGCTTTTTGAAGCTATCTAAAGTTTGGTACAGTCGTACAGTCAACTCCAAAAATATGTATACACTTTAGGACCTTGTCACAATACATATGTATAAGAACGACTTCTATTTTCTTATACATTATGTATTGTGACAAGGTCCTAAATTGTATACATATTTTTGGAGTTGACTGTACCAAACTTCAGATAGCTCAACTCTTTAAGGTTTTATCGACTTCATCTTTCAAACAATATTTTGGATAATTCTGTTAGTTACCTCACACCACCTTCAGAATTAAAAAAAAGGTATAGGACGTAATATTAAAAAGTAATTTAGTTTCACGTTATAATTTTTTACTTTATAAGTAGTAGGCTCTAAAGACTAATGCCTATTTTAGTTATAAATTGATATACTAACACAATTATTACTTAATACATCTAAACAATAAAAATACTTGCAGCTTGAATTTGTAAAAACAAATCATAAACTTAGGTGTATTAAGGAAAAGAGCGTATACTTATAAAAGAGTATGATGGTTATTAAAAAGTAGGTAAATATTTTAAATGGTACAGAATACTTAAACAACTTTAACAACTGGTAAGATCAATTTCATTTAAACCAAGCTAAAATACATAATTGAACTGAGTCAATTATTGAAAAAGAGATCATCTCTCAATCGATTATATATATTACCGGCAATCTGTATAATCCGGCGATGGCCTGAAATGTCTACAATGTATGACATAAGTATTATTTATATTTTACTCTGCCTGGGTATTCTTTACCAGGGCTGAATCTCAGTATTGAACTCTCGTGCTCTTGTAAAGAACGTCCACAGACACCCGTTTTTTGCACCATGTGTTTTTTACCACAAGTCAAACTTAACCTTATTTTAATATTTTTTTTGCCATCAGTTCTCTGTCCTACTGGCTCGCTGTGAGGTCACCAGTTCTAACCTAACCTAATTCATTCTTTAAATTACCTAGGCTTTGTATATAACGCCTGAATTGTACACATTGCCGGTAACATAATTATGCATTAGTAAATAAAGTATATTGCTTTTCCGCAACAAAATGTTAAGTGACCACAAACTATTAAAGGAATTTTTAAGAAAGTTCCCAATAAGAATTTGTCAAATTAGGCATTTAGTAGGTACTACCCTCCCTTCACTACTACTGAGAATAAGCGCTATGGCTCAGGCCATAGCTTAATGCTAAGTAGAGTCCGATTCGACTCTTAGCTTATTGTTTAATATTGAGAACTCTTTTATTCTTTTATGTTATGTTAAGCGTCAAATAAGTTATATAATTTCTCTTTCTTCTCTTTATTTTGTAGTTATTCTCGCGACACTCGTATGATAAAGAGTACATAAGTTTCATTTCTAGTTTTGCCAATTTGTAGAGGCCCAACTTGTCTTGAAGACATTATTTACTACACAACTGACAGGAAGCAGATCTAAACATGATTATGGAAGTTCCTCAGAGAAACCAGCTCATCATCTATGGTGAACACCACGGAGCGACAGGCCCTGTTCCTGCAGCGCCATCTAGTTTTGTGACCGCAAGTCGTATGCTTCATGTACTCGTAGCCAGACACGGCCAACATCCGACGACCTCTCTCCAAATTAGTGATCACTACTCCTGAAACCCCTGGAAAGAAAGATCCGTTGAAGTCTATGCCTGCATTTTTGAGAAATGGTTTTCGTTGCTCGTATACGAACTGTGAAAACTTATAGAAATGCTCTATACTCACACACACATGTGCTTAAGCTACTTAGTACGGAGTCAGGTCAATTTATGAGATGTGTGTTCATTTAAATTTAAACTGCTCTTTATGTAATTTTGCTGCTACTAAGTAATTTTAAGCGAAACACAAAGTGTTTAAGGTGAGAAAAAGAAACCAAAACTTAAATGCTTTAATTCAAAATTTGGCTAACTGGCACTTTATTAGTCAAAAAATCTTTGGATGTTGTATCAGTTGCTTTAGTCGATTTTACAGGAGAACCAGCTGTGTCAGTGCGATGCACGATGCATGATGTGAATTTGGCCCTGAAAAGAAATGTATTAATCAGCACACTTCATGCATCTCAGTGTCATAAATACTCAAAACGTCAGTGGAGTTCTAGCTATTGTTCTAGGTATATGATAAAGTGACAGGATTGTAGAGACAACGATTTTTTTAAAGTGACAGGTGGCAGACAGCAGCGGGTCGCCTGATGGTAAGCGATTACCGCCGCCCATAGACACCCGCAACACCAATGGAGTTACAAGTGCGCTGTCAACCTTTTAACTTCCTTTCCCTACGATTGGGCCTGTAGCAACTTCTGCGAGGCCGTGGTATTACTTTGGTGGAGCCAGCTTAGTTATGCCGAAGCGTGGCCTTCCCAAATGAATTCTATACGTATCATGAGCAATTACAGTAGTAGTTAGTCCTTGTTTAAGTCTATTGGAATCAACGTGCTCTTTCTGACATAATACTTCTGAATACTTCTTTTCAATTCAATCAATTAGGTCATACTTATTTACATGAACTGGTTAGCACAAGTACTACAGAACTCCACTGAGTAACAGCAATGGTTTTACTTACCTTTCCTCGCTATTCATGCCGACACTGTACCTGAAACAATGAAAAAACTTTACAGATCTGTTAAGGTTTATGTTAGGTAAATCTTATTTTTCAATTTTGTCATCATTTCCTGTTCTTAAAACCATTTCATCAAGTTAACGAAATTTGGAAGACTAATTTTATGTTATATTTTATTTATTCTATCACGTAAATCAATGAATTTAAAGACTTTGATACAAAACCAAAAAATAAGATCTCACCATTTCACATTTTTGGCTAGAATAAAAACATCAATTCTACTTGAAATATACGTTTTAAGGTATATTGCACCAAACCGCACTCAGAGACGTTATATTAAACCTTAATTGTCACTTAATTAAAAATATTGACCCTTTTTTAAAGGCTATAAAAGACTATCCATTTTTAAGATAATGGACATTAAGGTTAAGTAACGTCTCCGAGGGCGTCAGTTAGTTACTAACATCTTAATTCAGTTGGTCTGGTTCCCCTGTCAAACTGGTTGCGAAGGAGACAGACGGCAGTCGCTTCATTAATAAAAATCCGCTGGATATTATAATACTGTAGAACTGAGGTACCGACTACACGGTGATTGGTATTTTATTGATATTTTTGATGTGAGATATCAAAATGTTACTAAACAACCAATGCCGTTGAAGTTGGACCTCAGTCTAACAGTACCCCATCTGGCGGATTATTCACACGCGAGGCAGGGCCAACCAGAGCCAATCGAATGTCGTTGGTGCCTTCAAAAGATCTGCTTAAAAACTAACTTAATATAACCATGGTGCCAAATACGATGTTTAGAACCTAATGATGTTATTCATTTAACTTAAACTTGTCGTAGTTATCTTCGTCCAAGTTATTTTGAGATTAATATGTTAAATATGCTGACACAGCTTTTTATATTTTTATTTGTATAGATATGAGATTTCAAAATGTGACAATACAAATGTATGACCCTTCACAATCATTGTTGTCACACAATCTCACACTTCGTGTATCGTAAAATAACCTCCCTTCATGTAGCGTGAAAAAATACCCTATTTTTTTTACATTCTGATTGGACGGATTTCTGAGACACTTAGTGCCGTACTAGAGTTAATTAAAACTTTATTGTCACTTAAAAAAAAGACATAAAGACTATCCATAATTAAGATTAAGAGCAGTAAGTCTGGGGCATGGATGATTATGTTCATTATGGTTCTTGACGACTTGATCTTCTATAGTGTACGCCAACGCACGGCACTTCTTCCGGTAGTTGGTGCAGAACCAACGCTCCTTGCATCCCATCTTCTGGTGACGACGGAACCCGTAGCCGTCTATTACCAGGAGACGACCCCCTCGATGCGTTACGATGAACCGGATATCTGTAAGCAAAGCAACATAATGTTAGTAAACGTGCATAAAGATGCTACATTTTTACTCTAACTACAAAGCTATAATCTGGTACTCATGAAAATCATCATCTGGTCTTTACATCTGTGACAGATGTTTCAAGCAGCATCACGCGGTGTGACATCATAGCTGCGCTCGTAGCTGTAAAGTCCTATGCGGAAGTGAACCCAAGTATGAAAGTAATAGTAAGTAGATAATTAAGTAGGACATAGCTGTCTATGGCCGGCGGCAGTCGCTTACCATCAGGTAATCCGTCTGCTCAATCTGCGACCTATTATAAAAAAAAAGTATTTACTCCCGCGAACGCCCCGGCTATCGAATGAGCTTCCTTCAGTAGCCTTACCATGAGTTTGAAATACTATCCTCGCTATCGAAAACTATCGCTTTGTCTCTTTCATTGTGATGCATTTGAAAGAGACAGAGCAATAGTTTACGTTATGTCAGTTTTAGATGTCAACTCATGGTAGCGCTACAGAAGTGTTCCTTCAGAAGCAACACGTATGCAGGTCCTCTGGAGTTGCAGGCGTCCGAATGCTGTGGTAGTTACCATTAAGCAAGCTGCATCCTTGTTTGATAGCGTCGTTGTAAATAAAGAACCAACCAACCTCTGGAATTAGCCGTCACTCACTAGGCGAAACAGGATACAAGAGCTACTTCACGCTAGTTTTTTTATTACATGTATTATCAATACCCATCATAGTAGCGATGACTTGATTTCTATGATAGAGGCCTTTGCCCTGCAGTGGGACAGTATATAGGCTGATACTTTACTTTTTATTATCAATCTGGGTGGGCTGGCTTAATCATGCCGGAGCGCGGCTATTCCACGGTAAGATTTTTGTTATGGTGTAAGGAGTTGAGACACTGGCACAACAAAAAAAAAACATAGCTCATTGACAAAAATTATATTCGGTCCGAACAAAACATGTTATTTTGTAATTTTTTTTTGTACAAGTACTTCGAGTATTTTTCATAAGATGTCTTCAGTCATAATGGTCGATGCCGTCCTGATTGTACGAACTATCACTATCAGTAGAATTTCCCTCGCGGAGTCGTGACACAGAGCAAGGCACTCCCCAGTAGTGGGTATGCTCACGTACTTCAAAGGCCTGTTTAGTCGTCTCTTACGACATGCCGGGAATACCTTGGTAGTATTCTTAACGCCCCTAGCCACAGGGCACTTGATATATCCCCCTAAGTCAACTTCGTCAAAGAGACAACAACACAGTTGGGTATTAAGGCACAAAATAATTACACACAGAAGTTAGACTTTGACCTGATTTTGAATTTAGAAGAGTTCGTTGACATATGCTAGGGTTGTTGCCCGGCATGAGTACATAAGCGCGCGGCCTCTACCATAGACCTCAACAGTTTGACAATCTTATGTCATAAGTTAGGATTAATGTGGTCGAAAAGGCGTTTTTGCCCGTTAGTGCGCATGCGTGAGTACATGACATATTTTTAGCTCTTAGTGGGCAGTCAGCCTTCTGTGTCAATATGTATTTTGTGATTAAGGCGTTGGAGTCATTTGAAACTACTAGAGACCAGATAAATTGACTCAAAAGAAATGAGGCCTAATACTCAGTGGGTATTCCAGGCTGATGGTGATGATGATTCCTTGAAAGTACGCTCTTGAACTTAATAAATCTCATCCGGACGTGTGTGATTATGTTCATACAGATATTGAACTATCTCATCACCGATAGTATAAACGGCCGCTCTGCAACCTTTTCCCTGATTGCTGCACCACCACCGGACTTTAATCCCTTGGATCCGATGCCGACGGAACTTGAACCCTTCCATACAGAGAATACGGGCCCCTCTAGATGATGTCTTAATTAACGCTGCAAAGAAACAAGTAAGTAGTTTAATGAGTTTGGAAGAGAGTATCTCTGATGATGCAAGAAACCGAGTAATAGAGCGTTTCCTAAGAAGCGGAGGCTGCGTGGAGTTGAGCGGAGACTTACCAATCACATTGCTCATCAGATATGAGATGTGTATTTAGCAACGTGATTATTAGGTACATACCTAAGTACATAATAATTGTATGTATGTATTTAAAAAATAACGTCGCGTTAATATCCGGTGTTTATTAACATTAGTTATACTCTGATTCATAATCATGTAAAGTAAACTGACAGATGAAAATGACAAGTTTCTGTGCATTTTTACATTTTGCATGTGTCAAATTGAGTGATAATGTATGGGGACGCACATTGACATCTGTCAGTTTACTTTACATGATTATGAATCAGAGTATAGTTACTTTTTATGGAATAATTTTCGAATTAGGAAGGATGTCTGGATATTAAATTCTTTTAGAAAGTAAAAAAATACGACACACATGGTTGAGTTAATAAAACTGTATTGCACCAAAAATCACAAAATGCAGCCAACGCGACAATAACAACAAATACTTAACTATCTAATGATATTGACTTAAGGTTATCTAAATTATGTTTGTAGATAGATAGATAAATACCTATACTCTATATATCTATGAACATTTACATATTATTCTCTTTAACCACGGATTCTATTAAGCATTCTAAACGACATCTGCTCTATGACTTATAGAAATGCGCATTAAAAAAATCGAATTTTCATACAAAGTTGATCACGTGACTTGATCATATTGTTTAAGGAGTCGAAAAAAATTAGATAAAAAAGTAAATATATTATTTGGTATCGATTGCTCATTGGGT
The DNA here is from genome assembly GCA_014851415.1 of Cnaphalocrocis medinalis. NCBI lineage: Eukaryota > Metazoa > Arthropoda > Insecta > Lepidoptera > Crambidae > Cnaphalocrocis > Cnaphalocrocis medinalis. The sequence goes on from CM026283.1 coordinate 3,070,022, forward strand.
ACTAATTTTACAATATTTTACCTAATTTTAGGTCCTGGTAATTTGCAATAACTACGTATTTACACCATTCTAAAGATTTTCTATGCTTAGAAATTAGTAAACAATTCGACAATTTAACAATATAATGTAAAACGATTACCCAAGGGTCACTCCATGTCATCTTCTACGAGTATCTTCTATAGCCAAAAGCATTGATTTATATTTAAACTCAATGGCCAAAAGTATTTATAAAGAAGTAAATTCTGAAAGAACAAGGCTTATAGCTAAACTGAAAAACGAAACTAATGCGCGATGTAATCGACGCCCAGCGCTATCTATTGGTTCTGTGTGGAACTAATATTCCGACACGAAGTTATGGGGAGCTACTAGTAAGCATATACATTAAGGCGTGTCGCACACACACACAAGAGTCGAGGCGGAAGCGTTCAAGAGGCGCACCGCCTCGACTTTTCTACAATCAACGCATACTACCAGAGTCGCGGCGCAGTCGAGGCGGCGGAGGTGCAGGGTCGAGTCGGCGACGCGGCGCGGGCGCGCGGCACGCTGCCGCCCCGACCCCGCCGCCATTTTGTCATCGTCTTCTGACGACGACATATGAATGAGTGTCAAAAATATCATATTTTCGCCACAATCAGAGTAAATAGGTTGGCGGCGCTAGTTTCATTCGTATAGCCCCTTAAGGGGAGCTACTAGTAAGCATATACATTAGACGTTTCGTTAATTTCGACAATAGTACTTACGAGTACTTTGTTGGTCTGCGAACTTTTGTCTGACCAAAGAAAAAACAGCCTTACAATAAGGGACAGAGCGATGAAAAACTTTATTTAAATAAGAGTATTATCTAACTACGCCATTGTTATTTACAAACGATTTTAGCTAGTTAAAACCTATAAATTTAACTACGCTACTAAGAGTAATATCAAAGCAACACGGGATTATGTAAATTACGTGATGAAACTTAGTGAGATTCGTAATTATGTGTTGTTAATTCATTCATTCATTCGTGAGACAGCCAACTTCTATACAAAATATCCAAAAAATCAGGAGCAAAAATCTATATTAAAAATAGTAAATAACTTCAGCAATTGCGACGCGAGTATTAAAATCTATGAAAGTACCAGTAAAATATACGTATTTCAAAAAATATTACTATTACACCCCGACAGTGAACAAACGGATAACCAAGATGGGAATAGAACCCACAACCCTCAGAACCTTAGACAAGGCCATACAACATTATGTCGCAGAGAGGGATATCTTGTTTGCAGTTAGTAAAACACAAAATAAAACTTTTATGCGCTGTTTGATACGATGCGACGACGATATAGGTATTATTGCAATTATGAAAAAACAAACAAGCGTAAAAAAACCTTATGACACTCATAATTAAGAGGTAAAAAAACAGACAACGTCCAAGTTTAAAGGTAAACCTAAAAAAATACTTGCGCTGTGTAATACACACCTAGCGCCATCTATTGGTATTTTTTTGGAAGTAATGCATTAAGCAGCGTTAGAGTGATGCTACACTGCCACGTTACTAAGCGCCTCCTATTGATTTACATTTATTGAGACGACTATGAGATTTTTAAAAAAGTAAAGTAATTTATCAGCCTGTATACTGTCCTACTGCAGGGCAAATGCCTCCACCACAGATCTCTAGTCATTGCTAATATGGTGGCATTAGGCGTTGGCTTAAACACCACGCTTGCCTAAAAAGTACTTCCATGAAAACATACAGGAAAGACATACTATTAACATTTCTGGAGCGCACTATTTAATAATCTCTCTATTTTTTAAACTTTAACATACTGCCCGTCCATAGTCTTGATATAGTTCGGAGGTTCATGAGTATGACTGAGGTTGTATGAGACTAGGTGTCCCTCCTTATTGAAGCGAAGTTTCGCCGGACATTTGGACGAGAACTTCTTGCTGCAGTTCCAGTATCTACCGTCGCACGTCGTCTGCGCAAAGGTGTATTGATTTAGGAGCAACAACGGTTTCTTGTTCTTTGGAGAGTTGATGTATTGGAAATTGAACGCTGCAATGAAGAGTTAAAGTTAGTTTTACCTTAATTGGAAATATTTACTTACAAAAGTGAAATATAATATCTAATAGGTATCTATTTACAAATAAAATACTTATGCCCCTCAAATCTTTGTCCAAAAGCACTAAGTAGGGTTGTCAATTCTTAAAAACGAAAAGCCGGATAATCCAAGTCGCTTAGCCGGACATTTGGGTTTGAATTCGGAAACCTTAAATTGCCTTAAGTATACCTTGCCAGTAGCCAATACTTAACGAATACAAATGAAACATCATTTTAAAAGCCTAACCAAATCCGAAGACGTAGCACACCGTCTTATTTGGCCGGATACATAACCAAAAAGCCTGACTACCCTATGCCTACGGGACATGATGTATTTTCCTCTCTGGATGTAAAAAGACACATGTCAGTTCTCTGACCATCTGTGACGTCAACCAGTGACTATAGTCCTCAGTCTTCCAGAATTCGAACTACACTAAACGCAGTCTGCGTTGCAAACGATAGAGTATCCATTAATTATTATGAATGAAATAGTATAACAATTAGATACTTCCCTTTAAACCACTGACCATTTTGAACAACTTGATTGTCAAATCTACACCTTTAACTTAATTATCAACGTCAGCCCCAAAAATTGTGGTCTCTTAAGTGATCAAGACATATAGGTAGGCATTCTAAGGAAAACTTACTCTAGTACACAAAGCATGATTTTGAGTGACATACATTTTTGACAGAGATATGCTAAGATGCCTTGAGCGCTTAGGTGATAGGTGGTATTGGTGGTGATTTTTGCCAATACCTACAGATACGAGTAAAGCGAGTATCACAGCTAGGTGGAAAAATAAATAAACACATTTGAGGATCGTTTTCACTGAAAGTTATAATAAACTGCGTTATATCTAAATTCAGTCTACAATAGCTTCTACACAACGTATTTATCCTAAAATAAGAATACACAATATCATACGTTCAGTCTTAATAACATCAAATTACAAAATATCTATCGATCTATACTATTTATACAGAAGCAACTTCTATAGACAACAACAAGGCTCATAGGTATTGCGCCATGTAATCGACCCCCAGAGCCATCTATTGGTTCAGTTAGGAGGTAATGTCCCGAAGCAAAATATTAATAAAGGCCATATTATTATAAATACATTTAAAAAATCTCTACGTTACGTGCCTACCGGAGAAAAATATTGAGATAGTTGAGGCTGAGGAGATTTGGCACTCGTTATTCAATAAAAACCATCACAGTTACTCGTAATTTTACATAGTGAACCAATTTGCTATTCCTGCAGAACTATAAAGCATACTGTTTACTAAAGTATCAAAACTATGAAATTTATCATAATGGCGTGTGAAAAAACCGCGAAAAATGGGAATTTTTGCTCCCCCAAATGAGTAAAATAAAACATGGCCGAATCAGTAAACAGTCCCCCATTGGCTATTGCCAATATACTACTACTACTACTCTTCTTCAACACACTTATACATTAATAAAAACATTTATTATTTGAAGGGTGGTTATGTACATCGTTCATCCTAACAATCGTCTCATCTAAGGTGAAGATCACGGCCCGGCACCCGCTGTTGTGCAGACAACACCTCCACCTGGTCTTCTGACCAACATCTATGTGCTTCATATATTTGAAGCCAGACATGAGGAGCGTGCGGGCTCCCCGAGGTGTGACAGTGAAGATAGCTGAAAGCAAAACACGTTTTGTTAGCTTGGTTTTCGACCCACCGAGGGATAAATTGTCGAATACAATGAGAAAAACCACCGGCAGTAGACGACGTAGTAGTCGATACCACACGCCAACGACGTGTGGTATCGACTACTACGGTACGTGGGCCTGTCGTAAACGATGCGGCAAGCCATCGGCCATTTTACTCAGATGTCCGGCTAAAACGGTCGTATGGTCCGGCTTTTCGTTTCTAAGATCTGGCAACCCTAGCATTTTGATACCATCAACAGTAGTAACAATAATAGTATTTTTACCGTGGGACACTACACAGTACACACGCTTCGGCAAGAATCAACCGGCTTGACCAGGGTGATACCACTACCTCACAGAAGACCGGCGTGAAGCAGCGCCTGTGCTGTGTTTCGCCAAGTGAGTGAGGTTACCGGAGGCCCAATCGGGGGTAAGGGTGTTAAAAGGTTAGCGGCAACAGTCGCTTACCATCAGGTGATCTGTCTGCTCCTTTGGCACCAACCACCTAAATAATACTGTTTAACATTAAGTTTTGAAGACGATTTAACATGGTACAATATCAGGATGGTAAAAAAACTCTATATAAATTAAAATAGCCGCAAATGTAATTTTTAATCATATAATCATAGTTATCATAGTTACAAAAATGCATACAAGTATATCACACAGTGATAATTTTACAAAAATAACTAACATAAAACGTTATGTTACAATCAAAAATACTGATTTATACTGGCCAGCAACATGCTTCATTACGGTTCGTTTGAAGGAATCCATATTGTAGGAAGAAAACATAAAGCGTCATCTACGAGTTTCATTTGTTTATAATATTGCACACATTGTGTATACTGCAATATTAATTGCGTCATTCCTAAAACTACAAAACAAAACCTTTTCTGACTATTAAAAAAAACACATCTTTAGATCCGACCTTTGTTATCTGCCATAACATCCCTGACGCACTATGTATACCTATTCAAGCGACAGGTGACAGTTATATGTAGGTACTGTAAGTAATGTGAAACTACAGTACTACTTTATTATTAACTAAGTATTCCATTCCTTTGTACGAGTAGGTATCCCCATGACTATGAAAGTTGTTGCTCTTGATGATGGTCCCATCATCCACGGTGTGGACCACGGCCCGGCAGCCCTTGTGATGATGCGTGGCGCAGTACCAACGGGTCTTCATGCCAATCTTGACGTGACGAAGGAACTTGTAACCTTCAAAGTATAGCACTGTGGCGCCTCTCGAAGTTTTCAAGTATAATGGACCTATTGTTAAAAAAGTGTGATTAAAAAGTGTGATAAAAAAGTGTGATTAAAAGTGTGATAAAAGTTGTGGGAGGTTGTGGCCTTGAGGACCCACCTGAAAACTTCGATGTTTTTTTAATGCGTTATTTCGTTGAAAATATATATTGGAAAGAGTTACTATAACAGAAATAGAAAAAGTGTGATAAATGTTAAGAAAAAGAAAACACTTAAGTTATACGCATAGCCCCATTCTGTTCATTCTTGAACCCCTCTAGTGCAGTAAGACATACTAAAATTCCAAAAAAAAAAAATTTTTTTAACGTTATAATTATAGTTCCACTTTTAGTGTATATTTTTCTTTTTTTGAGAAATAAAATATGTACTCTTTGGTTGTTTATTTAAGTTTTATTTATTGCTCTTTATTGCTTGGGACCAATGGCTACAGATAAGTCTATATGAGCGGATATAAGAGCGTTTTAAGTTCGCACATCTCTTGGTCTTTTCCTAAAAAAGAGACCGACTCTATTTGAGAAGAGGGTACCTACTGTCTTTTTTCTACTCTATATCTAGAAATTTGGGCATTATTTCTATTGCGTAAACTGCGCGTGCGCTTTGTAGGCGAACACATATTACGCCACGTTTGACTATTGGTCCGCTCTCTCTTCGTTTCGGGACTTTATGTTGCTATTAGTTCCAATATTTGCCCATAGATGGCGCTGGGTGTTGATTACAACTCGCAAGTGCTTCGTCTCTTCGGGTTACATATAATATAAGCATTGTGGCTGTCAAAACGCTCAATGTGTATGATTGAAGTTGCACTTCCCAATAACATTGTCAACAGTATTAACAGATGCTTTACACCCCTTCCAGTAGTTGATGCACCTCCATCTGATCCTGCAGCCAAACTGCTGGTGTAATGAGTATTTGTACCCAGACACTTCGATGATGTTCCTTTTTTACCCCCCTTCGATTTTGAGTAAGGGTGTCCTGAAATAAAAATGTATTTAGTATCGAATTAAAAGTGATTAATCTCGATTATATCTAAAGTTAAATCGAGTTGGTTGTCGGTCGAATTGATTAGGGTTGAATTTGAAAGGACAATCGAAACGTTATAGGGCCTGTGAAAATATAAGAAAGAAATAATGAAAAGACTCTCGATTTCACACATCAAAGTATACAAAACTGTCAAATTTCTTCAATAGACTCTCATCTTACAATCAAACACATTAGGTTGAATATCAATTGAGGAAATTTGACAGGTTGTGGTAACCTGATGTGTGGCTGTCTGTACAAATTTTATTTTATGACTTGTTTATTTACTTGTATACCAGCGTCACATGCAAAATCACAAAAATAAAAGAAGCATGATACGTACTCCTTAAAACCTGACCCCAAAGCTAGTAATATATCATAAATCTATGAAGATATCACTCACTAAAATGCATAAATAAGCAAACAAAACCCAAAAACTAAACCTACACAAGTGTTATCACAGTTTGGGTATCGAACCCACAACCCTTGAAGCATGAGGTACCCATACGACCCGTACTAAATACGCCAGCGTTAATCTTCGAGATCTAACATTCGTGACAGTCCTATTAAAATATAACAATTTACTAGTGGCCCGCCCTCACTTCGCTTCGGGACCGTAATTCAGAAATGAACCAATAGATGGCGCTGTGCTAAATTACATCGCGCAAGCGCTTCGTGTTTTCGGTATACCTATAAGCCTTGTCGTTGTCTATAGAAGTTATCTCTTTATAAATAGTAAAGAAGAAGATATGGAACGCTTGTTACATAAACTACACGTCACTAAACAACCAATGACGTTGAATGAGGTCCTGAGGTCCATCTCAGTCTAACAGTAAGCCGTTTAGCTGGATTTTCACACGAGATAGCCCCTATTTTCCCGGTTCGTAAAAGGTAGGAGGTGGGTGGGTTCGAGTCTCATTCGTAGACTTTTTAATTTGGAGAGCTAGTTTGACAAGACCGATTCGGATTTACCACTCCACAATGTGTTTCACCTACGCCACCATGTTGATAATACTCTTTGATGGGAGGGTGATTATGTACACATTTCAACTTGACTATGTCCTCGTAAACCGTATGTATGATGGCCAGACAACCCCGGTAATGGTAGTTGCATCTCCACCGAATCTTGTCGTGTTTTTGAACATGTTGCGTGTACTTGAATCCTCCCAAGTACATGATAGATGAGCCTCGTTTTGTTTTAGAGAAGAAGGGACCTGTAACACAAATAAGTAAATCATCATTTTACCGTGGGTTCTCTTTCCCTTCGCTTCGGCATCGACCGGAGTGATACCACGGCCTCACAGAAGACCGGCATGAAGCAGCGGCTGCGCTTTGTTTCGTCGAGTGGGTGAAGGCACCGGAGGCCCAATTAGGGGAAAGGGGGTTAAAGGTTGGCAGTGCACTTGTGACTCTACTGGTGTTGCAGGTGTCTATCATGTATGTGGGCGGCGGTCATCGCTTAATATCAGGTGATCCGTCTGCTCGTCTGCCACCTATTTTATCTACATAAAAAAAACATCAGCCTATACCTTGATCCTAAGGTTCTGTAACAGCCTCATCCAGGTTTTTCCCACTACTGTGTATAGCCCATCATCTTAACGGGTGTTCTCTACTTCATTTACCTTAACGTAGCCACCGATGTGTTAAGTACAGATTGGCTCCACCTACCGTCACCACGAGGGACGGGCCAAATGCTCTGCCCAATACAATAAGTGTTAATACGATAGTCGAATGATACCAGAGAGGAAGGTAGTGTGGTAGGCCCTATGTCCTACTGGATAGATATAACTACCGTATAAGTACAAAATCAATAACAAAGAAAGCCCCAGAACGCCGGATGCCGGATATTCATTTATTTATTTAGTACAATTTTTCTTACAAACTAACAGATGTCACCATTCAAAAATTAATGATGTCAATAATAATGTTAGTACATATACGAATCAAAATATATAATAATTTAAATTAGCAAATTAAATGTCATTATGTGAAATTAAAATGTGTTATGTCAAAGACCTTAAAAATAAAAGAATAAAGCAATAACATTCAGATTTAAAACAATAACATGATAAATCTGTATTACAGATACACTGACATACGTACACTGATCTCGGCGCGTTTGTGGCGGCGTGGCTAGATATTATGTATTGGCTAGTTGTATGTACAGTTATTATATGATATTATCTGCTCTAATATTAATGACGCAATGAATGGTCAGATATTTATGGTAACTTGCAATGTTATTGATAAATAAACCATTGAAAAATATTTGGTAATAAGGTTAAAGAAATTAAATTGGTACAACTTTTTAGAAGCTGTATATTTCTTTGTATACCAGCGCCACAGGCATAATCATAAAAATACAATAAACATGATATTCATTAAAACCTGCCCCTAAAGCAAGTATTAAGTAAGCTAAACATTTATTTGTAATTAGTACTTGTTTTACGGGTATCATAAGTCTACGAAGATATCACTTACTAAAATACATAAATAAGCAGACAACATTCAAAAACTAAACAGTCACAAGTATTATCACACTTTGTCCAGGGTGAGTATGGAACCCCCAACCCAGCATATATGGCCAGCCCACAGGTTCGAGTCCCAGACTTTAATTTTGAGAGCTAGTTTGGCAAGACTGAATCCCATATACACTCTTCATTAGGGTCAGCATGTGTCACAATTGAGTCATTACTCTGTGTTGTTGGTATTATAGGCGGGTGATTGTGCACATTCTTCAACTTGACTATCTGCCCTTCAATCGTGTGTATGATGGCCAGACAACCGCGATAATAGTAGTTGCATCTCCACCGAATCTTGTCGTTGTTCTGGATGTGTTTCGTGAACTTGAATCCGTCCATGTACATTATAAACGAGCCTCGTAACGTTTTGGTGAAGATGGGACCTGTAATACACAAACAAGTTAATACGGTAGCCGATTGATACCAGGGTGGAAGCAGAACATACGTTAGATATAACTGCTGTAGGTAAAAGTACCAAATAAATGACAAAAACAATGACCCAGAACGCCGGATACCTGACATGCTACGCGTTTGTGGCTTCATGCCAGTTCCTGTGTTTAAATCTATACTATTTATAAAGAGATAACTTCTATAGACAACGACAAGGCTTATAGGTAAACCGAAAACACGAAACGCTTGCGCGATGTAATTGGACACAGCGCCATCTATTGGTTCATTTCTGAATTACGTTCCCGAAGCGAAGTGACGGCGGGCCACTAGTATGTGTATAAACACACAAATAACTAAAAAAATATTGTTAGCCAACATATGCTCAGATATTAATGACGATGAATGTTCAGATACTTACGATAACTTGTTGTGTTATTGACATTTAAACTATTTAAAAATATTTGGTCTACTCTAATATATTTGACGGCGTTGTTTGTCTACTCTAATATATTTGACGGCTGTACAAGGAACTTTCAAGGTCCCATAGCAGGGGAAAAGAAAGAATAAAACCTAGTCTTGCTTGTGCGTTTGTTTAAGTAAACATTAAGACAGAGACAACACGTTTGAGCAGCTTTATATAAGAAGCGTTTAAGTATTCCTTATTGTCAAAACTTCTAAAGTAAGTAGCTGCAATCTAATTTCTTTTAAATAAAATCTCAAACAAAAGAATATCGAATAAAATTCTTCAGATGTTTTTCATTCTCAGTTTATTTTCCATAGCAATTATATAAGTGCTATATGTCAATCAGGTAGAATTTTGACTAGAATAAAAACTTAAGTTATAATTATTGCAAAGTGGAGGACGCATGTGTAGGGATATACCATACACTCCCCCACTCACCAGTGGAGCGTCACAAGTGCGCTGCCAACCTTTAAACTTCCACTCGCCCAGACTGGGCCTACTTTACTTACCTTTACTCACTCGACGAAATACAGCCTAGGACGCTGCTTCACAATTTTAACGACAGGTCAATTTTAATGCCTTTTACAGGTCTGTAGGTTGACAGAAAAGTCGAAATACTTGCGCAAGCCATTTGACACCTAGCGCCATCTATTAGTACATTTCAGAACTAACGGCAGAAAAGGACCAGAATTCTCAAAACTAAATCCCAAAGCGAACCAAGGGCGGGTGATCAGTAATCCAAAATCCTACATTGCGCCTGTGTATGCTCATTCTGGGATTGCAGGAACTCATTCATTTCTGTCGTGTGGATTATCGCCTTGCATCCGCGGTAAGTACTGATGGCATCGCCAGCGGATCTTGTACGATGTCTGCTTGTGTCTCGTATATTTGTATCCATCCAGTAACATTATAGCCGCACCCCGCGACGTGGTTACGATGTATGGTCCTGTGAAATGTATGATGTTGGTATAGATAGCTAAATGGGATGAGCAAGGCTGTGCAATTACCAACCCGGATGTCCTGCGTGACGATAAACCCGCCAAATCCCGACCATCGGGGCAAGTTAACATAAATGTAAAAAAAAATCGGTTGTTCTCTTATATCTCTAGTTAATATCGATAATCGCAGGTACAGTCACTATGCTAGCAATTGGAGAGTAACTCGGCATTTGCTCGCCAAAGTGCTAAGTAGGTACAGTTAACCACACATCAGGCTACCACAACCTGTCAAATTTCCTCAATTAATATTCAACCGAATGTGTATGACAGTAAGATAAGAGTCGATTGAAGAAATTTGACAGTTTTGTATACTTTGATGTGTGGCTGTACGTACCTATTCTTTGGTTACTTCCACTCCTTTTCACTTCTTCTTGTTCCAGTAATGTCCATAAAAATATAATATATATATTATAATACTTATATATGTATGGCAGCTTTTCCATCGCTATCCAACGAGGTAATGCTGCCAGCATTTTGGGGACATTGCTACAGGGCACTCTGTATTGATTTATTTTTTGGTAGTTTATTAGCTTAAAAAAACAGTAAACAGCGATTATCTTGAATATTTGTATATTACGCATTAGTTAAAATTATTACAACTATTCGTACCTTATGTACCTTACCTTACTTAATATTAAAGCACATACAAGTTCATAATAATTAAATTAGACAGTAACATGTACCAAGGGATTTTAAGCTAAATAAAAATAGCCCTTTAAGACACGCGACTTAATGTTGTTTTAAGAATACCCATTGCCCAATGGGCTCTTTTGCGTCTGGAGTCTTAAAAAAGGTGACACTTTTATTTATTAGATCACAACAATATTTACATCAGTGCAAGATACAGTAAAATGACACAACAAACAATTTTAAACGAAATCTTACTTGGAGGTGACAACGACATGTAATGCAATATTGACAACAGTACAGTAGTGATGAAGAAAAACGCACGCACGCAATACTTATCTAAGATTTGAACAGCGTGTATCTGTAAACATTAACAGATCTTTAATAACGTGTTCTATTAACCATTCTGATCATTATTTGTTCAATGACTTTTGGATATTCGCTTGAACAAAATTAAACTTTTCACACAAAGTTGGTCACGCGACTAAGTCGAAGTCAAAGTCTTGTTCATTTTGTATGGGGAAATGAAAAAAAAATTGACGAATTTTCAAAAGTCTTAGAACAAAAGTTGTTTAGAATTGGTAGAAGGCGTCTTTAACGGGATGTAAATGTTCACAGATACATCCTGTATGATCGCAAGGGCTCTAATAACCTACGACGTAAGAGGAAGTGGCACCTCATTTACTTTTACGACTTACTTGACACAAGTTTCGTCAATAGGTAGGCAGTCAGCCAAAAATGTGATCTACCACCCTACGGTTGAGATTCGTTTGAACGTCATGAAACAACAAGGTCGATTCCTGGCAATAAGATTGTGTCAGTTACTATTGCTCTCTTTGTTATTTATGATAATTATAACGTCATGTCAAGTGTCAAGTTTGATTAGAAAAGTCAAACTTAGCGATTGTTACATCGCAGAAAACTTTTGTCAAAAGTGATAGGACCACTTTCTTAGCTGACTGTACCTTTCACAAATCTTATTTAAAGATTTCGGTGTTTTTTTTTTGTCAATCGGTCGGTTCTGTCAACCTACGTGCACCTACATGTGTGGTTTTGTACAGATTTCGGTGTTCTACTGCATACTCGTATTTAGTATGAATCTGCATTGATCAAAACTGTGCTCATTCTGGAACTTCAGAAACTCATTTTTCTCTGTCGTGTAGAATATGGCCTTACACCCGCGGTAGTACTGGAAGCAGCGCCAGCGCGACTTGTAGGCGGTTTGCGTGTGTCTGATATACTTGTATCCGTTCAGCAGCATTAGGGCCCCGCCTCGTGATGTGTTGCAGAAGATCGGCGCTGTTGAAAAAATAAACATTAATATCCATTTCAAGATGCGACTTTTTTTTACACTATAAAATAAACAAATCCTCCAACCGATATTCAGATCAGGTTATAGTGATCAAGTGTGTGCGCAAACACAGGTGCACTCTCTATACCAACCAACCAACCACGAACGGGTCCTGCGCTCAATCTCTCTTCAGTTCGGTTCCAAGACACAGGGGTACAAGACCGCCAACTTCCAGACTTTGGGACACTAAGATATTTTCTTCCCATACAGCAGACACAATGGAAAATCAATTGCATTTTAAAAGGCTTATGGGCCTTACGACGTTAACAGAAAACTGTGAAGGTAATTTTTTGACCCGACCTGGGGAACGAACCCTGGCAGCCGTGGATTTAAAGTGCGTCCCACTACCCAGTGCGCCGCCGAGGTAGTCACTACACCCACTTTGTGCTGTATGTCACCGTAAAATATTCCGGATCGTTAGTTATGAGTAATTGAATAAATAAATATAAAATTCTCTACACCCATGTCATAATCTTCAAATTAAAAACTCAAAGGTAATGACGTTTTGACGGGCTTTATACAATACCATGGCTTTAAAGAAAATTGAAAGAATAAAAACATGATTGTACAGTACCAAACAGTCAAACTAAAACTTAAAAATATCTTTATTCATTATAAGCTCAAAAACACTTACCTACAAATAGTTAAGTTTTAAACATGAAACAGCTATATTAACTAAATCAATAGGTACAATGAAGAAACTTGACAATAAGCATTGTTTATAACGGTTTGAAGTCGAAAATATAAGGAATCTTATTATTAGAAAATTGGGGTGAATGTAGGTAAAACATTCTCAGACCAATATTTCGGATGGTTGTGAACATTAACGCACTTAATAATCTCATTGTTCCCGATTGTGTAGATGACAGCTTTGCATTGCCTTCCACTCGGGCAGCGCCATCTAGTCTTCATTGCCTTCGTCCAATGTTTTGAGAACTTGTATCCGTCTACAACAATGTACGGCACGCCGCGAGATGACTCGGACGAATACAGGATAGTCCCTGCAAAAAGTGTATTTTTTTACCGTAGATTTTGCAAATTTATCAATTTAGTTACCGTCATCGTCAAAAGTTGCTTGGTGTATGAAATGTTCTAAAAACATTCCAAACATGACAGAAGGGAACAAAACTCGAATATAAATCTTCCAATTAGGTAATATAAGAATGATGCTTACAGATTGTGAAATGTAATACTTTTTTTAGTAACGCGAGAGGAAGAAACTCAACCGACATTTAAAAAATATATAAAATTTATTGTTATTAATCAAAATTACAACAAAATATCATTGTCTAGGTTGCTCAATATTGCAAACATAATATTGTACACTGAAAATGGTCCAGGATTACGATTTATATACAAAAATTGCCAATCCGGCCAAGGTGACCAAGATCCTTCTTGATCTGGTCCACCCAGCGATATCTGGACGACACAAATTCTTTCGATCCTAACGACTACGCGTGCACCACTTTCTTACTCACTAGTCAACATAATATCGTCTTTTACTTTCTTTTATTTTGTTTACATACACTACATATAGACAAATAGATATTAATCATTTCTTTTGTTATATTGGCATATTTTTGGGACGTCAAGGCTATCATTTTGTCACGACCACCGTGGCTGGAGACCACGTGCAGTGTGTCAATTACATCATACAGCTCATCAGATGGAAGGAAATATTTTATATCACCTTGACTTCGCGCGATCAGTTTCTTTTCATCCCTTATTTTTATCACAGCAAATTGGTTCAATCTTCTACGTTGTAACTGTGTCTTTTTTACAGTATTTTCTGCATTTTCAACTTCTTCAATAAGTTCTAAATACTGTTGTCGTGATAACACTTTATAGTGAGAAGCCTTTTTACTTTCACTTTGTAAAAGTTTCATCAAAAACTGGTGAGCTGCTTGTCTTGACGTATCTATGGTAAAAGAGATGGTGCCTTGGTGAATACGTGAACCTTGAACCGCAGGCAAAAACTTACGTGAATGTATACGAGTAGGTAAGGAGAGGAGCGAAGTGCTTGTGGCAGAAGTACAGGCGAATAAGGACCGGTGGGGAGCGATTGGACCGGAGGTATGGGCGAATATGTACCAGTGTGAAGAGTTTGGGGCGGAAATGTGTGGGGACAAGGAGCGGAGCGGTACGCTTGGGGCCGAAGTATGGGTGAATAAGGAGCGGTGCGGCATGCATGGGGCGGAAGTGTGGGTGAGTGAGTGAATGTTCTGATCACAATTTATCGATATATTCAATTATTTTACATCTTCATTTCATCGATCTCGATACATTTTAAGATTTTTACATTCCTCATATTTAAACTTCCGCCATTTACCAATAGGATGATTGTGGTCATTTTTACAGTATAATACTAAGTCTTCCTCACTGGTGTACAGGACTGCGCTGCAACTGCTGAATCCTTGCATGCAACATCGCCAACGAGTTTTGTATGAGTTTTTAACGTGTTTTATAAATTTGAACCCGTTATATAAAATGTATCTGTAGCCGCGTCCATCGGTGTGCATGACTGGGCCTGTTGAAAAAAAGTATTAATACTCCGTTATATTTACATTACATCGTCGTAATTCCGAAGACCTCCGAGTAGGTATTGTAAAAGTTGAAATCGGAATCCTTTTATTTCTCTGAAAATAAATAATAACTACACTACTAATACCACTAACTATAAGTAATAATTACTTCCAAACCGACCGACCGACCCGTCAATGAATATTCTTCTCTAGAATACTTTTTTAAACTTAGACGTTTTACTAACTTTTCAAGTAACAGGCCGCAAATCAATGGCCAGTAACGACATAATTTCCTATCGTTACAGTCAATTTAAGATATTGATGATCTAACATTCTAAAGGGACTTTATTCGTGTTACCTAGGTTTCACTGCAGGTTTTGTATTTCCCGACGGCTTAGACTTAGGGACCTTCAAGCGTAGAGCGTAGGTACTCCTTTCTAAAGGGCCACCAACGTAACCCACGCTATGTACGAGTAAACTCAATTTTTGCTCAGTTTGGTACTCGGATCCATGTTTCGTGTACGAAGCAAAGTCACCACCATTTGCACTATAGGGCCAGACATGGTGGAATATCAGACGAATTTATTAACTACTAATGGCCCGCTGTCACTTCGTTTCGGTAGTTTAGTTCCACGTTGTACCAATAGCTGGCGCTGCGCGTCGGTTGCATCGCGTAGGTGTTTCGCCTTTTCAGTTTAGTTCAACTTTAAACTATAAGCCTTGTCATTGTAGAATTATAATTATAAATAGTACAAAAGATCAGCGACCCGAAGTGAAAGTGTGTCTTGGCCACCGATACAAGCGTCTTCCACTGGTTCCGATCATTCGTGGTTCAATGAATTTAAGTATAAATGAAAAGCGAAAGTAATAAAATAGAAATATTTAATTTAATTTCCATTAATTTGTTACATGTATCATAAAAAGCTTCATCTACGCTTGGCACAAGGAGAAGGTGAGATGTACAGTCGAGGTTAAAAATATGTTTACACTTTAGGACCTTGTCACAATACATATTTATAAGAAAGTGGAAGTCGTTTTCTCATACATATGTACTGTGACAAGGTCCTAAAGTGTAAACATATTTTTGACCTTGACTGTACAATTGACATGATATAATGATGAGTGCGAAATCATTGCCTAGAGGGCATCCATTTCCAAACATCCATTTCGAGGTATTTAAATCTCCCAAAACTCGTAGAATGTCGCCAGTTACCTATATTGGTATGATTGTGGTCATTATTACAATATATGATGACATCTTCCTCGGTGGTGTGCAGCACGGCGCTGCAGCCCCCGGCGCCTTGCATGCAGCAGCGCCAACGGGTCTTAAAAGCCTTTTGAACGTGCTTTACAAATTTGAAGCCCTTGTATATAATGTACCGGGAGCCGCGTGGGTCGGTGTACATGACTGGACCTGTTAGATAAATATTTGATATATAAAAAAGTCATCGAATTTATGTTTCGGTCACCACCATTTGCACCATAGGGCCACGACATGGAATATCAGACGCATTTATTAGCTACCCACTAGTAGCGAATAAAAGCGTCTAATTTATTAGCTACTAGTGAGTAGCGACTAGTAGAGTGAGTGGCCCGCTCTCACTTTGTTTCGGGACTTAATTTCCACGTTGTACCAATAGCTGGCGCTGCGCGTCGGTTACATCTCGTAAGTGTTTCGTTGGTCATTGTTGGTAGAACTTACCTCTTTAAAATAGCAGAAAAGATCAGCGACCAAAAGTGTGTCTTGGTCTCCGATGCAAGCATATGATCATTCATGGTTCCGCAAAAAGTATAAATGAAAAGCGAAAATAATAAAATAGAAATATTTAATTTAATTTCCATCAATTTGTTACATACCTATATCATAAAGAACTTCATCTACGCTCGGCACAAGGTAAAGGTGAGATGTACGAGTATGTACAATTGAAATGATATGATGATGAGTGCGAAGTCATTGACCTCTATAGATCCATTTCGAGGTATTTAAATGTCCCAAAACTCGTAGGATGTCGCCATTTACCTCTATTCGTATGATTGTGGTCATTATTGCAATATATGATGACATCTTCCTCGGTGTGCAGCACGGCGCTGCAGCCCCCGGCGCCTTGCATGCAGCAGCGCCAACGGGTCCTAGAAGCCTTCTGAACGTGCCTTACAAATTTGAAGCCGTTGTATATAATGTACCGGGAGCCGCGTGGGTCGGTGTACATGACTGGACCTGTTAGATAAATATTTTGATACATAAAAAAGTAATTGAATTTATGTTTCGGAGCTTAGTTTTAATATTAACCAATAGATGGCGCTGGGTGTCAATGACATCGCGCAAGTGTTTCGTCTTTTCGGATTGCATTGCCTTGATGTTGTCTATAGAAACTTTCTCTTTATAAGAGTTTAGATTAGTGGGCGCCCGCAGTTCAACTCGCATGGAGTTCGGTTGGCGACTAAAAGTTGTTTTCAATAAACCTAGAATAAACCATTTTGTAGCTCAGGTCTCACACCTTATACAACAAAAAAGTTTCATTGAAATCCATTTAGGAGTTTTTGAGGTTAGCGCGAACAATCACATAGGTGACAAAAAAAATCTATCAACGAAAATAACAAAACTTTGTTACTAATCAATATAATAGTTTAAAGTTTTTAATTTGTGAAAACTCCCATTAAAAATTTTGCTTGTTAGAGGAAGAAAGAAAGAAATACCAATTGAGTAAAGACATTATAATTGTTACTTCCAACAGCACCTAAGTGTAGAAGGTAAGTTATTATTATAATAAAGACTAGAATTGCAAAACTATTGTTAAGGATATATTAAAGACAAACTTATTTTTTTAATTAGGTACCCTTTAAACATTATACAGTAGGTAGGTATAGTTCATCCAACGAGCGTCGAGAGATTTCTTTGAACAAGATAAATATAGATTGAAATATAAAGCTGGTACAGATTGGTGCAATGCAACATGTACTTTTTTCTTAATCCCGTCCAGCTTTTGCTACTTATTTTGTGCAGATTACTGCGACAAGCCACTGAGGGCCACTCCCTCGTCATAGACGTAGAGGTTTCGACAAAAAAGCCCCAGGAGGACCGCCCCCGCCGTAGTTGATGTTGCAAGCCGTCTGGCCTTTTAAGCAAAATGTCCGGCCAAACAGGTTAGATAGTCCGACATTTCATTTATAACACCTGACAACCCTACTCAGATTAACCTAGCAAGAACTATACAGATAGTCTTACGAGAATATACTTCTATGGTTATGAACATTTTCACATCTTATGATTTTATTGCCGTCTGCGGTCTGTATCGTGGCTTTGCATCCTCGAATGTGCAAGTTGCATCGCCACCGAGTCTTCGAGCCCCACTCTCCATGCTTCGTGAATTTGAAGCCGTTCAGTAAGATGACAGTGCCACCACGGCCTGAGGAGACAAAAACTGCCCCTGGAAGAATCATTCAGTTTTCGTTAGTTCTGTTGTACAGTAAGCCACACATCAGGTTACCACAACCTGTCAATTTTCCTTCAATGAGTATTCAACCTAATGGGTATGACAGTAAGATGAGAATCGATTGAAGAAATTTGACAGTTTTGTATACTTTGATGAGTGGCTGTACGTACCTCAGGGTAGACGATGCGACATGAATAATGTCACTGATTGACACCAACAAGGCACGGCAATTAGTCAATCTTGTTCATTCTTCTAGTTAGTGGATAGTAAATGAAAACTCATAAAGAATGACCCTTTTTCGAAAACAATTTATTTAAACAATTTGGAACAGGTCAATATAACGCACCCTTAGAATGAAAGTGACCAAACTCAAAATTCTACAGTAAGAGTGAGAATATGTTTCTCGATTATGCTCTATAGCACGTCTATTGACATCGAGTGTCACAAGAATGTGTAATATAGTATTTAATAGTAAAAACTTCGAAAGATGAACATTCATCGAAATATTATGTTCGTGTGATTTTATAAATTATAGCGGCCGCCCGCGACTTCGTCCGCGTGGAAAAGTAATTCTAATTTTTCTCGCCGTAAAAACCATCCTTGAACTTCAACGAACATTTTAAAAAAAGATTTGGCCAAATTGGTCCAGGCGTTGTTGAGTTATGCGCTTACCAACACATTTTGCGATTCATTTTTATATTATAGATTAAAATTTAAAGACTGGGTGAAAATAATAAAGATAAACTAAACTTGTAGTGAAACACCACAAAAAATCCAGTTTGTCTAATTCTAAAATTTAAAAGCAACAAAATAAAAATACAAAATAAAATTCTCCCACTATTGAAGAGTCACATTCAGTAACTATAAAATCATAAAGCAAATTCGTCAGCGACACGCTAAGTTACACCGCTGCACTGGAGTGCAAAATTAGCACTTGTGTCTCAGAACTAAGGACGGCCTAAAGTCTAATAAAAAAGGTAACTCCATATTGCCGTGTGTACAGTCGAGTTCAAAAATATGTATACACCTTAGGACCTTGTCACAGTACATATGTATAAGAAAACAACTTCCACTTTCTTATAAATATGTATTGTGACACGGTCCTGAGGTGTAGTATACATATTTTTGAACTAGACTGTACATCAAGTTATGTCATTTTCCATAATTAATTTAAGTAAAAAGTAAAGTTTCTAAATCGAATAATTAATTAATAGGTATATTTCCGGCGTGAGGCAGCGCCTGCGTTGTGTATCGCCGAGTGAGTGAGGGTACCGGAGGCCCAATCGAGGGGAAAGGGGGTTGAAGGTAAGCAGCGCACTTGTGACTCTAATGGTGTTGTAGGTGTCTATGGGCGGTGGCAATCGCTTACCATCAGGTGATCCATAGGCTCGTCTACCACCTATTTAATAATAAAAAAAAGGTACGTAAAGTTCCTTACGGAGTGAAAAATCAAAAGTTATGTCATCATTTTGGGTATTTCTAACTACGATAGTTTCTAAGTGTGGTATAGTATGGATTGGAGTGGTCGTGTCTGTTTTCACACTTGATCATCTCCTGCTGCACGGTGGTGTACACTGTCGCCTTGCACCCATGGGGGTAGTAGTTGCAACGCCATCTAATCTTCGCCCCCCACTGGCAGTGCCGGGTGAATCTGAAGCCGTCCAGTATAAGATATGTCCCACGAGCTGTCTTCGTGATAACGGGGCCTGAAAACAAACAAGAACAAACAGTTAAACAGTTTTTAAAGTCTG
The DNA here is from genome assembly GCA_014851415.1 of Cnaphalocrocis medinalis. Classification (NCBI taxonomy): domain Eukaryota; kingdom Metazoa; phylum Arthropoda; class Insecta; order Lepidoptera; family Crambidae; genus Cnaphalocrocis; species Cnaphalocrocis medinalis. Next base: position 3,090,128 of record CM026283.1, read on the forward strand.
GTTGTTATTGAATTCAGAGCAAGTCAAATTTATACTCTGGTTTTTAATCATGTGTAGTAACTGACATCATGTGAGTATGTTTGTGCGTGCTAGTGTGCAATCATGTATGTGTATATGTTTTGTAGGTTGGTTAGTAAATTAAATTATAATACAATAATTCAATTCAATTCAATTCTTTATTGCATGCTCCATTGGTACAAAGTATCTTAATTACATAGCAAGTTATGTACGTACAAGGGTGTAAACAGTGCAATGTAGCGCCCTGTAATGTAAGGGCATAGCAATTTATAAAATATACATTATATTAATTATAATAAAAATTCTAATTGTGTACAAGGTTTTTTATTTCGTTATAATTTTTATTTAGGAGCCACTTCTGTAGATTTTTCTTACATTCATGGTAGGTAGTTGAATGAAATGTAAGAAAGTAGTTATTTTTTTCCTATCTGAACTCAACAATCAGAGTCAAACCACAGTTTTAAATCTCAAAACCTTTTATTGTTAAATAAATCAGTGATTATGATAATGTTGGTACTTGATTATTTTCTCATCAGCCGTGGTGTAGATGGTTGCCTTACAACCTTTATTGTACAAATTGCACCGCCATCTGATCTTGTACCCTTGGTGGATGTGTCTGACGAACCTAAATCCATCTACCAATATAACTGTGCCGCCTCGACCTGACGAGCTGAATATGGGTCCTGCAATACATAAAAAAAATATCACTGCATATTTATACAGAGGAAATTAAATATCAACTTTATTAAACCGAAAAAGCAAAACACTTGCGCGATGTAATCGAAACCCAGCGTTATCTATCGGTACAATTCGAAACGAACTAGGTACCTATATAATAATAATGTATACCTAAATGTAGACACAAAAATAAAGACATTCCAACAGATCAATGGAAGAGGCTTACTAAAAAACTATAATTTATTATAAATTCTCCCCGTTTTGCGGTCACGACCACGCTAGGAAAAATAAAAAAATCTCTTTTTTTAATTACAATGAGAATTACAATCTCCTTAATAATTACACTCTTTATTAAACCAAACATAAAAATCGTAACTTATGTAAAATAAAATAAAATACACACTTCTAAAAATATATTTATTACTTATTCAGTCAGAAGTAAAGAAAAGATAATAAAATAAACATAATGGGCATTTTGCAAAAAATATATTACCTATATACTCGTAGGTAATTAGGTAATAGGTAGTAAACAAATTTTTATTTTTCGCAAAATAATCGTTAAAAAGAGCCAATTTACCTATCTCCAGCAATACCAAGTGAGTTCAATTGATACATTTAACTCGAAAAAAAAAATGTTATACTAACCGATCATACATTGATTAATTTTGTAAAAATCAGCCCTTAATCAGACAAATGGTTAAATAGACATGCGAAAAAACTGTTACTGCGCTATAACTTAAGTTATGAGACAAACTTTGTGATAGGTAGCAGGCGAGCAGACTGATCACCTGATGGTAAGCGATTGTCGCCCATAGAAGCCATAGTTAAACTGACCATACGTCGTCGTTTCGAACGGGACAATTCCGTTTTTCGGTCACCTGTCCCGTTGTCCCGAAACTAAGCGTCGGATCGCACAATTGTCCCGTTTTGTGAAAAATCCTCCCTTTTTGTAGAAAATTCCAGTTTATCGATATGATGAGCCGCTGGGACCCCCATCGATCGTTAACGTAAGATGAGCCCCCCGTCCCGTATTGAGTATTAAAATAAAATGGTCAGTTTAACCATAATCCATGGTCCCATAGGTAGACCATTTATTTATAATCTTTGTTTATTGCTGACAGGTTCCATATATTCTCTGTAGAGACTAACTGGCAGGGACGTATGTAGAGTAAAGCCGATTTTACAGTCGATTTCATCCCCACCACTCCTCGATATCACCACTGATTTAGTGCCGTGCGTAGCCCGTTTAAAAGGTGAGATTTAATCATTATTTTAATCAATGCCACAACGATGTTCATTCTTGCCATTCACGATTTCCGCCATACTTGCATCATCAGAGTTTCTGATAGTATAGACGTACGCGTTGCAGCCCGTATAGTGCCTACTGCAGCGCCATCTAGTTTTGAGCCCATTGCTCGTGTGTCTCGTGTACCTGACGCCCTTTATTACCAAGTTATAACCTCCACGTTTGCTCTTATGAATCACCGAATCTGTAAGAAAATAAGAACTAATTTATCTAGGTGCGTTAATGTCAGTTTTGAGCGGATGCGGCCCCGTTGTCCCCCAGCGCCCTGAATCAGGAAAACCAATATGCTGGAGCGGGCGCCTATTCAGTAAATAGTATAAGCTTCATATCCCGTACTCTATTGTATTGTATTTACCGATGTTCCTTTTTTCTCCATGTTAGGCTTGTATCTTTATTTTGCCAAATAAATGATTACTTACTTACTTACCATAGCGAAAAATACCAGCCAACCAACATAGGTTCAACTGTGAGAATTCTGGGATTGGGTGCGTAACTAAATTTTGTTTTATGTGATAGGTGAAATTGGATGCGGGTGGCACAGGACCGATCTGTGTGGAGAACTTTGGGGGAGGCCTATGTCCAGCAGTGGACGTCTATTGGCTGAAATGATGATGAATGATGAATGATGATAGGTGAAAGACGAGCAGACGCATCACCTGATGGTAAGGGATTGCCGCCGCCCATAGACACCTACAACACCAGTAGAGTCACAAGGTCACCTTTTTCACGATAAAGATAAAGTCATCAAACCAAATTAATGAAATATTTATTTTGTAAAGTAACGAATCAAAACTTACATTTATTTATTAGCAATCAAACAGCAATCGTATGAAACAACATAATACTAATAAATAACTAAATATTCCACTTACTCCCCTTATTACTAAACGTGGTTTAAAACTATGTTCCGTAACTGATGCTGTCACTTTTTTTTGTTACTCATAAAAAAAAGAAGTATGAGTCAGAGTGATTTAGTCTTTTAGATGACTCAGCTCAGCTTGGCTCATCTATTTAGACGGCCGGAAACTTATCTTAAAGTTTCTACTCACAATATCTCGATAGTGTCGCAAAGTTGCACACTGTGTATCGTATTTTTCGGAATCAAACCATGTTTTGTACAAATCGTACATCCTTTTAATCGTAAGAGGTCGATTGAGACACAGTTCATTTGTTTCATTGCGAGACTCTCGAGGGACAAACGACAGAACGTGGGCGCAGACACTCTCCACCATCGAGCCAGTGATCACTCTTGGCTTGTTCTTATGGGAGCCTCTCCTATCAGAAAACGACCTATCCTTCTCATATTTAGAGACAGCAGTTGTAATGACCCCACCGTTAATGTTAAAAGTTTTAATGAATGTAGTTTTACAAACTCGAAGTTTCTCGCCCGCGCCGAATATCAGATCCTCACCATCGATGACCGTAGGTAAAAAATACATTAAAGTCCACTGATCGTTTGGAAGGTTCCTCAGTTGTTCGTCTTTTTACTGTCATTTTCTTCACATACATAGCTAATACTCTCCACTGTTCACAACGGTTGCCAATTTCCCAAAATTTGTCAAATATCATTTGACGTGTAGCATCGGTTAAGTCAGAGCACTTGTATTTACATTTTTCTGCACACTTCTTTCCTAGGGATTTTCTTTCAAACAATTTTCCTTTCCTATTAATGTATTCCAGACCTAAATTTTTCAACCGCTTACGTCTTACATCTATCGGTTCCCCGTATCTGTTTTTTCTTGATCGTCTGACGTTCCTTTTTTTAGAACCTGAATCTGACGACCTTTGTTTATCTTCTATTGTATCCGCAAAAATATCAGTAAATATATCATCTGCTTCGTTGCTGGTTTCCCCTGTGATAAAAATATTAAGGGGTCAATAAATTATTGCAATATTAGATCAAATTTTTAGCTAAATCTGCTAAGCTATAGAAAAAGGATAATCTTATTTTAAATATTTAGAACTGGCACTTTCATTTGGTAAAGATAATATAATCAAATTTAAGAATACACCATCAACATAATTGAAATGACAGTTTAATAGTTAAAGAGAACATTTTTTACACAGGGCGCAATTCCCAGCCGATAACTAAATATATATTTATTACATTATCTTGTTTTGTATTTACTATTTTGTATTAGTAGTGTATTTTAGTATTGTTTACAATCATTACACGAATAATATTAAAATGTTTTATTGGGAGGAACGAAAACTAATCTTAAAGTTTTTATTCACGATATCACGATAGTGTCGCAAAGTTGCACACTGTGACTCGTATTTTCCCGGATCAAACCATTTATTGTACATATCGTACATTCTTTTGATTGAAAGAGGTCGATTGAAACACAATTCATTTGTTTCATAGCGAGACTCCTCAGGAACAAACGACAAGACGTGGTCGCACACACTCTCCGCCATGGACCCAGTGATCACTCTGGCATGATTCTTGTGTCGACCTCTCCTATCTGAAAAGGACCTTTCTTTTTCATATTTCGAGACAGCAGTACCAATTATTCTTTCAGTTACACTGAAAGTTTGTGAGAATGTAATTTTACAAACTCGTTGCATTTCACCTTCGCCAAATATAAAAGTGTCGACATCGTTGATCACAGGCAAGAAATATTTATAATTACACGATCGTTGTGTAGACTCTGATGTACGTCTTTTCACATTAACCTTCTCTATGTACTTGGTTAGTACGCTCCACTGTTCACTGCGGTTGCCAATTGCCCAAAACTTATCAAATATCGCTTGACGAGCAGTATCACTGAAGTCAGAACACCTGTATTTACATTTCTCTGCACATTTCTTTCCAAGGGTTTTTTCTTTGAATAATTTTCCTTTCTTGTTATAGTATTCCAGACCCAAATTTCTCAATCTTTTCCTACTTACATGTTTTGGTTCTTTCTTACTTTTTGTCCTTACTTTTTCCTTACAAATATTTAAAAGAGGCGTATCTTCTATTTCATCTTCAAAAATTAGAGGAAACAAATCTTCTGCTTTATCAATGGTTTCAGCTGAAAAGTTTCCTGCAACAATAAAAAATACTAAATCAATACCATCTTTCAAGCTACTCCAATTTTTGCAGGCCAATACGATTTTGCAGGACAAGCGATCGTCCCGTAAACTCCGCATCTCAGATTCTACTTACTTTACACATTCTTACCCACAATCTTTCACTGTCCAATCCATCCGCCTCTGGAACAACCTACTTGCCTCTATCCTGTAATCTCAATCCCTTCCAATTTTCAATTCCCGAGTCAAATCACATTTCCTTTCTTCCTAAAACCTGTTGCTTCTATTCCTGTCTTTTAACTTGATCTAAAGTAACGTAACGATCTTAGGTAACCTGTACCTACGTTACTCCTTTATCAGATAAAATATACTAAAATATAATAACTACTCCCAATATTACAAAAATACCTGCAGGATAGATAGAGACTTCATTGTAAATATAAAACTAATTATCTGCATGAAATATTTATTTATTTCAACTTTATTACTCTAAATGTTATACAATAGGCGAATTTAGCGCCAAGAGTAACTTAGTGCAAATCATCATCATCATCATCAGCAACCCACGCTCGTCCACTGCTGGACATAGGTGTCCCCCAATGCACGCCACCGCTCCCGATTTTCGGCCACTCTCATCCAGCTCACTCCAGCCAGCCTTCGAATGTAGTGCAAATATGAGGTATTTATTAACATTAATAATTAATCCTATAATATAATTGCAATATCGATACATTATTCAACACATTTTAAAAGTCAAGAGCAAAATGCCGACCACCGATCGCATATAACCAATTTTAATAGATAGCTTAGATAAATTGCCTTTCTACGATAACATTGTCTTTTTATGAGATAGGGGGGCGGACAAGCAGATAAAAATGATTTACTCAAAAATCACTACAAAAATCAGACAAGTGATTTTGACTAGTTATGACTTTTACCTGTAATAATAACGTAAATAGAAACAAAACTTAGGACAGCGAAGTGAATCTTAACTTAAAATTTTTATGCACTATTTTCCGATACTGATGATAAAGTGTACACTTAGCTGTGTATTTGTCAGGATCAAACCATTCATCGTATAAACGGAACATACGAGATAACGAAAGAGACCGATCTAGGCATAATTCGTTTGTATCCTCGCGGGAGTAGCCAGACCCCTGGGGGGCGAAGGACATCACGTGGTCGCATACACTCTCCGCCATGGATCCGGTGATCACTCTGGCATGATTATTGTGCCGACCTCTCCCATCAGAAAAGGACCTTTGTTTATTCATTTTCGCCACGGCAGTTCTAATTACTCTATCAGATACGCTGAAAGTGTGTGCAAATGTAGCTTTACAAACTCGTTGTGATTCACCTTCGCCGAATATTAAAGTGTCGTTATCGTTGATTACAGGTAAGAAATAAATATAAGTACAGGATCGTGGTTTTGTCGAGTCCATTGTACGTGTTTTCACATTTGTCTTCTTTATATACTTGGTTAGAACGCTCCACTGTTCACTGCGGTTGCCCATTGCCCAAAATTTATCAAATATTGCTTGTCGAGCAGTATCACTGATGTCAGAGCACCTGTGCCTACATTTATCTGCACATTTTTCTCCAAGAACTTTTTCTTTAACCAGTTTTCCTTTTGCACCATAGTATTCCATGCCCAAGTTTCTCAATCTCTTTCTTTTCTCGTTTTTCGGTTCCTTCTTACTTTTATTCCATAGTTGTTTCTTACAAATATTTAAAAGATGCGTATTTTCTATTACATCTACAACAATATGAGGAAACGAATCTTCTGCTTCACTGATGGTGTCAGATGAAGGATATCCTGTAACAATAAAAAATACTTAATCAATACATCATCACTCTAGTATTTTACAAACTTACCTATATCTACCAGAGTACATTATAATTATCAAAAACCAAAAATAACGTACCACCTATACTCTTATTTAAATACCTATGTAAATAAATTGGGACAAGTAAATTAGGTAAGTTTTAATTTATAAGAGATCATACGATATTTTGATGATGTTATAAAAATGTTTCTTCTTTTTGTAATGAAATTTTACTACGCAACAATACTACCAAAATGAAAAAAGGGAAAACGTGCAGAATATATTATAATATATTCAATTCAATTCAATTCAAATCATTTATTTCAGACATTAAAATCATCCATACATTTTAAATTATGATAAATATAGTGTAAAAAAATATGCAATAATACTTATATGTAAATACCGTGTAAAGACTTCACTGCCAAAATATGACCATCCAATGAACGAAAAAAGAAGGGGTTTCATACATTATTTGATTTCCAGCTGGATATTTTGTACGGAACAGTTGATTTTTTTTTTACACAATTGATGCTCATATTTTGGTAGTAAAGTCTCTACACAGTCTATGTTTACACCGTTAAGTATTATTGCATATTTTTTTAAACATTGTAGATCGATTTCCGTTATACGATAGCATTTTCCTTCGAACAGTTTACCTCTATTGCTAATGTATGGCATTATTTAATATATTACTTCTTGTTTATAGTTTTTCTTAGAATCATGTGAAAGTTTATCTCAGTTAAGTATCTCCTGGTATTTTAGAAGATATCATCATCTTCAAAAATATCAGTTAACAAGTCTTCTGTCTTGTTTCCTTTTTCTGACGTAAGCCGAACATGTAAAATATCTTTTAATAATTTAACTTTTATATAAAAAGAAAATGAAACAAAACCTGGCAAGAAACTTAACAGGATTTTTTTACTATTATTTTGAGCTTTTCTCAATTGAAAGTTAAAAAAAACACACTTTATTTGACAAATAAAATGAAACATCTGAATCAAAAATGCAATAATTATTTATCAAAATTAACCCTAAAATCAATATACATTTTAAATGTATTATTAGGATGAACGGAAAGTTATCTTAAAGTTTTTATTCGCAATATCACGGTAGATTCGCAAAGATGGACACTGTGATTCGTATTTTTTGGGATCAAACCACTTATTGTACAAATCGTACATCCTTTTAATTGAAAGAGGTCGATATAAAATCAATTCATTTGTTTCATTGCGAGACTCCTGAGGGTCAAACGACAAAACATGGTCGCACACACTCTCAGCCATGGAGCCAGTGATAACTCTTACACGGTTCCTGTGACCGCCTCTCCTATCGAAGAATGACCTTTCATTTTCTTGTTTCTTCAGAGCAGTAACTACCATTGTACCGTTTACGCAGAAAGTTTGTAAAAAAGTAGATTTACAAACGCGCAACTTTTGCCCTTCCCCGAATATTGTAGTTTCGTCATCATTAACAAGGGGTAAATAATAATAGCATGTGCATGATCGTAATGTAGACGCACTTGTACTCCGCTGTTTTACTTGTGCCTTCTTCACATGTTTAGCCAACACGCTCCACTGCTCGGCGCGGTTGCCGATTGCCCAAAATTTATCAAATATTACTTGACGTGCATCGTCACTGAATTCGGAGCATTTGTAGCTACATTTTCCTGCACATTTCTGACCCAAAGATTTTCCTTTACGCAGTTGTCCACTCCTGCTGTAGTATTCCAGACCTAAGTTTTTTAGTTTTTTGCTCAACACAGCCTTTCCTTTCCTTTCTTTTTTTCTCTGTCTACATCTTTTTACACTTATTTTCTTCGATTCATCCAATAAAAGATGAGTACCTTCTATTGTATTCGCAGATATATCAGCAAATGACCATCCTGTTTCATCAACGACATTCCACAATGTCATTGCGTTTCATCGATTTTAGACGAAAGAAACATGTAACAATAAAAATATTATTAAATTAATATTGATCACGAATTTTACTGATCCATCGATTCATCGAAGGTTTGTAAGAATGTAGATTTATAAAGTCGTAATTTTTCACGTAAACCGAAAATTAAAAAGTATCGGCATCAATGATTATACTTTCTTGCCTTTGATTATTATATAATCAAAGTTTATTGCATTAAACTTAACAGTTGACTTATAGATATGTCAATATTTTTTATTTTCTCCATTTTTTTTTAAATTAAAATTAAAGTAAATATTTTTCTTCAAAAAAAAGCACTTTTCTGAGAAATCACGCTACATCTTAGCCCTCATTGTCACTCTCCATCAGGTGAGATGAGGTCAAATGCAAACCCATTTAATATAAAAAAAAATACATCGACATTTTTTCACAAATATTTATTGAACAGTATTAAGTAGTAATAAAATCAGAAAATCTGTCTAAATCATGACATGAGATAAAAAGTATTATTATTGAGTCTTCTCTTAAACCATCAGAACTGAATTAAAAACTAGCTTACTGACAAGACTTAACTTATTCTAATCAGTAAGTTGTAAAATAAGTAATTATCTTAACTGTGGGTATCCACAGTTTTTAATGAAATGTCCCAATTTTTTAAGAGTAAGAAAACATTTTTACGTAGTAGGGTGTATGTTTTTTAGTACCCAGCCAGTGGAATAAATTTGTTCATAGATAAAAAAATTTAGAGATACGTGTTCTGATATGAAAACAAAAAGTAGGTACAGACAAGAGTACGTACGAGTTTAGAAGTAGCACTGAGCTAGCTAAAATGGCTTCCTTATGTGCAACTCATGTTTTTTTTTGTTCAAGTATTCCTACATTAATACATCGTGCTTTTTTAACCGTGTCGTTTACACTTTTCGAGGGCTATACTGGTTATACTGATGAAAACAAACATTTTTCTCCAAGGAACAAAGGGTCAAATCTCAAAAAAAAAAATTCACCTTCCCATACAAAAGTGATCAGCTGATAGTTGCAGTTTGTTTCCATCAGTATAACGCCCTCGAGAAGTGTGAACGACGGTTAAAAAAGCACGGTGTATATTCATCATTCAAAAGAGGCGGATAGAATTAGCTCCTTATAGGAATTTATTCTTCATCATCTTCAGATTCGTCTTCTTCATCAGACGCCATCAGATGTTTGGTAACAGCAATTCGGAGTAACTTCTCGGTAATACCAAACGTGTGTAAGAATATAGGTTTACAAACTCGTATTTTTTGCAGACAATGCAATCCAACAATATCATTATCGTTTATGACAGGTATATGATAGTTATAACGATACTTTTGACCTTCGTTTCTATCGCTTATTTCAACATATTTACTGATGATACGCCATTGTAAAGTTCGGTCAGTAATTTCCCAAAACTTGTTAGTTACTATTTTTCTTGTACTTTCGCTAATATCAGTACATTTAAGTCTGCAGTTATTTGGGCAAATTTTTAATTTATTACATTTGCCTTGGGGAATTTTTCTCTTCTTTCGTTTTTTAGAAATTTGTTTTGTATTGGAAAGTTGTTTATTATTTATTGCACAGGGACGCGCAAAGGATTTCTATTTTTGACACCATAGGGTTTAATATACCTGGAACAAATTAATAATCATAAGTACCACACTCCCTTTATTCTCTTACTCCCTTATTTCGGTTGGACACCAAGGTGACACGACCGGAGAGTGGTCAGGCGAAGTACTAGGTACACAAGTCTACTTTCTACAATTTTTTACTTACGATATTAAATCATTATTTAAATTTTCACGTTGCATAACTATTAAATCGTGCATAATAGCGATGCCTATGCATCACAAGTTCGGGGAGGATCTCTGCGGAGGTGCCGCCTGAATTTTACAAATTAAATAAAAATATTTACGAGTATTTCGTTTTATTTAGGGTAAAAAAATATTACTGTTGTGATTTAAGCAATGACCAACACAAAATCGAAAACAGTTTTTAATTTTATTTACTCTTATAATAACATTTTGCAGAATATCTGTCGTCAAAACATCATAAATGGTACCTAAATAATAAAATATTATACATTTTTCATGTTTTTATTTATATCTTCTATACTATTTATAAAGATATATATTCTATACACATCATTAAACCTTATGCAATCTACGCTCAGCGCCATCTATTAGCAGATAATGGAACTACTGTCCCGAAACGAAGTGAGGACGGGCCGCTGGTATTATATAAAAGTACTTAGAGGAGATACGCGATTAATATTTATGGTATGGTCTGAAACACTCTATGCACAAGCCTGGCTGGCCGGGGCACTCGTCACAGGCGAATAGGGTTTGCACTCTCTTTTTTAATATGAGCCAGCATCGATTGCATCGCCTCCGCTTTGTTTTGCCCTTGGAGTCCTTTGTCAAACGCATTATGCAATGAATCTTATTTGGCGTTCGTGAAAATTCGGATAAATGCGGTTTTATACTGAGGCGGTAATCGTTATAGATCTCTAAAGTAAAAAAAAAACTCGTTAAAAATTTACACTTTTTTTTATAAAATATACAGGTGCTTATTTTAAATTGGTCAAATTAAATACAAGTTTTGTAGAGCACACATTTTATTTTAATTACTTAATAGAGCAAAATAAGTACCAATCAAAAATATAAGCAAAATAAGTTCCTATCAAAGAAAGGAAAGAAAAGTAAAAAAAAGAAAACCAATGTTGTACTTAGGTAGGCGTACAGCCAAACATCAAAGTATACAAAACTGACAAAATTCTTCAATGGGTTGTCATCACTGAACTGATTAATTGTGTTTATTTGTACAATAAAATTCTCTGGAGTGCACTCTATTAAGATTTTTTAAGGGTAAATATAGAATAGTCATTTAACCCAAAATGTAATCAAATTTATTGCTAAAAGTAACCACTTTTAACAATAATGATGTTGTATCTGTTATACGTTAGTGTTTTCTCGAAATACGTCAACAAAATCATAAATATCATACTTGATTGCACTCCAATTAAATTTTATTGTTTGAATTTTAAATTAATTAAAAATGTAATGGGCTTGTTACTGCACACAACCTTAAGTTTTAAAACATAATTTCCGTTAAGTGTTGAATGTATGAATACAATAAAATTACCTACCCTTTATTACAAAAGGTGATCTAAACTTAGTCAGGGTTTGAAAGTGATGTTGACCTGTTACAAAAATTCTACAGACAACGAAAAGGCTATTAAACCATAAAAGTAACACGCAGTGCCATCTCTTGGCGCAATTTGAAACTTAATCCTGAAACGAAGTGAGGGCAGGTCACTAGTATTGTAACAAAGGGGATAAGGTACTTTTTCATACTTTCAACTTCAGCTAATAAGCCACAGGGTGGTTGTGTTCATTTATACGCTTAATGATTTGATTCCCGTCAATAGTATAGATCGCAGCTTTACACCCATAGTTGTGTGATGCGCACTGCCATCTGGTCTTGAAGGCTTTTGTAACGTGTCTCGTAAACTTATACCCTTCCAGGCACATGACCATACCACCGCGAGATGTCAGCTGGAAGATGGGTCCTGGAATAGATAATCCATACTTGATCAAAATTGTTGTATCAAAATCAAACAATTTCTCCTAACAATGGTTGACGACGTTTTGGTGAATACTTCCGTAAGCTGAAGTTGAGGAAGGCGCTTGTTACCGTAATAAATATTATACCTTGTTTTTAATCAAATACCAAAGAAGAGAAGTCAATATTTATTTATGAAAGAAACACGATACAATCTTCGTAGAAATAACATGCCTCTTACGCAGTACCTATGCCAAAACACGCAGTTGCGAAAATTAAAAGATAATGTAGGTGTACCCAGGCCGCGACGCACCAACAATGGGAGCTGTCGCTTCAGGAAAATCTGCTAGATGGCGTACTATAGAACCGAGGTACAACACGGTATTAAGGTATTAATTTATTTATTAAACAAACAACTTTACATAACAAGTGCAATATTCCACAAAATTATTTACATAGTTTGTTTGCGGAATCGCGAGTCTCTAACATAGGCAATAAATAAAAACTTATAGTGCTAATCTTAGCTGGCTAAATAAATAATACTTTTAAAGTTTTCTCTTAAATATATTCATATCTTGTTCCCGCGCGAATGTCCTCGGCAAACAGTGATTGGTTAATTTTGATGTGAGATATCAAAATGTTACTAAACCACCAATAACGTTGGAGTTAGACCTCAGTCAAACAGAACTCCATCTAGCGAAATTTTCACACGCGATGGTGATGTTTTTCTAATGGGGGCTCCAATAGAAAAACATGCAGGTTTGTTTTTAATAAATCGAGACAACATCAGATACATTGTCCTGGATCCCAAACTAAGATTCCCTTGTGCTATGGAAACCAGAAACAATGAAGGAACCACAAATACCCAGACCCAACACAAATATCTGTTTCATCAACAAACATTTGTGTTGGTCCGGAATCGAACCCGCAACCCTTGCGTCTCAACCGCCGCGCCGCTCTAACCATTGCGCTAAACAGATGGTAGCGTACTATCTGTGAGGCTTGTGAATAATGCCAAGTAGAATAGGTTTTGGCAGTCTCACATTTAAGAAGCAATCTAATAGAATTTCCATGACTCAAGCTTTGACATGCTTTCCTTCTTTAGTGACGTAGTACAACGGAGGCGGATGATTATGGTTCAGGTTCATCGGTTTTACCACATCACCTTCAAGTTTAACTTTGGCATCACATTGGCTCGAAATCTTCTTAGAACACGTCCATACTCTTCCAGCCCTGGTCGACTTAGAAAATGTGTAATTGTCGACCATTATCAGATACCCCCTACTACTAGCTCTAGGGGTCTCTATAATAGTGTATTTTATACCTGAAATAGAGAACATAATACTATTTTAAGATCACATAGGACAGATGTATCTATATTTACGAGTTTAATGGCTATCAATCACTGATTTCAGGAAAAGACAACTGCACAGTAGGTGAAAGGGATGTAGAGGATCCTTGGAAATGTAAAACTCTTAAAAAAATAGAAGAATAATTATTTTATAGTTACAATCATTTTGCGTTTCTCTTCTATGGCGAAGAGCGAAGCGTGGGCCACGCTTCGATCTTTTCGTGACCGGGACAGTTCCCACAGTCAAAACTAAAGCTAATCCCTAGATTGAGACTTGTTTGTCGCATTCATTTTTTAATTTTCGACATTTTCCTATGATATCTCTCACGAGCTTTTGCTTTCTCCACCTCATAAAGTTTTAGGTTTTGCTTAATTCTGTCCCTCCTCTTTTGTTCGTATATCCTCTTTCGCCACAATCTTTTCTGGTGAGAGGTCATGAGATGGTTTTCTATAATAAACAGTTTGTCTGCAATAAATAATATCTATTAAGTTTCCAAAAAAATCTACTGAACGTTAAAAAGGGTAGTCTTTTAATAGGCTAGCTACAAACTAGCAAGAGAGTTACCTGATATATGATCGATCACCACCGCTCATGAACATTTGCAAGATCAAAGGAGTCACTGTTGCGTTACCGGCATTTTAAGAAGCAGTTCTATTAACATAAAATGTTAGGTACATACTTAACGAAAAAGAAACAAATTTTGTTTATAAAATTACTTTTTTCATTTTATTATGGCTTCAAAATCGTCAAAACTTAACGTTAAATCACACAGTAAGTCACATAATTTTTATTTTAGTATCCTAAACTTCGTTTTTTACGTCTTCGTTTTGTTTTGCGGCCCGTAGGACGCTCAGAAGAATGCGACTTGCGGTTTGCGTCCACCGTACGTCCGTCCGACCGTGCACGTGAGGCGCTCAAACGCGAGCGGTCAACCGTACTTTTTCTTGCCGTCGCTCGTTTGATTGGCTCCTGTGCAGTTGCCTCTACTATGTCTATTACTGGTTCAGCTGCATCCCACTGCACCGAAATGATGGGGTGGTGAGTTAACTGCCTAGTTCTGCAATGGTTGTGAGTGTAAGCACGATTAATGATCGCGCCATTCATACCCAAGGTCGTAATATAGGCCCGGCACCCTTTACTGTGGTTTGTGGCGCAGTACCACCTCGTTCTACTGACAGATCTTCTCTGTATGGAGTACTTGTAGCCGTCCAACGTCATCAAGGGTGTTTCCTCGCTTGGATACGCTGAAACACGGCACTGTGGACAAGAGAAAATATTATTAACCTTTTAGCAATCACATTGTAACCCTTAAAAACACGGGAACTTAATTACATAATTTCATTCATCTTTTAAGACTTACAATAATGTAATAAAATTATGTAGTAGGTACGAGTTAACTTTTTGGTCACACAAATACAAGATACTGCAAAATTATAAGTAGGTGCTACTAGCAACCGCTCTCGCGAATTCGTACGCGTGGAATTAGTTATTTGCATGCTGGATAAGCCACACAATACAAGTATTTTAATAAAATAGCCTTCTTTTGCTATATTATTGTAATGTTTCATTAAAATCCATTCGGTAGTTTTTGCGTGAAAGAGGAGCAAACATCCATCTTATCCACTTACAAACTTTCACGTTAATAATATTAGTGGGATAGTGGGATAAATAAAACTCCAAGACTAAAATTGTAAAACAATTATATTTTAAAATCTTTAGCTTAAATTGGTGAAAACTATAAAAACTTTATTGCAAATTGATTGTAATATAATAATATTTCACTACATCACATACATTGGTCTGAATCTGACATAGGTAGCTCAAGCACCTGTGTTACAGATATCAGAACCAACAGTAGTATTACAAATATATACTCAATATCATCATCAAATCAATATAATCATTCATTTTCCAAGTTGATTTTCGTTGTTTTTAAAATTATTAAGTTAAGTAGTTGTCTCTTTTTTGCTACCTAAAATAAGGATTCGGTCTAAGGGCAATTAACGATTTACGTTAAAATTCAAAATTAATTAACTTTATTTCAGCGGAATGTAACAGTGGCTTATTAACATTAATTAAAACACATATAATACAATAATTTTAATAAAATATTAATCACCTATTAAGGCATGTAACATCTTATTTTAAGAAACCCTAGGAATGTTTGTATGTTTGAATCTAATTTTAGCATGTGCGTTTTTTTAATGCAAATTTTCATACAAATAGCGTATGGCTTGCAAACAAGCTTTTAAGGAGATCCTCCTAATAGGGAGTGCTTACTTGAATAGCGTAGCATTTACTAGAGATCTTATTTAATACAAAGTGACCAACTGAATAGGTAGAGTCAGCAACACATCATGTTACTACAACCTGTCATATTTCCTCAATTGATATTCAACCTAATGTGATTGACAGTAAGATCAGAGTCGATTGAAGAAATTTGAAAGAAGAAACTTAGCCAAAAAATTACTGAGTTCTCTTTTTCGATGCCACATCCATTTCACATTATACGAGGATGTGCCTTTAACCGTGGGAGACCCACGCTTCGGCATGAATGGGACGGGTCGACCGGAGTGATACTACGTGCAACAGCGCCTGTACTATATTTCCTCAAGTGTGTGAGGGTACCGGACACCCGATTTGTTGAAAAAGGGGTTAAAGGTTGTTAGCGCACTTGTGACTCTACTGAGTTGTCTATGGGCGGTGGCAATCGCTTACCAGGTGATCCGTCCACTGCCACCTATCACATAAAAGTAGTATTTTTGGTCGAGATGCCATAAAATTGGCGCTTAAATTAAAATAAATAATTTTCTTCATTGCCCATAAAAATCGATCTCAGTCGGTGGGTGGTTGTGTACATTCTTGCACTTAATAATCCGGTTAGTATCTATGGTGAAGATGACAGCAGTACACCCCCGGTGGTGGTGCGTGGCGCAGTACCACCTGGTCTTGAACCCACTGCATCTGTGCCGGCTGAAACGGAACCCGTCGAGGCAAAGGATTATTCCACCTCTGTTTGACATTTTGTATGTAGCACCTGTAAAATAAAACTATTATATACACACGAGATCGAAGAAAATGTATCAAGATACAAAACTTACAAATTTGTGATAGGTACAGTCAGCCACACATTTTTACCACAACCTGTCAAATTTCCTCAATTGATATTCAACGTAATGCGTATGACAGTAAGATGAGAGTCGATTGAAGAAATTTGACAGTTTTGTATCATTGATGTGTGGCTGTACGTACATTAACATAAGCATAATAACTATACTAAGTGCAAATGCTCCTGGCAGACGATGGAGTTAGTATATTATCACACTTAAGTCATTCAACACCCCGTTGGTCTAGTGGTTTAAGTACCGGGCCATTATCTTGGGGTTCCGGGAATCGAACCCGGAATCCCAAGATTATGGCCACCACTAGACCAACGGATCGTTCCATAGTAGGTAATTGGTTTTAAATTCCGATAATGCAAAATGGCGTTCTTTTGGGAATGGAGCTTTCATTGGCAGCGACACTTTCAACGCTTTTATGATGTATTCGCGGGTTTATATGATCGAAGATGCTGATTAAAATATTGTGAGAACCTACCTTAGTCCATATTGCCTAGTGTACGCTGTGCGGTCGATGTCGGCAACGAAACAAAAATAATGTTGGCAACAAGATCATTTCCATCATAACGACTTAACTAAAATGAAAAGCTAAGCTAAAAGCGCAAAATATAGTTTGTTATAAGTATCGTATCGTGTCTCTTCCGCACGTCTGTCTCTGTCATACACGCTGATTACCGAAACCAATTTTTAATATTTGCAGACCGTCAGAACATCAGTCAACATTCATAATATTTGGTCTCTTTTTGTTCTTGAAAATTCTGCTAGCGCCTTAAATGGCCCCCTTGGCGTTAAGTTTCCGAGTATCCGAGGATCCGAGGATCTGATGTCTGCCACGAAAGTTAAGTTACTCATAAAAAGGCCTAATTTTGAGAAACCGATCAAAAGATATAATTATATTATTTCCAAACTGATTTATTTCTTATAACAAGACATGTAATGCAATCATGGTATGAACAATAAAAAAATTGCTAAGGTACTAACAACAATAGGTAAATTAAAATGGAATTATTCATTGGATTGTTACTCTATAAATTTTATTGAATCTTTTTAACATTATTTATTAATATAAAAATATGAAACTTATTTTACAATAATTTGTGCAGAATTCTGTGACTTGACGACATTTTACAATTAATGGCAAATAAATTAGGAAAGTTTCAGGGCCAGCTCGACCGGAATGATACCACGGCCTCATAGAAAAGCGACCTTTCTGTCGTTCATGGATGGCGGTGATTATTTAAATACCATCAGGTGACCTGCTTGCTCGTTTGTCGCCTCTACCAATAAAATTATATCTCTACAAGTATGATGGCATAAAATGACTGGTTAAAACTTACACTATTTATTGGTACCTACAGTGCGTTCACCTACTTAGGTACCTTTATATTACACGAAAAAGGTAACCAGTTTAAAATAATAATTTCTATCATTATACCTACTCCAATATTTTTTCTATCTTTGTTACTTTCGATGTTTTTATTTTTAGGAAATAAATTGTTTACGCAAATAATATTTTTAATTTCAGATCTAAATATTTTTACTAATAAGATTTTGCATACGGGTCGTGTCGCATAATTTGACGCTGGTAAAATTATTCAAAAGGTGGATGAGTATGTTCAAATTTGTATGAGACTATTTGATCTTCTATAGTGTAAAGGCAAGAAGGACACCTATTCTTCTTGTTTTTACTGCAACGCCAGCGCACCTTGCCTCCTCTTGTCCTATGGCGAGAAAAATTATATCCATTGAAGCTTATCAGTTTCGCAATAGGGTTGAACTGGAACTCTGAAAATAATATTGACTCTGAAAGTAAGTAATTTAGAATTAGGTGTTTATATTTTTATCGGTGCGACATTGAAATCAGAAAAAAACTGTATTCATCTTACGAAACATTTGGCAACGTTCGAACGGGTTTGTTGTTGTCTCTCTTTCGTGTAAAAAAACTGTTACATAAAAATATTGTTTACCCAAACAACAAAAAATCTGCCATTTTTATTTAGAAATAACGCCATTGAATCAATATTAAGTGTTATTTGTACGAATAAAATTTGGACGCATAGTGTACGTTATGATAATAAAAATAATTAACTACAGTCAATTATTAAAAGCTTAATACACCTAGAATATGTTTTCAATACACAGACAGTTATCATCAAATCTTTAAGTGTCTAAAATTTATTAAATAAATGTATTAAACCAGAAATATGTTAGAAGATAGGTACTTTAATAAAAGAAACATTCCACAAAGAAATCAAATTAAACAATACTTAATTATTTCTAAAGATAAACTATAACTAAACACACATTAAATAGTAAGTGTTACATTTTAAACAGTGAATCCCCCTTGTTTTTTTATAACCAACGCCAGCCGGTTATGCAACATAGAAACAGAATTTTTACACACGCCTGCCTGCACAAAACCTTTCCACATATCAAATATAAATTCCCTTAGTCTATCTACTGATCTTTCTTCTTGACTATTCCAGCTTTGTCCAATCATTCCCCACACATCATCCATAGGGTTCATGTCGGGACTCTTAGCCGGTAGTCTTATCGACTCCACGTCATTTCGTCCTGCAAGCCAATTTTGAACCGTTGGACTATTATTATGCACCGGATTGCTGTCTTGAACGAAAACTAACTTTTCATCACCAAACACACTTTTGACGGAAGGAATGAGCACATTTCCTAAAATATTTTTGTAGGTTTCTGCATTATAATTAATCCCGGTTGGCACTTCAATAACTTCCCCGTGCCCAGAAGTACACATCCAACCCCAGAAAGTAACGCAATCTGTTTTAAGCTTACTTCTTTCTCCCAATCGCCATATTGTCATGTATCCCTGAGCATTGACAGATATAACTTTCTCGTCAACAAATACCACTTTCGCAAAATCGTAATTCAAATACTTTTGAGCGAATTCTAATCTGAGGGACTTATGATATGGTGTTAATTGTGGTAGCTTTGCGCTACGAAATCCTGTAATATTTGCTGCCTTGAGCCTTCGTCGAACGGTAACCACAGATATTTTCAGTTCTTTAGCAATGGACGATAGGCTTGCATTTGGACGCGCCCTTATAGTTTCTATGATGCGTTGGTCATCTGTGGTTGAAGTTTTTTTATTTCGTCCTTTAGATTTGTGGCTTTCCAGAGATCCTTCTTGTTTCCAGCGATTCACCCATAGATTTGCGGTACTTTTCTGTAAAGATCAAGTTTTAGTTAATAAATAGATGTAGAACAAAAGTATCACAATAATAATTTGAATAATAGGTATTTCCTATTTTAGAAAGACGTACCGTGATTCCCAACTCCTCAGCAATATGAGAGACGTGTAGTCCTTTCTTGTGCAGCGCGACAATGCGACGTTTCGTAGCATGATCAATGCGGTAGCTTTGTTTCCTCGACTGGTCTGAACCGTCTTTAT
Organism: Cnaphalocrocis medinalis; assembly: GCA_014851415.1. Classification (NCBI taxonomy): domain Eukaryota; kingdom Metazoa; phylum Arthropoda; class Insecta; order Lepidoptera; family Crambidae; genus Cnaphalocrocis; species Cnaphalocrocis medinalis. Next base: position 3,110,362 of record CM026283.1, read on the forward strand.
CAATCTGGATCAAAAACAAAATTAATTATAGCTATTAAGATCATTGACAAAGTAAAAGAAAGGTATTTAATGCATTCGGCCAGTTGACGAGTTAATGCCAGCATTTTGGGGACATTGCCACAGTGGCCTGTTCTTAATAAGTTTTCAGTTAAAGTTTCTCTTTTCATTTGTTTTTAATAAAAAAAAACAATTATAATTATATTTTTCCTTTTATTGAGACATATTTTTCTTTGAATTAATGTGTACTTAAGGCAATGATAAAAAATGTATGCTTAATTTTTAGTAAGTGTTCTCCTGTTTATCTTTTCCTATTATCATGGTTCATAAAACTCCCCAGCTACTTTTTAAATTTTCTCTCTTTCTTGTGATTACTTGTTTATTCACGTCATTCTGTAAGTATTGTTTTTCTTACGTAGAAACCTTATTTCTCAAAATTTGGCCAAAATTATTTTTATGATATACGACCAGGCCGATCACCCAGTTCTTTTTTCTTTTGTCTAATCCTATCTCGATACTTTCGAGCACACTCTCGCCATCTTTTTCTTATTATTTGCTGCATTTCTGGAGTTTCTTTTTTGATATCTACGGTACCTTTTCTCCGGTACTTTTCCCTGTCTTTTCTTCGTCTTTCCTCTAATTCAGCTTCTGTCATTTTCTGTCTTCTTTTTTGCATATATATCCTCTTTTGTGCTTTACGACGTTCTAATTTATCTTCTTTAGTTAGTTTTTTTTTCTTGATTTTCTTGAGTTTGACACCAAACACCTGAAAAAAGTTCAATTATAAATTTTCGCATCTGCGTGATCGATTAATTGAAACAAAAATAGTGCATATGTTTTAGGTGATTTTTACTTGTTTTTGTAAGATTTTACTGTCGAACCTTTCGTGGACTCAAATTATTAGTCATACGCACATGATGTAGTTCTTAAAAGACGTAAATGTCAAATAATGCTTAAGACTTTGTTAAATCAATATTATAGTTTACATAACATTACCACACATTTTAAACATATTTGACATTTGCGTCTTTTCAGAACTAGATATGCGAATGATTTTCGTGTTTAGAAGACCAGACTCATATCACAGTCAAACGTATAACAAGTTAGAATGTGCACTTATTAATACGAATTATAATTTTATGAATGGGAACTTACTGTTTATGTCGAGTTTAGAAGTAACATACCAACTTTTACACTTCGTAGAATCATTCAAATCTTATTGGAAACTAGGAGATAACTATTGTTACAGCAAGCAAAACCGTCAAAAGAACCGTTCACTTAAACGTAATTATTATGTTTAAGCGTTTACTCGTAATAAATATATAATAAAAAAATCACACAACATTTCATACATTGACCTGACTCCAACCAACAATGGTAATAATACCAAATAGAACCACTATACAAATTAAAAGTAAAACGGTCAAATTAAAAAAAATAAGATGATACGATATAAACGGTTCACAATAGCGTTTTTCAAGATCGATGACCTACCAAGGAAAATCTTAGTTTGAGACTAGGACAATGTATGTGATGTTGTCTCAATTTTTTAATTTAATTTGACTATTTAATATTTAGCACAGAGGTTTGAGCGCCGGTTGTTTTGCAAAGAGCGCGTTTAAACACAATTGAAAGTTCGTATTAATTAAAACATTATGAATTAAGTCTAAGAACTATACACCAATAAATAAAGAAATAAATTAGTCATGAACATGCCAAAATCATGTTCACTTCGTAGAATGATGGTATTGAGACTACAGTCAATATATTTGTACAGTGTCCTCCAAACCTAATATTACACTTTTTTATGTATGTTGGTGTGGTTATTGGGCAAAATATTAAGCAAATTCCGTAATGATAATTTACCTTGTAATTTCTATTGAATCCGTTTATCGACGCACACCTGAGAGCTAACTAAATGCAACATTTTTTTTAATTTGATATCGTAAAAAAATCTGTATTAATATTGTAAGCCATACTTACTTCAACATCAGGTGATTCAGATGGGCCAGGTGAGAATTCTTCTTTTATTAAACTTTCTTCTGAAAAGATAAAACCAAAATATACATAAATGCTATTTTTATTACACTTTTTATAGTCTAAAACTATAACCATCTTATTACAAAATGCGATGTTGAGGTATTAAGGTAACACAAAATGTTAAAAGGTGCTAAAAAAAGTTAATTCTGGAATTTTCCTTAGATCACGTTTTGCAATAAGGGGGCAAGTGCACTTAGTGCTAGATCTATTCTGTTCTTGTATCAGCTAGACTAAACAAACACTTTACCATTAGAAGGGCGTGTATGAAAATAAAAATCCCTGATTTTGAGTTCAAACTTTAATTAAATTGTAAACATTAACCCCCTCTTGTGCACATTGGTGCCGTTTTGTAACATATACCTTTTTTTTTAGTTGTTTTAATTTATTTTGGTAGATACATTTAAACATAATACATTACATATTTTTTACATTTGTACGAGTAACACGTCACGTCGACGAACATTGACTGGAGAAGAGGCTACGTAGGTACCGTTATACCTAAATAAAAAAAAACGCAATAGGAATATTTCATCAATTTCTTTTTTTTACTGCGCCAGGATTTCCAGTCACTGACACCAGTTCTCCTTAAGGTCAGTAATCCAAAGAGTTCACATCATCGCTTATCACCAAATAAACACCCTGCTCATCAGCTTGATGTTCCATCAGCCTCCTCTCCCGTTGCCTATCTTTCTGACTTCGCCACATTTTCCTCAATTTTAGTATCTGTGCTTCACTTAATTCTTCTTTTGGTACATGTTTCCGCTTTGCCCTGGCTAACTCCTTTTTTAGATATTCCTTGTACTTTTTAGGGTTCTTTCTAAGTCGTTCTCTGTATTGACGCTGCTTTTTTGCGTTATACAGACTCCGACTGAATCCTGCAAATTAAGTAAATAGGTTAACATAAAATTTTCCTTTAACACTAAAATGTGTTAATTATTTTCCTCAATGTCAAGCATTGTTTCAAGTTGATTTATGAACTGCATTGTTTCGTGAAATAATAAATAATAATAATAAATTCAGACAACATCACATACATTGTCCTGGTCCCAAACTAAGGTTTTCCCTTGTACTATGGAAACCAGAAACAACGAAGGAACTACAAACACCCAGACCCAAGACAAATATCTGTTTCATCAACAAACATTTGTCTTGATGAAAGATAGTATTTTAAAACTAAAAATATACGCCTAAGTTTTGTATTAATTATGTATTATTGTTTACACATATACTTAACGGCTAGTGTCTAGAGGATGAGCAGGAGTTCTAGTTATTTGTTTTTAAAATCTTCTCTTATTCCCCTTAAAACAAGTTTCTTTACACGTCGAATATGACTTTGTCTTCTCCAAATCGCCCTTTGTTTCTCTTCATGAAAGTGCTTGTTTTCTTCTTTTTGCATTGCCATTTTCTTTTGATGATATCGTTTCTTTATTCTTTCTAAGTTTTTCTTTTGCATCTCTTGAAACTTTTCTGGATTGTTCAATTTCAGTCTCGCCCTGTAGTCGCGCATTTTTTCAGCTCCCGTCTTTTTTCGCCTTCTGATAACTAAAAATGTTACTACTGAATAAAAGTAGAAAACAAACTTTTTGTTGACTGTGAACGAAATGAAACCACAAAATTCAAATAGGTTTTATTCTGAGTCTAATAACATCGGTAACTTCTTAAAGCATTAGACACATCATAATATGCTATCATTTTCATAATAAGTACTGTAAATAGTAGATGAAAGCCAAAATTTATTTATTTATTATTATTTACACATATACTTAATGGCTAGTGTATAGAGGATGAGCAGGAGTTCTAGTTATTCTCTAATTCCCCTTAAAACAAGTTTCTTTACACGTCGAATATGATTTTGTCTTCTCCAAATTGCCCTTTGTTTCTCTTCATGAAAGTGCTTGTTTTCTTCTTTTTGCATTGCCATTTTCTTTTGATGATGCCATTTCTTTGCTCTTTCTAAGTTTTTCTGTTGCATCTCTTGAAACTTTTCGGGATTGTTCAATTTCAGTCTCGCCCTGTAGTCGCGCATTTTTTCAGCTCCCGTCTTTTTTCGCCTTCTGATAACTAAAAATGTTACTACTGAATAAAAGTGAAAATAAACTTTTTGTTGACTGTGAACGAAATGAAACCACAAGATCAAATAGGTATTTTATTCTGAGTCAAATAACATCGGTAACTTCTCAAAGCATTAGACACATCATAATATGCTGTCATTTTCATAATAAGTACTGTACATAGTAGATGAAAGCCAAAATAAAACACGCAGAGATATCTTCATTAATTTAGTCGAAACGTAATTATAAGAAATAATTCAAATAACTCATAATTTATGAATACCTGATCGGTTATTTGGCTAACATAGTATTAGATAGATTCGTTGAATTGAAACGGTGAGATAAATTTCAATTTAACTACATTTCCGATGTTACGGTGATAATTATATACCTACGTACAATAATCCAAGCAAAAAATTCGAAAAATAACTTGAAGCCTCTAAAATTAATTAAATCTTTGAATCGGGTCAATTTTCCACAATATATAACAATTTTCCACAAATCGGGTAAATTTTCCACAATACGGGATAATTCTGCGTCCCTGCACTTTGTTTCGCCGCAACCGATCGAAAAACTGCACGTATTGTCAGTTGAGACATGTGGCCACGCAGATAGACGCAAACAGCTTATTTTATTCTACTACCAAGTAAACCATTTCTTCTCCACCCCGTTCCATTTCCTCTTTATCATTATATCTCGAGCGCTGTCTCTGTTTCTGGCGTTTCCACGCCTCCCTCAAATTATTTTTCTGTGCTTCGGTTAATTCGGAGATCCTCTTCTTCTTCTGCTTTGTTCTGACTACTACCTTCATTCGGTCCATGTACATTTGGCGATACATCCTCAATCTGTCTCTCTCTCGCTGCTTTATTTGCGACTGTAGTAAGTCTGGAACATTTTTTTTATATTTTCGCGTTGCATTATAACTACCTATAAATATTGATCCGACGATATTGTAAGGGTGGTGGGGAAACAGTGGATGAGGCTGGCTGGTGACCGTAGGGAGTGGCGTAATAAAGAAGAGGCCTATACTCTGCAGTGGGTGGATGTGGGCTGACATGTGATGATGATGATGATAAATAGGTACCTATTAAAACGGGAATGAACGCGACTTTTATATTTAAGTATATTGTATTGTACTTACTGCTTGACGTTTCGGCTACGTTAATGCAGTGTGTCCGTTTGTGAACACGATCGCTTGTTTGCTGCTACAATATACTTAACAATACGTACATTAATTCCCGTTTTAATATTTTAAAGTCTGGAACAAATGTCGTCATCATAATCATAGGTATACTTTTATTATGACTATTGATTAGTACCTTGTTATAATAACTAGCTATCTGACTTCGACTAACTCTCATGGATGGTATAATATTGTTAGTATTGTTATAGTAATAAAATTAAGATTTAATGAAATTTTCTGGATAAATTGTCACAATCAGTTTATCTAAAGATACAAATATTTATTTAGAGATACATTGTAACGGGATTGATAACATGTGTGTAGCTTAAAGCAATACATAAACCCAAATTTTTCATAGTATATAAACAAAAAAAAACTTAATAATATGATTATCTGTCAAGAACTTTAATTTCAATTAATTTCATTTCTTTTTTTTTCCAGACGTTAACGAATCGGTGCGGAGTGAAACACCAATAGAATTGCATAAAAACTCCGCTTCCCAAAGAACAAGCAACTTCTATTGGTGCATTACCGCTCCACTTCGATGTATCTATTTACGACAGCCTAAGGTGAAAATGTGGGTAGTATATCAAATGGTAAATTTTCCATTAGCCGTTATTAAACTCGCATTTGCAGGAATAACTGTGCCTACATGCCTAAGGGGGGTGGGTGTGGTTGGCGTTATATCTGACGATCCTGTCGCCGATGGTGAACACCACAGCTGGGCACCTGGCTGTCCCCTCCCTGCGGCACCTCCAGCGCACTTTTTGCCCATTAGTACGGTGGTAGTAGAACGAATAGCCCTGTACTTGAATAAGTCTGGTGCCCGTATCGATTGCGGGGAAATCGGGCAGTATAATGTCCTTCACAACTGGAATAATTGATAATAATATTACAAACAAAAAAACTTTTTATTTACGTAACAGTAATAAGTTCACGCAACATCTCATACATTAACCTTAAGCAAGTCCTTAAGCTAATGCGGAGTCGGAGTAAGGAGGAGGTTAATGTTGGGGACTACGGTGCGGCGACCTCCTCGTGTGGCCTCCCCGGTAGTATTTTCTTTCTGTTTGAAACTGCTACCGGAGGGGTCCTGGTGTCCCTAGGCAACTGCGGGTAGCAATTAGCTTATCGCCATATTGCTACCCGACGGCTGACAGCTGCACTTTGAGGCCCAGCTCTGTCTGGGCCGGGGCCCTGTCCGGCGCCCTGTGAGGATGTCCTCCACTTTGGGCGCACCTTGACGTGGGCCCCACCGAGTGGGGCGCCTTCGGGCGCCACCCCCCACATCTTTTGTGGGGGTCTTTAGTTGCTGGTCTGCGCTGCGTCCCACAGCCAGTGGGATGCGGCAAAGGCCGGCTAACCCCACCTCTCCGCCCAGCGACCGACTGCGCAATCCAGCGTAGCCGGCCGTGGGGCTGTCTGGTGGGGCAGTTTTTTGGAAGCCTGCAGGCACTCTCCCCCACCTTGCCCTGCAGCCAGCAGGGTGTGGGTTTGTGGAGAGTTCTGCAGGAGCCCATGCCCGCGACGCCCGTATCGCAATCCAGCGATGCGGGCGCCGCCCGGTTGGGGCTTTGTCGGAGGGCAGTGGGAGCTGCTCTGGGGGCTTTAAGCCCCGGGAGTCGGAAAGAGGCCGTACTGGCGTGCCTTGCTGTCCATGGGTGGGTCTGCGGTGATGAGGTTAGTCCTATTTCCCGCTTTCCCACCCCGAGCCTGGATTTGCCGGGAAAAGTCGCAGAGTGTTTAGTGGGTATGCCCTTGAACGGCCTCTGATTAGCAGAGGCCCAATCCAGGGGAGAGCCCCACACTACCTGGTCGTCTCCCAGCGGCCGGGTGTGCATAAGGCGGCATTCACTCTGCGTAAACAAAAAAAAAAAAAAAATTAGGAGGTTAATGTTAATAATGTTGGATGAACTTATTAAAACACAACTGAACAACCAAACCACCAATCACCACCAGACCAAACACAAATATTTGACTTAAATACATATATTACACAAGTGTTCATCACACGAACGAATGTTTGTCCAGGGTGGGGATGGAACCCACGACCATTCGCGTATGAGGCAGGGTCACTACCAATTGTGCCATCCGGCCAGTCTGTGCGATTTAGAATAAAAAATAGAACCGACATAGTTTGATCTAAATCGGGTCAGTACCCAGTAGTAACAGTTCACCCTTCTAACCCCTAACATTTGCTGAAGAGTTTTATCGATACATAGTGGCCCGCCCTCACTTCGCTTCGGGACCGTAATTCAGAAGTGAACCAATAGATAGCGCTGTGCTCAATTACATCGCGCTAGCATTTCGTGTTTTCGGTTTACCTATAAGCCTTGTGGTTGTCTATAGAAGTTATCTCTTTATAAATAGTATAGATCCTAACAGAGTAAAAATAAAACGATTCTGATCACGAAACAGTACATGATTATGATTTAATTTTTTTTAATATTCTGACATTAAGTAATATTGAGGAGGTAATACTGACAGACAGATACTTCATCTACTATTAGATTTATAGAATAAAATAGACGACATAATGCTTTCTTACTTTTTAGTTTCAAAAATCAAGATCTTAATAAATAAGATCTTGATTTTTGCCACTAAACATATAATTAATACACGACGAAAAATATACGATAAATAACGAGTATGTGTGAATATTACCAAATGACTGGTTAAATAGATTCTATAAAATAAAAATATTACTTACACTACGTTGAGATCAATACAAATATAATACCTATTAGGACACCAATCGCGACATGAAATACATCACTAATACTTATAGGTATGTAGTATTAGAGTATTTTAACATCTAGCTTAATAAACTTTAAGTTTAATATGCTATGGCACTGTTTTATGGCTATAATAAGTGCCAGTATACGACAATTATATAATGGAAGTTCGTAAAATTTACCTAAACATACAGTAATAGTATTAATATCTATATAAGTCGATAACATGATTCTAGTGGCATTGAAAGATATAGTCTTTATTATCTACTAGCGGCCGCCCGCGACTTCGTCCTCGTGGAAAAGTAACTGTTTACCCCCCTTTCAACCCCTTACAACCCCCTTTTTGCAATAAAAAGTAGCCTATGTCCTTTCTCAGGGTCTAGATTATCTGTATACCAAATTTCATTTAAATCCGTGGAGTAGTTTTGGCGTGAAAGAGTAACAGACAGACAGACAGACAGAGTTACTTTCGCATTTATAATATTAGTATGGATAGACGTGAGTATTAATAAATAACAAGACCAGAAAAAAGTCGCTAAAATGGTACTTCGAACGTTTAGCACGCGCCAAAACACGAGTTTGAGTTATTACCGTACTAAAAGATGTCATTCCGTTCTAACACGCAATGTTACAAGGGCTGGAACGAGTTCAATTCCTAAACATTACTAAGATTGCGTTTTATTTCAATGGGATAGGTTTTTTTATTAAATCTTTACCATTTGAAGCCCCCTGGCATTATCGCCTCTGTTGGCGGGTGGTTATGGTTCTCTTTGTATCTTATAATCTGGTCTTCATACGTAAAAAGGGCAGCTCTGCATTTGGTGTACTGTTTGCAGCATTGCCACCTAATCTTCGGTCCGTTAGCTCGATGTTTTATAAACTTGTACCCGTCTATAAAAATAACTTTCCTTGGAGATGCGAGGCCATACTCTCCAATTTTCTGGTTGAAGAAGTATTTGTCTCTGGTTATCCTTGCGCGGTTTGTGTTCTGTAGAGCAGCCGCGGCCGCAGCTGCGATTTGGGCATATCTTGCAATTCCTGAAACTCCGGCGATTCCTGCAAGTCCTGCAACAAAAAATATTTTATTAGTACTAGCCCCTCAAAACGCTTCGAGTTAATCAGAATTGATAGATTACCTCACTAATTGGACGTAGGTTAACGTCATATTTAAATGTACAGCCGGCTCTTAATTTGGGAGTGGGCGCGGCGCGCGATTCAACTAAGAATTATGGCACACGACGTGGTGCGGCGCCGCAGGTCAGGCAGGCAGGTCATCTCGCCGGACTACTGACCACACGATGAGGTACCGTAGCACCACTACCACTCCGGCGCCGCAATACTTCCACCCATCTTGTCTTGATCCCGATGCGCGTGCGGTACAGATACATTTTTATATGTAGGAAACCGGAACGGCACGGATCAGGCTCCGCACAGCATTGTGTGGCATGGCCTTTACTATACAGGCCTCGCATGAGTTGCGGTATAGACACGCACTTTAACTATTGCAGTAACTGCACTCGTCTACCGCTGTGCAACTCTCCAGCGTCTCGCAAGCTGCGAATTTGCTAGCTGTCAACGTACTTTTAGATACTATAGTCAACGGAAGAAATTAACTTATCATTAGCTTAGCACTTGTAAGTAAAATATTTTTTTATAAATAAATTATATTTTATTGACATTAGTTATGGATATGGTACTCATATAGTAAACGGATAAATGCTACCAAAACTCAACTGTCTCGGAATACTATTAGGCGGATGGGTATGCCCATTATTGGCCTTGATGATCTCGTTGTCAATGGTGAAGATGACAGCAGAACAGCCCTTGTTGTAGTGGGTCCTGCAGTACCACCGGGTCTTGCACCCTTGAGTCCGATGCTTGGAGAACTCATACCCAGACATCACGATGACTGTGGCGCCTCTTATGGTAGTTGCGAATACTGCACCTGAAATAGCGAATTTGTGGTTATAAGATGAGGGAATTATTTGAATGATGCATATTCTCTTCAAATGGTTAATCGTTATAAAGATCGGCGATGAGTCTTTTACCCATGGTGTTATAGGTGTTACCACTGTCAGAAGGTGTAAGCTTGGAGCAAGGGGAGAGGGGACGGAATTGGTATTCTCGTACTCACCATAAGAACGCTTTATGCCATCCTCTCCTTGTTGTCCTAAAGGTGGTATAGGTCAAAAAAAGTTTTTTGTCAGACTCTCTCTGGTTAAATATAATACGATATTTATCAATCTTTGCAGGAAACTTGTTAAGATTTAAGAAAAATAAGAACTTAAGTATAGTGTACATTTTATTAAATCTCAGAAAACAATGTGTGTAGGCACTAAAGAAAGTGACGACTAGAGATCGGAATTAAATAGAGTTATTTTGGTACGAGTACTTGCAACGAAATGATGATATTATTATGGGTCTTTCCGGGATTTCAAATGGTCAATTTTCATAGGTCAAAATAGGTAGGATTATCTACCTATTTTAACTATGAAAATTGACCTATGAAATTAGTATTTACTTACAATAGTTACATGAATACTTTTAGTTCCAGAAAAGAAGCAGGATAGACATATCTTGGTCCTTGATATAATCTCACTAGGATACCGCTTATAGGTTTGAAAAACATAAGTAAGTATAAAAATCATTGGTCATGTGTATCTAAAATTAATTTCATAAATATCTTGCATAACTATTTTATAAACACGCTTACATATCAAAATGACAATTTCATACACCCCTAATTTTTTATCATGAGAATACCTCTTAATAATTTTATCATGTACGAATCATTAAGAGGTTGTGTTGTGTTAAGTCCAGTAGCGACGTTATTTGCTTTAAGTTAATATGTTATAATGAAGAAATTGTTCTGAAAAATCCTTGTACTAAATTGCTCAAAAAAAGATATATATCGAATAGTGGCGCTACTGGACTGGTTAAACTCCCTTAGGCCCTTTTAGCAATACAAATTAATAAAATAATGTATAACTATAAAAATCAACCATAAATTATTGCCATGTCAAGTTTCCGTTCACTTTTGGAGCGGCCGATTTTTTCATTTATAAATTATTTAGATCTCACCTGCTAAAAGGTTTCATGTGGTGCTCACGGCATTGGTATGTATATAACTTTTAAGTAAAAACTTGGGTTGAGCACCTTGATTCCTCCATTGCTTATTGCTTTTTCTATAATATTTCACCATATAAACATAGTAAATATATGTTCCTTTAGGATTTAATATCGTAATGACTAAACACACTGAATTTATTATTATTTACATGATGTACAGGAATATAATTGTGATACCTTAACTTCATTCATGAATGCAATAAACGTATTTGACTTTGACTTGACTTAATTTTCCGTCCTTGATAGCTATTGACATTGGTCGGTGACGTCGGTTTTCTGTAAGGCCGTGGTATCACCGTGAGCAGGCCTATTCTTGTCAAAGCATGGCTCTTACACGTTAAAAATAAAACCTAATATCCTCATTCACATCCACTGTCCAAGGCGCTGTTCCAAGTTGGGGGGGTGATTATGCCCATGGGTCACCTTGCACACTTTGTCCATAACCGTGGTCAGCGTCGCTCGGCACTGCAGAGAGCAGTGCTGGGTACATCTCCACACCTTCTTTAAGTCTTTGTACATCTTCAAGTGGTAAGTGTACTCTTGGAAGCAGAGTAGTAATGTGCCACGCTGCGAAGTTATGAACTGGACGTCACCTGAAATAGGCATAAGGCACAGTTTTGATTAAATTTATACTGCGGAAAGCTAAGTGGTCGGTTTTTCTTACCACTATAACCTGGTCATCTTTAAGGCAAGAGTGAATAGACATTTATGCAAACGCGTGTCATCCAAGACTCATCGTCACATTCCATCAGCTGCGATTGTGGTCAATTGTTGGCCTATACTCGTAGTATAATGAAAAATAAAATATATAGCATGATTAAAATCTTTATTAAAACTAACTAGATCAAAAGAGAGTTCTTCCAGCAGGGTTTAAAAATAAAAATATTATATTTCAATGGTTTATTATTAGTTAGTTTTGGGGTGAAATTTAAGAGCATATAATATTCTTCTTGGTCTTTTACTTGTAATAAATTGTTTATCATTATTCCTCTAAATTATTTTAATAATCCTGTGTTTTCAATACAATAATTATCAATAAAAATATGTGAATTCAAAACTGTTTTCATTTTACATATAATTGAAATTAAAAAATAGAGCTTTTTCATAAAAAATAAAAATTTCGTTTTGGTAACTACAAAAGCAAACTTTATTAGATAAAAATATTTTTTCTTTAATTAGTTAGGCATAAGCAATCAAAATCAGAGGTACAGAACTCAGACTCAAAATTCGTGTTGACCGGTGTTATTAAAGATGTTGGCTTTTTCTATGATTTTTTTTATCTTAGGAGAAGAACTATTTTGCAAATGACTTAAAGGTGCACAATAGATCGAATATACACATTAAAATTGTCAACGTTTGGAATTTTGACATTTACAATTTTGACATTTTGATTCAAAGTATGGGGCCGGATGATTATGATCAAAATTAGCAAAAACAATTTTATTCTCTATTAAATGTACCCTAGCTTTACACAACTTCCTTCCTTGGTGGGTGGAGCAGCGGAATATTCTCTTGAACTCATGGCCCAGCCGAATCTTCCTAATGTCTTCATAATACGTGTACCCAGATATCAGAAGTAAAGGCTTCCCTCTGTGTGATGTTATAAATTCAAACTTGAAATCTGCAATTGTAAAACTAGTTCGTTAATTTTAGTTGTTAGGTATAAAATTTAAAAATTCTTGATCGCTTGATATATCTACTTATTTATGATGAAGCAGATTCTTTACTTTTTTTTCTAATATTTGCTTCGATTATGCTGATTTTGCATAAGGATTTGTTAGTGTCATTCAGCATTCGCAGGTCATTTGTCAGATTTAAACTCTTATTCTGTCAGGACAGTCATAGATCATAGTCTTGAATGAGTCGGGAGAATTCGCAATATTGGAGCAAATGAACCGTCAGGTGTAAAAATAAGCGTTTGAGAAAAAGAAGTATAATTATCAAATTTAAACCGAGATCTTAAAATAAATGCCACGACAAAATATAATACTTATACATAGTTTACTTATAATTATGACTAGAAAAGACCGAGATTATACAAATCTAGTAATTTGACAAGCATAGTTGAGTAAGTATCAAAAAATATTAAAAAAAAATCTAATGCAACAGGTAATTTGGACTAGGAGATTGGTAAATCTAGTTCTTAAGAAATGTTATATGCATTTCTCTCTAAAATATCTAAATCTCTACTTATACAATTTCAGAAAACCTATATCAAGGAATCTCTATGACGTCCATTGTTTTTAAGATAATATTGTCAAAGTTAAATATGTACATAGTTAAATTATCTAATAATTGCATTATATCACCAATAATTTATTGACTGTGTATATAAAACTGTAATAAACTGTATAAGACTGTGTAAATAAATATAAAAAATATAAAAAAGTAAGCCGAAAGGTCAACTATATTGTATCCAATACAAAAATACCATTGGCGAAATAATAATATGAATTAGGAAAAAAAATGCTATTACAAAATAAAATTGTAAAATATAATAAAAATATTGCATTTCTATATAAAAGCCTTTTTTAGGATATTGTCAAAATTATCATGGAACTTATTCGTTTAGACAAAAATAGTTTATAATGTTACATTAATAACAAAACATGATAACACTATTGTAGTATTGTTACTTGCATTATTTTAACTTTTTTCTGGGTAACTTTTTACATACAGCTATGTATAAATTGACAAAAGATCAAAAAAAGCATGAAAAGTTACTGCATAATGTAATTCATTACAATTGAGAGGTTTCTATAAACAGCAATTGGCGTTAACACCAGCTTAAAAAATAACTACTACTTAATATTAACCAGTAATAAAGGGTAGTTTGGTTTTTAATATGGCGTATTAAGCAGTCTTACAATAAACGTATAAGAAGGCGCACGTGAGCGTGTCTTATTTTATCTCCCGCAGTCCCTAGGAATTAAATCAAATGATAGTAAGATTACTAAAAGCAAGTTTAATACTTTATTAGTTTTTTTAAGGTAATAGATGGCGGATCACCTGATGGTAAGCAATTACCTGGGCGCAGTAGTCACTTGCAACACCAGAGGCGTCAAAAGCGCGCTGGCCACCTTTAAACCCTTCCCTGGGACTTTGCCTCCGGTACCCTCACTCACTCGGCGAAACATTGCACAGGTGCTGCACACTGGTATTCTGTGAGGCAGTGGCCAGAGTGAGGTTGAGTTTTCTTAAATGTAATATTTTTATATGATGGTTTTCACAATCTGAGGTCTCTTGGCGCACCAATTCATTTTCGGCAGATGGTTGTGAGTGTTCCTGACAGACAGAAGGGTTTTATCGTACGTGTGAACAGTCGCCGTGCAGCCCTTGCAGTGGTGGGTCGCACACAGCCATCGTATCTTAGAATTCTGATATACAGTCTGACGGTAGAATGTGTATCCGGCTATTAACAGCATAGGGTTGCCTCTTTTGGAGTATACGAACTCAACTGCAAAAGAAGAATAAGTGTTAACTTTGACCTTAGTTGACCATGTAGTTATAACTAAACTAAGTTTTCACATAGCAATGTACATACCTGTACATGATTTTTATTTTAATAAGGTTACGAAGTTGTTTCTAAACACTTTATTGAATGGTAAATATTTTGACAAACATGTTATTTTAAAAGTCACATCCAGAATATAATAAATTTAAATGACTAGAATTGAACCACTGTAATCATGAAACAACATCAAAATTGTTATCGTCTATCGATTATATGTCTTATTTCTATCAGAGTACAGTTTGAAATACTTATAAAATAAGTTATACAATAAATATTATATTGTTTGAGATCAAAATCTACATTTTCAATGACAATATTATTAATGTATTATGAGTGGTTTATATTAGCTACATTTAAAAACTGTGATTTGAATCAGTAAAATCAGAAACGTAAACAGATTCTTTTCTATATTTTAAAATCCTTAAAAAGTTTCATTTCCAATTTAAATAGATACCTACGTATAATTTAAAAATTATTATATTTATATATTACGTTTTACATATTTGAAAAAACCTGAAAATCCTTGTTTATAAACATATATTAAGCAGCAGACATTGAACATCGAGTAATTTACTTAAAACTATCGTACGATATTATTTAATAGAGATTTCTACAAAATAAATATTTCTTAAAACATATTTTACGTACTTTTACCAAGCTTGTTATTTTTTTCGTATTGATGTAATAAGTAACTGGGGAATAGTATAAATTGTAAGAACAAAACTACTACTCAATTTATGGATTAAGGAATATAATATAAGTGAAACCAATTAACGACAAAATAATAACTTAATGTAGGAAAAAAATATACTTATAGTTAACATTACCTATTTGACTAGCATAAATAAAAAAGCGTCTATGAAACACTGAGATCATAATCTTATATTTTAAAATTCACATTCAATACAGGCACTACTACTACTAAGCCTAAAAGACGATACCTCTAATTTTGGTTAATATAGATATCAAAATAATATTTCTTTTTCTTAGTAGATTGAACGAAATCTAAAATTAAAGTGAAAGAATTTAATCCTTTCCGTAATATCACCAACATCGTATCAATTCTCTTTAACACTTATTTAACTCAGTCTGTAGTATCCTTTATCTATCATTTAAATTTTCAAAACTTTCATATCTATCAAAAATTTTTAGCGCATTTTTTCAGCATTAGACACCATAGCAAAGGTTCACATCACAATAGGACATAGATACGGGCGTATTTTTTTTGACAATCATACCTGATGTTTGTAACCGCCCGAACTTTGCCTGCAGGCAAAGTTTGTAAAAAAAGTACATATTTTTACAAACTTTTTATCTTTTTGTTATCTTTTCTTTTTAGCTTTAGTTTTCTATTTATTTCGTGAATATATTTCATGGAGATTATCATGGAATTTAATCATCGACAAATTTTTGGGCATGTATACATATAATTTAAACTCTCATCGTAACAATAAAACTTCTGAAAGCAAATTTTGATGATTATGTCTTCAATTTGGCAAATTCTTTGAGCTATTTGGTTTCCGTTCTTATTTCCAAACCTTATTCAATGATTAATAAAGGCCTCTTTCATTCTTATTTTTCGGTCCCTTGTCCTTAGCATATCGCTCTATAGCTACGACAATAGCCTATGCAGTTAAGACTAATGTCTGTTCATATGCTATGCAGTCTATTCCCAGTCATTCTTATCTCTTGTAGCCAACATTATGGCCTTACAGACTATCCTAAACTATAAAACAACTAAAAATAAGATTTTTACATGTAAATAGGCGGATTTAATTCCGAAAGTCAATTTTCTTTGGTAAAGCCAAAATGTAGATAGAATTAAATTCTCCAGCTTAATCTATTTAAACATTAATAAAATGTTTAACATATATCTTAAATTATAATAATTTGTGTATTATCTTCATTTGTAGTAAGAAATTATCGTTCACGTCTAATAAATGAGTATAATATTTATATTATCCATCAATAAATTAAAATTAATAGTGAACTGATTCATCCTTCCAAAATATCCCTTTGACCTAGAAACCCTGAATTCATTCCGGGATTATATTAAATCCAGATCCAAGATATATAAATTATTAGAATTAAGTTATTTTAACTAAGAAATATACTCACTATGATTTTTAACTTGAAGCACAGTCATACAGGAAATCAACATTTTTAAGAAATGCTAAAGATATTCAAATATAGTTCCAAAGTATCTAGGTATTAGAGTACCTAAATATAAAATTATATCAAGATAGCTACGCTGTCAAAACTCAAATAATTACCAGTTATTTCCTGGGCATTCCTCAATTTTTACTTCTACTTCAGCTTGTACATTGTTATCGAGATAAACAGGATCTTCTATTTTCACTTCCTCCTCTTCAACCATTTCAACCCTAACGTTTTCCTCAATTCTAAAATTATCTTGCGCCTGGATATTCCCTAGGGAACTTGAAGGGATATTTTCTTGTACACCAAATCGTTCTTGTGCCCTCAAACTTTCATGAGCCCTCAAATTGTCCTGGATCTTTTCTTGAGCCCTTAGATTAGCTTGGAAAGCAACACTGTCCAAAGATCTTAACTGTGACCTGACGCCCGATATTTTCTGGAGCTCGCGCAGTATCCTGGGTCATTATTATTTCCTGAGGTTGGACATTTTCTTGCACTCTTACCCTTTTCAGTGGCGACACATTTCCTTGACACCCAACATTTTCCTGGGTCCTCAGCGGATCCTGGACCTGAATTCTTTCTAGAGGCCTTAAAATAAACTGATACCTACCATCATTTTCCTGGCTCCTGGGAGTCTCCTGGAGTCTCATCCTGTATTGTGTCTGGAAATTTGTCTCCTCCATCTTTACAGCCTCTCGCGCTCTCGAACTTGGTTGGCCACTTACCACCGTTTCTAGGGATTTTCCCGTATCCTGAATCCTCATTCTCTGTTGTACTTGGGTATTTTCTTGAGTCCTCACATTTTCCTGAACTCTGATATCCTGGCGCCTCACATTATGCTGTACTCTAATTTTTCCTATTGCCTGAATATTGTCCTGTGGCGTCGTGATTTCTTGAATTCTTATTCGTTCATGGCTTTGTATATTTTTTTGACAGGTCTCTTGGGTTCTTATCGTGTTTTGGGTTTGAATGGCATATTGGGGAATCAAATTTTGCTGTAATCTTATCTTTTCCAGAGCTATGATATTTTCCTGACTCTTTGCGATCTGCTGAACTCCCATCCGCTCCTGTGGAATCAGATGCACTGGGCAACTGATATTTTCTGGAGCCCGTACTATTTCTTGTACTTTCATCCTTTCCTGGACTTGAATATTTTCTTGGGGTTTTCTTTCCGACGGCTTCAGATTTGTTTTGCATCGCACATTTTCTGAAGCATGCACCATCTCCTGGACCGTAGTTAATTTCTGCGCTTGAATATTTGCTGGGACTGGCACGGCCTCTGTGATTGCCTTTTCTTGAACTATTTTTTTTGCCGGAGCTTTTACTTTTACCTGGCATACTCTGTTTTCTGGAGTTTCTAAAGTCTCCAGAACAATCATCCCCTGCTGAGATTCGACATTTTCCTGGATATGTACACTCTGATGCTGCTGCTGAAGCCTCATTCTTTGCAGAGCTTGTATATTATCTCGGTGTTTCACATTATCTTGAACCCTAGTCCTCCCAAGGGGTCTGAGTTTTAATTGTTGACTCAAATTTTCCTGAACTTGCGTAACTACCTGAGCTCGAAGTTTTTCTTGAGCTAGGATATTTTCTTGAGTCCTTACAATCTGACGAATTCTAAGTTTTTCATGAGCCGTCATATCAGCCTGGCATCCAATACTTTTTCTTGGCAATCCAGTCACCGGTTCACTCGTTTTTTCAATGCCTTTTACATTAAGCTGGCACTTTCCTCTTTCTTGAGCTCTCAAATGGAGAAGACACCCCGTATTCTCACGGGGCTTTAAATTTTCGGGGATTCTTCCCTTTTCTTGGGGCTTCGAACCAGCTTGTCTACTTATATTTTCTCGACTTCTCGTTTCTTCTTGCTGCTTCACATTTTCTTGAAGAGAATCTAGGGAATGTAAAAGGCACCCCAAATTTTCGCGGGTGCGCAACTCTTCCGGAGCCCTGACGTTAACTTGGCAACCTGAATTTTTCTGACTCGTATTCCCGTCATGAACCCTTCCTTTCTGGACTCTTACAGTGTCTGGAGGTTTAGCATTCTCGTGGGCTCTAATATGCTCTTGAGTTTTAAAATTTTCCTCGACATTCATTCTCTCTTGGATATTAATTTTTTCATGATGTCTCATTGTTTCTTGGGAATGCACATTTTTTTGGGTTTCTATTTCTTCTATTGAAATACTTTCCTGTGCTGGAGCATTATTACCCTGGACTGCAACTTCCCAAACCCACTCAACCTTCTCAACTGTTTTTTGTTTCTTTCTCTCTGTACAAACGTTGCACAAAGACAGATACAGACTGATCATATCTTTAGTAACATTAACATATTTAGTAAAAGTCTCCGAGAGCATCTTCTCCCGGTCTCCATGGCCTATTGCAAGGTGGGTAACGTGGATTTCGTCATACAACTCATCAGCTGGTAAAAAGAAACGAACAGACTTTTCACCGCGGTAGATCACCTCTCTTTCGATTTCCAATCGCGATCACTGCCAATTTGTCCCAGCGTCTGCAAAAAATAACATATTTTTATTTAGAATATAAACCATATTCTCGACATTCTATAATTTTTATATATGCCCTTACCTTACTGCAATATTAAACTTTGGCCTCTCTCCAGCTTCAACCTGCGCCATCAGCTGCAAATACTGGTACTTGTCCAGTACGTTATGGTGCGCACATTTTCGCTTCTCGTACTCCGTGATCTTTGCCAAGAAATACTTCTTGCGTTTAGAATGGTCAGCATCATGACTTGTCAAAGTTTGCTCTGGGAGCAGAATCAAGTTTTGCTGGCTGGTAGATGGTTGGTCAAGAAGGAAGACCACATTTTGCGGGCTGCTCGAGGACTTGTTGGGCAGCACGAGCTAAATTCTGTTGGCTGGTGGAAGGTTGGTCAGGAAGAAACATTACATTCTGCTGACTAGTCGAAGGCTGGTCGCGGAGCTGGAGCAAGGTCTGCGCGCTGGTCGAGGGTTGATCATGGAGCATCACAGCATTTTGCTTGCTAGTCGAAGGTTGGTCATGAGGCCCGTGCGCAATCTGTTGACTAGTTGAAGGTTGATCCTGTAGCATGAGTTGATTCACTTGGTTTCTGGATTGAACATCTGAAAAAAAAACTTTTTATATAATCTATTCTAAGCTATTGTCGTTGCTATTTCTACGACACTTATTAAAAACTAAGTTTCTTAAAACTATATAAAAGCTTATCTTATTAAAATTAAGGGTGTTTAAAACTTTTAAAATAAAACATGGAATTTTAATTTTCTTTATATTTTTAAGTAAATATACTCGTACATATGCGGAGAAAAATAAGTTCGAAATAATTTCGGAACTGAAAAGTTAGAAACAAAGGAATAGCTACTAAATAATAACCTAAAACTTAGTACTAATTTGGAAAAAAACAAACAATGTTATCTAAATTATTTAATGCAAGGATTTCTAGTAAGAAAAAACAACTAATTGACAATACACAAAAGAAATCCTTTTATGCCGGCGTGCATATCTTTTCTCGAAATCTATCTATTTTTTTTCTTTACTGCTGTACTAAGAGACGTCATTTAACCTTAGTGCTCATTATCTTAACTATGGATAGTCTTTACGTCTATTAAAATATAGGTCAATATTTTTACTTATGTCACAATTAAGGTTTAATTAACGTCTCTCAATGCGGCAGTTACTTCTTTAGGCTTAAAAGTAAATTATATCTTTCCTCCTCGGTGGCCTATGGTTATGGATCGGGTTCTCAACAGTGATGACGTCATCGACGGTTTTCAGGAACGCTCTGCAGCCAGATCGGGAGGAGCAACGCCACCTAGTGTCAAACCTCCTCACTTTTGCTGGGTAGTACGTGTAACGTCCCATTTTGATGAGTCGGTTTCCTCTTAACGACTTTACGTATACAGCTGAAAAAAGATTTTTACAAGTTTTTATTTATCTTCACCTTAGCTTCCACTTAGAGGAATTTTCCTCAGTTTTGTGGAATAGTTTAGCTGCGGCAGTATTTCCGGTGATCCATCTGCTTGTATGCCACCTTTCGCATTACTGATAACAACTTAATATTTCTATTGAGAAAGTTTATTAGCTTTCTCTGAGTCAAAACGCAAAAAATTAAAGAAAAGAAAAAGAATTAAAAATAAGTAAAGCAACAAAATTTTATTAAATTGTTTTTAGTCAAAAAAGTTCGTAATTCGATTTAGGCCCGATTCAACCAATTTTACTCGAGAATATAATTACTATTTAGCTTAGATATTTTAACCCTATGATTTGTATGCAATTATATACCACAAATTCACTCTGGGACAAAGATTGGTCGAACTCGGAACGGGCCTTAGAAGCAAATTATTCCAGCAAAAGATTTATATTAGAGCTAACTACCACCGATGATAGTTATTTAAATATAATATTATATATATTTTTTGGTATAGGTACTCCGCTAATTAATGAAATGTCACAGGTATAACCAATTTTTATCCGATAGTAAATCTACAGTGTAAGACTGTGTGAGTTCCATACGAATCGGACCGTTATTGCTCCGATATCGGCTCGGATGAAGATAGTCGAACGGGGCCTAGAGACTTTGATACTCATAGACGTATCGGAGTGGACAACGAGGTTACCTGCCACCTGAAGGTCTGCTGACCTTAGGACTGCTAGTTAGTAACCAAATTAAGAAATCCTATGCAAGATCTAAGGCACAAAACTACGCAATAGACGATACAGGCTGTTATTTTGCCCTTAATAAGACTCGTGTGGTCTCTTCGGCGGCGCATGATTGTGGATATCACGTATACACGTGATCATGTCCTTCTTCGTCTTCAAAAACGCTCCGCAGCGAGATTTTGAGGAACAGCGCCATCTAGTTTCATATTTCTCCTCCTTGGCCGGGTAGTAAGTGTACTCTCTCATTTTAATGAGTGGGTTTCCTCTTGCCGACTTTACATATACCGCTGAAATTTAAGCAATATACAATTTCATACACGGATAACATTTTTATTAGAATACACGCCCGTTGTTATTGAAGCATCGATTTTAAAACAAAATACCTTTATTTCCCTTTTGGTATAAGTACTTTCAAATTTTACCCACCTGTATATTTTCAAAGTCTCTCCCACTTCAGTAGACAAATGAACAAATTCTATCATATATCTTACCATAGTCCAAGCACAACTGGTAATTATAGAGCAAGGAAAATGGAATATAAACAATAATATACCTCGCTTTGAGGGTTTCGTTATAAAGCAATTTAGAGCAAGACAAGAAGATAATAAAAAATGCCTTTCAAAACTTTTTTATAAATAACTTGAATCAATTTTATTAGTAATTTCAATAACAGTTAAAGGCAAAGGAATAATTTGATTCCACCCATGAGGAGGGTGGTTATGCTGCGATCTGATGAAGCCTGAGTTCTCTGCAATAGTGAGCAGTTTCGCCTTACACCCTGCCTCTCGTGGGTGGAACACACCCATCTGATGTAGGAGTCAGCTGCCCCCTTCGCGTAGTAAGAATACCCTTGGTATCTGATTAGCCGTTTTCTTTTTTTGGAGATGACGTACGCCGCTGAAAAAGATGCGATGTTTAGTCAGTAGCGTTGACCGATCTTGATCTTAGGCATTTTTTTAATTAGGGCAGACGAGCAGAGATATCACCTGATGTTAAGCGAATAACACTGCCCATAGACACCCACCACCCAAGTCGCACCAACGACCTTTTTAAAAGGAATGCGCTCTCTTATTGAAGGTTTCCAGGCCAGTTGACAGGCAAAATAAGGCATTTTATACAGGTTTAGTTTTATGTACCTTAATATTGATCCATTACCTAACAATGTGTCAGAAAAAAAAAGAATTCTATTTTGTATCATTTTATTCAAAATCGTAACATACCACACGTTGGGCGCCATATCTTAAAAAAGTATTTTTTCATAGGCACAACAAGGTCACTTAACAATAAAGGTCATTATTATTTTATCACACAATATCTGACAAAAAAATTAAACATCAACTCGCTAAATCCCATTTTTATGAGGGTAATGCTGGGACCAAAATGGTGCATGGACCATAATTGGGCATAACCCTTAATCAAAAATTGCATTGGTTTTCGCTCTTATTTAATCATAGATGAGGTTCAAAATCAGGTGGGATCTATTTTCCTGTAGCATTATTAAAGGATAAAATAGTAACCATCTGACCTTTGCAACCCTTAGTCAGGGGAGACAGACAATCTGCATCGTGGTTACACCAAAAATATTGAACTTAAAATAAATGACGAATCTTTTACGAGTTTTTCTTAAAAAGTTTAAAAGTAAAGTCGAGGATCGGATTCAACGAAGGCGTTGGTTTCCCATTGATACAAAATAATAATAAATAGACGCAGAAAGTCGGCTGCCAAAATCGCGTGCTTAACAGGCAACGCTACGGTTCGGCGAGAGGTAGAGGCAAATAGTATACAAAACCGATGTTTTTAAGCTTTCGCGGTGCATTATACAAATACTTGATATAAAGGAGACTAATCGCAGTAAGTGGTATAATGTACTTTATTTAAATATCCTCGCATTTACTCCCGTTTATATAACGTATTTATACAAAAGGTGTGCGGAAAAGATACGATACAATTTACTACCTATTGCGTAGGTTAACAAATTATTTTATATCAAATACAGCCGACCTTATGAGTTTATTTATTTTATGCCACTCACTGCCGCACTCACAGACGTCATTGAACTTCGATGTTCATTAGCTTAACTACGGTTCTTCGATCATAAATACTCTAAATACACAATTTCATACTGAAAACGTTTTAAAAAATGTTTCCAAACAGTGTCGTCATAAGTAGGTAGCTTTAGATACCTATTTTGAATTATGAAAATGCATAACATAACCTAATGTGTAATTGGCATTTTCGAAATTCAAAACCGATTACTACATATTAGCACAAAATAATTACACACAGAAGGTAGACTCAGCCTGATTTTGAATTTAGAAGAGTTCGTTGACATATGCTAGGGTTGTTGCCAGGCATGGGTACATAAGCGCGCGGCCTCTACCACAGACTTCAACAGTTTGACAATCTCATGTCATAGGCTAGGATTAATGTGGTCGAAAAGGCGTATTTCCCCGTTAGTGCGCGTGAGTACATGACACGTTTTTAGCTCTTAGTGGCCAACCTTCTTTCTGTGTATAATTATTTTGTGGTATTAGGTTAGGTTAGGCATATTCATAATTTAAAATATCTAGGTTAAATACATTTTTAAAATGCTCTGTAGCATTTTCAGAATTCATAACCAATTGGTTATGAATTCCGATAATGCTAAGTAGCGCTCTTTTGCGAAAGGAGCTCTCATTGGCGGTGACACTTTTAGCGCGTTCAGCCTGTATCTAACATTTAAATCACCGGTCTTTACCCGTATTAAAACAAGTGTCGATGTTTCTTAAGTGGCAAAGTTAACCGACGTCCCTGAGAGCGGCAGCATACCCTCCTCGGGTTTTTTCCTCTCATAAATGGTTGTGGTCGTCCTTATAATACGTTATCCTATCATCTACAACATAGACAACAGCGCCACATCCAAAAGCTTGGTTACGAGCACACCTCCAGGTCTCTTTAACACTCGTCTTCCGCCGGAAGTAGAACTTTTGTCCACAGTGTTTGAGCAAGCGAGTCCCTCTTCGAGACACCCTGTAGTTTACTTTGGGTAAATATAATGTTAAATATTCTTCTGAAAAGGAAAAAAAATAAAATTAAGTACGTTTTTCTTTGACTGACTGCCTCTTAAAAGTAAGATGGGTTAAAAGTTTAACGTCGTAAGACTCAAAAGCCAGCAATTGATTCTCTATTATGTCTGCTGTCTGGATTTAGCCAGTTATCAAACTGTTTCCGCCTTCACCGCGTGGAGGTACTCCCAGCTTATGTCGTTTGCATTAGTTCATTAATATTCTATTAACGTTCACATTACATAAAACGATTCACAGTTCCCTTGATCCGCACATTACTTTTTTCAGTACAATGTGAGATATTTTACTAGTCCGCAAACTAACGGTCAGCGCTACACGTTCGTGCTGCGACCAGTAATGATTTTGCGTTAATACAGAAGCCTAGCGGGGGCAATACTAAATTTGGTGACAAGCTTTATAGCTCCTAATGATTCTGCAGTGGTTTTGTTCTGATAAGTAGTAAAGAAGCTATGGATGAAAAGATTCAGCCCATGATTACAGGCAAAGTCACATGCAAATGCTAGTAATACATATATATTCAAAATGTACAAGTAAAGCGCTATTAAATGATACCAAACACGGCCTATTTATCATAACTTTATTTTTTTACTCTGTTTGTTTTGTCCGCTAGAGGGCGCCACATTAGATTTTGTGAAACTTCATATAGCCTATAACCAGCGGACGATTAAGACGCTTATAATGATATGTCATATGTCGAATTCTGATAAGTAGTTTAGAAGTTACGTGGAAACAGATGAACATACATACATACATACATACATACATACATACATACATACATAGCCTGTCAAAATCATAACCCTCCTTTTGCTTTGCCGTAGTCGGGTAAATAGTAACCATCTGACCTTTGCAACCCTTAGTCAGGGGACACAGACGATCTGCATCGTGGTTACACCAAAAATATTGAACTTAAAATAAATGACGAATCTTTTACGAGTTTTTCTTAAAAAAAATAAGTCTAGGATCGGATTCAACGAAGGCGTTGGTTTACCATTGATACAAAGTAATAATAAATAGACGCAGAAAGTCGGCTGCCAAAATCGCGTGCTAAACAGGCAACGCTACGGTTCGGCGAGAGGTAGAGGCAGATATACAAAAGGGATGTTCTTAAACTTTCGGTCTGCATTATACAAATACTAGATATAAACGGGGCTAAAGTTCGAGTAACCCCAGTGTTCGAGGATATTTAAATATCATGGAGGCGAACGGCGTCGTCGTCTCCAGTCCGCTTGTGACCACGGCTGTTGTAACACAGACGAAACGTCAAGCTGTAAGTGGTATAATGTACTTATTCAATGACATTCTTAGGTTGAATGTCATTGACTTCATTTAAATATCCCGTTTATATGACGTATTTATACAAACGGTGTGCGGAAAAGATACGATACATAGGGTAGTTGACTAATATCGATGTAGTAAAAAATATTGATACTTTACCAAAATATTGGTAAATAAGAACCAATAGCCTAAATTTTTCAGTTAAAAAATATAACGTCTAGCTGGTTTTGTTGCAAGTTTCATGGGCAAGTCCATTTTTAAAGTTTATAATATTATAAAAATAATTATATCATTGAACTACCCACACATTTAACACAAACTTTTTATAAAACTATGTACATAAAACGAAACATTTGATATAGCTACCAAACAAAATTTGCTAGACGCGCATACAAGACACCAGCGTGTGACGTCACATGTTGGTAGCCATTTGTATAGAGCGTTTTTGGGCCCGCGTAAATATGTGCTCTTAAAGTTGTGATATCTCAGGTAATTCAAATCAGAATCAAATAATTCTTTCAACTGTATACGATACAATTACTACCTATTGCGTAGGTTAACAAATTATTTTGTATCAACTACAGCCGACCTTATGAGTTTATTTATTTTGTGCCACTCACTGCCGCACTCAAAAACGTCATTGAACTTTGATGTTCATTAGCTTAACTAAATACTCTAAATACACAATTTCATACTGAAAACGTTTTAAAAAGTGTCGTCATGTAAAGCTTAACCTATTTTGAATTATGAAAAAGCATAACCTAACCTTATGTGTAATTGGCATTTTCGAAATTCAAAAATAAATTCCTACGGATTAGGCTATGTTAGGTTTACTACATATTATGTTAGGTTAGGCATATTTATAATTCAAAACATCTATACTCTGATTCATAATCAGGTAAAGTAAACTGACAGATGTCAATGACAAGTTTCTATGCATTTTGACATTTTGCATGTGTCAAATTGAGTGATAATGTTGGGGATGACACATTGACATCTGTCAGTTTACATCAGAGTATAGGTTAGATACATTTTAAGATGCTCTTTAGCATTTTCAGAATTCATAACCAATTGGTTATGAATTCCGATAATGCTAATAGCGCATCTTTCGAAAGGAGTTTTCATTGGCGGTCACACTTTTAGCGCGTTCAGCCTGTATCTTACATTTAAATGACCGGTCTTTACCCGTATTAAAACAAGTGTCGATATTTCTTAAGTGGCAAAGTTAACCGACGTCCCTGAGAGCGGCAGCATACCCTCCTCAGGTTTTTTCCTCTCATAAATGGTTGTGGTCGTCCTTATAATACGTTATCCTATCATCTACAACATAGACAACAGCGCCACATCCAAAAGCTTGGTTACGAGCACACCTCCAGGTCTCTTTAACACTCGTCTTCCGCCGGAAGTAGAACTTTTGTCCACAGTGTTTGAGCAAGCGAGTCCCTCTTCGAGACACCCTGTAGTTTACTTTGGGTAAATATAATGTTAAATATTCTTCTGAAAAGGAAAAAAAATAAAATTAAGTACGTTTATCTTTGACTGACTGCCTCTTAAAAGTAAGATGGGTTAAAAGTTTAACGTCGTAAGACTCAAAAACCAGCTCATTCTCTATTATGTCTGCTGTCTGGGCCTTACGACGTTAAAATTAAATTAATTAGTACACAACTTAATTGATAGCGTTTGAGGTAAAGCTTAAATTTCTAAGGAAAATTTTGATAGAGAAATAGGGATAGCTTCTGCCGTTTATCAACAAAAAAAAACTACTGCTGTGTGGATTTTTTTATACTTATTTTTTTTATTACAATATCATGTATATCAAACTACTCGTATCTGCTTGTTCGTTTCTGCATAGGTATATACATCTGCTTTTTTTATGAAATTAATCTTAAATTAATGTTGAGGAGCTATTTCATGGATTAACGATTTAAAAAAAAAGGTAATTAAATAGATCTTCAACATTCATTAAACAAATCTCCAAGAGTCATAGAACAAATCTTCAACAAATGGTTGGTAGAACATAGTTGAGGGGATGTTAATTTTTGCAAAAACACCTGTATGCTGAGTTAGAGAAACTTATATCCGAAAAGTGCAAATATCCTCACGATGTATTTTTTTACCAAGGAGAACCGAACTGAACCGAACAAAGCAGAGTGCGGTAAAAAGTTCTAGTAAAAAGTTTACCAAACATTTTACAAGATTTAATGACAAACATGGGGACAGGTTGAAACTAAATAAAAACTCGTAAAATTGAGATCAAACAGTTTAACATCTTAAAATTTTATTACTAATTCTTACTACTACTCATCTTAGCCTGTAACTCCAGGTTGCGTCCAAAGCAGTCAGCCTTGAAGCCCGAGGTACCCTTAGACCATGATTCAGGATTGAGGAAGTCAGTTAATCTACAATGAAGCGACTGTCGTCTGAACTTCGCAACCAGACCAACTAAATCATTAAATAAATTTATACAATATCAGGACAATGTATAGGACATTGTCCTGATATCACAGTAAATAGCTTAAGCACGGATATGAGACAAAAGGGGAATCAAGTGATCCATCTGCTCGTCTGCCATCTATCACATAAAAAAAATAATAAATACAATCCTTAAATACAAATTTATCACACGAATGTTTGTCTCCGATGTTGACGATCGAACCCACAACCTTTGGCGTATGAGAAAGTTTCTACTAAATGCGTCATCGGATAGGTAAAAAAACACTGCTTACATGATTTAGAACCTATCCGGAACGTGCAGCTTTCCTCACAATGTTTTCCCTCACCGCCGAGCTAGAAGCAGTACCTACTCACATATGTAATATGTAGATTGACCTAGGTTAGGGAAAAATCGCCCAAAAAAAACTCGCACGAGAATTTCATGATTTTTTGCTTTGTCACTGCTCTAACCTAACATTCACCAATATTTTTTTCGGTTTAGTAGAGTGTAGACAGTATTATCATCACAAAAAATTGGTTAGGTTAGGTTAGAACAGTGACCGCCAAAAAATCTTGAAATTCTCGTTCGTTCTTTTCGGGCGAGTTTTCCCCTAACTCGCTCCTAAATGACTTATTATCATAGTTACTTATTTAAATGGAAAGTACTAAAACAATATTTTCCTCGTGAAAGACACAAGTAAACGTTGCATTTAACACATAATATTTTACTTCGACTGTTACACGTTTCCAACCGGCAGCTGCGAGGGGTAGTTAATAATTCATCGAAAGATGGCATATGACCATAACCGTCGTATCTTATGGCGTCAGAAGGTTTTGCCCATTTCTTTTTCTGTACGAGTAAAGGCTGCTCATCCTCTGTATCGCTGTAATGTGCCAGTACAGGATACGTCATGGATTCCTATTAAAAAAAAAATAACATTGAAAACATTTCAGACGTTACTACTAAGACATTGATACAGGTTTTTAACTTTTACTCTAAGATACTCACATGTTCGTTTTCTAATCATACGATTTTTTATAATAGGATTTCGCCAGCGTTCAATATTTGACTATTTAAACATGAAACAAATAGTAGAACATTACAATGAAAAATTTAAATAAAAAAATCGTCATAGTTATCTCAACCATTTCATTAAGTAAAAACATAATTATCTATAAGAAAATGTAATATAAAAAATTAAAAACATACCTACA
Organism: Cnaphalocrocis medinalis; assembly: GCA_014851415.1. Taxonomy (NCBI): domain Eukaryota; kingdom Metazoa; phylum Arthropoda; class Insecta; order Lepidoptera; family Crambidae; genus Cnaphalocrocis; species Cnaphalocrocis medinalis. The sequence goes on from CM026283.1 coordinate 3,139,815, forward strand.
GAGAAGATAATTTATTTAAACGGGACTAAACACGACGATGTTTAAATTTAAAGGTGGTAGATGTTTAAACATTATACTTGCAGTACTTACTGCTACCTATTCTGCTTAAGATATATATATATATATGACTGCGTTACAACGGCCGTGGTCACAAGCGGACTGACCGCAATCAGTATAGTCCATACTAATATCATAAATGCGAAAGTAACTCTGTCTGTCTGTCTGTTACTCTTTCACGCCAAAACTACTCAACGGATTTAAATTAAATTTGGTATACAGATAATCTAGACCCTGAGAAAGAACATAGGCTACTTTACATAGGCTACTCTTTTCTACGAAAGAAAGAGTGAAAAGGAGAAATGTTTATTTAGATCAAAATTAACACAAAAACCATGTAGCACAGAAAAAAATAGTCATAATTACCAACATTTCATTTAGTAATCAATGATTATGTGCGTTCTTCCAACGAACCACCCGGTCATCTATGGTGTAAACGATTGCTCTACACCCTAAGGCTTGGTTAGTGGAACACCTCCATTGCACTTTGCTCCCATTGCAATAGGTCTTGTTTCGGTATAAAGTGTACCCACTGTGGAGTAGCAACGGCTTTCCTCTCTTTGACGTCACGTATACTGCAGGCTGGCACACTCGATGAACTGGAAACAACGAAATTGATATTGGACAAGTTCATCAGCCGGCGCAGTTATTGTTTGTGCTATTTCGAAATAAAATACCAAATCAACCTTTTTTATAATATGTGCTTACTTACTTAGAAGGGTCCCACACTAGCGTCATTTGAGCGTCGGCGTCTTGCAGGCGACCACCTCATACTAGCGTTTTTGAGCATTACGTCGACGCGGCAAAAGTCTAAAGACGCTAGTGTGGAGTCTCTCTTACTCCACTGGCTCAGCGACCCGAAACGAGTCTTGGCCTCCGAAACAAGAGAACGCCATTTCGGTTGATCTGCACTACTTGTTGCCAGTCTTTGGTCGGAAGTTCTCGCAGATTACTCTCGACAACGTCTTTCCAGCAATACCTAGGCGTTTTTTATAGTGGCACAGTACATTGGCTCGCCTTAGAGTGACTCCAGAAGACAAGACGTAAACGCTCAAAAGACGCTAGGGCGTTTTGCCGGCGTCTCCCCACACTAGCGATTTTGGGTCGACGCAACGCCCGAAAACGCTAGTAGTGTGGGGAAGTCGCCGGTAAGACGCCGACGCACAAAAAATGCTAGTGTGGGTTCACTCTTATTCTGATGCTGAGTAGAGGAACCCACGTTACAATATCAAGGGAACGCTATTACATGGTATCACTTGGCGCTGGTACTGCCATAATGGCCGTCGAAATGCATCTTCAAGCTTAGTTTAAATGATTCTATAACGTAGGCCGGCAAAATGTGATAATGTGTTGATATCCCAGGGAACAATTCCCGTTCACTTAACAGTAAGGGCGAATGAGAGATTTGTATGGACGAATGTATGAAATCTCTAAATTCGACTTTAATGTCTGGTGTACGAGAATTGTTCCTCAGGACCGGCGAAAGTGAAGGATAATAAAAATTGTTATCAACACATGCTAGCAACACCAGTGCTTACCTACTTTACTAACTTTGGGGTAAAAAAAATGTGGATAGATAATAGAGTTCCCCCGCTCCACAAAACATTTTATTTCTTACATTCTTGATAAGTTGAATATCATTTGGATTTATTATGTTTTATTGTAATTACAAGACCAAAATAATAAAGTAATCATGTATTTTGTCGGGAACTAGTGATTATGACTATTTTTACAACGAATAACTTTACCAAAAATAGTATGTACAGTAGCTGTACACCTACGGTTTTGGCTGGTACATCGCCATCTTGTTTTGGCTCCGTAACTTTCATTTCTATAAAACGTGTATCCGTTGAGTTGTAATAATAATTTTCCTTTTTTTGAAGTCACAAATTCTGCTTTTGAATAAATCAAGGACATTAAACCTGAAAAGACAGAAAAATGTGTTGGAGTAGTTTTAATTTTCTTATCTTATTTTTTTAATCTTTCTAATCTTGGATTGGTTGAAATTATGACAAAAAAAATTTAGGGCAATCTCCATGGGCAAAATGACAAAAATATGTAAAAAAATATGAAAAAAGAAAATTAAAGAAATAAAAATATTAAATTACCTCGATTTTCTTTGTAAATGTAGTTTATAAAATGGAGTCAGCTTCTTTTATGTACTATTTATTTTCAATTGCTTCATTCTACTAACAGGGTTATTCTTTACTAGTGATTATGGTATCCCTTACAATGTATGACTTGTTCACCGATAGTATAAACTAACGCCACGCAACCCTTGTTATGGTTCGTTGAGCATCTCCAAGTTACTTTTTGAGACTTTCCTTGTGTCCTATAATACGTATATCCATTCAACTTTAGTAATTTTTTACCCCTGTTGGAGATACGTATTCTGCATCAAACGGGAAATATCCTGGAAGTGAAGGAATACCGGGTGTTATTAAACGGGTCAGCAAAAAAAAACGGTAAATGAGCGCTCAGCAAAAACAGGAATTAATATAGTACAGCAATAAAAAATTGCTGTACAATAGTCGTTTTGCTGATCAATGTAATGTTTCTTGGAAATTAATTAAAATGTGGGAAAGATATAAATGTTTGATCTCATCCTAAAGTAAGCTTAAACTCGCGTTAAATGTGTTAAAATCAAATAAACAAATACATTATTAAACAAGTGGCAGCCCCCGACTTCGTTCGCGTGGAGTTAGTTATTGATATATTTTGGACAATCCATACAATATATTTTTTATAAATTGTAGCCTATATGTTATTCTGATGTATAAGCTATATTATTGTAAAGTTTCATTAAAATCCATTCAGTAGTTTTTGCGTGAAAGAGGAGCAAACATTCATCCATCCATCCGTACTTACAAACCTCACGTTTATAACATTAGTGGGATTAGTATAATAACACCAAAACAGTTACAATCATAAGAGCTTAAGGCACCAAAGTGTAAAAAAAACAAACATGTTATGGGTCAGCGGGGTAAGCAAAAGAAACACGTATAAAACATGAATGTAATCATTTAATCCTTTAAGAAAAATAAGAGACATGAAATAAAAAAAAAGAAACTGCCAAGGGCGCGGTTTCTTAAAATTATATTCTTAGTAGAGAATATTAACCTCTCCCATTGGAGGTATGTAGACAATTTCCCTCTCACCAATTGGAGGATGGTTATGCTGACATTTGACAGCTATGATCCTGTCTTCAACCGTAATGACTTTGGCGTGGCAACCCTTGGTCTCGTGAGTAGAACAGATCCATCTTCTTGTCATTCCACCGCCTTGCCTCATGTAGTAAGTGTATCCATAGATCTTCACCATGCGACGTTTTCGCTGTGACAAGACGTAATATGCTAAAATTGAAGATTATCAAATTATTGTAGTTGAAATTATTTACAAGACTGTTAAGAGTGGGTCTGACGTAGGACCTAACCGGGAGATTCTGTCTTTATACAGCCAGAAGTTGAGGTACAACAACCAAATTATCTCAAACGATATTAAACGATACGCATTTGTAAAAAAAACGTTAAGGTGCTACAATGACGAATTAGCGCCGCCATCCAATTTACACTGATTGTGGCGACAATATGCTATTTTTAAGAAAGTAAAACATTACAGACTTAGATGCAAGTAAATTGGATTTTTCAACATGCAATACAATATTTTTAAAACGCGACAAGTAACAATAATGTTAATTATTGTTAAAAACGGCCACTTTTAGCAATAGTTAACATTATTGTTACTTGTCTAGTTTCGTCAATATAGCCCCTTAACGACTGGAGCGGCTGTGAGCTGAAACGTCTTACATCTTGTACTATCTTTAAACTATCATTTTTGCATAAATGCGGCACTCCACAGTGATTGCGTGAATTTTCCGAATATCATAGCGTCATACATACACAATTACACATACATACGTCATAAAAAATGAAACAAAGACAACTTATTTTATGAAAAGTTAAAAAACTATTTAATATCAGAAAGTGCTTTATACTCTTTAAGAGTTTTGGAGCAGAAAACTGTATAATGTAAGATATTTGGTTTGATTTAATTATTACTAATAGTGCAGTGCCCCTACGGGGTTCATGTCAGGGACTGTATTTATGTTAAGATCTATTGTACTACATGAAAGCAATAAATAGTCATGACTATGACTTGTATATACGAGTTTATTAGCGCAACCAAGTACGAGATCCGTGTATGCAACTTCCCACATTGAAAACTAATTAAATGAATGAAATCTATTAAATTAACATTTGTTTTTCAAGAGAATAATATTTGGCATGTTTTCATGAAACGACCTATGTTAACTGGCCTGACTAGATCCATAATTTGAGCATAACTGTAAAAATTTGCAAAAATACTGAGTTTGCCAGCTATGCTAAAGAGAGAAAGAAAGTGATTTTTCCTCATTTAGTTTCAAGGAACGTATTTCTGGAAAATTTCTGAAACATGCCGCATACGAAACGAGATTGCATGTCATAAAACAATTATAGCTTACTAGCCGTTATAAGTTAACTCATTAAATTGCACCATGTTACATTAGCAGCCTTAAACCCAACGCTGTATTTACATTTAGTACTGACTAGCATATAGGTCGGTAACGTGGACCCTGTAATATATCCGTCTGAAGTCTTTGTTACAACTTCTTAGTCACAGTTGTGTTCTCCTAAGGCTTATTGTACATATAACTGCACGTCAAACGCACGCTTTTGTCATTGACAATGGAAGACGAATGCTTTCATCTTGCGTAGAAACAATAAAATCTGTTTCCACGAAGCGTATGGCCAAGGTGCAGCAACGCGTCTTGCAATCGTCATGCATTCGTCACGCAATCAAAAATTGAGGCGTTATAGACATTGTGCCTTTGAGACTCGTTGCCCATGTAACCGTACGTCATAAGCGCGCTACTGTTATAGACGATTGGAAGACGAATGCTTTCAGGTTGCGTAGAAACAATGAAATCTGTGTCCACGAAGCCTATGTTCAAGGTGCAGCAATATCGTCACACCTTCGCTAATTGAGGAGTCGTGGACATTCCGCCTAAGCCTCCTCTATAGTTAACAGATTGACTCAATGTGTATGAGTATCCATAACATAAACAATTTTATCTCCAACAGTATGTATGCATGCGTGGCAGTTAATTCTTGAGCTACTGGAACATCGCCAGCGCTCCTTCAACCCAAGCTTGGAGCCGAACCGAAACCTCCATCCGTTGAACAAGATCATGCGCTTCCCTCTCCGTGAAATAATGTACTCTGCGTCTATGACTGTTAAGTCCTAAAACAGAATGCCAATACAATTTAACAAACGACTGTTTTCAAACTGTACGTCTGAGAAAAATAGACGTGAAGTAGCTCCTGCGCTGTGTTTCGCTAAATGTAAAGGTTGAGTAGAGGTAGGTAAAGTAAGAGTAAAGGTTGGCAGCACACTTTTGACTCCACGGAGTTGCGGGTGTCTATGGACGGCGGCAATCACTTACCATCAGGTGATCCGTCTGCTCGTCTGCCGCCTATCACATAAAAAAGGCGGTTTCCAATAAAGAACTATACTCTGATTGATATCATTTAATTATGGGAATGACAGATGTCGTAATTCAATGAAATGATGTCAAACATTTTGACCCATTTTGACAGATGCAAATCTTCTGACCTTTCATGTTGATTGATTATTGTTACCTTAATAGGGATATTTAGCGGTCATCCTAAATATTTTCATAGGACATGTAAATCATGAGAATTTTTTAATGAGATATCATTTATATTTGAGAATCCTAATCTGACAGATACAAATGACATTGTCATTTTACATGTCATTAATGATTGTGCTTATTGCTCACGCGCAAAATTTGATCTTCCACAGTGTGAATACACGCACGGCAGTTGGTTCGATCCCCGATGGCGCATCGCCAGCGTGTCTTCATCCCAGATTTGGTACAAAATCTGAATTTGTACCCGCCGTAGATTAACATTCGATTTCCTCTCCTAGATGTTACGAAATATGCAGAATCTGAAAAAAGGATGAGCTTGGTATCATAGCATTATTTTTGCATTTACTTACATGTCTTAACATGGAACATGTTAATAGGTCGCATCGTTAAAAAAAACCATTTGCATGTCTACGTATGTGACGTTTCAATTCGTCTGTTCTGGTAAATAATTTATCTATGTGGGTACCTAGCAACACCATCTAGCTATCTACGTAAACCTACTAAATATTTATTCAGTCTCAAATCAAGAAAGTTCAAAACTGTTTAAAGAATCAAGTCTATCTAACTAAGCAATGTTGAGAAAAACACTATTAGGGTAAGCTTGTGTTCCAGTGGATATTTTATTGTTGTTATTAAAATTATAAGGTTTAGTTTGTTGACGAATGTTTCATTCAAAGACCAGCTTAAACCAATCAAGTTACGTAAAAATTTTGCGAATAATATTTGTAATTATTTATTTATGATATCGTGAAATGGACACGTTTATAAATATGAGAAATACTATATGGGCGGTAAGAAGTGTCTTAGAGTGATCTCTTTCACTAGCTTCCTTAAAGCTCGCGTAGACGCAACGCGCCCGCAAACGCTAGGTGGGGAGGTCGCCGGCAAGACGTCTACGCTCAAAGGACGCTAGTGAGAGTGAGGTCACTTTCAGAGTGTTTCATGTGAAGAAAAGAGTACATAATATTAACTGTATTTTTATTAACAATTTATACTACATCAAAAAGGTAAATACAATTTTAAGCTTTTAACTGACTAGCTACTTAGGTGCTTTAAACTCGAGTTTAAACTATAGAAATAAAATTCCGAGTGACAACGCGTTTCCCAATTTTCTTGTCTGTCTTGGGGAAAATCTAGCTAGATACATCCACAGTTCCATATTTATGCGATTGCCATTCCATCCTCATCTTGGGACTTGGGACCTTCAAGAGAAGAGCGTATTCCTATCTAAAAGGCCAGAAACGAATCAGCGTCCTGTCTAATCACACAGGTTAATGGGCGGTGATTACTTAACATTAGGTGGGCTGGTTTGTCGCGTCCCACATAAAAAAGACATAAAATACCATTAGGCCTAACATGCGCACCGCGACAACATTTTGTCGACTATCGTTCGCGAGAGCGCATTCTTCTGTCCCGCTCATCGCTCAGTCCGGTGAGCGAGAAGCAACTTGCGCCGACACAATACGAGTGTCGATAAAATTATCTCGCGGTGCGCATGTTAACCCGACATGAGTAGTAGTAATACTGCCTGTTAAGTTAATATTACAGGCTCAAGTTAATATTACAGGCTCATGATTATGCTCATTCTTCGCTCTCGCACTCACAACCATGTCATCGATGGTGTAAACATAGGCTTTACACCCCTTCCCATTATGGGTTGAACAGCTCCAACGGCATTTCTCCCCCCTGACCTGCTGCATATAGAAGGTATACCCTTCCAGTATAAGGAGACGATTCCCTTTCTTCGATCTTATGAAGTTACCTGAAAAAAAAAGCAAATTAAAATTTACCCGCTATTGTTTTTATGTGATATTTAGCTGACGGATTAACTGATAGTAAGCGATTGCCGCTACCCATAGACCAGCAACACCGGTGGAGTCACAAGTGCGCTGCCAGTCTTTTCTACTTTCCTCCGAATTGGACCTCCACCAGTACTCTTACACACTCGACGAAACACAGCAAGGACGCTACTTTACGGCAGTTTTCTATGAAGTCTCGAAGTATCACTTCGGTCATCCATTCATGCCGTAGCCCTTCCTTCCACGGTGAACACCGGCAGTATTTTAGTGGAGGATTATACCGCAGGGTGTAACGGTCGCAGCTATTTTTAATAAATAACTAGTTAACATTGTTATAAAGTATGTTCTCCTTTCTCCGTTGTGTTATTAAATCAGAATGTAGCTTGCGCGCGAGTTAAATGTTATATAGGAAAATTAAAAACAGTAGACAGGAAGCCAATATTAATCAAACGAAAGCAATTCATTCAAAATATTTTTTCAATGTAAGAAAAAATATTGCAAGTACGGTCGGGAAATACTGCTGCAGCCATACGTACAGTTTCGCAAAACGGTATCTACGAAAGATCTATGGTAGAAAGTACAGATCTGGACGGCAATCCATCAAAATGATGAGAAAAGGATGACAATCGGTTGCATGTGGTTTGATGTAAGAATTTTGGTAAGTTATTTATTTATTTTATTGCTGTCACAAAATCCACAGCTCTTAATAAATGTAAGAGTAGTCACAACACAAGCTAAAATTTTAATATGAAACTTACAGCAAATTATGTTAAATATTAGCTTGGTTTTGGCTACCAAAAAGTAAAGAACATTTTTAAACAAAAACTATGAAAAACACTATTGAGTAGGAATTAAATTGAAACCAAGTCTATTCGTATCAAGAATCTTTAATAATAAAATATTTGTTAAGTACATAAAATATATGTATTATGAGAGGCAACAAAGTACCTAATTGTTTCAAGATAACATCTCGCATTTAAGTCACTCATCGTAACTTTTTGAAGGTTGTGGGTTCGAGTCCCCTACCTGTAACTTTAATTGGTAGAATAGCCAGCCACCTCTTCGACGACTTTTAAGTGCATCATTTACTTAAGAAGAAACGGCAAAAAAAAATTAAGTTTAATGTCAGCCATTATAAAATAGTATACCTACGTATCGTCGTACTTTTTCTCAGTCAGAGATCCATGTATGTGTGTAGTACTACAAGATATGATCTCATCATTGTAAGTTAGGATGTGAGCGTGGCATCCTCTCCTTTGGTGAGTCGAGCAGATCCACCGCACTTTGCTCGACTTATTCGCAGACCCTTTACTGTTGCTGTAAGTGTACCCGTCGAGTCGGAGCAGACGATTTCCTCTTTGTGATACCACAAACTCCACTGTAAGTTGAATAAAAAAAAATACTATAGCATTAAGGGTTCAGCTCTTTCCCTATGAATCGGCTTCACAGAAAACTGGCGTAAAGCAGCGCCCGTTATTAAAGCACTCGAGGCACATAGCCTTCCCACACTCCTTGCATATCAGAGCCACCTTCTTGGTCTTTCTTGAAGCAGCAGCGCAAGTCATGGTCTTCCTCATCTCCTTGTAGCAATACGTACACCTTCTCAATTTGCCAGTTCTTATCAAAGTATGAAACCTTTCTTTTCTTATGGTTTCTAAAATATAAAAAAAAAATGTTTTACCAGTGTTAGCCGGACAAAATGACGTCCACATCTGTAGTGGCGTCTGTCACAAGAACTGTCAATTCTCAGAAATAGATGCGCGATGCGCGCGCTTTGATATTGTTTATTAATTTTTACCGCTAAATTCGTTTCATTGGCACCTATTTACCTATATTTAAAAAAATGCATTCCGTATGTATAGCAAAACATTTTAAGGCTAAAGACCTCTGATTTTATGACGTTTAGAAATAAATCTAGATACCTATATAACACCCCAACAAAAAACAAAATTAAATATATCACAATACATATATTTTTTTATTTAACGAAATACATTGCGTAATGTTGTGCTAAATAATTATGTCAGCCTCTTAATTAGGTATTAATACTGCATTTTTAATCACACATGATTAAAATCATCTGAACCAATAGAAATATAGATAGATATACTTAATTGCACAAAACACACAATTTAAGAACTAGGTGATGATGATGAGATGTTCACTACTTGGCATAGGCCTCTCAATGATTTACAAATGTATCTGTAATTTTCTATCCGCATCTAAAGGATTACCGCGATCTTCACCACACCATCAGGTACCTAACGTGTAATGTACCTTTTCAAAAATTGATTCGGTGTAGTAGTTAATAGGTTCATTTAATAGTGATAGCTAGTGTGTGCCGTAAAAGTTATTAGGTACTTATTATATAACGAGCAATTTCTTGTCTTCAACAGCTCCCTGAATGCGCGTGTGTGTGAATGGTGCCGAGTGGAGGACTAGAGGTCGGATGATTAAGTTTGGTTTGTTATCTATCTATCTACCGGGGGATGGTTGTGGTCCCCCATCATCTCGATCAGCTCATCGTCAAGCGTCTTGACATACGCTTTGCAACCTTTGAAGAGGTGAGTGGAACACCGCCAACGCAGACAGTACATACTCTTCGCAGTTTTTGCGGCATAATAGACGTAGTCGTGTACTCTTAACAGTCGTTTACCGGTCTTCGAAAGTATGTACTCCACTGAAAGAATATTAACATTTTAATCCATTTTTCAGGGACAATTAGGTATAATGCTCTAGGTATCAAAGGTGTAAAAACACATACAAACATGAGATAATGATTTATTTCTAATTCGGGCAGTCGTATACTTACAGAAAATTGTATTATTGGATCTTCATGGTCTAATAATCCAATTTTACAACCCTGCGAGAGCCACGCTTCGGCATGAAGGGGCCGGCTCAACCGGAGTGATCCACGGCCACTCAGAAGACTGACGTGAAGTGTGAGGATTGGAGGCCCAATTGAGGGGAGAGGGGGTTAAAGGTTGATAGTGCACTTGTGACTCTACTGGTGTTGCACGTGTCTATGGGCAACGCCAATAGCTTAGGTACCATTAGGTGGTCCGTCTGCTCGTCAGCCTCCTATCACAAAAAAAAACTGTGCAATCAATAAAAATACATACGAGTACAAATTAATGTAACAAAAATATTTATTTCTTGAGCACGTTTTTCCTAAATTATAAAATGATCATTTTAAGATCCCATGATTATGTTCTTCGTTGGCGAATATGATGGTATCGTCCTTGAATGTATGAACCACAGCTCGGCACCCCTGGGGGTTGTGGGTGGAACATCTCCACCTCGTCTTCATACTCTTGGAGGGGGTGGAACAGTAGGTATACCCGTTGAGTTGTAACAGACGCCTCCCTCGCCTGGACACCATGAAGAATGCTGGAAGACAGTGTATGGAACCAATCAAATGAGAAATACACAAAAGAATTATGAAGGTGTTCCTATATACCTCCTTAAAACCATGATCTATTTAAATCAGTAAGAACATAGAGTCCTTTTCAGCCTTTGTTTTTGATATAGGAAGGCAAATGAGCAAGCGGGCCACCTTGATGATAACTGAACACCGCCGCCCGTGGACATCAGCCAAACCAGAAGGAGTGCGGATGCGTTGCCGGCCTTTTAGGAAGGCATAGGCTCGTATCTTGAAGATTTGAATGTCGTACCGGTTTGGAAATACCGCTGCGGGAAGTATAGCTTTAAACCTTTAGTAGGTAACATTAAACAAGACGAAACATGAAATAATGTGATACGTTTGTGTAATTCATTAATTATTTATTTATTAGAAGAAAAACATAAGAAATTAAAAACAGTAACAGAACCTAAAGCTAAACTAAAAGTTACTAAAAATATACTAAATTGGGTCCCAGCGGCGGTGTCCCCAAAATGATGGCCAGCGTTTCTTCGCTGGATTGGGCAAAGCAGCGCGGCCAGTCTTTGGTTCTTCCGTAACTTCAACTTCGCTTCGCTAAATCACGGAAGAACGAGAGAGCGTCGGGACCCCACGCACGTAATTGATTTAGGTTTTTTAAAAAATATTTTATTAATTGAATAAACATTTTAACTAAGATTAAAAAAAATGGATTACATTTCATACATTTTTAAAACGATCGTAAAGTCTAAAATCCTTTGGTGCGATTTCTTCGCGACAGCCGAGGACCCCGCCGCCCCAAAATCGCGTCTTAACAATACAAATAACATTACACTACATTAACAGACATATCATTTTATTTCATCAAAAGATTCAATAATAATTTTCGTCAAAAATCAATTTGAAAAATAAATTTCGTTAAATGTTGTTCCTAGTAACTAGTACCTACAATAAGTGTTAAAAGGTTGGTTTACTGAGGGGCTACCACGAACAAAACCAAACGTTATTACCACCACGAACATTAAGTTCGTAAGTTAACGTATCGAACCCACGTTACGATTACAGTATTAGGACGAAGAATCCTTGTTGGCATATTGTATCGTACTATTTCTTCAAAAATGTATTGGATAGATGATTTGAGCTCACGATATCTTTCACATAAAAAAAAGTTAGGTACTATCCTTCTGACTTTGGTGCTATCAATTTTAGTCATGCTTACGTACGATAGAGGGAGCTCTTCAGTTTTTTTACAAATCGTTGGCGAAGCGCATGCGCTACTATTTCTTTGAAAAGTTTGTGCTAGGCCCTCATATATTGCTACACTATAATATGTGAACAGGACAACAGGCTAATATTTATGATAAATTCTGAAGCATGGCATACAAAATCCTGGGAACTTCGGGCAGTCCGCGCAACCGTAGACGGTAGCTTTTCTCTCTTTCTCTTCGCTAGTTCTGCATACTAAGCAGTCTTTTCTTTTGGTTTTTCTATGTTCCCCAATAGGCAATCTAGTCAGTACATGAATCGGTCCTGTTTGGGTAGACTGGTCTTTGAATTTCGGTTCTGGAGACTGGTCGTCGGATTTCGTGGGTGTAGCCTGATTTTTGGTCTCTGATAGTGTTTTCTGATTTTTGGATTTCAGTGATGTGCTCTGATCTTTGGATTTCGGAGTAGATTTGCCATCAGATTTCGATTGTGAAGACTTGTTTTTCGACTGTTTGTTTCCCGGTATCATTCAATGATTTCTCTGAAAAAAAAAGAATAATCTTTTATGCTAATTTTAGATAAGGCACTCATAATTTACCGACTCTTTACCTTGGAATTGCGGTTGGGGTGAGTATACATTTAAGACAGTGAAACCAGTTACCTCACACTTTTTTTTGAGAGCGATTTTACATTAAATAAAGACATTCATAAAATGCATTGTATTTCAAAAATAATCTACAGATCTTGTTATTATACTTATTAATTAAATAAATTATAAAATCACATAACTATAAATAGAAAAATTATTTAAATTAATCGATCGTACCTAAAAGCCATTAAACCTAGGATTATGCCTTAAAAAGGAGGATCTTTATTCATTACATAATACTCAATCAGTAAAGAATTCGTTTTTACTGTTGCAAATAGTTTTCCAAGAATATAACAACTTCCATGTTGAAATATAATATTGATTTTAAAAAATAATGAGGCAGACATGATATTTTTAACACATAAATCTATACAGCATTTAGTATGGGTATGGCATCTATACTAGACTAGATTAAACACATAAGACGTAACCTAAACTCAGAAATATATTACTCACGCACTCGCTCACATGAAAAAGGAAAGAGAAAAGAATAAACTGTTAATATTGTTTCAAAAAAATCTCCCGCTTCTAGCAGAGTCAGCACATTTCTTATCAACATGAAATTTGTGACATAATAATTGGATCCCTAACATCAGTAAGTATTATGTATACCTATCATGAACTTCCGAAACGATTTATTCATTCTATTTGTACGAGTATAAACTCGGGTTGCGATGAACTTAGCTTGGATGGATGGCTTCATTGTAATTACCAAACTTCTAAAATCCTGGTTCGCACCCCGGGATCCGAAGCGACACCTTTGGATGAAGCCAGAAATTAGCTATTCAATGTTTTTTTTTACATTATAGCGGACAAACCTTATATCTTTAATTTGTGACAGAAACAAACAGATGTTGATGACCTAACTTCACCTCCTCACAGGAGGCAGATGGTCATGCGCAGCTTAGCATACGATGTTTTTTTTGACAATACGAGTGGACAAACCATATCTTTAATTTGTGAAAGAAACGATCTGATGTTGATAACCTAATTTCACCTCCTCACTGGAGGGGGATGATTGTGCGCAGCTTTCTTCACCTCCAACATGGTACCAACCGTCACGATCGACGCAGTGCAGCCAACATTGCAGTGAGTGGAACACCTCCACCTGATCTTCTCATTCTTGGCCCCAAGAGACGAAAACGTGTACCCGTTCAACCGTATCATTCTCTTCCCCTTTTGAGATGTCACGTACTCTACTGAAAAGTATAAAAAATAAATCTTCACTGACCTCCAAAATTGTGTAATGATAAACTACAAACATATGTACGTGCAAAAAATCTTGGGGCAATTCTTCTCATCGCTTTCATGACTCAACATTGTAATAAAATAATTACATAATAATGTTCTTGTCCATCTGATCTTTAGTGCTTCTAACTTCGCGTGTTTAATTCTTTGATGCGTAAAAGGTAGTAAAGTATCAAGAAGTAGTGATGTAGAACTACCTGAAGCTAATAAAATATTCAGATATAAAGACAAAAAAAAGTAAAGTAAAGAAAAAAAAAGATTTCACTTCCATTATTTTATTGCTATTGCATTTCTATTTTTACTACACAATAACGAGAAAAAGTCCAAATACTGGTGCTGGTATCCTATTTTACGGTATGTACAAATAATACCGATATTAGAAAAATATGGTGCAACGGGAGATAAGAAATCGTGAGTTTTGTAAAAATTATGAATTACAACCTCAGCTGCTTTAAGCAGTGGGAACCCAACCCGGGTGTTTTTAAAAGACACCCTGTATAACAGTTTAGAATGCAGAGTGATGTAACAGAAAGTTGTGGTTCTTATAACTCCATGGGGGCTGATGGTTATGCTCTGCCTTCTTCACTATCACCTCTCTCCCAAGCGTCAGTATTGCCGCATTACAGCCAGTCATACAATTAGTTGAACAGCGCCATCTAGTCTTGTCTTTTATAGACTTCCCTAAAGCCGAGAAAGTGTACCCATTCAGCCTTATCATGTGTTTTCCTTTTCGAGACATAATGTATTCCACTGGAATAAAAAAACATGTTTATAAATATGCAAACTTGTGTTTGATAGTAGGTACTAGAGTTCTTGGCATTGTATGTTGTATATTAAATGTTCTATCACAATCGCTACTGGACCGCACAAGCGCTCCTAAATAAAATTTGTCTGTTCAATCATTAAATCGTACTATCTGTGTGTTTTTAAATAATACCAACAATAATTTTATAACAAAATATTATTAATTGCATTATGTAAGTAATCGCTGAACGTGAAAATTAAAAAGAAACACTCCATATTACAAAACTCAAGGCGCTGCTTCACGCCAGTCTTCTGTGAAGCCGTGTGATCACTCCAGTCGAGCCGGCCCATTCATGCCGAAGCGTGGCTCTCCCACGGTTACAGTTTTTTGAAATGTCTAGTTTTTGGAGGAGGGTGGTTATGAACTGGCTTCTTCAGTATCACGTGTGAATCAATAGTATAGATTACCGCGTTGCATCCGTTGTGAGAGTTGGTAGAACATTTCCACCTTACTTTGTTGTTAGTGACAACCGTGTATGTAAATGTGTATCCTTTGTACTTGAGCATCTTCCGTCCTCTTTGAGATATTCCATACTCGACATCTGTGAACATAAAAACCCAATATTATTGAAATGTAACACTAATAGAAATTAATACCAATGGAATAGGTTTCTTTAAAGTATCAGCATAATATACTCTTTTAAAGTATCCTGTTATAACTAGTTTTAAGTTTTATACCTCTGTTGTGTGTGCAATAAAAAGCATATTCATTCATTCATTCATACTGTCCCACTACAGGGCAAAGCCCTACATCAAAGAAATAAAGTCACCCCTACTATGATGGAATTAGGCTTGATCACCACTCTTGACAAAGCGGATTGGTGATCAAAAACTCGAGCTGTTTTGGAAAAAATCAAAACATGCTTTTTTTACAGCTATACCTAGATATTTTAAATTTCGAACATGCCATCAAAATCGAAAATAAAATGTTCCATTTTTGTTTTCGACCAATTCGGTCTTAAATTCTTATGATACCAAATAGGGAGCTTATAAGAATGAATCCTATAGGTTATATACACGCGTTCACCATGCATTACATAAATGGATAAAAGGCAAAATCATAATAGTGGAAAAAGAAAGAGACACCGTTTTAAGAGTAAATAAATGTAATAAACTTAAGATATAATTACTTGTCGAAATCACTCTGACATTTGAAAGAAGTACAAATACAAAATTCGGTCGCGAATTTCGTTTCGTGGTAGACCTTCAGGGTACGCCGCACAGGGAAAGCATGATTCGGCATAAGATAAACACAGACAGCGCGGACCGTGTGCGGGAAAGATACCTACGATACGAGTGCGCTAGGCAGTAGCCTAGCGCATATGTCAACGAACTCATCGATACCAGCGTCAGCTAGAGGCGACGTTCTATGTTTATTTATTTAGTCAGCCTCTATGTGATGACTTTATCATAACATTCGCCGTGTGAACGAACTCTTTTTAATAAGAAATACATTTATTTTGTATAAGGGGATAAAAGGTTAGCAGCGCACTTGTTGCATGTGTTCATGGGCAGCGGCAATTGCTTACCATCAGGTGATCCGCTCGTCTGCTACCTATGACATATAAAAAAAATTGATAGGTGGCAGAAGAGCAGACGAATCACCTGATGGAAAGCGATTGCTTACGCCCCATTGGGCTTCCGGTAGCATCACTCGGCGGTCTTCTGTGACTGACTGTGAGACTGTGGTATCGCTCAGGTCGAGCCAGCCCATGCGTAAGCGTGGCTCTCCCACACGTGTTAATTTCGCCAACATCAAGCTCCTAGAGATTGTGTGAATCAGATATTATCTTCGGGTACTCGAAGGTTCATGGGTATGGGAACCATTAGCTGCCAGTATGACGTCCTCAACTGTCTTCAGCGAAGCCTTGCAACCTCTCGCATGGTGGGACGAGCAGTACCAATACACCACAGGCTTTCCTTCACATCTTGGCCATATGGAGTATTTGTAACCACACACTGAGATCTGACGCTTGCCACGAGCTGATATGGT
Organism: Cnaphalocrocis medinalis; assembly: GCA_014851415.1. NCBI lineage: Eukaryota > Metazoa > Arthropoda > Insecta > Lepidoptera > Crambidae > Cnaphalocrocis > Cnaphalocrocis medinalis. Next base: position 3,156,660 of record CM026283.1, read on the forward strand.
GAACGTTGGTTCTGTAAAAATAAAAACACATGACATAAAAAATCTAGGACAATGTATGTGATGTTGTCTCAATTTATTTATTTATTTTTGGAGCTGATACTGACGCTGCCAACTTTATTCCTCTTAGAGTCTCAGGTACACTCACACGCCGGTTTTCTGTGAGGTCATTGTATTACTCCTTTAAAGCCAGTCCATTCATATCGAAGCGTTGTTCTCCCAAACTGTGTTATGTACAGGACGAGTAACAGGGCATAATAAAAAACAACTATTTTTAGCAAGATTTACTTATTTTAAACCCTACAATTATAGAAGTCGTTTAAACTTGAGTATACCTATCTTAAAACAAAAATGCACGTGGGAACACTAAACGTATTTGTGACGTCATACATATATATAAAATGTTTAAAATATTAATTAAAAAATAACTACAAGCTACCTCACGAAATTTTTAAATTAGTTACACTTAAAATAGTAAAAGGTATTAAATAAAAATAATACCTAAAGATTGGTTCCCATAGCCCATTAATTTCTATCTATCTCTCTATGCTCTTTTTTTACGCTCTTTTTTTCCTTTTAATTATTATCGTGTGCTGAGACTTGCTATTTGATACAAGTCCTGTTATGCCTGTCTGTATAACACTTGTTTCACAGTTGTGTATTAATTTCGCTGAAGAGATGAGTTAAATAGCTCTCTTTTGCGAATGGAGCCTTCATGGGCGGCGACACTTTTGACGCGTTCACACTTTATGGGTTTATATGATCTAAGGTTAACAAACTCAGAAAATCAAACTCTATTAATTTTTATTTAGCCTAAAGTACCTAATACATACATCGAAATTAAGTGTCTGTCGCACAATATACGGATAAGTTCTATCTATGCTAGGTATAAGCTACCATAAACTACCATAAACACTGTTGTTGCGTTTCACGGTTGACAAATAACGTCATTTGTAACGTCACTTTACGTCCATGAGTTTGACAGATAGAAATGGCAACACTTGTCCTCAAAATAATTTTTGTGTTGCATAGCTATATGACGTTATACACATCTTTACATTGTGTAACAGGTCCTAAGTCATAATATGGTAAAAATATAGTTATTTTCAAATTCCATTTCGCCACTTTCCGTCTACAGACAACCTTTAAAAATGTTGTCATGATTATGAGTAGGTTTGTAAGAAATAATTTCGTCATCGACAGTATAAATGACGGCACTGCAGCCTTTGGAGTGGTGGGACTGACAATACCACCTGGTCTTGACCACATCTGCAATATTCTTGCTCATGTGAATAGAGTAAAAGTACCCATTAGATTTGATGAGGCGATTCCCTCTTCTGCTGTAAACGAACTCTGGACCATCTGGAAGATAAAACTTTGAACATCAGGCTTTTTAAGAAATATGAGGAGGATAATAAGAACCTTAGAAGATAAGTCCATAATACTCAAATGTAAATCAACCAGATTGCCTGTGGAAGAAACATACATTGCTTTATGTAAAATTACTTAAGATATTGTTTTGTTTGTATAAAATAGAACTATCAAATAATATACAACAAAGTCTGGAGAACTAGAGCCTATCAGCACTGTATCTCCAGATATCATAAGGTAGGTAAAAATACTACCTGTATAGTGAAATCTAGGGACTATTAGCCAATAGTTAGTAATGAGTAGCCACTTCACTGTGAATTTTGAAGGTGCAACGGGGTAGATATTGTAGCATATTGGTTTATTATAATAAATAAAACATACTATAAATAATATTATAGTAACTATAGGTAAACACCTAAACATACAAACACACACATGCACACAGTCAATGACATCTGTCGTCTCGGATCTACACCCCACGCGGGGTGCGGGGGGGCCCATCGACTTAATATACTCTGTGGTAGAGGGTCGAGCGCTGACCGCCGCACATCAGAAGACGTGGTCTAGTGAGAACACCGAGCCGATACTTACACTGTTTATATTATTTAATCCTTGTAGTTTCTTACTACAGATATTGGCTTTAGGAACTGTCCTAAAATCAATATCTACCTGTATATTAATAAAAGCGGAAAATTCAATAGACATCGACAAATCTTAAACAAATCTAAAGGGCGAAACATTAGCATGATGCATCTGTTGGCACGGTTTAGAATTAATATCAAAATTACCTCCCGAAACGATGTGAGAAAGGGCCGCTAGTTTAACAATAAATAGAAAATTAATGCAATATTTTCATTTTTTTTCCATTTTTTATTTACTGCATTGTAGCAACACATGCAAGACAGAATTTCTGTGTATGTTTACCACAGACAAATTTATTACAGTTGTTACACTTCATAGTGGTTTTCTTGTCTCTAGTTCGGGGACAGATTAGGCACCTGCCCTTAAATGGATTAGAAGATAAACGAATATTAGTAGACTTCTTGGAACGCTTAGGTTCGAGTAGAGTTAGCTTGATTTTCGTGCCTGAAATGAAATTTGAAAAGGAAATAATATTTCATAAATATAATGACCTTGATGATGAAAAAGCAGATAAAGTAGAAAACCTGTATTTATTACATTTCCATATCGCCTATGATGGAATCCTTTGCTCTGCAGTGGGACCTACAGTATAGGCTGACACTTCATACATCGCCCATGGACACAATTGGGAATCATAAATGCGATGTCAATCTACAAACTACCCTTCTCCCGAATTGGTCCTCTAGGTACTCGCTTCATTGTACGTACAGCCACACATCAAAGTATACAAAACTGTCAAAGTTCTTCAACAGATTGTAATCTTACTGTCAAACACAGTAAGTGGAATATCCATTGAGGAAATTTAAACAGGTTGTGGTAACCTGATGTGTGGCTGTGTGTACCTAATTACCTACCAGACTCCTCAAACTCTGAATCAAGGTTTTAGCGTACTCCGGGCTCCAAAGCGGTTTGGAAGCAACAACACGCTAAGATGAGAAATATAAAAAAAATACTTGTACCTATTCAACAACAATTTTATTAAACATTTTTTTACTTAAAAAATGAATATCAGGGTTGTCAAAACAATCAACACACAAAGTTTTTTTGCAATATCCACATTCGGTTCTGACCCTCTTCACCCTCTTGTCCGTTTCCCGGCTTGGCAAGGTTTCTCTGAGCTTTTTGTAACAGCCGCTGCATTTCCTCCATTTTGACAACTTTTGAAAAATATGTTCTTCGCTCCATAAAGGCTCTGAAACGTATCATATTCGTAATATACCTCTAAACAGCTATTAATGAAAAAACTTTTTACCCTCCAGTATTTAGAATTAGTAAAAAAGTTTTAATGTGATACGTGGCAGACTGATCACCTGATGGTAACCCTTTCACTTTACGAGCTGATTAACATATTGTTGCCTCTGTCATAAAGTCGACCTATAAAAACATAGTTCAAAGTGATTATATTTTGCTTACTTTTAGTAACAAAGAACCAATTGGTAAAAATAAATTGTTTCAAATAACATAAAAATAAAAGATTAATTTAACAAAAGAAGAAAACCTTAAAAAAAGAAAAACAAATTTAAAGCAGAACGGAGTAGTGGAGGCTATTAGGGTAGCCCATTGCCCAGCAGGGGGACAATTCGAGCTAACAAAAAAATGACACTTAAAACTGAATTAAAGGTAAATAAAAAATACAAATAATTTTATTTTTGTATCAGAACCAGCAATTTAATTACTAATATTAGTCCCAAGGATAGGGTACACTTTATCATGGTTATGTTCCCCATTCATGCTAATGATTTCATCGTCGATAGTCTGAATTTTGGCGCGACAACCTCGAAAATGGTAAGTGCAGCGCCAGTGTTTCTTGCACGTGGTACCAAAAGTCTTGGACTCCTTGCACGTGTACTTGTAACCTGACACGGCGATAAGAGGATTTCCACGACGAGAAGAAATGTATGAAAAATGATGACCGTCATCTGGAAGAACAACACGGAGTAGCATTAACTTTTTTTTTACCACAGCTTATTAATGTGTTTTGCAAACGTCAATAGAAGGGTGTGAGGCCTTAGATGTTTTAGATGTCCATGAGCGGTGGAGACTATTTGTTTGTCCGCTAAAATGTACAAATAAAATAAAACATGTAAAAAAGATATATCTAATGTTGCTTTTGATCGAAACAGAAAAAATATTTATTGAGTTAAGGTAATTTCAGACAACTGAATCTTAAACCATCAATAAGCTTGTGAAAATGAAAATTTTAATTTACAAATTTAATTTACAAGATTTATTGTTTTAAATTTTACATTATCTAGACAGAAATCATAACATTGATAACAATATTCCATTTAATTCTTTCATTATCAATGAGTTAGAATTTTTCTAGTGGTTTGTGGTTATAAACACGACAAGTAACTGGCAGCTAACATTGGCAAAGAATAACTTTTGTAAGTTTTTTTAGTAAAACATTAAATTTCACTTAAAAAACCAGTCCATTAATACTTAAATTTAGTCCCAAACAGGGTATACTCTTTCATGGGTATGTTCCCCGAACACCCCAATAACTTTCTCTTGAAAGGTGTGTATTTTGGCGCGACAACCCCGCGCATGATGCGTGGAACAGTGCCAGTGTTTCTTGTTTTTGACGACCATAGAACTGGAATGGCAGAAGTATCTGTAACCTGATAGGACGATCAGTGGATTCCCCCGGCGAGAAGAGATGAATAGGGGAACCCTTTCTGGAAGGTAACGTAAGGTTAATATTAATTGATACTTTGCAAAATTTTTAATATCTTCATAGCTAAGGAAAACACATTAGCAAAACAATTGGATAGCTCACGTTGGTCGATCGCATTCAGAGTTTTCCTAAAACCTGAACGGTCGTTCATGAATCACACGTTTACACATTTCAAAAAACACTGTGTGCATAGAAACAATATTTAGAAGCCTAGAAGACAACAAAAACTACTTAAATATTTAAAAATCATTTTAGTCTTAGAAAAAAAAAATCTACAAACGAACACTTTAGTATCAGATGTCGCGCCGTAGCGTTTTAATTACTAAAATCAGTCCCAGAGATGGGGTACACTTTTTCATGGTTATGTTCTCCGTGCACCCTGATGATTTCATCCTCAATAGTTTGGATTGTGGCGCGGCAGCCTCGCGCGTTGTGGGTAGAGCAGTGCCAGCGCCTCTTGTTCGTGGTACCGATAGTTCTGGATTCCTTGCACGAGTATTTGTACCCTGATAAGACGATCAGCGGATTTCCGCGGCGAGAAGCGATGAATTGCGGAATATCATCTGAGAGAGAATATAAATTAACGTTAGATATATTGACCACAGACCTAACTACAAACTGTACCAAAAGGTTGTCTGGAAGAAATCGCTACAAACCATAAGACCCCATTGTTGTAGCATCTATATAAAAGCAACTCACCTGTAAGTATTCTGTTTTTTTTTGTGCAATAAAGTATATCTATCTATAATATCTTCCAATGAATAGATGAAATGAAAATAAAAACAAATGAGCTAAGTTTGATATTTTAATGAATAACTAAATATACATAGGTACTTAAAAAAGCTTAAACAATACCATTAATACACAAATAAACATTATTTACTGCGATTTCTTATATGTATTTTCCACCCCCCATACAAAGTGCACCACTGTGCGCGTAGCGTTTTAATTACTAAGATCGGTCCCAGAGATGGGGTACACTTTTTCATGGTTATGTTCTCCGTACATCCTAGTGATTTCGTTCTCAATAGTTTGGATTGTGGCGCGGCAGCCCTCGCGCGTTGTGGGTAGAGCAGCGCCAGCGTTTCTTGTGCATGGTACCGATAGTCTGGGATGTCTTCAACGAGTATTTGTACCCTGATAAGACGATCAACGGATTCCCGCGGCGAGAAGGGATGAATTGCGGAATATCATCTGAGAAAGAATATAAATTAACGTTAGATAATCACAAATATTGACCACATGCTAATGTAAGTTATTGCCACAATACATGCAAAAATACATGCAAAGAGATATTTTGAATAAACACTACATAACTGGTTTATTTATTCATTTTGATACCTTGATTTTAGTGTTTGTCAACTGACAGGGGTAAAGGAAGGACTAGGTCATAATTTGAACATGACACTATAAAAATCGTTGTATTATCAAAACAATTTATTCATCATAAAAAAACTTGTGGTGGTGGCATGATGCGAGGTAATATGATTGTGATTTTTATATTCAGTCATTATTATTATACATGAACAAATATTTGTTACATTCAGTTTGACTTAATGTCCTAATGATTATGAAAATTCCGTATCTTGACCACTTGATCGCCACAATGTTCACGAATGACACGCATCCCTCGTGAGTTATGTGTAGAACATCTCCATACGCTCTTCAAACCATTAGATACCTTCAACCCATAGGTGTAGCCTACGTACTTCAGCAACTTTGTGCCTCCTGGAGTAGTGATGTATTCAATGCCTAGAAAGCAAAGCACAATTTATGATAACACGGAAGAAATTTTCGATTAATAAGGGCTCAAATCAACTTGTGGAATCAATCTTCACGGTGAATATATATGCGCTCATAATGTTCGTTCACTCCATCAGATTAGTGCGGTGCCCCATGTATGTGAAAATTCTGATTCGTGAAAATGAGATAAAAAAATACTTTAAAAACATGGGCACATTTTTAAAACACATTATGGCACAAAAACTAACGGGTTGCTTTGTATTCCATTTATTTATTACATTCAAAATGCAAACATTCAGAGATTAAATAGTATCACGATCTACTTGTATACATAATTATATTTGAATCAGTGAAATATTTAGTACATCTATTGATATTTATTAAGATGCTGATTAAATACACCTTCGAATTTTATGTCTACAAATTTAACATAAATACTACAGACATTTTGGTATTCATTCAAGTATGTATATGAGAAGAACATTAAATGAATTATTGATATTATAAATACACCCTAGCCGCAGGACTATGAGCCCTGATCTATTTTTTCTTAATCATATTTTTATCCTTCTATAAAAACACTCTCCTAATAGTGACTAGGATGGATGTATAATAATATACGTTAATGTTCCTAAAAATATTAAAAGTGATTAACTATGGCTGAACATCAAAATCCGTGCGTTGACTATTCTCTATTGTTGCAATAAAATTAACGGTATGGCTAGTTAGGTAATACATTGATATTCTGCTACACACTGATTCTATGATATAATACCTTAATTTTTAAATTTCTTATAGGCTTAATTTTATGTATCACTAAATAGTATAACACAAATAAAACAATCAATAAATTCTTCCTTAATAAACATGGTCGCAAAATGAATGTGGTACAATTCATTTTGGTAGTACACAAAACAAAATGATAATGAATATAATGATCAAACAATAAAAAGTATTAAAAAACAATGAATATATTATTACTTAAATAAAAATGGTCAACATGGTAAACAAATAACTTTATTATGCCTTTTAAAAAACAAAACAAATTGAAGATGAAGTACTTATTTTAATTTCTTAGTGAATTAAATGTATTTTTACCACACTGAAACGTCCTACATAAAACGTTGCTTATTTTGTTAATCTTACTTTCGACTATTGTAATACCGGTGATTAAATAGACACAAAATATAATAAATGTCTATAATTTAATCTATAGTGAAGCTATATGGTGCTTTATTTTAAGAACATAGGTTAGGTTTAATTCAAAATATCAACTACCTTCTTAGTTTATTTTATAAGATAAAGCCATAATCGTGAGGAGTGGTAAAAAATTGTGTCTAATTAATTTGTAACTGAAGAAAATAAACTACACCGAATAGTTTTTTCTTTTAGGATCAGAAATTCATGATTATCCTCTTTTTTCAAAAGCTCTCTTTTTACTAGTTTTTATTTTGAATTTTGTTACTTACATTTTCAAAATAATTAATTAATTAAATAACTTAATTTTTTGTTTAACTACTCGACAGAAGTAGTTACATTTTATTTGTATTTTCAGTATAAAAGAACAAAAAAGCCTTTCTTACTTGTTTATCACTACTTTTCAAATTATTTTACTTAATCAACATTTTCAAGTCTTACTTCTCAACTAAATGCATTTTTACTTGCCTGCCCCAATTTAGCACCAAATCACTGAAGTTCCCACCTTATAGGCTATAATTTTTAAAGTTCAAACCTAATTCACTCTTCCAACTTTAATTTTAAAGCTCACAATCACGTTTCAAAAAAACTGTTGCAGGCAAATGAGGATAAGTAGCCAAAATTATTATTGCCCATCATTTATATCAAAAACCTTGTTTGATTTTTATTCCATGTAAAACTCAGCTTTTATTGTACGGACAGCCGCACATCAGGTTACTACAATCTGTCAAATTTCCTCAGTTGATATTGAACCAAACACGTTTGACATAAAGGTGAGGTTCGATTGAAGAAATTTGACAGATTGTAGTAACCTGATGTGCGGCTGTCTGTACATACAGCCACACATCAGGTTTCCACAACCTGTGAAATTTCCTCAATTGATATTCAACCTAATGTGTTTGACAATAAGGTGAGAGTCGATTGCAGATATTTGACAGTTTTGTATAATTTCGATGTGTGGCTGTACGTACATTTGTTACGCGACATGTTATACCTAGTTACATGAATCGCGTGAATACAGCCGTTATAAGTTTCACATTATAGCGGGCAAACGAGCAGACGGCTCACCTATGGTAAGTGATCACCGCCGCCCAAGGACATCTGCAACACCTGAGGTACTACAAATACCTACGTTTCCAGCTCTTAAATACGTGTTATTCTTTTTCTGAAGCAGAACTTTGTTTTTTATTGTATTTTTGGAATATTGATTTTTCATCAACGCAGCAAAATAAAATTATACGTACCGATTACATATCACAATTTGAAAATTTTGAATGGCACCTATATTTTAAGGTCGACTTTGCAAGTCATTTTTATACTTATATTTTAAAAAAATAATAAACATATTTATATTTAGTTCGAAATAATCGATCAATGACTTCATAACATGGAAACAGTTTAAAGAAAGATTTAAAAAAATCCAACACAATGGCAAATATTTAAACTATGCAAATCTGTCAAAATACTTCTATTTTGAACTCTATTTCACAAGTAAAGAGTTTAGTATTTATAAAAAGCATTTTGACAAGTGTGCATACGTTGATATTAGGAACTGATATACAATTTGACAAATTATGACTAGACTTAGTTACATAGCTTATAGGACTAAGATCCACTTACCTACGTTTACGTTTATGTATATATTAAGAATATATACTAACTATCGATTAAACCCTCAGGATAATTGTATCTGGTCTTCTTAAAACGGTCCATAATAGAACTTAACCGACCGTATCGGCAAAAAGAACTTATTCATCGACTTGCGATCCACCAGAGGAGGATGGGTGTGCACATTCTCCAAGTATATTATTTCATCTCTTGCCGTGAAGAGGACCGCCTTGCACCCGTGTTTCCCATGGGTGGAACATCGCCACTGGATCTTGTTGGTCGGTACGCGAGCCTTGCTCTTGTTCTTTACGGCGAAACGGTATCCTTCAACCACGATTATCTTAGCTCCACGGAGAGACTCAGTCAGCTCGTAACGGATTACCTTCCGCAGAGGATTCTGGATCATCAGGGTCAAGCTCATTCAGCCCAGTACGGCTGCCTCCGGCAACGGGCTCCGGGTCATCAGGATTAGATCCATTCAAGCCGTTGCGGGAACCTTCCGGAACATGTTCCGGAGCTTCTACGTGGAGACTCATTAAGTCCATTACGATTTCCTTCTGAAACAGATTCCGGGATTCTGAGGAGAGGCTCGTTCAGCCCGTTATGAATTCTTTCCGGTACGGGTTCTGGGATTCTACTTAGAGACGCATTCAGTCCGTTACTGATTCCTTCAGGAACAGGTTCCGGATTTCTGCGTAGAGACTCATTCATCAGACCATTATGGGTTCCTTCCGGAGTTGTTTCAGGGCTTCTACGAAGAAACTCACTCAGCCCATTACGAAGCCCTTCCGGAACAAATGCCAGACTTCTACGTAAGACTCGTTTAGCCCATTATGGATGCCTTCCGATACGGGTTCCGGGCTTCTACGTAGAGACTCATTCAGCTCATAATGGATTCTATCCGGGACGGGAAACGGGTGTCCACGAAGAGGGTCGGTCAGCTCATATCGGATTCCTTCCCTAACAGGTGCCGGGGCTCCGTGAAGAGGCTCGGGTAGCTCGTAACGTATTATTTCCGGGACTCCATGAATAGACTGGGTCAGCTCGTAACGGACTCTTTCCGGGCCTTCATGAAGAGAGTCAAACAGGTCAGTACCGGACTCCTATCGGCGCGGGCGCTGGTACATAACGTATACCTGAAACAAAAAAGAAGGTCAGACGTGCTCCAAGATTATAATGACTACTAGAATCATGCACAAATAGAAGTAATGATTCGTGCAAGTAGTATTAAAACTCTACTTACCCGAGTTTCTGTTGCCTTGTTAGGTTATCATTAAATGTAATGTACCTGTCTATGTATGTATCTGTCTATAAACATGCAAAGCATCATGTTTTTTACTTTTGCCTTCCATAATACTAGCTAAACACATACTTACATAAAAAAACATGCTTCACTTAGTTAATAATTGGGTAGTAGTTAAATTAGTGGTCTGGATCCAAAAGTAATGTTTTGATGTCTAAGATTTATTTGTAATCAGTAAAAAATAAATACGACTTAACAAATTATCTTTTTATGTTTCTTAATATTTGCATAGAAGTCTTGTTTCATATTTAAGTGATATTTAATATTAATGTTCACAATTTCGTCAACTGTTTAACTAATAGGTATGAAGGACTTCTTGTATATTGCATATTCCAAATTCCTACAATACAACACCAGTGGCCTGCCTTCACTTCGTTTTACTTTTTTTATTAATTCCAAACTTCGCCAATAGATGGCACTGGGTGTCTATTACACCGTGAAAGTGTTTATTTAGTCCCTTCGGGTTACGTACACCTTATTCTTGTACCTATGTATAAATTATCTCTCAATAGTGTATATTAGGCAATGTTGTCAATGAGAAACGCATTAAAAAATCAAGTATTTTGTTTCAACGGGTTCGGATGATTATGAATATTCTTTATGCCAACAATTTGATCGTCATACGTATGCAGGGATGCGCTACAGCCACTAGGTCTTGTTGGCGCACCGCCATCGCTGCTTCCCACTTCTGTAGATTTTGGCTTTTAAAAATCGAAATCCATCGACGACTATTATACGATTCCCTTTTTTTGATTTTTCTATTCCCACTGTAGCAATGTCTGGAAGTAAATAATAATCACATGATTAACAAATCTGGTTACGCGAGGAAGGGTTGTTCTTAGTGAAAAAAAAAAACAAACAATTATTTTGCTAAAACTCATTTATCGTAAATTAATTGAAATCGATTTAAAAAAGAGAGGTTTTATATTTTTCTTCACCGATTTCTCCACCAATTGCTGATTTTAGCACAGAAAAACGCAACGCGTCCGTTACTTCTTCCCGTTGCATCTTCATAGTAAATTGATGAATTTGCAAATTGGTGGTGCTTTGCGCAACGACTGCCACAATTAGCGAGGTGCGCATATACAAATGAATTGCGCAAATAATTCAAATAGATTGAGCAAACATTTTATTACAAAACAGACCGTGTAGCTTACAAAAGACTGTCCAATCCATCTGGATTGTACTAGACCAGAGGGTCTATCTTTACTGAACTAGTTTCTATTCACTCTATATGTGGTCCTATTAACATAACACTGACGCAAGTGATTATTCCTCAACTGGACCACTTTATCGTCCACAGTGTACAAAGACGCAACGCAACCGTACCTCTTCCCGTTGCATCTCCAGCGAATCTTCCCGGAGGAGACCTTTGCTTTGTGGAACCTGAACCCATCTAACACCATCACTTCGCTTCCTTTGCGCGACACTTCCAGGCGACATGACGTGTAACCTGAAACAAATGTTGGGACCCATTGAACTAATATTACTAGCGTATAGAACCGCTGCAATAAACCAGTTTTTGGCGCCATGAGTTGTTGCCGGCCGGCAACAAGTCACACAAGTATGGAACGTCGCCTCTTTCCCCCCGCGACTGTCCGCCACCGCCTCCTTTGCGACACTTTTTTTGTTTGGCTTAGCTTCTCTATGCGTAGTAGTTACAACTCACTGTTGATATCACTAAATATTTGCGTGTGCCTGGCCAGATGACGCATTTGGAAGTGTACCTGCCTGGTACGGTGGGTTCGATCTCCACGCTGGACAACTTTCGTGTGTCAAACACTTGGGTTTGTGAACCGTTATAGCTGCACAGTAACGTGGGTTCTCTTTTTGCTTACTATCATGCTGAGGCGAGCCTATACTACTTACAACGCCGTTATAAAAATACAAATCATCGGTACCCAAAGCGTTTTTACTGTTGTCTTCTTCTATCTTCTATACTTCTATCTTCTATACTATTAATAAAGAGGTAACGCCTCGGCCTGTGACTGACTGACTGACTGACTGACTGACTGATCTATCAACGCACAGCCAAAACTACTGGACCTAAAATCATGAAATTTAAACCATAGGTAGTTCTTACTATGTAGGCGCGCACTAAGAAGGGGTTTTGCGAAATTCACCACCCTAAAGGGGTGAAAGGGGGGGTTTACGTTAATATGAAAGTCTTTCAATTTTGATGTTAGAGATCTGAAAATTTGGATTATGGTTGTTTATCAAAAATAAAAATTGACCTGTTTTAGTTTTTTTTTAAATTCAAGCCATAAAGGGGTGAAATGGGGGGTTAAAACAATGTATGGGAGATTTATTATTTTGAAGCTAGAGTCTTGAAAATTGGTATTGGGTTTTCCATACAAATTAAATGAAAGTAATTTCAGCATTTTTTTTTCTTTAGCTTACAAAGGGGTGAAAGAGGGGTTAAAACGTCGTATGGAAAATTCGTAATTTTTAAAGCTAGAGCTTTGAAAATTGGTATTTGGGCTTTGCATGCAAATGTAATGAAATTGAATCCGGCATTTTTTTCTTCAACCTAAAAAGGGGAGAAAGGGGGATAAAACGCCGTATTGTCAATTTTAAACCTAGATTCTTGAAACTTGGTATTTGGGCTTTGCATACAAATGTAATGAAAGTGAATTGGTTATTTTTTTCTTCAACCTAAAAAAGGGGGGAAAAGGGGGTTGAAACGAAGTATTGTCATTTTTTGAAGCTAGAATCTTGAAAATTGGTATTAAGGCTTTGCATAGAAATTTTATAAAAGTCCCCCCTATAGGGGTGAACGGGGGAACTGATTAAATTTGACAAAGTAAAGTTATAGAGTTTCCAGCATTTTTTAAATCAAACCTTTTTGAGATTCCTTCATTAAGGTTTACGATCACCAAAATTATCAATCCTATAAGTATCAGTAAAATTTCTTTTTGCTAATTACTTTGATTGTTGTAAATTCTACTTCGTTTAAAAAATTAAAATTCCGAAGCGAAGCGAGGGCGGGCCACTATACTCTGATTTATAATCATGAATATCAACTGACAGTTGGCGGGGTTGTCCGCGTTATCGTAATACAAAAATAGTGTCGGGCGTGAGTAATCGAAAAGTTCAATTGCGATTCAATTATTTTTCATTATTCTTTTCATGACATGAGAAAATCTTGAAAATTACATTTGGAGGCTGATTGATGTCCAAACTTCTAACTAAATGTACGAAGTGTGTTAAAAATGGTAGTCATTCAATAAAATAAATTTTAAGTATTTACAAGTAAAATAATCGAATCCAAAAACTTGGTTACATAAACTCATTTTCAAGGAGCTTAAAATTATTCAAACAACCGGCCAAGAGCGTGTCGGACACGCACATGAAGGGTTCCGTAGCCAAAGACATTTACGACACGACGTTACACTGATGTTTTAACTAGTATTCTGCTTATATTCTAATAAACACAATCACATATTTTTCTGATCTACGTTAAAATACGCTGTACTAAATATCGCTGTACTTTTATTTGTTTTTCTTATTACATCGTACAATCAATAATTAATTATTTAAGGTTATGAGTAAAATCTTAAATCTAAAATGTTCAATAATAAATCATTGTTCGCTCCCATTCAATTATAACAGCACTAGTGCACTAGGAGGCAACATTAAAAAAATAAGGTCGATTGTAGCTGTCAGTTATATTACATATTTAATCTGAGTATGTTAGTAAATATTACATTAGAGCTTGAAATTTTAACAGTCGTCAGTTTTTATACAGTCGTGGTGATATGTGGACGTAAAGGATCTTGGTAGATGGCACTCCACGTTCACTTATGTTTTTCTAACAAGCACGACTAAGAGTGTGAAGAAAAAAAAACTGTTTGATATAGTATTTTGAATAATTTATTTGCGAGCATTAGTCAAAGAAAATTGCAGTCACAATTCATTTCGTAAAAAAATATACTTTCGTCTTTTTGGTTTTTTATTTCAATGTCTTTACTTTCTCTGTTTGTTTTAAAAAGATGTTTAGTTTATTGAAATCTGAGGCAGGTATGATTATTATAAGAAAAAAACCTTTATAAAGTATTTAAAACTGTTTGTAACATCTTACTCTACTTTTGACACAATATTTCTAACTATGATCAGTACAAAAATGTCTTGTACAGTCAAGTTCAAAAATATGCATTCACGTCCTTAAAAAAAGAATGTATTTCAAATTAGTTCAATATAATATCTAAATTAGTTTATTATCCCTCCTTTGGCGCTGGACAGTGATGGTTATGAAAATTATTTATGTGAACTATGCTATTGTCAATCGTGTGTAGATAGGCATAGCATCCAGTTTTCTTTGTGCTACATCGCCATCTTTCTTTTCCACCATACAAAGTCTTTGCTTTATGGAATCTGAAGCCATCCACAACAAGCACTCGGTTCCCTTTATTCGATACTTCCATTAGGCAAGATGAATAACCTGTGAACAACGATAAAAATGTTAGATGTTAGATAATAAATACCTAAGTACCTAGTGTGTGTGAATATGCATAATATTGAAATGTTCTTTTTCTGTCATCCATTTATTTCCTTTTTTTTACATTATGGCGGACAAACGAGCAGACGGCCACCTGATGGTAAATGATCACCGCTGCCCATGTCCTGTACCTTATGTCAGCATAATACACTCTCTTTACAATCGCTTAAACTAAAATAGCTACGGTCAGTTCATCGTATAATGACGATAAACTTAGTAGAAGTAACAAAGTAAGTGTTTTCTTAATACCTCATGCCTGATATTTGTTATAATGTTTGATTTCGCTGGCTCGGCCACCTCAAGAGAGTGGGAGAAGATCGTGCGGCAAAAAGAGCATTCCTGGAACGGCCAAATTAACGAAGGCCAAGGTCGTCCAAGGTACCGCTGGAGGGATGAAGTTGAGAAAGATTGGCGTGGACTCCTGGCTGATGACTGGCAGGAGGTGGCGCTGCACCGACCTAGTTGGAGGCTCTTATTATCGCAGGTCAAGGCTCATTTTGAGTCGCTGCGTCAGCGTAATTCAGTTAAGATTTGAACTAGCTTTTAGAATCTCAGATTAAAAACATCACATCAAAAATAACCTTTAATCCTTAAAACATGTGTTACAAAAATTACAGTATGTAACAATGATTAAAATTACAAGTCATTTATTTTTAACAAGTAAGTAATATTCAAGGAAAACAAATATATATTTTTATTAATACGTGAATGTTTGGTACAATTAGCTTCAAAAAGCACATTGCTCCTACGAGGAAAGGTCCAAAATTGTATATAATCGTTTTTTTTCCTACTATACCTTATTTAGACTAATGTTAAACATCCAAATATAAGTGAAAATTTATAAAATTGCGTTAGATAAGGTTCATCGCGATATAAGTTTTTAACTAACTAGTTAACCTACGACTGTGAAAAACAATCTTTAAAAAAAAATTAAAGGCCAAGAATATAATCGTTATTGATTTAAATTAAATATCAACTTAAATACAATGTTATCATAGCACATAATAAATAATAGCCAAGTAAATAATATGGCGTTTTTGAAGGCCGTTTAGCCTAATGCTTAACTAAAATAGAATATCGATACGTATTTTAAATTATAAACTTATTAATAGTGAGAATATGCAGGTATAATACGCAAAAATATCTTCAGACCCATGGATGGGGTATCCTTACCAATAATACCCAAGTTTAGAAATAAATTATTACGAAGTAAGTATTTCATGATTAAGGTAATTAATAAAAGCCATACATCAACAAATACATTTTGGAAAAAAGCCATTATGTAGGTATATATACTGCCCCACTAACAGGGCAAAAGCCACCTTCATTAATTAAAATCATAGAAATCAAGTTGCTGCTGTGATGATATTAGGCTTAATCACCACGCTTGCCTAATGGTGATAAAATAATGAGTACATGTATATAAAATTAAAGAGTTAGAAAATGTTTAAGAATACAAAACGTGTGCGGAAATTATTTTATGCTATGAATATCAGATAGAGCCAACCTTTCGTGTCTACTTTGTGTGATAACTGTGTTATTGATTTATTGGGGGTACGCCTGCATCCTAGCAGCGGGGTCATTCGCCAAGGAAGACGGCGGCTGATAATCGTAACACGTTTCATGTTTAAGTTTCCTCTGAAAGGGCAAGGAGTGCGTGTGCATATTCTGCATCTTCACTACTGCCCCCTCGATCGTGTGCAGGAACGCGTTGCACCCGCTCCTTTTGTTCACACAGCGCCATCTAGCTTTCCCGCTGGGATAGTTCTTGGCTTGGTAGAACCGGTAACCGTTCACGATGATGATCTGCTTCCCTTTCTTGGACCAGGTAACCACCACGTTCGACCAATCTGTAAATGATGATGATTAATTAATTGTATTCACAGATGACGTAGCTGTAACGATTAATGTCTAGCTGCAAGAAACGCTGCTCTTGTTCTCATGGATTTATAGGCGAGAACACGCTCAAAAATAAATGATCACAAGAGTACTCTACTGCGTTAATTGCCGTTATTTATTATAAACATTAGATAGTTACTAGTATTTATCTGGTCTTAAAAATGGTCAAATATTTGGTCACTCTATCATTTGATAGTGATGATGACAAATACCTACAGCTGAACTTTTAATTTTCCCGAATAAAGTCGGATGTCTGATACGGTCAAAAAACTTTTATAACAAGCCTGAAAAGGTTTACATTTAGAACATAAAGCAAAACAAAGATCATAAAAATCTTTTTATTCATACATACACACAATAACAAATATAAATCTACATGCATTTTCTTAAATTAAAATGATGTCGGTGTGAAGGTAGCTGTTAAATGTCACATTTCTAATAGTGAGTTGGCTGATGGGTGTGTTCATTTCTGATCCTCACGATCTGATCCTCAATAGTGTGCAAGAATGCGTTACACCCATGACCGTTGTGGGTGGAACACCTCCATCGCGTCTTGCCACACCTAAACTTGGCCGCCATAGAGAATCTGTAACCTTCGACTAGGAGTATCCTGTTACCTCTGATCGAACGATGGATTTCGTATGGCGGAAAAGCTGAAACATCGTAAAGTTGTATGTAAAAATAATGTTCGTTATAATTCCATAACATTAATAGAATATTTTATTACCTATATAAATCAAACTATGATATAGGTAGGTAGAAAGTAGTGAAACATCCACCTGTAAAATAAAAGATTGCAAATATAGCCAAAAATTGCCAATCAAACAATTTGTTTCTTTTTTCATTTCATTTAATGTCATAACAGCAAAACATCAACGTTAGAATTTAACATCGAGAATCGCGTCACAAAATGAAAAACGCCGACTTTGTGACCTAAACGCATTTGTGATGCCTCACGTATTACACCTTAGAATAATAACTCTATAGAAACCTAATACGTCCGCACAATTTAAGCTTAGTGGGTGGTACCCTAATTGGCGAAGGGATCCACCGAGCTCCTTAGTGTCAAATCTCACAGCGACCCGAACGTGTCTCCCGAAATAAAAATAATTATGACGGTTTGTGCGGTTAAATCGTGTCACAATAGAAATTAAAGGGAAAATAAGAATGATATTATCACTTTTCACAGGCAAGCTTTCAATATTTCATTGTATCTTGTAATTTTTTCATTCAAAATAGAAACGTTTATTTTCAATGTTCAGTGTTGCCCAATTGAGAAAAATATTTTCCCATTTTTCCTGACTTTTATCCAGCTAATTAATTTTTAAAACAATTATTGCTAAAATATTTTCCTAATGTAAGTACCGACGACATACATTCGACTGAGGGGCATTTCTCGTGCGCTCGACATTGAAGTCGAATTAGATAAGTCGAAGTAGTTCAATGTCGAGTGCTCGCGGAATAAATTTAACAAAAATACTCTTTGTTTTCTTCTATTCATATCAGTTTAATCATTTTCTATTTATACCACATAAAAAACATTACCTACCCTAACCAACACTATTATTAATTGTGTTTGCCTGAAGGTTGGGTGGTATGTAGTACATACTATACCTTCGGTGGTACATACTATGTACCACCGAAGTTGTACGTTAAATTTCTATAAAACCTATTGCTTATGTCGTAGTTTTTGTAAACGTATCTATTAGATCTATCTCGCAATAAACTTTACATTACTTGTTCATACCACGCTGACCAACATTTTACGACACATTAGAAATCACTATTGAGGCGTCCGATTTATTTCCCAGTTTTCGGGGAAACTGTACCTTCACTAGCAACATTACAAAAGTGTCAGTACGGTGCGCAGTAGGCTGCGTGAATTTTTTTGTGTCTCATTTTTGACAGAGCTCTAGTATGGAGACTCTCCTTCTATAGAGTTATTATTCTAAGGGGACATCATAATTGAAATAGACTATAATATCGTACAGGCTGACGTCCGGGATATCTTCGGTGTTGTGCCGGGTTAATTTTTTTATTTTGAATCACAGGTTTACATAAGTATTAGCAAATTTCAAGGACTGGTCAGATACAAAATCGGTGACAGCATGATAGCATTTCTGGACCAGGAATTCACGGAGTTTAATTTTAAATGGCACTAGTTCCTTAATGGTGCGAATACATTTAGGATGTTGGTTATATTAAGGCAGTCGTATTTATATACTTTTTCATTGGTCACTTGACGGGAGCATTAGTGACAGCCCACAAATTAAATGTAATGAAGCGATCAATACTCACTATTCATATTTATCTTGACATTTGTTTCTAACGGTGAATGCAGCAAAGTGTTGTACGCCTCGCAGGTGTATATGGAGGAGTGGAGCGCACGCGTCGCGTTGCTGACCTCTAGGGTCAACGATCTCTTTGCTCTCGTTGGTTGGAATTTGCCGGCATCTAATGTCGACAGCACTCTTTGCCCTTGGACCCACTGAATTCGTGGATTGGGGTTACCTGTAAAGTAAGCGTAAGTTAAAAAGTAGCAGAAAATAGGTATGTAGGTAAAATTACACTAATATCCTACACCAGCGTTTCCCAAAAGCCGTTTACCTAAAAAATAAGAAACAGCTGCATACTTACACTAACAAGATATTAGTACCTAGTTCTAATAAACGTGTCTACTATTAATAAATGTGTACTTATTTTATTTAACCTTAATGGAACCAGCTTGAGTTGGAAAGTAGGTACTTAGTGGGTCACGAAGGGTCAGTGTGAAAATTACCGGGCCATGGCATAACAAAGTTTGGGAAACACTACACTACAAAACATCCAACTAGTATTATAAACTAGCTTTTACCCGCGGCTTCGCGCGCGCCCCCCATTTCCCTAAAATGGGGGGGCTAAAAAGGGGCAAAAGCAGCCTATGTTACTCTCCATCCCTTCAACTATATCCACTTAAAAAAACACGTCAATACGTCGCTCCGTTTTGACGTGAAAGAAACAAACATACAGACAGACAGACACACTTTCCCATTTTAAATAAATAAACAAAATGAATTGAGACAACATCACATACATTGTGCTGGTCCCAAACTAAGGTTTTCCCTTGTACTATGGAAACCAGAAACAACGAAGGAACTACAAACACCCAGACCCAATACAAATATCTGTTTCATCAACAAACATTTTGGGTTGGTGAACCCGCGACCCTTACGTCAGGGCTGGAAACCGGTTTTTAATAAACCAGGCTTAGAATAATAACTCTATAGAAACCTAATGCGTCCGCACAATTTAAGCTTAGTGGGTGGTACCCTAATTGGCGAAGGGTACCACCGAGCTCCTTAGTGACAAATGTCACAGCGACCCGAACGTGTCTCCCGAAACAAAAATTATTATGACGGTTTGTGCGATTAAATCGTGTCACAATAGAAATTAAAGGGAGAATAAGAATTGTTAGCAGAGAGCTCCGCATCTATGCTGAGTCAGGAGTAGCCGAGGCGGCCTGGCAACGGGGCGCGGGAGTTGGTCGGCGGAGGGCAGACCAATTTTGGGACTCGGGCGCGACGGTTCTGCGTTAGGATTATTAGGACGAATCGGTGGTCTATTTTAGGAATAAATTAATTGTAAACTTGGTGGTTTTCTTTTATTTTTTTCACTTCTGATACTTCTTTCTAACATCAGAAGTGGGATAATAAGAGAAATCTTGCCCACGGCCTTAGTACGTTTCGGTTTATCTAATTTTGTGTGTTTGGACATTAGTGAACGGTGTGTTATTTAGTGACTTTCTTACGTTAAATGTGATAAAAAATAAGTTTAGTAGCGTGTTTTTAGACTAAGTTTAGTGCGTAGCAACAAAAACATTTGTAAGTAGATGAACTATTGCGTAGTTAGTTCTTTGTTCTCGTGGTGACCGTGCTGTGTGTCGCGATAACGCTATGTCAGGTAACTCGAGCCCGCATCGGCGGAGAGTACGGGCGCGGGGAAGTCCCGGACGCTCTCACAGTGGGGACCAAGACCGCACACGACGTCGATCACGTCATCGACTACGGTCGCCGTCTACGGCTCGTAGCACGCATAAAGTCCGTAGCACTGATACGGTACCAGAAATGATTGCAAATATTATAGAGCGATTAAATAATTTAGAGGATGATACCCGCAATCCTAATTCATCGACGACATTAACTTCGAACATCTCGAGTGTAAAATCAACAGCAAAACACGGCATTGAAGAAAGAAGGGTCAGTTATACACCATCAGGTACCCCACCTTGTAATTTAGAACGGAAGAGCAGTGAATCCGCTAGTAGTCTAAAAATAGATGCGCTCTTAACAGATTCACCACCTCGTAGGCGATCCGATGTTTTATCAGACGCTTTTAGTAGTGCCTTACGATCTATCAACACTGTTGTACGGTCGAACCAACCATATTACGTCTCTAATTTTGACCCTAGTTTGCACAATTTTGATGTTTGGTGTCAAGAGGTAGATCGCGCTAAGAATGTTAATAATTGGAATGATAACGAGTGTTTTTCTCGAATCGGTAACTGTCTTAAAGGTGATGCTAGGGCATGGCTTGACGAGTGGGTCTCTAGTGATCGAAGTTGGGGTAACTTTAAAAAAGAGTTTATGTCTTTGTGTCCGAGAAAAGTAGCGGTAGCGGATATTTTATTTGAGGTGATGAATACAAATTCTGACAATTATTCAACGTATGCGGACTACGCACGTCGCTCTTTACTTCGTTTGCGTATAGTAACCGGATTAAGTGACGAACTGATTTCTGCCATTATTATCCGTGGTATAGCTGATCCTCAAATTCGGGCTGCCGCAACTAACGCTAATTTAAAACCAGATGAATTAGTGAAATTCTTTTCAAATTACGTAAAGCTTTGTCCTAGTTTGCCTAATAATGCCAACCAAGCTCCATCTACGTCTTTTTTCCGACGCAATAATTCAAACACACAAAGTAGTCATGATTATAATAGAAAAAGTAAATGTTTCTCTTGTGGAAAGTCAGGTCACATAGTGGCTAATTGTTATAAAAGAAGGAAGGTTAATTCGAATTACAGTAACTCTCCTCCGCCAATACAAACTTCTAGCAATGCGATTACATCAAGTAATGTTAAAGCGGAATGTTCATTTTGTAAAAAAAATGGTCATGATGTAAGCACTTGTTTTGCCAGATTAAGGTCAGAATCGCGATACAAAAAATAACTTTATAGAGTTTGAAGGTGTCACATTAGAAGTCAATTTATTTGTAGTAGCATCAGAATTTAGGAACACTCCAATCATAATAGGAACGGATGTTTTGAACCGTCTCGTGATATAAAGTACGTACGAACCTAAGATCGACAATGTTTAGGTAATTCGAAATAGTGATGAGTTTGACAGTGTTTTGACGATTAGTGTTGATGAGCAAACTCCTATAAATATTTTTCATTTTAAGTAATAGATGAGGTAGTAGTTGATGAGGGGCTGGAACTATTACATGAAGTACTTTAAACCATAAAACTGAAGTTGGATTTTACCTGAATCTAAACAAATTTTCTTTCCTTTTGAAAATTGAATATTTACCAGCCTAATTAAAGTAAAAGCTCTTACTGTAGCCCCTCCCTGCACATATAAAAAAAATGTAAAACATGTGCGACAATTTTCGGGCTTAACTAGTTATTTCCAAAAATAGCTTGTATTGCACATATCACAAAAAAAAGGGGTTATTTAAATGAAATACTGAGCAGGAAGCTTTCTTTTGAAACATTTCTGGTTTCCTAAGCCTAGGCCTAAGATCATTTGTATCCCATTATAGGACGAGATGCAAGCGAGTTAAAGCGTCATTCTTGGAACGCTATTTCCTTATTTGGTTCACCAAATATGGTTGTTGCCGATCGAGGCCGAATGTTTAAAAGTATCATCATCATCATCATCATCATCACCATCATCATCATCATCATTCATCCATTCATCCAATTTCGACCATTGAAAGAGATTGGCAGCAATATTCACTTCATCACACCTGAGATGCACCAGTCCAAGGGACAAGTCGAACATTATTGCCGCACCCTGTTGAATATGATTCGCAAATTACCGACAAGAAGAATGGTCGAGTGTAATTGTGCTGAACATGACCAAACAGAAGACTACTCTGCAGTCACCCATCAGTCTATTAATCGGATCGGAAACCACAACACCATTAATACGCAATGTGGTACGTGACGTGGCAATAGGAGGCTCAAACTCTAACAGACAAAAAGTATTGGAGATGAGAAAACAAGCTGCATCTGAACGTTTGAAGCAAAACCAGAAGCGTCAAGGTGTTTTGGTCAATAAGAACAGACGACCTCCTTTCGTATTTAATGAGTACTCTCTGGTATTTGTTATCAAAAAGGACCAGTCGACAGAGAAGCTCGACTCCGGAATGCGTGGTCCACATGGCGTAGTGAAAGTTTTGCCGCAAGGGAGATACGAACTGCAGCTGCTTGCCAACGCAAATGGGAAAACTACTCAGGCAGCGCCAGGGTCCATGGTGCTTTGGAAAGGAGAATGGACTCCAGATTCCTGCTCAGCATTTTTTTGAAAGTCAGTGTACGTGTTTAAACACTTTGATTGTAATTGTTTCTTGTGTAATCAACGCAAGGGCCCTGCGTTGATTACTTTTGTTGGGTCGACCTCTGAGTCGGACTTGTGTGAGCAGATCTCACATGTTGGTTTTATTTGTTTGAGACGACCTCTGAGTCGATCTCGTGTGAGCAGACCTCACGAGTTGGTTTTATTTGTTTGAGACGACCTCCGAGTCGATCTCGTGTGAGCAGACCTCACGAGTTGGTTTTATTTGTTTGAGACGACCTCCGAGTCGATCTCGTGTGAGCAGACCTCACGAGTTGGTTTTATTTGTTTGAGACGACCTCCGAGTCGATCTCGTGTGAGCAGACCTCACTTGTGGTTTATACTAGTACAAGAAGACCTCAGAGTCATCTTGTGTGAGCAGACCTCACAGTAACTAGTGTGGATGGACCTGTGTGTCCTCCTTTGTGGGCAGACCCCACTAGATTTCTGTACGAGCCAACATCAAGATGTTCCTGATTCTTCTTTGCTGCCGGGCGCACCACGACGGGCGGACCTGAGCCACTGCTGTGCAGCTGGTGCAAGCTGCGGCGGGCGAGACATGCTGATTGGCTGACTGCGGGCGCCTACCGCACTGGCGGGCGCCTACCTCAGCTGCAGGGCGCCTACCTCGCTGCGGGCGCCTACCTACCTCGGTCCCTGCGGGCGCCTCCTCGCTGCGGGCGCCTACCTCACTGCGGGGCCCGCCTACCTCACTGCGGGCGCCTACCTCCCTGCAGGCGCCTACCTCTGCTGCCGCCACTGAGTACAGTCGTGGCCCACAGCGCAATATGAACTGCGCGCTATGCTGCAATACCGGCTCCGTGTCGCTCACACTGGATTTATCAGGAACAACTGAATTGATTTATTTGTTGACTACAGTAGACACTTAAAGTTCCTTCATTTTAAATAATCCTTAAATTTCATAGTATCCACGTTAAATTTAATTTGAGTTTGGATTTCAAATTAGTTAAATGAGTAGTAATTACAACTTGCTTAACGATCATAAAATAAAAAAAAATATAGACATGTTTCTGTTTTTACAGATCTTCTTTTGTCTTGAAGACTTGTCTAATGCAAACAATATTCGTGGCATTTCAGGTGACGATGTGGTTCCGGGTGACGGTGAAGCCGCTACTCCTCCTCATCATCCGCAGTCATCTTCTGGCTGGTTCGGGCGAGGACGCGCCGATGTCAGGAGAGGCCGTGTTAGCAGAGAGCTCCGCATTTATGCTGAGTCAGGAGTAGCCGAGGCGGCCTGGCAACGGGGCGCGGGAGTTGGTCGGCGGAGGGCAGACCAATTTAGGGACTCGGGCGCGACGGTTCTGCGTTAGGATTATTAGGACGAATCGGTGGTCTATTTTAGGAATAAATTAATTGTAAACTTGGTGGTTTTCTTTTATTTTTTTCACTTCTGATACTTCTTTCTAACAGAATAATATTATTACTTTTCACAGGTAAGCTTTCAATATTTCATTGTATCTTGTAATTTTTTCATTCAAAATAGAAACGTTTATTTTCAATGTTCAGTGTTGCCCAATTGAGAAAAATATTTTCCCATTTTTCCTAACTTTTATCCAGCTAATTAATTTTTAAAACAATTATTGCTAAAATATTTTCCTAATGTAAGCACCGACGACATACAGTCGACTGAGGGGCATTTCTCGTGCGCTCGACATTGAAGTCGAATTAGATAAGTATTTGTATTGACGAATGTATGAAATTTCATAATTCGACTTCAATGTCGAGTGCTCGCGAAATAAATTATAAAAAAAATACTTTATGTTTTCTTCTATTCATCTCAGTTTAATAATATTCTATTTATACCACATAAAAACATTACCTACCCCAACCAACGCTACTATTAATTGTGTTAATAAAATGTCGTAGTTTTTGCGAACGTATCTATTAGATCACACCGACCAACATTTTACGACATATTAGAAATCACTATTGAGGCGTCCGATTTATTTCCCCGTTTTCGGGGAAACTGCACCTTCACTAGCAACATTACAAAAGTGTCAGTGCGGTGCGCAGTAGGCTGCGTGAATTTTTTTGTGTCTCATTTTTGACAGAGCTCTAGTATGGAGACTCTCCTTCTATAGAGTTATTATTCTAAGTATTACACCATCAGTTGAGCCGTCAGCTCATTTGTCCGCTTTAATGTGAAAACTGCTAACGCGCAGGTGAATAAACTCTTCGATGTCAATGTCAGTTAGAGCCAACTCTCTGTGTCTTTCTTCTATGTTGTTTGGGATAAATCTCCCGTCGGTGGGTGTATATGATCGTTCCTCAGGTACACAATCTGGTCCTCTATCGTGTGCATCAAGGCGGTGCATCCTAAGCTCCTGTGCGTGGAACACCTCCACCTGACCTTCGCACTTTTGCAGTTCTTATCCCTGACTATTGAGAACCTGTAACCTTCCACACAGATTACTGTTTTCCCTCGAGCAGAGCCTACTGGGTAAACCGCGAGATTATCTAGAACAAAAAAAGGGAAATATAATTTTTATGACAAGATAGACATAAATAGACTTGTTACATCTTCGATCATATTATCGGTTTATCATGGTCCAAGGTCAAAGGGCAATTTATCACGGGCTCGATTCCTTCAAGGTCCAATATTCGTGTCATGCACACTTGATTGTTCAGTGGTACCTATTTATGTTAATTTTTTTGATCTTAAAACTTAAGGTTAATATTTTAGGGTCAGGTGCAAATGTGTGTTGTAGTCATAATTTATTTATTTCACAATTAAAATTTTGCACTGAAATTCGTTGAGGGTCCCCTAACTTATGAAAAAACGGGCTACATATCCATATTCCTCTCTGACTACTGCAGTTATGTACTCAAGTGGAAACTTTGTGGATAGTCCAAGCGGTAACGATGGAGCACCTCAAGAAGAAGAACATTTTTAATGAATAGTTGATGATGTATAAAGTAAAGTAAAAAACTTTTATTTGCCTCTTTTACAAACATTATGGACCGCGCTGGTTCACAACTTACCCCAGCTCTTTAAGCTGGTTTGAGAGCATAAATAGCTTGGCTGATGTCACGTGTCCTTTAGCCTTTTATTTTCTTATAGTTTATATAAAACTATTTTATTTCTTTTTTATCACGCTTAGGTAAGTAAAATTAAAATGTAAAGGAACAAAATAAATAATTCTTACTTTCTGTATTATATTTTTATTGATTTATGTAGTACATCGAGAAATGTTTTTCTTAGCGTGTACGATAAAGTTAGGTTGGGTTTAATAATCAAGTGGTAATAAAGCATCAGTCAGTTTTGCAATGTAGTTCAAGTACCTTAATTACAAAACATGCATACCTAATATTATATGTAGTACCTATGTAGGTAGATACAAATTGATATACGCTACGAGCACACTATAAGACAAGCTATTCCTTACACTCTTTTTTTCTCTACATTACAGTACACATTATGATAGATACATTTTTTAGGGTTCCGTAGCCAAAATGGCAAAAACGGAACCTTATAGTTTCGTCATGTCCGTCTGTCCGTCTGTCCGTCTGTCCGTCTGTCCGTCTGTCACAGCCGATTTACTCGGAAACTATAAGTACACAGTGATGAAATTTGATGGGAATATGTGTTGTATGAACCGCTACAAAAATATGACACTAAATAGTAAAAAAAAGAATTGGGGGTGGGGCCCCCCATACATGTAATGAGGGATGAAATTTTTTTTTCGATGTACATACCCGTGTGGGGTATCAATGGAAAGGTCTTTTAAAATGATATAAAGTTTTCTAAAAAACATTTTTCTTAAAGTGAACGGTTTTTGAGATATCAGCTCTCAAAGTCGTAAAAAGTATGTCCCCCCCCCTCTATTTTATAACTACGGGGTATAAAATTCTAAAAAAAATAGAGGTGATGCATGCTAATTAACTCTTTCAACGATTTTTGATGGGTCAGACTCACTGGTGTTATAGGTGTCTATTGGTGGCTGCAATCGCTTTAACTGTGGGAGAGCCATGCTTCGGCATGAATGGGCCGGCTGGACCGGAGTGATACCACTGCCTCACAGAAAACCGGCGTGAAGCAGCTCCTGTGCTGTGTTTCGCCGAGTGAGTGAGGGTACCGGAGGCCCACCGGGGGGGAAGGGGATAAAAGGTTAGCAGCGCACTTGTTGCATGTGTTCATGGGCGGCGGCAATTGCTTACCATCAGGTGATCCGCCTGCTCGTCTACTACCTACACATAAAAAAAAACATCTGGGGTTCCGACGGCTTATCATATTAAAAAAGTATTTACTTTGTGCCAGGATTATCGACTGTACTGCGAAGAGCTTTAGGTTCATGATTGTGTATATTATTGACGTCGACTATTTTGTCATCGAGCATCTTGACGTTGGCTCTGCAGCCGGAGCCGTGGTCGGTGGAGCATCGCCAAGTAGACTTAGTCAAGTTTCCTTCGAGTTCTGTCTTCCTGTGCATAGTGAAGCGATATCCATCTATTTCCACCATTTTGTTCCCTCGCCGAGATGTTAGCGTTTTTATTTTGTAAGAACCTAGAAAATGAAGAAATAAGGTTAGTGTACTGTTAGATTTGATCGATCTCAAAAGCCGAGGGGCGGCAGGTAAGATAGAAAAAAATATTAGTAAAGAAAAGTAGTAAAGGTTCACTTTAAATGTAAAGCTTAAACAACTAAAGCAAATGTATGCACGCCCTCAAAAGTATTGACCCTTAGGGTGGACACAATAGGAGTCACTTACATCCTAATTAGGTAAGTTCAAGAAAAAAAAAAATTTTTCTAAGTAAACTAAGATTTAAATTACCTATCAAATACAGTAGTTTCAGTAATTTCAAAATTAAAACCATAAGATCAGGTTTTTATTTAGGGTTGTCAACAACAACTTAAAAGAAATGAAATTACCTACCCAAATGTTTACAGAATACTAGATTTTCTGAATAAATCTTAACTGACTACTGTCAGCCTAGAAAATGGTCTACCACTTTTGACAAAGGTTTCTACGAGATGTAACGATCGCTAAGGTTGACTTTTCTAATCAAACTTGACTTTTGGCATGACGTATCTTATATTAAATAACAAACAGAGTAATAGTCACTGACACAATCTTATTGCCAGGGAAAATTGACCTTGTTGTTTCATGACGTTCAAACGAATCTCAACCAAAGTACCCTTAACCCTACTTAGACCACATTTTTGGCTGACTGTACATAGGGACAAAGTTAAATAAATGATCATTAACCACATGTGCATGTTCGGATTCGTACCACTATCCTCCGTATGGAAGGCACGTTTTTACCAACCGAGCTACCATAAAGTCAATGCCACACAACTACACAAAATAGTTAAAGCCAGAAAACAAGCATATTCTCTTCAACAATAAATAATTTTGCCACGACTGGGTTTGGGCTCGTGATCGTGTTCATTATTGATGCTTACGACTTCATCTCCCACCATTCTGAAGGTAGCTTTGCAGCCCAAGTGATGATGAGTGGAACAGCGCCATCTGCTAGTAGAAGTCTTGTTCTGGTTTCCTTTCTTAGTATGCAGTGAAAATCTGTACTTGTCTATTTCAATCATACGCCGACCCCTTACTGATATCAACATCTTTAGTTTAAACGATCCTGTACATAAAAATAGTCTTAAAAATCATTTCAGGAGAAAAAAAATAGGCGCATGCCCGGTGTCTGACTAAAGGCGCATTTACATTGGTCGCTAACCATCGCGTGCGGGCTCATCGCATGCGGGACGTTATACAGCCTGCACGGGAGAAATGGGCGGAGAAGTCCGTATTCTAGATTATGACTGACTTATCGACAAATGTAAATGCCACCTAAATCGGATGCAGAATAATACTCGTAAGTCAGAGCAGACTTATTTGATTAAGCCTTCGTCTTAGATTGTGACGAAAGGTGTAAAAAATAAGTTAGAATTGTAGTGTAAACCTCTGGAGGAGTTTGGAAGAGGACTTTGCCCATCAGTGGAACAGGTCAGGTCATTACGAAAAAAGTAATAAAAATAGCGGTGCTCTTGAAGGAGAACAAACACCCAAAACAGTAACAACTAAGATAATTTTAGTGATGGAGAAAAACATAAACAATACTAAAATAAGGAATTCACCTTTATAATAACCCATACAAATGATTTTCATAAAAACACTTAGCACAATAATGTCTTTTACACTGAAGACAGTAAGATTTGATTTTTTTAGTTTTTCTTTGTGATTCTCGACTAGTAAAGCTCATTGCTCGAAGCTTATTGTAGCAACCCACACAGTTTCTTCTTTTCAGTCCTTTGGTTTCAAAAGTGTGATTTGGCCATATCATCAAAGCAGCAGGTCCATTATCTACAATATTAAAATATATGTACACTAGAAAATATAATAGTTAAGATATTGTGAGAACTAGTAGCTTAAGATCCCCCTGCTCGATTTTATATGAAACTACTTTCTTTTAATGAAATTAAACGAAAATAAATGTTAAGAAGGTATTTAGGTAATGAATTAGCGAAAGGCCTATAAAAATGGTCATCATTTAAGATTAATTTCATCAACAAAACAAATACCTGCAGAATTGAACAGTAGGGTCTTAGACTAAAGGGTCGATATTAGGATTGATTAAAATACTTGCGAAAACAATACAATTTTAATTGTAATGTATAAATGACCTATATCCCAACTTCTTTAGGTTTGCATCATATACATGGTTAGTTAGTATCACATAGTTATCAAAATTCATATTTATGTATCTCCTTTAGTTAAACCCAGTTACAGTAACATGTTTTTCTTTAAAACATATCAGGCAAAGATGCTGATCACATTTCCTGCAACGTTTTTTAATTTTTTTAACCCTTCTCTTGGCTTCGTTACAGTCCATAGTCCTGCGCAGTTTTTGGTAACACCCGATACAATTTCTTCGTTTATCGCTAATCTCGAGAGCATGATAATTGATCTGAGAAATTATATGTTTTTCTGAAATGAAAATGATTTTCTATTCAATGTAACCATACATAAATAGATAAACTCAGTAAACACACACGTTATAGAGTTTACTGAGTGAAATATAAGATATGAAATAAAAATGAAAACTTAAATGATTGAAAAACATTCTAATATTGGAATGTGTGTCGTAGGATACCATAATTAGCTCACAGGTTAGGTAGGTATAGTTAAATATATTGTTGTGTTGTAGTGGTATAGTTATATATAGGTTATGTTATAGTTATGGTTATGAAGACAGGCGGAAAAGGCGAACAGGGGATGTCTATGTCCAGCAGTGAACTGTGACAGGCTGATGATGAGAACGATGATGTATGTATGTATGTATGTATGTCCGTCCCATAGCCATATTGATGAGAGATATTTGATAAACAAGTGTAAAATAATATGTTGATATAATATTAACAAAATGATAACACAAAATATTTACTTTAACAAATTCAAATCTTTAATAGCACGTTATGTACAGGGATGGTTGATATCTTAATACTTAACAGGTGTAATTTTCAGTACGTATTACAAATTATTTTTATTTTAACAATAACAGTTCTTGAAAGAGAAGTTATTATAAAATTAACAATTGTTTTGCGAAAACATTACCATCGAAAACAATAACCAAAAATCTTATTTATTCATGCAAGTGCGAGTGATTTCTCTATACAAAAATTAGGCCTGCTTCAAAATTGGGATAAAATATTACGAGTCGTTAGGTAAATAACATAATGTAATAATATTTTACATGAAGATAACTCTCGTTTCTTTTAATATTTGGCCTTGTTTTAGAAACGGCTCAAAAATAAGTATGTACAGCTTTTTATTTAAACTTTTATATGATTAAAATGCTTCATGAATTAATATAGTGAAATGATCCATCACATATTCTTTATAAATGACATTAAGTTGAATGTATCATTATCTATTTAATAAATCAACAAAAGGATACATTTTGGCACATTGGCAGGTATTTGCTGTCAATAAATTTAAAAATTGTACGTGTGACTCTACTGGTGTTGTAGGTGTCAATGGGCGACGGTAATCGCTTACCATCCGGTGATCCGTCTGCTCGTCTGCCACGTATCAGATAAAAAAAATAATTTTGGAAACTTTTCAAGATATTCTCTCATTTTGTCACTAATAAGGCAGCATCACTTAATTTTATAATAGTTTAATCCAAACTTATGCATTCTTCTTCTCGGATGGTTATGGTCGCGCTCGCACGCTACAATAACATTGTCCACGGTGGTGAGCTTCGCTTTGCAGCCCACGTTCATGCACACCCATCTGTAGTTGCCACTGCTCGGGTCCTCGAGTCTCTCTTCAGACGGAACCAGTATCCATCCAAAATAATTAAAGGGTTCCCCTTCTTGGAGGTGTCAAAAATCGGGTTCAAATCTGGGAAGGGTTTCGAAATATCAACTGAAAGAAACGTAATAATTAGCTTTGTGACCAAAATATTCAGTTACCTGATTTTACAAATACAGTGACTAGTCCGCTTGTGACCACGACCGTTGTAACGCGGTCGAAACGTGAAGCAGTGAGCGCTATAATGTACTTATATTTAAACCACCTCGCGTTTTGTCCAGTTTATATCATGTTTTTGTATAAAGCAACGCGAAATCAATTAGGATAAAATTTTGGCAAAATACTCAAAAAAAGTTAAAATCATTTGAATAAACATTTATTGGAAAAATAATTTGAGCTTACAATATTGTTTATGGACGTTAATAATGATGTATAATTAATTTACCTAACGTTCATAGAACTGAAAGATGAATAAAATATTTGCTAACAAACAAAAAAACCGATACAAAGTTTAAGCTTGGTCAACTAATTGCAACTATCATTAAATAAAAAAGACACAATAGTAATTGGTCCATTGTTCCGTTAATTTTGGAATGATAAGTAACTCGTGAAGTCAGTCGTACGACTACAATAATTATTAATAACCTACTATCAACCTAAAGTAAAAAACCCGTCAAAATATACATACCTAATTGTAATAGCCAAAAAATTTACTGTGAAATATTATAAATATTTTTATTAGTAAAATCTTTGAACGAACAACAATTACATAGAACATTAAAACGTAACATCTATGAGCTATTCTTCGAGACATAACTTTCGTGACAGCCCTCAAACTCCTCATTATCCCTGTAAAAAGTCCATTTTAAACTATTATAAAAAGTTGCATTATTTAAAGCAAAACCACATCTCCCATAATAGTCGGTACAGTTTCAGATTCTGGCGTTAGTTTCGGAGGTATATTAGATTTGAGGATTGCCACAAAACTTAGATCTCGAGGAACCACCCTTTAAGTACCCACACAAATAATGTTTTGGTCGAAAAACACATTCTTAGAAGTATTACATAAGTACTTATGGTTGGAATCATTTTAGCTAATGTAAACGTATACCTGAGTTTTTCAATATATAATCTTTCATGTCTGAGCATGAATATTGCCCCGTGCCCCCCAAAAGCTCGCACTGCATTTGGTCCAACCGCTTAATCCATTATCAGTCGTTTTTACTTTAATAATTGTTAGCAACAAGTCTTTTTAATACCAAAACCAGAATGGTAACCACGACCTACCATAGATGGTTATCTATCAGTGGTTATGAAAATTAAAAGAATAAACGATATTATCCCCTATCGTGAACAACTTGGCCCGGCACTGGTACCGCATCCTCTTGGAACAGGTCCACCTCTCCTTGGTGACCTCGCCTCGCCTCTTGTCCTTCATCAGGGTGAAGTGGTGGCCGTCCAGCTCAACCATCCTGTTCCCTCTGTTGGACTGGATGAAGTTCGCTCGAATGACTGGAAGTAACAAGGAAAATAAAAAAACAAGGAACCTTTTACACTTTTGCATAAATCTCGTAGCCAATATGAGGTATTGAATAAAGTTCAAGTACGAAAAAAATCTGTATTTTTTATTATTAATGGTTAAAATAAAAAAAATAAACATAAGAAAAGAGAATAAATAAACCTTTTTTCTTATGTTGATTTCTTTTTAATTTTTTTAGGTATTATGTTTAAACTAGCTATTTAGTAATTAGTTAAGTCGTGATATCATAGCTAGAAATTCAATCGCCAACAAAAATCCAACTTTTTTTCTTTTTTTCGCGATACAAAAACTTTGCTATCGGTTTTTAGTACGGCGATCAGCCGACGGCTTATGATTATGCTCTTTCCTCGCGCAGACAATCTCATCCTCCACCGTGTAGACCACCGCCCTGCAACCCTGGGGGAAATGTGTGGAGCACACCCATCTCTTCTTCATGCTGGGTCTTTTCCCCTTCTTGTTGCAGTACGTGAATCCGTCGATGCTTAGAAGCTGCTTTCCGCGGTATGAACGTACGAAGAGAAATATTGGAGAAGTATTATTTTTATTTTTTTAACTAGTGGCCCGCCCTCGCTTCGCTTCGGTATTTTAATTTTTTGAACGAAGTAGAATTCACAACAATCAAAGTAATTAGCAAAAAGAAATTTTACTGATACTTATAGGATTGATAATTTTGGTGATCGTAAACCTTAATGAAGGAATCTCAAAAAGATTAGATTTAAAAAATGCTGGAAACTCTATAACTTTACTTTGTCAAATTTAATCAGTTCCCCCGTTCACCCCTATAGGTGGGGACTTTTATAAAATTTATATGCAAAGCCTAAATACCTACCAATTTTCAAGATTCTAGCTTCAAAAAATGACAATACTTCGTTTCAACCCCCTTTCCCCCCTTTTTAGGTTGAAGAAAAAAATAACGAATTCACTTTCATTACATTTGTATGCAAAGCCCAAATACCAATTTTCAAAGCTCTAGCTTTAAAAATGACGAATTTTCCATACGACGTTTTAACCCCCTTTCACCCCTTTGTAAGCTGAAGAAAAAAAAATGCTGAAATTACTTTCATTTAATTTGTATGGAAAACCCAAATACCAATTTTCAAGACTCTAGCTTTAAAAATAATAAATCTCCCATACATTATTTTAACCCCCATTTCACCCCTTTATGGCTTAAATTAAAAAAAAAAACTAAAACAGGTCAATTTTTATTTTGATAAACAACCATAATACAAATTTTCAAATTTCTAACATCAAAATTGAAAGACTTTCATACTAACGTAAACCCCCCCTTTTACCCCTTTAGGGGGTGAATTTCGCAAAACCCCTTCTTAGTGCGCGCCTACATAGTAAGAACTACCTATGTTTCAAATTTCATGATTTTAGGTCCAGTAGTTTTGGCTGTGCGTTGATAGATCAGTCAGTCAGTCAGTCAGTCAGTCACAGGCCGAGGCGTTACCTCTTTATTAATAGTATAGATTACAAATGTCCAGCAGAAAACAAAAAAGCCTAATACAATTGCAATTGAATTTGTGTAGTGGCTTATCCAAGATTTGAATCTAGTTAAAAATGGCTTTCTATAATACTTAATTAGGATAATAGTTAAAGAGTTCTGAAACCTAACAGCAGCATTGATCTAGTTTGATTAGTACACTAACCTATAGTGTTATAATGTCGGACTATACTTGGCCTAGAATATGAAAAGAATATACAAGGATATGAACAAAAATAATTTAAAATTGATACAAGGTTTTAAAATTATTTAGCGTTTTATTTCTCACTAACACAAAAAATCAATCTCCTAAATAAATAGTTTTTTTTATTCGAAAGCAAATAAAATCTTACTTAGGTACTATACGAGATCACAGACATATTATAATAATGATTTTTTGGTTTTATTTTATAATATTATTACATTACTTATTAATCAAATGACTAGATTGCAATGAGACCATTTTTTAACTTAGACTTTTTGTATTACTAAAATAGCTCGTATATGTAAATCAATCAATAATTAATTTATCCAATTATTAGTAAATAGTTATTTACCTGAACGCATCTTATATAATAAACTATATACTATTTAAGAATTAAATACTTAATTATGAATGCACCCGCACCATGGACCGGGCTGACATTTAATCACATAAAGTTTAGCGACTTTTTAGACACAGATAAAAAGTGTAGTTTGCTAAACAATTTTCGAAAAAATTACAAATAAATTCATTCAAAAATTGACTCCAAAAAATTATAGTGCAGTCAGCTGTAGATATACCTGAGCAAGCAACATGTTCAAGAATACATAATTATGTACTTCCATTGTCACAAAAATATTGACGTCTAAGTTGACATTTTTACATAGACTTTCAAGTCATCGAATATATCTTAACATCTGAGTGTACTTTTTTACACATACAATGATTTGTTGTCAAGTTGAAAAATATATTACCTAATATTGACTGTATATATATTTGTAACTCTTTGAGCGCTCAAAAGTAAATACTATCATGACACACAACACACAGACACTAGACAGTAAACAACTTTTTGAAAGTGTTCAAAACTTCAAACACCTAGTTCCTAGAGTGTATAGTGACTTCTGCTGTTGATTGTGCATACCTATACCATAAATGTGCGGTGACAACATTAAAATTGGCTAGCTACTATATTTATTATTACGTAAACATTTATTTATCTCGTAGCTGGCGTCACAAATATGTATGCATCATCTTCATAACATATAAACTATGCTAAAATACTATCTATTTGACTCTAAGTGTTATTGCGCGACCCTAGCGCCATTCGATTTCAAACAAAAAATATTCAATAAAAATCTGTTTGTTACGTACGTACCCGAAAAAAAATATTATGATTTTTGAGACAACTACGAGTACGAGTTGTGTGTAATGTCCCAACAATTTTTTTTCTTCGCTCACTATTGTAACAGTTATTCTAAAATTTTTTTCAGAAGTGAGACTAACGCAACTTTCTTTGTGAAGAGGAATATCATTACAGGTCAACAATATTTTGTCCTATGATTATGAATGATATCTTAAAGTTGACTTAGTTTTTTTGTTTGACCAAATCAAATCAAAATCTCTTCATTCAATTTAAGTCCTTAACAGAACATTTATGAATGTAAAATTTTATAATCTACTGTTGATTCGGAAGGTCAATTTCTACCGAGAAGAATCAGCAAGAAACTCAGTAAAACTTAATCTTTTAAAATTTGACCCCGCATTAAGAAGTAGTTTTTAAACAAGTTACTAACAATATATTTTTTTACAAATAATATCGGTACACTGTGCTTTTTAACCGCCTTACTCAATTCTCGAGGGCACTTACTGATGAAAATAAACAATTTTCTCCTGGTAAAATAGGGTCTAATCTAAAAAAACTCATCTTCCCATACAAAAGTGTCTTATAACTCTAGTTAATGCTTTGAAGAAGAAGTGAGTAAGACGGGTAAAAACTCACGGTGTATAATAAATAGCTCATTGTACATATTACTCTGTATCTATACCGTGTAGTCGTGATTATGGTCCTCCAAACAGGAGACGATCAAGTCATTTATAGTAACTAGTTTCGCCTTACACTGCGATTTCATATTCGAGCACACCCATTTTACTTTGTCATGCTTCACTGGTCTCCTAGAGTCGTTTTTTCTGTAGTACCTGTATCCTCCTAGGATTATATTTCTGTTGCCATTTCGAGATATTGCGTAAGTTGCTTTAAAAGCTGTAAAAAATTAAAGGATCTATTTTAAACACCGAATTATCTACCTAATCCGCTCATCAACGCTATAAAATAAAACTAGTGGACCGCCTTCACAAAGTTTCAGCTCAGTAGCTCCACTATCTACCAAGAGATGGCGCTAGGCGTCGATTGCATCGCGCTAGTGTTTCGTCTTTTCGCTTTGTATATAAGGTTTGTCGATGTCTATAAAGTTTATCTCTTTATAAATAGTGTGGATGGATAATGGCAATGGTATGAATGCAAATGGGTGGAGGAACAGAGGACGGTCGAAAAAGAGATGGATGGATTGTGTGAAGAATGACATGACTGAAAAGGGGTTATAACCCCAGATATGATACGATAACGAATAACAGGGATGAATGGAAGAAGAAAACATACTGACCCCAGTTAACCTGGGAATAGGGCATTAAGATGATGATTTGGGCAAACATTAAAATGAGGTTTAGATTTGAAATTGATTTATTAATTAGCTAAAATAACTTATGGTAGATGGTTGTGCTTATCCAGCACGGCCACTAAATTATCATCTATGGTGGTGATCTTCGCCCTACACCCGACGTGGAGACCCTTGGCGCACACCCATCTTATTTTATTGTGGTTGTTTTTCTTCGGACGCCGTGAGTCGATTTTCTGGTAAAATTTGTACCCGTTTAGAAGAATGTTTCTGTTGCCTTTCTGAGAGGTTATGAACATGACGTCGAAATCTGGAATGAAATAATACTATTATAATACTAAATAAACAAAAAAATCATTGAAGTAATTTATGGTAATAATTTTAATCCTATTATAACTTATAGCTTAATCCCATTAAAGTAACTATGACTTGATTTCTATGATAGAGGCCTTTGCCCTGCAGTGGGACAGTATATAGGATGATACTTAACTTTACTTTATTGCTTATTTATTATCGTCAGGACACTTTAAGGATAAGGAGAAATAATTTTAAATACTTATTGAAAATATTTATTGCATCAAACAAGTATCGAATTTGCAAAGACCAGTAGCGACAGAATTTGCATAGCCTGGAAATGTGCAAATCCGCAACTGCCTCCAGTTATAGCCGCATTGAACAGCAGTCTCGTTTTTTTTTATGTGGCAGACGAGCAGACGGATAAACTGATGGTAAGCGATTACCGCCGCTTAGAGGCAACACCAGTGGAGTCACTAGAGCGCTGCCACCTGCTGCTGCGTTTAACCCCCTTTCCCCCCGATTGGGCGTCCGGTATCCTAACTCTGCAAAACTCGTGAGCTTAGAATCAAAACAGCGGCTAGAAAACAATCTATTATTACATTTAAACATTAAAAAAACATTATGGATGTTTGTTATTTAAAAAAAGGGTAATATTAAAAACCGTTAAATTCGGAAATAATACTGTTTTAATATCAAATAATTTTCATTACACTATTTTTATAGATAATACTAACAATATCACACAAAATATTATTATACCCTTTGAGTATCAATAACTTTTATAAAACCTTTACTGTCGCACTCAGAGACGTCATTTAACCTTAATGCTCATTATTTTATTGTGGATAGTCTTTATGTCTATTAAATACGGGATCAATATTTTACTGAAGTGACAATTAAGGTTTAATTAACGTCTCTAAGTGCGACAGTAATTCATCAATTCAAATAGCTGGAGAATTTTGCATCTCTTATGAAATTATCGAAACATCGATAGAAGTTTTTGCAATGATTATTATTTACAGTGCCTATTTCTTCTCATGATTATGTTCATTATATATGGCTACAATTTTATTATCTACTATATGAAGGCAGGCCTTGCAATATTTGTTCTGCGTACAGCTCCATCTCTTCTTATCCGTTTTGTAGTTACCTGGTTTTAAGTAAAACGTGCGCTCGCCCACTTTTATATTGGTTTTACCTTTCTTAGTCTTTATTAAGGTCACTGAAATAAAACCAATATTTTAATTTAATAAAACTGATAAAATCCCATTTCTCGATGAAACGAACAAAGCGCCGGGACGCTAAATTTACCCGTTTTGTAAAAAATGTGATAGGTGGCCAGACGAGCAGACGGATCACCTGATGGTAGGCGATTGCCGCCGCTCATAGTCACCTGCGACACCAGTATTGTCACCAGTGAGCTGCAAACCCTTACCCCCTTCCACCCTAATGGGTCTCCAGTACCCTCATTCGCTCGACGAAACGCTGCTTCACGCCGGTCTTTTTGAGGCCGTGGCATCAGATCGGTCAAGCCGGCCCATTCATGCTGAAACGTGACTTCTCTCTCGATGAAAAACATCCCCTTTTGTGTAAATATGGTCAGTTTTTCTATACTCTTATTACTTAAGAATGTACTAAGGAATAGAAATATAAATTATTTTCATAAAAGCTACATTTGTTCTCCAAACCTAAGTTCGAGCATGCATTTGAAATACTCAGAAATAAAATTTAGGTGAAATGCCTTCGTTTAATTTTAATGTTAAGTATACACTTTCATGAATATTAATTACTAAGTACTCATACATATATCTCAGCCATGCTTAGACAATAATATAAAAGAGGAAATACTGAAAAAGCTCATATAATGCTATTTTGTTCCAGGATTTAATCTAGAACTTACATCCTACCTTTTGATATAAAATTTTAATATTAGGAGACATTTTACGTTGCAAATGTTTAATCCAATTCCAAATTATTGTTACACATTATTCGACAAAATTTTGAAAAGTCATTTTAACAAATGTTGTTCACAATGGTTGATAGAGTACGTGGTTAGAAAGATGTCAACAACCAGGAGGCCAATTCTCGGTTTTCGTCTTCTATGGCGAGTCGACTTCATGGAACGCACAACCAATAGGAGAACACAGATTACATTCGACATCCCTTATCTTGTTCTCCTATTGGTCTATGCGTTCCATGAAGTCGACTTGACATAAAGAGGCGAAAACCGAGAATTGGCCTCTTGTATATAACAATGGATTGGATATCTTATTGTTGAGACATACACACAATCATCGTCTACGGATCATGGTTATGATCATTAATACAGGCCACGATTTCTGTTTCAACGGTGATGACGTATGCTTTACACCTGAAGCCAAGACCTTTGAGGCAGATCCACTTCACTTCAGCAGCGTCCTTTTTGGTCACGTTATGGTAGTATTTGTACCCATCTAGAATCAACATAGGTTTCCCAGTACGTGATTGTTTAAAAATCGGCTCGAATTTTATAGTTTCAACTGCAACAAAATATCAACGTTAGATAGAGTTACGTTTTAAAGAGTTACTTATTGTTTCACTGAAATTTGCAAAGCACTTCGCTGGTAGATTTTTTTTAATTTAATATAACTTCGATTATTTGTAATGGAACAATTTACGTAATAAATAAAAATAATTGCTTAATTGTTCCACTGAACTTTTATAGGCACTCCTTAATATATTATATAATTTGATATAACTTATACAATTAAATTCTAAGTTATATTAAATTAAATTTATATTGTATTGAACTCAATTTACATACATTAAATTTAATATAATAAAACTTAGATGGCTAAATTCTCAATTATGTTAAATTATTCCAGTAGCGAGTAATTATGTAATTATTTACGTAGAACAAGTATACGTGTAAATTTTGCAGTTGTAACCATACTTATTTACTTTGATCTTGGTTTTTTTCTGCAATATAAATTTAACTATCTCGTACGTTATCCATACAAGTCCGTTTTTGTAGTCGTCGGCATATTTAGATGCCTTAGAGGTAATTTAAATAAAATATTATTTGTATAACATCATTAAATTTAATTCACACGTCAAACGATAATAAACATTGACCCCAATTAACTATTATAATTTAAATTCAACAATAAAAAGAAGAAAATTCTGTCATGAAAATAATACCTATGTTACAAAAGTTACGAAGATATAGATATTGAAGAGACACAGTCCTGTATTTAGAATACTTTAAGAAACGAGTATTATTACAACAAGGTAAAGATTGTTTACACTTTGGTACAACGATGTGCGGCTTGCCTGATGGTAAACGAAAACTACTCCAGACGTCTTGCTTTCATGTTGCCGTCTAACTAGGCACGTTTTTATGAAAATTAGGTAGTGGCACGGTTTACTTGCTCCTCAGTGTACTTTTTTTGAAGATCCAAATTCTGTAGTTCCTCGGGAAAACCTGAAAAGAACTCATTCCACAGCCCGGAGCGTTCGCGGGAACAAACCGTACCTTGTGCGACCTTGGGTTCCAATACGTGAGGGTAATTAATAAATGTATTTTCTTTCTTTCTTCTAATCTGCCAACCGTGAGCAGTTCCAGTCTCTTGGACAGATAACCCCTACGTGTGAGTGTTTTGTACATTTACTTCCCTCTTCTCTTCTTTAGCAGCATATAATTGAACACTGCAGAGCATATGGCGGGCCAGTATGGCAGTGCCAACGGATGTGTTGCCGTGCCATCGCGTCCGTTGAAACTGCAACGTGGGCTCTCCTCTTGCTTATCATCAGGCTGAGGTGAGCCAATCTACTGAGTCAATATAAAAAAAATATGCCTTTCTAATCTGTCTCCACTTCCCTCGGCCATCGGTCTTCCTGGACCACGCTGCTTGATAAACATTATAATTTTATACAATAACATTAATGAAAATGCATCCCTGTAGCCTTAACTATCCTATTATTAGCAGTGAATACACTAGCTTTACAGTTCTTGTGACTAGAGCACGCCCACCTGACGTTCTTCAAAGAAATTCTGTGTCTTCTGTAAGTATACCCTTTGTATGTTATCATTGGTCTGCCGCGTCTTGAAATGACATACGAAGCTGGAAGCAGAAAAAAATATTTTTTATTTTTTTTTCATTTAAGGTGAAGAGGGTCCCAGTTGCAATAGGAATAGTCAAATATGGCTGCTCTGGTGTAACGTGGTTGTCGTCCATCTGGGACGAGAGATTATTTTGCGGCCCACTTTTTTACGTTTTTTTTATGTGATAGGTAGCAGACGAGAAGGTGGATCACCTGATGGTATGCAGTTGCCGCCGCCCATGGACACCTGCAACATCAGTGGAGTCACAAGTGCGCTGCCAACCTTTACGTGATTCAATCTTTCTGAGCAGGATGAATCAAGAGATTTTCCGCCCCTAAAAGGCACGTCTCATAAGTTTTCTGTATGGACCTAACTCGATTTAAGAATTGTTACTTACTTCCTTTTTCTATTTCTTGTCCTCTTCTTAAAGTTGATGATCACCGAAGGATCATATTTGGCTTTGGCTATGATTCTCTACTCACTTACATGGAATGTACCTTAACTAGTTCGTCAGACTATAAATAAAAAACGTTTAGTTTATAAAAAGCATTGCATTTCAAAATTCATCAAAATCTTTTACAACACAATAAAAAAAGATGAAAAAAATTAGCTTTGACTACTTAACAATCTAATAATAACATGCATACTTATAACTATTTATACTTCATTTTATTATTGCGATTATTACACGTGATTTGTTAAAATTTTACAATGAATGATGATTTAAAATTGTATAATCTTTATTTATTTTTTGTTCTTTTAATTGAAAACAAAGAAAGAAAAGATTAATTAATTTATTATTATTTATATATTAATCATAATGTTTATTAGGAACCGCAATAATGAACAAAGAATTTTTAGGGGTTTATACCTACCATGACAACAGATCGGAACATTATATGGGAACACCGGGACATACGTAAATTCAAGTTTTTTTTTCTATTTTTTCCTAGGTTTGAGTATACAATACAGTCGTTCTTACCAATTATATAATCAGTGTTCTTACTATGAGGTAGATTAACCTATTGAAACTTTATTGGAAAA
Organism: Cnaphalocrocis medinalis; assembly: GCA_014851415.1. Taxonomy (NCBI): domain Eukaryota; kingdom Metazoa; phylum Arthropoda; class Insecta; order Lepidoptera; family Crambidae; genus Cnaphalocrocis; species Cnaphalocrocis medinalis. Next base: position 3,199,585 of record CM026283.1, read on the forward strand.
AGCAGTAGGTAGATAAAGATATATTTTTTTTAGTTTTTTTTTCCTTACAGCTACAAATTTATACAGTCTTCTTCACTATGATGTGGGTGCTTCGTCACCTCCTGCAGTGAAGTCCAAAGGACTTTGAACATCTGGGTAGCAAGTGTGTTCTGGGCCCATTATAACTTTCATGTCCTAAAAAAACTATTATTTAAAATTGGAAAATGACGAAAAATTAAAACGCAATATAGTTTGCGTATTATGTCGATTAGGACTTCGATTAAAGCGAGCATATATTAGTCAGTTTATAAGGTTTCACTTTTCAATTTATGAAACTGAAGTGAACACGTTTGAAAAATATAATATGTACCTATTAATATGAGGTACTATTATCAAAAATCTGACGATGCATCAAAATTGCTTAAAATTTCGGCCAACGTTACAACTTTACCGAAATATGAATGTCGGCTAATCGCTAACCATCAGGTGAACCGTACCCTTGTTTGCCACAAACGTGTATAAAAAAACAACTTACCCTTGTTAAGCTAACGGAGCCCTTGCAGTGCTCGGTCCTGCCGAGAACGCAACGCCAATATGATGTTTGGTTTTTATAAATTTTCCCTTTGCGATATTCTCTTCCATTGAGTATCATGATTAGGCCACCTCTTCTTGAAATTATTTCAAATTGATTTATTGCTGCAAGTAAAAAAAAACAACTTTAGTAAAAAAATTAAGAAATTAGAGATATTTACTAAGATATTATCCCTGCTTCACAATATACGGATAAGCTATATGCTACTTATTGCTACCATAAATACTGTTATTGCGTTTCACGACAGTCAAATAGCGTTATAATATGTCACTTTACCTCCATGATCTTAACAAATAGAAATCGCTACTTTTATCCTCAAAATAATTTATGTATTGTATAGCTATATGACGCGTTATCTGTACATTGTGAAACAAGCACAAAGCTTCTCGTCGTATGATCTATGTTAATTCATATTCTCTTTGGTAATTTCTATGCAATCTTTAGTTGTTTACCTTCATGTGATAAAATAAAAACCATTTAAATAAAATTAGTATTTATAATAAATAACATTTTAATATTTATTTAAAGCTTCTCGGATAGTATTTTTGTCTGAATTCAGATTTTCGATCCCGCATTGGATTCAATTCTCTGCCCAACTTTTATTTAGATTAAAACATTTTATTTAAAAACATAATACATTTATTTTATGAAGTCATGTACCTTACCTACCTTTCTTTTAACCAAAAATACGAACGTTGTTGACCAAAACCTAATCCTACATTTAAAAAGTAATATTTAAATGGATCAATTTTTTCATTAAAACCAAATGTATTTGATATAACAGGATGATCGTTTCGTCATTGAAAATTCGTACATGTTTATTTAACTTTTTTTTCTCTACATCGCTTTCGATACGCTTGTTGTCTTTCTTTAGATCTGATTCTAGCCATTATTTTTAAATCTGCATCTGCCTCCATCATTCTCTTCATTTTTTCTCTCCTTTTGGAATCGCGAGCCCTCTCCCGACGAAGGTGTTCGGAGTAGAGCTCAGGATTCTCTTTAAGTTTTCGCCTATATTTCTGCATGCATAATTTGGTTGTAATTTTTGCCGATATTTCTGTAAAGCATACGGATACTTCTAAAATTACCTATATAAAGACACATTAAATATACTTACATCATAAATTTTATTCCGGGTACAACTACGAATATGTGATTATGCATCAAATCTTTGTCAAAGTATCGTGTTTGAAAAAAGCTATACATCGGAAAAAGTCCTACATTTTCGTATGTCTACAAAATGCTAGTAGAGTAATACTGATGCTGGATATCACCATGCCTTGGTAAAATTATTTCTTTATTGGTTTTCGTTGCAACTTTGCAGAAAAAAATACCATAGGAAAATTCACAGTAAAATACAATAAAACAGCAAAAATTTTGAAACATTTTATTTTAGAATATAATTTCAGTAAGGGCCTTGTTCACCACCTCTGAGTAAAGTGTCAAATAATTTATTTGTCAATTAAAGTGGCTTCGGAGAAAATTGCCCACTGGTATATGTATTGAAAAAAATATTTAAATTATACTAGGCCCCGGACAAGGGGCCAATTTTCTCCAAGCCCACTTTAATTGACAAGTAAATTATTTGACACTTTACTCAGAAGTGGTGAACGAGGACCTTAGTCATATACATATATTATTTTAACACATATGTTCAACAGATCGACATACCTGTTTATTTCCAAAAACACAAAAAGATGAATGGTATGATTTTATTTAAAAACATAATACATTTATTTTATGAAGTCATGTACCTACCTTTCTTTTAATCAAAAATACGAACGTTGTTGACCAAAACCTAATCCAACATTTAAAAAGTAATATTTAAATGGATCAATTTTTTCATTAAAACCAAACGTTTTTGATATAACAGGATGATCGTTTTTATTCATTGATGCGTCCGCACATGTTTATTTAACTTTTTTTTCTCTACATCGCTTTCGATACGCTTGTTGTCTTTCTTTAGATCTGATTCTAGCCCTTATTTTCAAATCTGCATCTGCCTCCATCATTCTCTTAATTTTTTCCCTCCTTTTGGAATCGCGAGCCCTTTCCCTACGAAGGTGTTCGGAGTAGAGCTCGGGATTCTCTTTAAGTTTTCGCCTATATTTCTGCATGCATAATTTGGTTGTAATTTTTGTTGATATTTCTGTAAATCATACCGATACTTCTAAAATTACCTATATAAAGACACATTAAATATAGGTACTTACATCATAAATCATATTCTTGGTACAACTACGAATATGTGATTATCTTTGTCAAAGTACCGTGTTTGAAGAAAGCCATATATCGGAAAAAGTCTTTTTGGTTTTCGTTGCAATTTTGCAGAAAACATTACCAAATGAAAGTTCACAGTAAAATGCAATAAGACAGCAAAATTCTTGAAACATTTTATTTTAGAATATAATTTCAGTAAGTCATATATATTTTAACACATATGTATGGGAATTATTTGAACAAAATCTTCCCCAAAATTCAACCTGTTTAAACAAATTTCCAAAACCACATAAAGATTAATGGTATGATTTTATTTAAAAAGATACAATAACATGGAAATTAAAACTACATGACATTAAAAAGGAAATTATGAGCTCTAAAATAAAATTGTACCTTAGTTTTACCCCTTCCAGACACCCTGTATAAAGATTTATATTAATATGATTTAAAACGTACCACAGTATCTAACAGTAAAGAATCTAACAACAAGGTAACTCTGGTCCAAAATTTACTTGTTTTACAACACGAATATGATGAATGATGAAAGAACGAAGACAGTAGTGTTCTTTCATATTATGTATTATTAAATGACGTTTTCACTCATAAAAAAAATAAAAGAAGCCTGACTACATTTCATACGAAAGTTGACAGAGTATAGCGGTTTGATTTCAGACAGACATATTACGTAGATTTGTCAACAAAGTGATGTAAGTGGTGAAATGTAGGTAACATTTTGATTAGATGTTAGGATAAGAAGAAATTAATCCCGAAGATTTTAATTTTATTTCACCATTTATAACGCTGTATCATTGATTTATTCTACGTACGTATTCTATTTGAGTAGAGATTAATCAATCGTCTTATACTCGTGGGATAAAAATGTTGATCATTTAGCACTTCTAGACATTTTCAACTTTATATTTCCGTTTCCAAAGTTACCAGAGCAGCTCGTTGTATAGTTTTGTCTTCTGATTCTCTAACATTAGTTATACTCTATATCGTGATTATAACATCTTTGGAAGTGTTCCCCCGATACTCTAACTAGCTTAAAGTCTTTCGTATGTAGGCATGCGTTACAGTGTTTATTCCTGGAGCATGCCCAACGTATTCCCTTGGAGGTGGTCTGATGCTGGCGGTACCTGTGTCCTTTGTACTCTATCATGGGCTTGCCGTACCGTGAAGTTGTGAAGACAACTGAAAAATAAAAATATATTTTAATACTTTCTTCACTGATAGTGTATTTACTGGGCGGTAGAAAGGTGAGGGAGAATATCGTAAACCTACACATTTCTGGTAGTTTCTGAAACTCTGTAAGCATGGTTCTGTTAGTCAGGTTCTCCAGGTGAAAGGGTTGTGAAATGTCGATGGCAGTCGGGTTACCGACTCCCCATATCCTAGACCATATTGAAAGCATACCACGGGGACCAAAGTAACATTTTTGGACGCAATGGATAAAACACATTAAGACAATAATGATAATGACATAATATTGGACACAGTGATTGCGTCAATGCGTCTTTCCATTCTGTACAAGGCCAGAACGCAGGGGTGTGTAACTAATCGCGTATAGATTGGAAATCACTTTTTTACTAAGATTTTCCAATCTATACTAGGCTAGAACGCACATAATCGCGTATACTTCGTAGTCACAAAACTTAACTAGCGTGTTCCAAAATATACAGTGCCAGAACGCATACGGACTAATCGTGTATAGTTTGGAGTAAGCGCGCAAATGTTTAGATTCCAATCTATACGCGAGCAGTTCCAATTCGTATTTGTAAAAGTAGAAAATCTTTCAATTAATGCCTTACAAAATCCAGAATAATCTTCATTACTTATATTCTCCCAACTTGCACTTGATGATCAATTTAAAATTTTCCGACACCATTTTTCACGTTTTAAATAACTATTTCAGTGTATTTACCATATATTTGTAACTAGTGGCCGCCCGCAACTTCGTTTGCGTGAACATTATGACTCTTGACTTAAAAAGATGATTATTTAAATAGTAGAAGTAGATAGGGCCAAGGAATCACGTAGTCCCATCACCAAAGTTGGAACCCCCTTTAAGTTCGAAATATCCTTCCTTATCGGATCTCATCCAAAAATGCTCATCACATTTGACAATTTTGCATTCCATTTCATCCCATATTTGTTATGGTGTAACTGGGCTCTTAGAGTTCCACACCAGGTTTTCCATGATCTTTGATTTTGTTCATATTGTCATCAAATAATGCTGATCAATCTAAACAACTTTTGTTAAGGTGCCATTGACCTACCTCTTATAGTTTAGCCGGCTATTGTGGTTCTACATCAAGTAGCCTGGTCTTCAAAATAAAATATATCCTATAAGTTGCCCTGATATTACAGCTATACAATAAAAAAAAATCATTCGAATTGGTTGAGTAGTTTCCGAGATTAGCGCGAACAAACAGACGAAAATCATTGATTCATGTTCTGTTACTGTTTTTTACTCATCCTAAGTTATTTTGAGATACATATCTTCAATGTACAGACACAACTTTTTTACAGTGCAGAAACAATAATAAGCTACTAAGCTAAATGAGCTGTTTCATACATTCTCCTATACTCATATTTTGGCAGTGAACGGTATATGTTTGCACCCTTAAGTATTATCGCTATTTTTTTTTCAGTGGGACACTTGGGCTCATAATAAATATTAAGATCTTTTAAACTCTTGTAAGGCGTAAATGATGTAGTATAGTTTGGAACCAGGACGCACGTAATCACGTTACAAACTATACACGAGCAGTACGCAAAATTCGTGTATACTTTGTAATTGCACATTTAAAAACACTATTACAATATATACACGACCAGTTTCCTATGGATGCGTTCTGGCTTTGTATAGATTGGAAAGACGCTGCGTCAATAGGCCTGTTTCCAATTTTTTTTTTCTGATTAGTAATCAAAGAAGCTCTCCAGAGTAGAAACATCGGCAAAAGATTACTCTGTTAGCATGAATATTCTCCGAGATATCACCATTCAAAGATCACATAAAATAAACCTTGTCAAAACGCTCCATACAACGGCCCTGCCACGCTGTGACGTCACACGGTGCTAGTTTGTGTTCATCACGGGAGACCTTTGTTCGATAGCTATATTAAATAATGCGTTATGAAAATGGTTTCAAAAGAAAAGTTGCTCAAAATTGCATGAATTATCTAATTGTATATAATTATTTAGTAAATGTAATACTTTTAAAATCAAGTTACGTATCAAATTTAGATCTAACTTTAATTGACTGATGACAAAAAATATCAAGCTACATTCTTGTATATAGTTTTTTTTTACCGTTATTTCTCCATTTTATACAAAAAATCTTCCAATCTCTAACCTCGGAAACAAGCCTATTATGTTCAAAAATATGACTTAGATAATATATAAAACAAATCGGTTTTATAAACAAATTTACTACCAATAGATAGCTTAAATCTATGAGAAACAGGTCCCGTCTTATTCAAATAATACATGATAGAAAAATAAAAAAATATTTCAGTAAATCAACGGCCTTATTCAGTATGAATACTGAATTGGATTTGACTACAAAATTATCATCTAATACATACATAAATAAATATTTACTTATATTGGTAAATTTTATTATGAAAAAGAACTGTAAAAAAGCATTCTCAATCTACAATACCAAATTTATTTATCAATCAATCAAATCGTATATAAACTCAGTTACAATCAATTGAACAATATGTTTACAGTTTAATTGTATGAAAAAAACAGTGGTTTTCACACTGATAGTTCTTGATATTTTTGGGGTAGGTACCTAATAATCGAATGTTGGTCCAGAGTAGAAATCGAATCGAAACTACGACTCTGGCGTATGAAACAGGGTCACTACTAAATGACTCATCGTCATTGTCATTGTTATCGTCAGTGGTAATCAGTTAGCGGTCGATGATTGGTTATTATATTTAAAATTAACTCTTTACTTTATTTTAACAGTTCAATAATAAAATTAAAAATATCCACTAGTACATTCTTACCAACTTACAATTATTTTTGGATATTTATACAAGTCCTAATCAATAAAAATATTTTATACATACATACTTATATACTAAATTTAACGTGATTAAAAATATAATAATTTATACTATACATTTTAACGATAGGTATTTAGGCTAATATAAAACATCTTATTTTAAAGAAACACTCAAAGATTCATGAAATATAATCTCAGTTAAATTGAACTGACTTTGAATTAAATGAAATGTCCAAACCAGTCTTAGGGTGCGTTTCCACACAAGCAGAGTTGCTGCTCAATTTTTATAAGTCTCCGCTCAACTCCACGCAGCTTCGCTTCTGTGGAAACGCACCCTTAACAGTTGCACACTGCATTGCAAAAACGCGCCGACGCGATATCCTTGCTCCGCAAAAGCATGGTCACAGCACCGGAAAACCACTCTTAGGGCACCGGGATATCGCATTTACGGCACCATGAAAGCGAATTTACGGCATCGGAGAAGTGAGGTCACAGCACCGGAAAACCACGCTTACGAGATTGGAAAAATTCGCTCACGGCATTTTAGTTTAGGTACTCTTTAAAAAATAAAATGTAATTATATACGCTTTTCTTTTTTAGTGCATCGCATGCGCACGCGCATTAAACGCGCTCAGAGCGTTAGAAACCGTTACAATACGGTATTTTCCATTCCGGTGTCAATGATCATGGCAACCCTTAATCGTGATGACATCAGTATCGTCATCAGTAAAAATCCTTCCCGGGCAGTTCTTCCTCTTGGAGCACACCCATCTTATCTTCGTCCCGTTTTGCAGGTACGCCTTGCGGTATGTATACCCTTCAAAGACGAGAAGTATCTTCCCTTTTTTGGAAGTCTTGAATTCGACTGGAAAAAAGAAATAGAGTGTGAATAAGATGAGAAGAATAGTGCATGACTACTAAAATTTCATAGGTATTGGTGAAATCTAGAATGAATATACTCGCCCGAGAATTTTAAGATTTTTGGCCATCTTGAAATATGTACGACACTCATCTTACTGTCATACACATTAGGTTGAATATCAATTGAGGAAATGTGACAGGTTGGGGTAACCTGATGTGTGGCTGACTGTACTTTTTGTAACCAATAACTGTATAAGAGTTTTTTTTTGTTACTATGTTTTAAATTGATTTTATGGACATCAGAAAGCAGCGAAAAAACAGGCCGGGATTTTTAGGTTTTAAAAAAATCTAATCCTTTTTAATAATTGCTTTATAATAAAAAGGAAAACATACAACTTTCTTACAGAGCCATGGATTCACATAAACAAGATAAAAACTAGCAAAATGATTTTGCTAGTCATCTTTTCGGATAATATTCGTGGGTGTGGCTATTATTTATTTTAAGAATTTCATTTTCTGGAGTGTTTAACGTGTAAATGAAGGCCCTGCATCCCTTACTGTTGTGGGTGGAGCACACCCATCTCGTTTTCATCCCTTGTACGCGGTGGATGCAGAAAGTGTATTCGTTGTACTGTAGCAGTCTCTTTCCACGTTGGCCGATTGTTAGAGAAACTGAAATAGGTAATTTATGAGGTATATAATTTTGTCAACTATACGTGCTGAAGATGCGTTAAGTAGTCTCGTATCCTAAATCCTAAATCTATATACTAATATAATAAAGCTGAAGAGTTTGTTTGTTTGTTTGAACGCGCTAATCTCCGAAACTACTGGTGCGATTTGAATAATTCTTTTTTTGTTGGATAGTCCATTTATCGAGGAAGGCTATAGGCTATCAACATAATAATATTAAGGGGGTTGTAAGGGGTTAAAAGGGGGGTAAAAAGTTACTTTTCCACGCGGACGAAGTCGCGGGCGGCCGCTAGTCCTAAATAATACCTCTCTCGGTAGACATACTAAAAAATATAATACATGCTATCGCACCCCATCTAGCTATGATATTCAATAAATGTGTTGACGACGGCGTATTTCCCGATATGATGAAATACAGTAAAATAATACCATTATTCAAATCGGGAGAGAAAAGTGACCCGTCTAACTTCAGACCAATTTCTATACTACCAGCTCTTAGCAAAATTTTTGAAAAAGTAATATTCATCCAGTTATTGGCTCATTTGAATTTGAATAAAATATTGCACAGTAAGCAATTTGGATTTACAAAAGGTAAATCCACTACTGATGCTGGAGTGGCGCTTATCAAGCATGTCTTTGATGCGTGGGAAAATAAGCGAGATGCTATTGGTATATTCTGTGACTTGTCAAAAGCCTTCGATTGCGTAAATCATGAAACGTTGCTTATGAAGTTACATCATTACGGTGTCTTAGACAACTCAATTAGTCTAATCAAATCTTATTTATCTGATAGGATTCAAAAGGTGAATGTCAATGGAATTAACTCTTCGGGTGCCCCTTTAGTTATGGGTGTACCCCAGGGCTCGATATTGGGGCCGTTGCTGTTTTTAATCTACATAAATGACCTTCCTTACTATACTAAAGATCTATGTGAGATAGTGTTATTTGCTGACGATACATCCTTGATTTTGAGGTTGATAGACAAAAAGAAAATGTTGACGACGTAAATAACACTCTCTCTCAAGTACTACACTGGTTCACTTCTAATAACTTAGTTCTTAATTCAAAGAAAACTAAATGTGTAAAGTTCACTATGCCCAATGTAAGGCAGGTCAATATTAATATAGTCATGAATAACGAACCTATTGAAATTATAAACTCCACAGTTTTTCTAGGCATCACTCTGGATTCCAAATTGCAATGGAGCTCCCATATTGCTGCCTTGGCAGGAAGACTTAGTTCAGCTGCATATGCAGTTAGGAAAATAAGGAATCTGACTGATATTGAGACTGCAAGACTGGTATATTTTAGTTATTTTCATAGTCTGATGTCATATGGTCTATTGCTGTGGGGATCCGGTGCTGACATACAAGCTATCTTCATATTGCAGAAGAGGGCAATTCGCGCCATCTATGGCCTTAGATCACGTGACTCACTTAGAGAATTATTCAAGGAAATAAATATTTTAACGGTAGCTTCTCAATACATTTTTGATTGCATTATGTTTGTACGTAAAAACTTGCAGCTTTACTCGCGAAAATCTGATTTTCATAGCTTTAACACACGAAATAAACATAGGCTTGCGGTCCCAAATCTAAGACTTCATAAAATTGGCAACTCATTTGTGGGATTGAGTATAAAAATGTTTAATAAGTTACCACAAAGAGTAATTGACTTACCATTGCATGAATTTAAATTTCATATTAAAAACTGTTTAATGCAGAAAGGCTACTATAATGTAGAAGATTATTTAGATGATAAGGATTCCTGGACATGTTAATCTCCTCGCCTATTCTATTAAATGTATAATCTGATTTTATAATTTTACTTTGACGATTATCTAAACGATATAAAGCATTGTACACATCATACTGTTATTGTAATCTTAATAATATTTTTTATTATCAGAATGAAAATTGTAATACTGATCATAATTTGAAAAGAGTGACTACTGAGTTTCTTGCTGATTCTTCTCGGTAGAAATCGACTTTCCGAATCAGCGGTAGCTTACATAATATTTGACATTCATAAATGTTCTATAAGGACTTAAATTGAATAAAGAATATTTCTATTTCTATTTCTATTTCTATTTCTAATATTATAAATGCGAAAGTAACTCTGTCTGTCTGTTACTCTTTCACGCCAAAACTACTAAACGGATTTAAATGAAATTTGGTATACAGATGATCTAGACCCTGAGAAAGAACATAGGCTACTTTTTATTGCGAAAAGGGGGTTGTAAGGTGTTAAAAGGGGGGTGAAAAGCTACTTTTCCACGTGGACGAAGTCGCGGGCGGCCGCTAGTAACTTATAAAACACATTTTTTGTGGTCCAAAATCCAGGTCGAAGAATTACCTAATAGTACACTAGGCGGGTAGCACAATGCCAGAGTCGAGGCGGTGGTGTGATATAAGAGTCGAGGCGGAGGTGCAGAGCATCGTTTACACCCATTCAATATGGAAATGGATGGAATGGATGAAAAATGGCGGCGGGGTCGGGGCGGCGGCGTGCCGTGCGCCCGCGCCGCGTCGTCGGCTCGACCCTGCACCTCCGCCGCCTCGACTGCGCCGCGACTCTGACAGTATGCGTTGACATATTTGATTCTATAGAAAAGTCAGAGGCGATGCGCTTCTTGAACGCTTCCGCCTCGACTCTTGAGTGTGTGTGCGACACGCCTTACAAACTGATTTTATGAATGGAGATGTCGAATTTTCAATTTAGCCCTTTTGAGGGTAATAGTTCTTTTGGAATACTGAGGCTAAAACGGTTACGGTTCGTGAACCTGCATTATACAAACAATGTCGAAATATTTAAATAAAATATTTTTATAAAAATAAAATTATGCAATTCGGATTTTGTATTTTAATAATCACGATTTTAGACTAAAAAATGTGTTATTTAAATTATAAAAAATCTAATAATTGTTAATTGATTCTTCGTCATACTTAACAAAAATAATTCAAAATGAAACATTATTTTTTATTAATCGCTAAACTAAGCACACTTTCAATTTCATTTACAAAAAAATATAATTATTCATTGTGGTTCTCTGTACAAATAAAATATTGTACAGAAACATATTTACCTTCGTAAAAATATGACTTAAAAATTAATGGAGCCTCCATTTACGTCTAAAGCCCGCTCTAAACTTAGTCCTCCAATCGCGGCGCACTCACTTTGCGTTTTCGGCTTCGAGTGTAATTGGCGACTAAGTGTGGAGGGGGCTTAGAATCCAAAATACATCAACCAGGATCTATGATTAATAAAATAACAATAATTTAACAATATTCCAAAAATAATATGTGTACACTTACAGCATAAATAAATAGAACTCAAATGATTCCAATTAAATACATTTTATCAACTAATTAGGCCTCTACGACTGAACTTGACAGTCTTATTTAAAAGTTATACTGGTATATAATGGGTAAATTATATTTTCTATGATACCAGCGACATCTTGTCATAATACTAGTACCTATAACGGAATTACAAAGACATATTCTGTTGATGTGTATGTGTGTTCATGACGAACTCCATACGATACAGTAATAAATGTTGTATACCTAAATAAAGAGCTTCTCCTTAAGAAAGGTCTAAGCTAGTCGAGTTGAGCACGAGCTGAGCGCTAAACAAGTCAAGTGTGGACAGAAAACGACAAAGACTTCCACAGTACAAATCCTTCGTATTCGTAAAAAAACCGATAATAGTCGGACCCCATTCGAGCACGAGCCAAACGCTCATTCAAAGCACTACCACAAAATAATTACACACAGAAAGTAGGCTGCCCACTAAGAGCTAAAAACGTGTCATGTACTCACACATGCGCACTAACGGGGAAATACGCCTTTTCGACCATATTAATCCTAGCCTATGACATAAGATTGTCGAACTGTCGAGGTCTGTGGTAGAGGCCGCGCGCTTATGTACTCATGCCGGGCAACAACCCTAGCATATGTCAACGAACTCTTCTAAATTCATAATCAGGCTGAGTCTAACTTCTGTGTGTAATTATTTTGTGGCACTACACCACATTACAAGGAATTTTGGCTCGGCTCCTGCTCGGTTAGTGCTCGGCCCGTGTTCGGCCCGTGCTCGGCTCGTCTATCATAGACCCACCTTTATACATGAAACAGTACTAGATACTTGCTTATCGGCCTGCCTGATGATCAGACCGTAGATGACTATGATCATTCTTGAGCCTAATTATAACATCGTTAAGAGTGATCAAGTACGCATCACAACCTTTATCACAGTGTGTGTAACACAGCCATCTCGCTTTGTCGCTGTTTTCGTTGTTCGTTAGGAACGTGTAACCATCATAACGAAGTAGCCTTTGCCCTGTAGAACTGAAAATGTATTCCGCACCTGAAAGTAATAGGAAAATCATGCTGATCTCGTCGTATCAAAACATCGTCTTTCTCTATCGTTATCTTTTTTAAATGACGTGATATTTAATATTTTTTTCGATAAAAGACTGTATTTTTTTATAGTGTCCAGTCCAAGAGAGTAAGTAGTCACCTTAAGCTTTTTGTTAAACGTCCATCACCGTAGCAGTCGAAAAAGCATTGTCAAAATAAAGAGTGTACTACCCTTAACTAACACACAGCTTTGCAATAGGTATAGTATGTGCCTAGGTATAGTATCTGCCTCTCTATCTAATTTTCCTGACCGGAGATTTATTTCCAAAGGTTCGTATGCAACGCGTTATATAGAAGATGAAAGCCAATAAAAATATTTGTACAGACTATAATTCATATATTAAGTACAAATTCTTTTGCGAGATTTTTAAGTAGACTTAATACTATAAAATATACAACACCATATTAAACATTTAAATAAACACAACAGAAAACTAATTGTTTTTCTGCCGCACTCAAGAAACGTTAATTAAACTTTAATTTTCACTTAAGTAAAAATAGCGACCCTTTTTTTAATAGACATGAAGATTCATATATATACATAATGAAGATAATGAGCATTAAGGTTAAATGACTTTGAGTGCGGCAGTTTGGCATTAAAAGGGACTTTCGGTCTTACGACTCTAACAACTCAGGTCAATGATTGTGCTGATTCCTGTCTAACACAATTTGATTGTCCACCGTGTGTAGGGTAGCATTGCACCCCTTGAAACAGTGAGTGGCGCACACCCATCTTGTCTTCGTGTTGCTGGCATTCAAGTTTTTCTTGCAAAACTTATAGCGGCCGTACCTCAACTGGGTCTTTCCTCGACGCGACGTGAAGAATACTGCACCAGAAACTGAAATGTTACAAACTGAAAATTAATAAAAAAACAAATGATTTTTTTCACGAGTTGGCCGAGGCCACATCATCACTTACCATCAGATGAGATTGCGAATATCTGGTTATACAACAAAATGAGAATGTAAACACCCTTTCCCTTGCAACCTTGTATTTTGGCATTTCAAAAGTACCAATAGCTACATAGACAAACAAATACTGTTTATTGCACAGCAAGATTACAGAATTTAATACTATATCAATATTGTTACGACTATGTGCCCCTGCATACGGAAATAGAGCTTGTCTCAAATGAGTAAGGTCTATTATTCCGTTGTGCAACTACGTTACACACGCATAGTCGCCCCCAAACCTACGCATTCGGAATAGAAAATTATCGAACTCTCCATCGAACGTTCGAGAAGCTACGAGAAATATCGGGAACTATGTAGAAATCTCTCGAAGCTCTAATACGTAGCAACATGTCCGATGTCTACAAAGTCTCCATCGAAGTTACGAGAGAAAAGATCGAGAATGTTCTATTCCCTTCTAGTATGGTCTCGCCCGCGCCTGTGCTAGTATAAAAGCGGGACGGGCGAGCCGACGAGTCAGTTCTGATTTGGAAAGCGAAGAAGTGAGTTCCAATTTGGAAAGCGATTATTCTCCTGCGAACTAAGAGTGATCTTGTGTATTACCTGCGAAGTGTTTAAGGAAGATTTTAGTGTTTTAGTGCGTTTAAGTGTGATTTAGTGTTTTAATTGTGTTTTTGTTACTCTTCGAATAAATTAATTGTCTTTTTGTGACTTTGGCATTTTTCTTGAATCTTACGTACCCCGTACCCGCAACAATTGGTGTCAGAAGCGGGATTCAAGATGCCACTTACACCACGAGAAGACACTGAGGGTCGAGTAACGAGGAGTCAAACCGCGGCTGTGGCTGTGCAAGAGGGTGAAGGTACTTCAACAGAGGGATCGATACAAACACCGATTGGGCCTATGGAGATTGCAGATATATTTAAATTGCTGAAGACGCAAGCCATCCGCCAGGAGGAGCTAGCCCGCCTTCAAGAAGCACAATTTGCTAAACTGAGTGAAAAGCAAGACCTTCACCAGGAAGAGCAAGCTAGACTGCTAGCTGAGCTTAAGGAGGAAGAAGCCCACCGCCAGGAAAAGCAAGACCTTCGCCAGGAAGAGCAAGCCAGACTGCTAGCTGAGCTCAAGGAGGATCAAGCTCGCCGTCAGGAAGAGCTAGGCAAGAGTTTGTTGGGGGCTATTGAAAAGAAGCACGAAGTATTAGAAAAGCAGATCGATGCTCTCAAGGATGACGTGCTGAGCGTAAAGACACAACACGAAGATCGACTCACTCAACATGAAGATCGATTCACCCAACACGAAGACCGACTCGCCCAACATGAAGATCGATTCACCCAACACGAAGATCGACTGAACCAGCTGCATACTAAGATCGCGAGAGTGGAGACTCGAGGTACTACAGTAGTGTCGGATTCTCCAAAAATCGAAGTACCCCACTTCGATGGAACGACGTCTTGGGCAGCGTTCTGGTATCAGTTCGAATCGGTGGCTAAAGGAAAGGGGTGGAACGAAGAAGAATCAATGTTAGCTTTGACTCTTGCTCTTCGTGGGGACGCCCTGCTTACATTGGAGAACCTGCCTTCGGATAACAGAACTTTAGGTGCTCTCCAAAGAGCACTAGAGGGCAGGTACAGCGACAAACACCTGGAACACGCGTATAGAGCACAACTCCGCGATCGTCAACAGAAACCTGGTGAGAGCCTACAGCAATGGGCGGCAGAAATCGAGAGGCTAGTCCGACGTGCATACGTGTCATGCCCGACGATGGTGGAATCAATGATCCCGCAAGCTTTCTATGATGGCATTAGGGACGAAGATGTCAGACATGCCGTGAAGCTGGGACATCATCAGACCTTGCAGGAAGCTCTAGCCCATGCCTTGGAGGTGGAAGCCGTGCATCAGGACTCTAGAAAACATCGAATTCGGGAGGTTGTGGCAAAGGAAAACCCCTCTTTGGGTCCGATGTGCTATGGCTGCGGCGAGAGGGGCCATATTCGGAGTAGTTGCCCCAAGCGAAAATGGCCGCGTAAAACGACAGTAGCGTCTTCTACACAGGTGGACGCAGAAGAGCTGTCGTTAAACTAAAGGGAGCCAGGGCCGCGGGGCGGGCGCTGGCTGGTCAACACCGAGCCCCTACCGTCACTGTTTCACAGATTGGCAATGGGAACAACCTAACAGTGGTTGGACAGCTGAACAGCATAACGTGTCACTTTACTATTGACACCGGTGCTTCAAGAACAATAGTGCGTCCAGAACTACTGAAAAGGACTATTATGTGGAATCGCAGACCAACCGTTCAGCTTCAAACAGCAACAGGCCAGCCAGTTACCGTCTTCGGTGAGACGATGGCGAAGATAACCCTTGGAGAACAGGCCTTTGAATACAGTGTGCTCATAGCAGATATCACTGACGATTGCATCATCGGATTGGACTTTTTAAGAGACCAGAAGTGTGTGGTAGACGTCTCTAAAGGAGTACTTAGTTTCCCGGAACAAGAAGTATTCCTAGAGGGAGCGAGATCATGCGCAGTTTACTGCCTAAAAACCACGACCCTACCGCCGAGGTCTGAAACTCTGGTCAAAGTTAGATTTCCTCACAATGTGTGTCGAGGACGAAGCGTCGTTATAGAAAACTGCGGCGACCATCCAAGTTGGATCACAGCAAGAACGCTGGCGATGACCGGAAAAGGAGCGCTAGTGCGAGTCATCAATCTTAGCGGAGATGAAGTGCAGCTACGAAGAGACTGTGTCATTGGACGGTGCGACGCAGGTCAATCAATAAGGAGGATGAAAACAGCCCGGGAACCGAAATCCTGTCAACGAGATGACGTCACGCCGCTCCTAGCACATTGTAAGGACAAGCTCTCTGAACAGGAACTTCAGCAAGCTAAAAGGTTGTTACTCGATTTTAACGACATATTTTCAAAGGGTGACCATGATTTGGGAAGGACAGGTCTCGTTAAACACCGCATAGACACGGGTGACGCACCACCAATTAAGCAGCGGCCTAGACGCCTTCCATTTGCCAAAGAAAAGGAGGTAGCAGACATGATTGTCGAGATGCAGAAGAACCGCATCATAGAACCTTCAACAAGCCCGTGGTCTTCGCCAGTAGTACTGGTAAAGAAGAAAGACGGCAGCACCAGGTTTTGTGTGGACTACCGGTTGTTGAATAATGCAACTAAGAAGGACAGCTACCCTTTGCCCCGTATAGACGACACCCTGGACATGCTGAGCGGCATGAAGTGGTTCTCAACAGTGGACCTTAAGAGTGGTTACTGGCAAGTAGACATCCATCCAGTAGACAAAGAGAAGACGGCATTTACGACCGGAACTAGGAATGGACTGTGGCAGTTCAACGTCATGCCCTTTGGTCTTTGTAACGCTCCGGCGACATTCGAGCGGTTAATGGAAAGGGTGCTGGTTGGACTACTGGGAGATGCATGCCTGGTCTATCTGGATGACATCATTCGTCATGAGCCGAAATTTCACGGAGCATGTTAGTAACCTAAGGAAGGTTTTCACCAGAATACGAGAAGCAAACTTAAAACTCAGCCCAAAGAAATGCACGTTTTTCAAGGAAGAAGTCGCCTACTTAGGACACATTATCTCATCGAATGGTGTAAGGACCGACCCAGAGAAGATAAAAGCTGTCCAAGAGTGGCCTATACCAGCTAACAAGACCGACGTGAGATCATTTTTGGGCTTATGCGCATACTACCGGCGTTTCGTAAAGAACTTCTCCGACATCGCTAAACCACTCCATCGGCTCACGGAAGATAAACGAATATTTGCCTGGGACTCGGAATGCGATCAAGCTTTTATCAGATTAAAAGAACACCTCTGCACCAGTCCTATACTTGGCTACCCCAACAGAGAAGGAAGGTTTATCGTGGACACCGACGCCAGCAACACTGGCATAGGCGGAGTTCTGTCGCAAGAACAAGGTGAACGGGAAGTGGTGATCGCTTATTTCAGCAAGTCACTCTCGAAACCCGAAAGGAACTACTGTGTGACTCGTAAGGAACTGTTGGCTGTAGTAAAGACTCTACAACATTTCAACAAGTATCTCGTTGGAAGACAGTTCACCTTGCGGACAGATCACGCTGCGTTAAAATGGCTCTTGCAGTTTAAGAACCCTGAAGGACAAGTGGCACGGTGGCTAGAACAACTTCAAGAGTACAACTTCACAACCGAACATCGGAGTGGTAGAACGCATTTGAATGCCGATGCTCTTTCAAGAAGACCTTGTCCAGAGGCCTGCAGTCACTGCGCCAGGAAGGAAACCAAAGAAGAAGTCCGGATGATAACCACCCAGGGACTTGATAATGAATGGAGCGAAGACGCTATCAAAAAGGCTCAAAAAGAGGATAGAGACCTAAGGAAAATATTTGAATGGAAAGAAGTAGGTCAGAAACCTTCTTGGAGCCAAGTAGCATCTTCAAGCCCCATTACGAAAAGTTACTGGGCGCAATGGGACAGTTTGGAGATTAAGGATGGAGTACTCTTTAGGAAATGGGAAACACCAAAAGGGGACCAAACAACATTACAGCTGATTGTACCCCGTAAACAAGTTGCTTCCTTACTGAGATACATACACGATGGGGTATCCGGAGGACATTTAGGCGTGAAAAAGACCTTGGAGAAGCTGAGACAGAGATTCTACTGGATACACTGTCGGGAGGACGTCGAAGACTGGTGCAAGAAATGTACGACTTGCGCATCAGTAAAGGGCCCACAAACCAGGAGTAAGGGCAAACTCAAGCTGTACAACGTCGGCGCTCCATGGGAAAGAATCGCAGTCGATGTAGCTGGCCCCTTTCCTGAATCCGATGAAGGAAACAAATACATCATTGTGGTCCAAGATTACTTCACTAAGTGGCCTGAAGTCTTCGCTACGCCTAATCAGGAAGCAAAGACGGTCGCTAAGAAGTTAGTCCACGAGGTGATTTGCCGATTTGGTGTACCCCTAGAGATACATTCAGATCAAGGAAGAAACTTCGAGTCAGCACTGTTTCAGGAGGTCTGTCAACTGTTGGGTATGCATAAGACCCGTACTACTCCAGCACACCCGCAATCCGATGGCATGGTCGAGAGATTCAACCAAACGTTGGAAAACCACTTGGCCAAAGTTGTCGACGAACATCAACGAGACTGGGACCAGTACATACCGCTATTTCTACTGTCCTACCGATCTGCGATCCACGATAGTACCAGCGCTACCCCAGCAATGGTAAACTTCGGTCGAGAAATGCGGCTTCCGGTAGATGCATTGACTGGGACACCGCCAGAAGCTCCAAAACCAGTAACCGATTATGCGGCTGACCTACAGAAGCGCCTGGATGAAGTACATGCTCTCGTTAGAGACTGTAGTCTAAAGTCCAGCGAAAGAATGAAGACCCGTTATGATCGTAAAGCCAACTCCGACGGTTTCGAGGAAGGGAGTCTGGTTTGGTTACACAACCCACTCAGGAAGAAAGGCAAATCACCGAAGTTCCAGCCAAGGTGGGAAGGGCCATACAAGATTATTACTAGACTGAACGACTTAACCTATCGGATCAAACAAGGAACAAGAGGAAAACCTAAAATTGTTCACATTGATCGGTTGGCTCGTTACCATGGGTCCAATGATGCTCGGGACGAGCATGACTAAGAGGGGGGTAATGTTACGACTATGTGCCCCTGCATACGGAAATAGAGCTTGTCTCAAATGAGTAAGGTCTATTATTCCGTTGTGCAACTACGTTACACACGCATAGTCGCCCCAAACCTACGCATTCGGAATAGAAAATTATCGAACTCTCCATCGAACGTTCGAGAAGCTACGAGAAATATCGGGAACTATGTAGAAATCTCTCGAAGCTCTAATACGTAGCAACATGTCCGATGTCTACAAAGTCTCCATCGAAGTTACGAGAGAAAAGATCGAGAATGTTCTATTCCCTTCTAGTATGGTCTCGCCCGCGCCTGTGCTAGTATAAAAGCGGGACGGGCGAGCCGACGAGTCAGTTCTGATTTGGAAAGCGAAGAAGTGAGTTCCAATTTGGAAAGCGATTATTCTCCTGCGAACTAAGAGTGATCTTGTGTATTACCTGCGAAGTGTTTAAGGAAGATTTTAGTGTTTTAGTGCGTTTAAGTGTGATTTAGTGTTTTAATTGTGTTTTTGTTACTCTTCGAATAAATTAATTGTCTTTTTGTGACTTTGGCATTTTTCTTGAATCTTACGTACCCCGTACCCGCAACAATATAATATCTCTGGTTTCATTGCTAATATAATAATCTTTTGGAGAATCGTACGTACAGACAGCCACAAATCAGGTTACTACAATCTAGCAAATTTCCTCAGTTGATATTGAACCAAACGCGTTTGACATAAAGATGAGGTTCGATTGAAGAAATTTCATAGATTGTAGTAACCTGATGTGTGGCCGTCCGTACACTTAATTGAGGTACTTAGAAATCAAATTTTTTGTCACTCTGCGCATGATTGTGTACATTATTCGCTTTAATAATTTCGTCTTGCACAGTGTGCACCACAGCCCGGCATTTCCTCTTCTGATGAGTGGAACACATCCACCTCGTGCGAAGTCCTGATACAATCTGAGCGCAGAACGTGTACCCATCAATGCACAATAAGGTCTTCCCCCTCCGCGACTGGATATATTCCACTTTGAAAAAAAAATGGTAGTTCTTAATGTTTTCAGAACAATAATATCACAAGACAAAAAGCAAATTCCTAGTTTTTTAAATAGCGTACAGTACAGGCCAACACACGTCAAGTTACTTAATCTGTCAAATTTCCTCAATTGAGAATGCACCAAGCGAGTTTTACTTGATGAGAATCAATGGAAGAAATTAGACAAATTTCTATACATTGGTGTATATGTATGTATAAGCACCTATGTCTCTTGAAAGAACCCCAAACAGCCAGGAATCGACAGTAGACAGTACTTTGTATGGTTGGCAATAGCTACTTTACTCTGGCAAATAAAAAAAATGGTGTTTACCATTAATAAGCACATTACCTACTTACGGTTCGGTATTTTTAAATCAAAACTAAACTTCTTGAATGAATTGTATTATAAGGATGAAAAAAAGTAACACACGTAGCCTTTTCAATTTATTTTTTTAAGAATAAATTGCATAGTAATATTTGTTTTTCTAATAAATATAATGAATAATAATACTGCTTGTGTTGAGTTTGACAAATAAACGTAATACTATAGAAAAATAGTCAACATTCAGATACAAAATTTTAAAAACGTCATAATTAATTTTATAAACCGTATAGTATCATGAACCTAATCCTCGTAATAAGGTGAAATTAAAGCGAAAAATAGTTATTAAAAAAAACATTCAAAAAAGTCCTAAATCCATTTTTTTCAATGTATATTGTGGATTAGTATGTGGAGAAATATATTAAGAAGTTTATGATATAAAACATAAATATGGCCACATAACTGAATAGTTTGCGTTATGACAAAATACATTATCGCTTAATATTGTATGCACTTATAAAGATAGAACTCAAGGGTCAACTCTAGTACAAAATATATTATAATATATACGCTGATCATTCGCCCTGGTTTATTGCTTAATAAGACTGCGGTATACTGAATAAATATGGCAATATGTAGTAGCCTTATATATATGGTTTTAGGGGTCCCCCTTGAGATCAGGAGCACTGGGCCATTGCCTATATGGCAAACACGACACTGTCGACAAATCCTGCCCATGGTTAAACCTATTGAGGAGGGGTAAGGTCGAACCCGGGCTATAAGTAGTGTGGGTGTGAACATTTTTTAACTTGACGATTTCCCCACCCACCGTGTGAACCACGGCGCGGCACTGCTTGTGGTTGTGGGTGGAGCACACCCATCTTGTTTTCTTGCCAGACACCCTTTGGGCGCAGAAGGTAAACCCTCCTATGCAGAGGAGAGTTCGGCCTCGTCGGGACTGCACAAGTTGTACTGGAACGTATAATTTACTATTAATATGGTTGATAATTCAGCCGAATGCGCAAAAATTAATCTAGAAGCATTGTAATTTTAAATAAAAGTACTTTGGGAAATAAGCAGTTTTTTATTTGTTAAATATAAACATTTATACGAGTAGTTTAGGTATTGTCATAAACTAAAACAAAACGTAAAATATAGCTTTCCGTACCTACTAATCTAATCACTAGGATTTCCTTTGTGTGGAGACCAATGAGAAGGCTCCTTAAGACAGCAAGTTAAGTATTCATGTGAGTGACTTAGATGTTTGTGTTAAGTCTATTTATAATTAAAAATATACCTTAAGTCTTAGGTGATGAGAATCAATACAGATTTTACCATTACCCGGTAGGCCGGTCGGTTACTTTCCTTTCTAAGGGTAGGGTTGCTTCATTACAATTTACTTGCTTTATTATAATAGTCAGACTACGAAATCTTAGATCATGGGCTATCGTGTCCCGAGCACCAAAACGACTTTGGAGACGCTAGGACGATGATGATTGTACATTTTTTCATGTGATACCTAGGCAGATAAGTAGACGGATGACCTGATGGTAAGGGATTTCCGCCGCTCCCCCATAAAAGTGGGGACTTTTAATACCTTTCCCTCGATTGGGCCTCCTCCTTACTCAGCGAAACAGCGTAGGCGCTGCTTCACGCCGGTCTTCTGTGAATCCGTGGTATCACTCCGAGTGAGTTAAGTTTGGCTCGGTCACGGCTGATGATAAAATTGTTCGTACCTGGTTTTATGTAGGAGGCCGTGTATAATAGGGGATACATTGTGGGTATGGTCGTTTATTAATCTAACCAAGTCGCTGTCCACGGTGAGCGCTGCGGCGTTGCATTTCTTCCGGAAATGATTGGAGCAGATCCACCGTTTCTTCCTGCCGTACTCTTTGTTGCCACTGTAAGTGTACCCGTTGACGCACAGAAGAGTTTTGCCAGTTCGCGATAGAACATAAGTCACTGAAATATAAAAAATATGTTTAAAGTCACTGCTAACCCTAATTGCCTAGGGTTAACAACGTAGCATCTTCTCCTTAGTCTGTGGGTTAACATTATAAAAAAATCATTACACCACCTTATTACAAAACGATCTAAAGTTATGCCATCCCGTTCCACGCAATGTTAAAAGGGACTGGAACGATTTTAGTTCCAGAACTTTCTTATATTGCGTTTTGTACAGTCAGCCACACATCAGGTTGCCACATCCTGTCAAATTACCTCAATTGATATTCAACCTAATGTGTATGCCAGTAAAATTAGAGTCGATTGAAGACATTTTACTGTTTTTTATACTTTGATGTGTGATGCGACCAACGTTTTACGTAAAAGAACGATATCTGATAGATCCATTCATTTGTAAATCCAAAATGCTTAAAAATATTCTAGAGTCCATGTTTAGATAGACAGAAATATGTGTACAGTACTGCACAAAAAACTTATAACACCCCTATTTTGCGTCGGGGGTTAAAACTAAACATTACAAATTACTTTCAATTGGCTAAAATCGATTACTTCCAGACCACTTTCAGTCAAACACTACTTTTGGTACTGAGAGGTACGTAATCTTGTGTAAAGAGACTAAAAAAACAATAAATGCTTATAAGAGCAAAATTTTATTTTAAGATTATGAAAGTGACTAGATATCATAAAAATGCAGATTGACAATATTTCGAGTATAATAAAAGTAATAACTACTGAGATTCTTGCTGATTGCTTATTAGTAAAATTCTAAATTCTACCGTATATAGTTGTAAGTTACATACAATACTTCAATAAAGTCGTAACAACAGATGATTGAGGAACTAACATAGGACTAGGTTTCATTCATACATTAATAAATGTATTTTCTTTTCTTTCATTCCAAGTTATACCAGCGAGGTCACCAATACAGTCTTTGATCATATTTTTTTAGGTTTGTAATCAAAAGACCTCTCAATTATAAAAACATTGTTAAAAGATTTACTTGATGCTCATTGAACTAATTTGAGATATCACAATTTTAAAAACATAATATTTATTGGGAAGGCCTAATACTCTCCATACAAATGGTGTGACGTCATACGTAAGTATATTGAATGCATTTTCTTTACAATAGTTGGTGCAAATTGTTAAGGGTTATTCAATGGTATAATTATTTTTCAATAATTTTACACTTGAAATGGGCTTACTCATAAACTTTTGAGTAATCATTTTGACTTCCTTAGCTATATTTTGATAAAATATTGATATTTTTCATCATCCCGAGTGTAGTCAATCACCCTACCTATACAATACACACCCTATCGTAAACGGCAGTGATGCTATCATTTATTTTCACGACTTTTTTGCTACTTTATACCATGGTTTTATTTGATATTACTAAGTGCTATGTATGAATCTAAATGGATTAACAGTTTCGTGTTTTCAATGTCTTTTAAGTATGAGTGTGTTCATTTCTAATCCTGATTATTTCATTTTCCACCGTGTGCACGACGGCCCGGCACTTCTTATGAGTGTGCTTACAGCACACCCATCTTGTTTTCTCTCCAGATACAATCTGAGCGTAAAATGTGAATCCGTCCACACAGAGAAGTGGTTTGCCACGCTGTGATGTGACGAATTTCACTGGAAACAAATAATATTTATAATACCTATTACTAAAACATTAGTTTTATTAACTACCACAGAAACGGTAAGTATATAAATGTATAGGTGTATAAAGTGCAATCTAAAAAAAAGTGCGTGAAGCTACACAAACAGGCTATGTGGATTAGGTATGTAGGTAGGTACGTACAGCCACTCATCAAAGTATACAAAACTGTCAAATTTCTTCAATCGATTCTCATCTTACTGTCATACCCATTAGGTTGAATATCATTTGAGGAAATTTGACAGGTTGTGGTAACCTGATGTGTGGCTTACTGTACATAATGCGAATAAAATTGATGCGAATACTCTGATTCAAAAATTATGCGGACAAAAGTGACAGATGCAAATATAAAATTCCCATACATTTTGGCATTTTTCACCTGTCCAATGGAGCAAAAAGGTATGCAAATGATACACTAATATCAGTCAGTTTAGTTCACATAATCGAAAATCAAAGCTTAGACGATGTGTTGAAACAAGGAAATATTGAAACCTCCATTACTGTGTGGGTGAACTAACATCGGGTCGGTACAAAAACGGAAGTCTTGCTTTTTTCTAAATTCAGTCAGATCGTAGGTAGGTACAAAAAAAATAGTTTTGCCGTAATCAGGTAAATAGCATAACTATAAGTATAATGTGCAAGCTATCACCAGAGGACACGATACCCAGTGGTATGATAAAATTGTCTTAATTCCATGCCGACATTGGCAAAACTGCAAATAACAAGCTCGTTTCCAGGACTACCTTTAATAATATTAAAAACGCAAGCGGCCAAAGGGATTACGAAACTGTTTTTTTTTTTTAATTATTATAGTTAACAAAAAAAATTGTGCGATAATAACCTTAAGATGGGACAGGTTTTCGTTGGTTTGTGTGTTTTTATCTAAAACTAATATATTTTAAAAGAACTCTAAATAAAACACAACGTTTTTATTTTAAAATTTATTTTATTGTAATTATTGCTATCAATAGGCAGTAGGAATAACACATTGCGAATATTAACTATTTTATTATTAGTGCATGAAAAGCGAAGCGGTTTGTAATAAAACGTGGGGCAATGTTCCCTAATTTTGCAGGATTCTGTATGTAGGCATTATTGTTTTCTATGAAGATTTTATAAGTTATATTTTCCATACTAACATTTTTATAATTTTTCAAGTCAGAGTAAAACCTACTATTACATTTCTCTAATACTGCTTAGCAGATAGATATAATTTAAGTACGAGTAGTACACTTTTTGAGAAAAATCTTATTTTTATTTTAAAGTTACGAATATTCTAAACGTCAATTCTGCCGAACAAAACAATTATTTGGAAGATTTCTTCCTCCATTTATTTTTAGCAGAACCTTGGTTTAAAATTAAAATAAATTAAAGTGAATATTTACTTATTTTAAGAGTGATATTTTAGGAATTCAATATTTTTTGTTCATCAACGTACATGTTACCTACCATGTTGTAGGTTATAAAAAAAGAAACTTGAGTTTCGTTGATAATGAGGACGTAATAATATTATAGGCGTACAAATTAGCAACGTATCTACCTAATAGTGAATGCATTATCATATTATAGAACCTATAAATAACTTAAAAAGAATATAAAAATATGAGCTGATAAATTATATAAATCGATAAAACCATCACCAGAGTAAACTAATGTAGGTACTAAAATAATAACCCTAGGTATCTTGGGTTTTCAGATAACTCTACCCTTTCTCTTCTTAGTGTGCAATTCCCGGTTGCATCCTAAGTTGTTGCTTAGGAGCCCGGGGTCCGCTAACAGGGGGGGTTAGTACCGACTATACACCACAATTTGGCCCCCCCGTGGCAGAGAAAGAAAGTCCAAGAGGATTTCCCCGGGCCCAAAAACAGTTCTAAATAATAATGATGTACATCGATAACGAGTTACGCGTACGAGTATGTTTTGAACGACACTAAAAGAAATCTTAATTATAAAAAATAAAAATAAATAATCGTTGAAAATATCCACTACATTACAAGGCGAAAGAAAGTTTATCAAAGCATTACTTATGTTTAAATTACGATGGGACAGACAAATCCATATAGTCTCTTAATTAAAATAGAATACGAAAGATATAAACATACAAAATTAAATGTTACATTTAGGCGAACCGCTTGCTTTTTAGCCTCTTGTTTGCTAACATAGATAAACTGTTCATATATTTAGTAGTGATGTCATCTGGTAGATACTGTATTTGAAAATGTTAACTATTTGCATAAAAGGTCCCGTACAAAATTTATCAATGAAACGATAGGCATAAATCCTACAAACTTTATAACAAACTTGGTATCAATTAGGCAATTAGCGTTAAATAACTCGTGAAGTTTGTTTTGAACTATTTAGAAACTATTTTTCTTTTTTTTTATGTTGTCTGAGTTACACATTTTTCGAACATGCATAGCTCGCGGGGTCCACTAATCAGTGATCCAAGCGTGGAAATTAAGCCTAATCCCATCATAGTAGCGACAACTTGTTTTTTATGATGGAGGCCTTCGCCCTGCAATGGAACAGTTTTTAACGGTTTATCGATTAGCGTGTTTAGTATCCCAATTTCTTGTATGGGTGTGTACATTTTTTAGCGTAACAATTTCGTTTCCCACTGTGTGCACCACGGCTCGGCATTGCTTGTGGAGGGAGCACAGCCATCGCGTTCTGTCCCCGGACTTTTTGATCTGAGCGTAGAATGTGTATCCGTCGATACTTAGGAGAGGTTTCCCACGCTTTGACATGACAAATTTCACTGCAAATAAGAATATAATTAGTAACAAAAATAGTGTAAATCATAATATTGCATCACATGAAATTAAGTAAAATTGTCAATCGAAAAATATAAAAGGATTTTTACGTCTCGGCTTCTTCCATCTTCCAAAATTCAAGGTTATAAAAGCCTGTGAGTGATGCTGGAATGAATGACAAAGTTACAAATAATCATAAATGATTTATTTCAGCAAACATAAAAGGACCAAAAATATCATTTGATTGGCACTTTTTAAATACCTTACAATTGATTTTTAAGCACACACACACACATTAAACACACATAAACACACATTAAACACTATGTTTTTAAATGCATATTTTAATATTACATTTCCAAATATTTCCTATTATTACATAATACACCCTTTTTCCGAGAACACAGTCAGTAATTAAAAATTATGTACAACCAGTATATAATACCGAAAATAGAGTGTTATACTTATAAGTAAGAAATGCAAAATGGTTTGGTATTTCAAAGTACGAGATTATTAGCATCCTTGCTACGAGAAAAAAATCGGCATCTGGCAACCACGGTGAGATGTAATGTGTGAGTCTGTTATATTGAATTGTTGTTGGTAGCATTATCTTATGTGGTATCGTTATTTCAATTTAAATTTTCACCATCAACATTATGTTCTGTCCAATAGGTGGTTTAATCCCAGGCTTTTGGTGGTTATGTTTATTGTTAATTTTGACGACGTCATTACCAACTGTGAACACTGTGGCCCGGCATTGCTTGTTGTTGTGGGTGGAACACACCCACCTCGTCTTCAGATCAGTCTTGACCTTCCTGCAGAAGGTATACCCATCGACGCTGAGGAGATTCTTGCCCCGCTGAGATTTTACGAATTTTACTGCAATAGAAATAGCTCATTATAGGAGTTACTCCGTGTAGAGTGAGTATTGCGCACTGAATCAATTTCTCAATGAAACATGACTCGAATCAACAAGAATTTCTGTTTGAAATTTTATTATTATTGTTTTGAAAAGTTAAGTTCACTTTAACAACAGCGCAAATCAAATAGGAAATCTAAAATGTCATTCCTAACAATTTATTAACCAGAACAGCGTTTTGACAACTTCTATGGCGCAATGTAAAAGTGTTAAAAACCCAAGCAACGCAAGTTCCCAGGGCATACTCATCAAAGAAATATACCTCAAATCTTCTAGTATTTGTATTAGTCATAGAACTAGGAATATCTCAGTATGATACTAATAGATGTGTGTGATTCTTCTCGCAGGAGTTTCGTGAGCATGCACATTTTTAATTTTCACTATAACATCTCTGACAGTATGCACTACCGCCCGGCATTGCTTGTGGGTTGAGCAAATCCATCTCGTCTTCAAGCCTGAGACCCCTTGGGTACAAAATGTGAATCCGTTTACACTGAGAAGAGTTTTTCCACGCTGTGACTTTACGAATTTCACTGAAATGAATAGAAAACTACTAATTATAACGTTATATATTAAAAAAAGATGAAGAGGGAATATCAATAGCTAATTACTTCTTTGGGTACTTACTACAATTGTCAAGTTTCTTAAACATATTTTTACAAATGTCAATGTCAAAAGCATTATTTTGGTCTAATATTGGCTAAGGAAATCTGACAGAATATAATTGGTAACCCCAAGATCTCAATGTGTACAAAAAAGGCATCCGATTTGTAAAAATATTTAATTAAGTTTGTTTATAGTATACTACTTGCCCACCCGCACTTCTTCTTGGGCTACTTTTTTTATTAGTTCTAATATTTGCTAATAGATGGCGTTGGGTATCGGTTACATCGCACAAATGTTTCGTCGTTTTAGATTCCATATAAGCATTGGTGGTCTTTAGAGAACATCTCTTTATGAATCGTACGGACGGATATTTATCAAGAGCCATGTATTAACATGAGCTGGCATAAAAATCGGCCTAGGTAGGTATATTATGTTTTTACAGTAAAAATAGTCAGGCCATGACCATGCCGTTTCGACAAACCATACTCATTTATGCCGACGCGTGACTCCTCAACGGACAACTGCACTTTCAGTGGGACACTTCATCTTCCAGGGTTCTCGTGTGTATGCATGTTATTTACCCTGATAATTTCATCACCAATCGTATGCGCCACTGCGCGGCACCGCCTATGATGGTGGGTTGAGCATATCCATCTCCTTCTTTCTCCATGCGTGGTTTGGGTGCAAAACGTGTACCCATCCACACAGAGTAGAGTATTACCTTTGCGTGATAATACATATGTTACTGACACGTCTGTAAAAAATAATTGAGTTTTGAGGTGAGTGAGATTATTGCTATGTATGTCATCCCTTAAGGTCGGGAGCAATTACGAATTTTTCGGGATTTAAGCACTTTAGTCTCGAGAAATTAGACCAGCGGAACACAATTTTGCGTCCTCCGTCTCTCTCGTCCGCCAATTTTCGACCATGTTTTGGATCCCGGGCCGCAACTGGGACTAAACGCTAACTATTTCATTGATTTATTTTCATAGTTTGGCACAAATAGAATTTTCAATTAAAAACTGATTCTGCATCCAGCATTTTATTGATCACTTAATCTTCCCGGGTTTTCATGTGTATGCAGCGTTATTAATCTTGATAATTTCATCACCAATCGTATGCGCCACGGCGCGGCACCGCCTGTGATTGTGGGTGGAGCACACCCATCTTCGTCTTTCCCCATTCGTGGCTTGAATGCAAAACGTGTACCCATCCACACAAAGAAGAGTTTTACCTTTTCGTGATAACACATATTTTACTGACACCTCTGTGAAAAAACGAAAAAATCAAATACAAATGAACACTATTTAATACCTTTTTGACTCAAAAATGTAGCTTAATGTTACGAATATTAGAACTGACAACCCTACCTCCACTGGCGCACGGTCTTTCGCATCCACTATATAATAGTGAGTTTAAGGGATGTCATTATTAAGGGTCGGGAGCATTTACCAATTTCACGGGATTTTAGTACTTTTGTCTGGAGAAATCAGATCAGCGAAAGACAATTTTGTTCTTCTCCGTCGCTTCCGTCCGCCAATTTGCGACCATGTGGCAAGGAAATGTAGCAAAAAAATACTAAGAAACAAAAAAAAATTAGAACAATGTTTATTTTAGATGTTTAATACTTCAATAATTACATGATTAATGGTTATTACCCAAAAGATAGTTATAACCTTATCTCATAAAAAATCATACATAAAATATTTTACAAAATGAGTAGGGCAGTTTATTTCAGTACCAATTTCGTATTTGTGACTTACGTGTGTTGTTCTATTGGTGATTCAAGAATACCAGTCATGAGTAATTGTCCATAGAAGCCATTTACCATCAGATCAACCTTAAACCTTAACCCTTAACCTTAGAGCCTACAACGAAAATCACGTACCGAATCACTAAGTGTCTTCAAGTCAGTGATTATGACAATTATTTAAACTAACAATTTCTTGACCATACAGCATCACTTTAGCTTGGCAACCTTTGTAGGTGTGGGAAGAGCACACCCATGTTGTTTTTTTCCCATTAGTACGTTTTCTGCTAAATGTGTAGTTTTCTACACGAATCATTGGATTGCCTAGCCGTGACGTCACTACTGTAAAGCCGCTGTATCCTAAAATAAAATATAAATTATCATTAATATATTTATTTACTTACCGTATAAAATTGTAAAATTTATAATTTTATAATATTACTAAAAAGAGTATATCATCATTTCAGCTAATGGACGTCCACAGCTGGACATAGGCCTCCACCAATGTTCTCTACACAGAAATAGTATATAATTTTATCAAATTAGTTTTTTAATTTTTAACAAAATATTTAGCAAGGAAAATAAAACCACAAATTAAAAATGTTTCAATACTGAGAGCGATGTTTATTATAAGTAATCAATGTTAAAAATTAACAAAAATTTGATGAACCTTCCTCATCGAGAATTACTAAGTTTTAAGATTCATTCCACTTTAAAATGATAAATCAATAATACTAGTTTCTAATAACAATACAAACAAAAATTAATAAACCTATGCAAAAATTAAGGTTTATTCTACCCAGGTTTTTTTCTTAGGTACATTCTTATCAGATAATTATGTATTTGTGATGGGACATTCGCGTTGTTCTATGTTGTTGAATACGAAGAATACAAATCATGAAAAATAATATATAATACGAGTATGTAAAAAAGGATATACAAACGTTAAATTTGTTCAATAGCTACAAAATTAAACTCCATTATTACAAAACTTCATAAGTTAGTCTTGATTTAAAACTGATGTCATCACTTTCATTTATGACTTTTATAAAAGTGATTGCAAAATTTTAAAACCAAGACTAATCTATCCATCGACTAATATTCGTTTTGTAATATGGGGAAAGAGTCTAAAAAACAATCCATAGTCCACAGTAGCCGTTTATATACTTTGATTTGTGGCTGTACGTAAGGTACCTTAAGGGAAGGTTCCGTCCAGTAGCGCTACCATGAGTTTACACTGACCGAACTCGCTAGCGTCTGCGTAAAAAAATCTATGAAAAAGTGTACAGCGCCTCTAGCGGTCACTTGAGAAACTAAAATATAGTATGAGTTGTCAAATAGAAACCTATCATAATGTATTCGCTAGCGAGTAACATTACAATGAAAGAGACAAAGCGATAGTTTTCGATAGCGAGGATAGTATTTCAAACTCTATGGAAATACCACTAGTCACAAATTTGACGGCAGGTATCGAAAAATTACGTACGTGTTCAATCGAAATCTATTCAACGCCCGTTTACTCGCTATCGACTGTAGTAACGTTACGTTACTTTTCGATGCCAACTCATGGTAGCGCTACAGAACCTATGTTCTCTTGTTTGCTACCTTGATCCTGTCAATGATTATGCGCATTGTTCATCTTTATGACCTGGTTGCCATAAGTGTGGACCACAGCGCGGCACTGCTTGTTGTTGTGAGTGGAGCACACCCATCTCGTGCGGTCGCCTGATACCCACTGCGAACAGAATTTGAACTGGCCCATTTGTAGCATTGTCTTACCGCGACGGGATTGCACGAACATCACTGGAATATAAGACGTAACATATATCGATCCATAGTAAACACAAGATTAGGGGGGCAATTCCGTGTAGGTACTCTACATTGAAGTCGAATTAGAGATTTATATGAACAAATGTATGAAATCTCTAAATTCGATTTCAATTTCGAGTACATGATAATTGCTCCCTAGGCCCCAAATTCTCGTGATTGTGGCTCGACGGTGCTACACGGTAGAGCTGATTCCGTCACAGACATTGCGCAGTGCCAGCGCCATAATGGATACATGGATGGATGGTTATTGCGAAACATATGTATTTTCTAAGAATTAGGGGCCAGAATTATTTTTTCTTTATAAAAAGCAATATAAATGAAATACTAAAATCTAAACAAAATAATTGCTATTTAATAATTCAACTTCAAACCTCAATAATCCTACTAATATTACTAACGCGAAACTTTGTGAAAATGAGCTCTTTCACGAAAAAACTACGATATGGATTTTGATGAAATATCAAAAAGATAAGTATACACATAAAGATACAGGGAAAACATTGTGACGAAACCGGCACCTTTCGGACATGATCCAGTTCTAGAGACACTGTATCACATGCAAATTTAAAGCACGTAAGCATGCTACTTTATTATGCTACTTTGAGCATTCCTAGTAGCATGTGAATGGAAACGTGCTTACTCATTTTAACAAAGCATGCTACCTGAGATGAGGGTGGAAGGGCATTTAAGCATGTGTTTTAACAGGTTTGCATGCTAGTCCTCGGGGTAACTTCAAAAGCGATGGCGTTTTACTCGTATGCAACCGGGAATGACAAGCAAATTTCTACAAAATATTTAAAAATAATATGCAAGTTTGAATATGAAAATAATTTATTTAATCTAAAACATAAACCTTTCATTATAATAACGATTTAAACTACAGAAGAAATTTAACAAAATCTATAAGTAACTATTAATAAATAAAAATAGTATACGTGCTTAAAAATACAATTCTCTGCATACTTAAGCAAAATACCTCCATACAGAGTTATTCAGGTTGTGGTATCATTCTGGTTTAGCCAGCCCAGTGCAGCTGTAGTCCATATACCTAGTGCCCGGGTGCAATCATAACCTAGCCCCCCTAAATGGTGGTCGCTTCGGAGCCGGTCATAGTTGGAACATTTTTGTTAGAGTTGCAGAGAAGGGGGAGGGTTGTAGGGGAGGATTCTCCGCTCACGGGTGCACCGCAGTCCGTACCCCCTGTACTATAGGATGAGACCGCCGAGATTGTATTTATATATGACCATAACATTACTTCTGTAATCTTTTGTGCAAAAAAGAGTACTACATCTATCTTTAGGTAAAGTCGCCCTTGGCAGAACCTTTTTAACGTTGTAAGACCCAAAAGCCTTTTAAAAGGCATAAGGCAAGTCTTATAAAAGCACAATTGATTTTCCATTGTGTCTGCTGTCTGGGCCTTACTACGTTATATGTAGACACAACAAAATAAGCACAGTGCGCATCACTAAAGATAAGAAATTATATATTTATTCGTAATCTAACTTTATCATGATTTCGGCGACCTAATATGCCAATTGGCTCTGTAAACAACTTCATGTCCTAAAGTGTGTATGACAGCTTTACACCCAAGCTTTTCATGGGAGGCGCATCTCCATCTCACTTTTTCTCCATGCATCCCATTCACTCTGTACTTGTAACCCCCTTCTAATAGTATCTGTTTGCCTCGCTTAGACCACATGAAAATGAGCCCTGAAATTTGAGAAGTAGAGTTCATAATTAATTTACAGTCGTAACTAATATCAATTGATTGTAAGGAATATAAATTAATTAATAGTAATAATAAAAAACTGGTATTAAAAGGTATTATAAAATTATATATTTCTTAAAATTATGTGCAATGGACATAATCAATAAGTGCGTGTTGCAAATAAATACTATTTATAAAGAGATCATTTTAAGATTAATTATTGTATATTGTTAATTAACAGTAAGTAGTTTATCCGTACCGTTTTTAAATTAAGTTTTTTTAAGTGAATTGTTTTGTGATTTGACTGATGGATAATTAAGTACAGATAGAACTGAAAAAAGGCGTTTGTGCTTAAGAAAAATATTGTGTTTTTATTGTGTTTCTTATTGTGCACAATTTAAATGATTATGGTCACTTTTGACCCTTATGACGTCATTGTCGATGGTGTACAACGCCGCTGTGCAGCCCCTGGCGTGGTGGGTGGAACACACCCACCGGGTTCGTCTCCCGTTTGTGTCTTTTTTGTAGTATGTGAACCCATCGTTCTTAATCAACGGTTTGCCCCTTTGTGATAGCGTGAATGTAAACTCAGAATCTGCAAAAAAAAAACATCTCAATAAAAAAAATGCATTAAAATCTTGTTTTCATAAAGGTATCAAAAACAACTGGCATAAGTATTCAAATATTATTTATTATCTCTTGTTTCAATAATTAAAAAATAAAAGAATTTGTTTCAGCTTTAAAATTATATTTTATTTTTAAATCATAATACTTGAAATCTTTAAAAATCTACGTTTCTGACTGCTAGGAAACTCAAAAACCAATTATAATTTGGTTAGTAAACACAAAAAAAACAATTTATTTAATGGCAATGCTCACAATTTTTACCTATAATTTTCCCATTATACATTCGAATAAAGGCACGGCATTTCTTAGAGTGGTGAGACGAGCATATCCACCGTTCTTTCTTGTTCATTGCGTATTTTTTGAAAAACTTGTATCCGTTCATGAAAATATTTTCCTTGCCGTTTTCACTAATCACGTAGTACGTGTCGGTGTCTGTGTAAAAATGTTTGAAATATATGAATAAATGGACATGAAAAGTACCTATGTTCTTATTAATTTAGATTGAAAATTATAATAAAACATCATCACGAATCACTCATCTAAAAAAATGCAGATAGGTAGGTACAAACTAAAGCGTCATTCCACTAGCAAAAAAACCTCCAGCCGATATTCGGCTACGACGGCTAGTCATAACGATCAGCAACGTACGCGCAAGCACGTACTTAAGGCTTGTACATGCGCCAACGGCCTTGAGCATAGAGAGTACTCGCGCTCGCGTATATCAAAAAACAGAATATTATTAATTAAAAAATTATAAAGCCAAGAAACAAGAATTCCTCGTCAGGGATTGTAGTGTACATTGTATTGTATTATATATAAAAAAATCAGTCATCTGAACTGTTTAGTTTCGTAGTTTATCCAATATTTTGCATAAAATCGATGTTTACGTTATATTTTTTTCCTAATGAACTATAAACATTGAATAAAAATCCTCGTCAGAAATTCAAGATCGAAATCCAGTCTATAACATGTATTTTTTTTAGGTATCGTTCTTAACGATTTACCGAGTTTAAACATACACAAAAGTGCCCAATCCGCGCATGTACAAGCCTTAAATCCATTGATTCCCATGGACCCCATGTGATGGTGTCCCATTGGACACCAGTGTGACATGACTGAAGAGATATCAAACGCAGGACCAACGGCTTAACGTGCTTAACGAGGCACGACGGTCCCAGACATTCAACTAAATAAACAATTGATTTCAGTTTCTATAAAATTTATTCACAAATTCATGAGTAAATTTACTATTATTACATTCATTAATAAGTAGATATTATTAACATAGATCCCGTATAAAGAAATGAGGATTCAGTGATCTCCAAATAAGAAATATCCTACAAAATTGCGGAGTCGCACCTACTAAGTTGCTCAAGCACTTGTGCTACATCATATATCAGACAACAGAGTAAGCACAAATATAATACTTTGATACATATATTACACCCGGAAACTGAACAAACACAAGTGCTCATCACTCAAATATTCTAAAAAAAGCAATACTAGTGTTCATGTATATAATTAGTACTAGTTATTTGACCATTAGTCATTCGTATAAAAGCCCGACACTTCTTAGAATGGTGTGACGAACACTCCCACCGTTGTTTTTTGCCGTAATCGTATTTTTTGAAAAATTTGTATCCGTTCATAATAATATTTTGCTGTCCTTTATAATTAGTCACGAAGTAGAGACCTGTGAGTAAATATTCTAAGTAAGTTTTAAAATTAACTGTTTTATAAATATTATATTAACGTCGTAAGACCCAAAATCCTTTTAAGAGGCATAAAACAATTGATATAATAAATAAATAAATTGAGACAACATCACATACATTTTCTATTATGTCTGCTGTCTGGGCCTTACGACGTTAAAACATACCAATTTATGGTTAGGTATATATAACATGCCAGGGTTGTTTGAAATGAAACGTAATAGAAAATTTTCGAATCTGATATTTATTTTCATACAAAATGCAATTCAGTGTTCTACGTACATATTTATATAAATTCATTATCTTACTATGCTCAAGATCTGATTTTAAATTTATTATACATGCGCTCACTCACGCAGCGAAACACAGCGCATGCACTGCTTCACGCCGGTTTTCTGTGAGGACGTATTACTCCGGTCGAGCCGGACCGTTCATGCCCTGGCTTGCCTCTCCATCGAGTCATCGTTTCTGTAGATATGCCCATAGAACTTCAATATTCGTAACTGCCCAGTCGACGATGATCTAGTGTTCATGTACACAATTCTTGCCTGTAACTCTACCGTTATTCATTCGTATGAAGGCACGACACTTCTTGGAGTGGTGTGAGGAACAAACCCATCGTTCTTTCGCATTTCCATAGTCGTACTTTTTGAAAAATTTGTATCCGTCCATAAAAATTTTTGGCTGTCCCTTAGCTGTCATCACGAAGTACATATTACCTGTTGGAAAATAATTTATTTTAAAAATGGCAATAAAAAGTACAATCGCATACACATGTCGAAATTTTGGATAAATAAAAGTAAGAATTTTCAATTTATCA
Organism: Cnaphalocrocis medinalis; assembly: GCA_014851415.1. Lineage (NCBI taxonomy): Eukaryota > Metazoa > Arthropoda > Insecta > Lepidoptera > Crambidae > Cnaphalocrocis > Cnaphalocrocis medinalis. The sequence continues at coordinate 3,236,634 of CM026283.1, forward strand.
TTTATTTCAACAGATGATCCTTCAAAATATTTGTTTAGAACAAATACGTTACACTTAAAGTAAGTCTCATTTTATCTCAGCGTGTTGTTCCTTTATCCCGGATATCGTGAGTCTGTTATTCAAAAGATTCTATACGGTAGAGTATTTAATTAATCATTAATTAATAAAGGCATATGACACCCACTGTCACGACCCTATGGCTAGAGTGTAACATTACTGGAAAGTAAAATTTAAATAACTATTAACATATAATTGAACAAATTAACTATCATTTTAACATTTATTATGAAATAATGTACCATCTGCCTCGAGTCTTTGAGTTTAGTACCAGGCATGATTTATGTTACTAACTGCCAGAGAGTTTTTCTTTAGTATATTACTACATCGTTAACTTTAATCTTTGGATATAAATAAAAAGTACATTCTATAAACGATTCTAGAAAACGGCAAAAAATTAAATGTATAGAGATATGAAAGAATAAACAAAAGTCAACTATTCATATAGGTAGGTGTACACTCAGTTGCAAAAAATATATTTATATTGACAGTTGAATGAATGTACTCAATTACAAGTTAGTTTTAATAAACTTAATTAACATTGTAAACAATTTTAAAGTACTGAGCAGCAAATAAACCGAGCCACCTAATTTTCCTACAAACATGTGTGTACAAAGTTTGTGACCAACAAATGTGAAAGTTTCACTGCTATTCCAATTTATATTTATGTCGATATCGGAAGTGTTTATTTTTAATTGATGCATTTTCTTAAGTCTGTAAATTAAAAATGTAGGCCTCCAAACTGGACATGTTTGTATAAAAATGTGATGGTGGTTTGCTTAATTTGCTATCTAGTCTATTTTTTTATGTATCATGAATTTAGCCTGTGAGAATAACATCGTAATACCATCTCCATACCACCATCTCGTGCTTTCAATGTATATGAAAGTTATTAAATTTGATGACATTAGTGTCTACGGTGTGGAGAAACGCACGACACCCTTTGCTATGGTGGGTCGAGCATACCCACCGTGTTTTAATACCATGGTTCGATTTCTTGAAGAATGTGTACTCCCCCATTTGAATTAAAGGGTTACCTTTTTTTGACACCAAATGTCTACACTCTGGAAATGAAGAAAAATAAAAATTTACGTACTTAAGTAATTGGTCTTTAACCTTTCACGCCCCGGCTGTCAAATGACGCAAAACCGTCAAATCCCGGAAAGGTTTCCGACTTCAAAATTGTATGACCCACTCGTAGGTCGCCGGGAGTTTATCTACAATTTTTTTCAATATACAGCATGATCATATTTCGCTTGGGACAAATAAAAGGTTCATGTACTTTTTTTTCTAAATACTGTTGGTTGTTAGCATTATATAAAAAAAAGTTACAAAATAAATAAAGGAGGGGGTAATAAGGGATTAATAAAAATAATTAAAAATTAAAAATCTTTATTGACTACTACTATGTGTAGACCAGTCACTTACAGACGCGTAGAACAGTTTAAAGGTAGGTTAAATTGATAAGAAAATTGACAATTTGCCATTTAACAAAAAATATTGACGTGCAAGGTATTTCTTATAAATCTACTTGCAGAATAAATGAATCTTATTTTTACAACATGTCACTAGTCTGAGCTGACTGTCCAGGATCCAAGTCGTAAGGTCAATGAACGACTCTGCGACTTAGATCCGACCAATGCACAGAGGAACATTGCATTTGGTGCACATGGTGTTGATCTGTGACCGGACCCCAACAGCTGCGCATCGGGCGCAACGACGCCTCGAATAGATTAATCGACCGGACACCATTTCAGTGTATCCTGGAAAATGATCAATGCGGTCCAGTCGATTTTCCAAAGGTTGCGTCGGCGCCGATCTTAGTTCATGCGCTAGCGACCGCGGAAATCTTGCGAGCAATCCCGCGAGAAATGAAAAAGATATGGTTAAGAGGAATCCATATAAATAAAAATAATTGATGTTCGTTAGTTTGTAAAGTAAAACTCGAGAACGGCTGAACCGATTTGGCAAATTTTTGTATTGAAGTTTTCGTGGAAGCCCATAAAAGATTTAAAAGATAAGAAAAAAATCGTAATAGAATTCGCTGGGTCAGCTGGATTTAAATAAAAAAAACATATTTAAGTATACTTACGGATTATATTGCTAAGCAAAAAAAAAGTTAAAATATTGTTGCTATATTTCATGGGGATTGTACATCTTATAATTACAAGAACTCATAAATAATAAATAAGTATTTATAACACACAAAATATTACCATAGATCAAACTGGTTGTATTTGTACTGGTATGAATAAAATACTGGCATGAATACCACGAGTGGCGCAAAAAGCAGCCCAGGCAAAGGGTCAACCCCGTACGCTCGAAAATTTGCCGTTGGTTCGCTTCATTAGCTATGTGTATTCTTTTAATGTATCAAGGATTTCGCCACTGAGAATAACCCCGTAACATTATCTCGTACTTTCAATGTATATGAAAGTTATTAACTTTAATAACATTAGTGTCTATAGTATGGAGAAACGCGCGGCAACCTTTGTTATGGTGGGTGGAGCACTCCCACCGGGTTTTCACACCATAGTCCTGTTTCTTGAAGAATGTGTACTCCCCCATTTGAATTAAAGGGTTCCCTTTTTTTGACACCATATATTTACATACTGAAAATACAGAAGTTTTGATACAAAACAATATATAACTACATTTTAAAAAGGTACATGTAAATCAAGTAAAAAAGGTTTTGACAGATGGAAAATGTTTCCCCATAATGATTGTTCTATCTGGAATTAGGTCAATGTATGAGATGTTGTGTGAATTTATTTATATTTATTTATTTCACTAAGTACTGACAATAAATAGTAAAGGAGTAAATATAAATAATACCAATATTTTTATTTTACTTATTTTATTTCCAATATCTGAATAAAATTAAATGTTTATGAGAGATTTTTCTGAATTGTTTTTTGAATAAAAAAAGAAGATAGAAAGTTTAGAAAGCGTAGAGGCAGCCTGCTATTTAACCGACGAAAACTAAAAGTAGGGCGTTATTAAATCGACTCGTAGACATATTTTTTTAAGTCTATGGATAATGGTTATGTTTATTACCCGCGTATATAATCTCATTCCCGACCATTCGCAAAAGGGCACGACAGCCCTTACTATGGTGAGTAGAACAAGCCCACGTACTTCTCGTTCGGTTCTGATACTTTTTGAAATATTTGTAATCCCCGTGTTGAATCAGAGGCTTCCCTCTGATAGAGATCAAGCCATGAACTGAAAATTAAAAATGATTTTTTATAGCCCATTTTTTTGATATTCCAAATAAGTTACTAACCTACTTACTTAGCTGCGCGCTGGCTCAGCGACCCGAGACGAGTATTGGCCTCCGAAACAAAAGGACGCTACTTGGGTCGATCTTGCACTACGTACCAACTTGTTGTCACTCATTAGCTTGAAGTTCCCGCAAATCGTTTTCGACGTTCCAAATAAGTAATTTTTGTTTTTTAATTTACCTTTTTTTACACTATAGTGACCGAACTTTTCATCCAGATTTCTTTATCTAATTATTTTTATATCTATGGATTAATATGGCATATGTTAACTACCTGTAGCTTTAATTACCATATATTTACCACAAAATATAAAGGACACAGAAAGTAGACTGCCCACTAAGAGCTAAAAACATGTCATGTTCTCACGCATGCGCCGCACTAACGGGCAAATACGCCTTTTCGACCTCATTAATCCTAACTTATGACATAAGATTTTCGAACTGTCGAGGTCTGTGGTAGAGGCCGCGCGCTTATGTACTCATGCCGGGCAACAACCCTAGCATATGTCAACGAACTCTTCTAAATTCAAAATTAAGGCTGAGTCTCCTTTCTGTGTCCTTTATATTTTGTGATATTTACTGTCGGATAGAGATTGGACCATAAAAATAAAACACATTTTAGGTTTACCAAAGTATTTAAGTACAAGCTTAGGTACCTATAATAAATGCAAAAGACTAATACTGTTATAAAATAGTAAAAATGCATACATAGGTTACAAAAGTAATTTATATGGTAGCTCTTACTCAATTCATTATTTATATATAATATGCAAAACGCTCTATAAATATTATTAATTATAAGAATAATATACTGACAATACTGGCACTAATGAATATAATGTATCATTCCTTTATTTGTCCATGTATCTAAAGTTCACACGAATTTTTTAAAAATTGCATGGTTTTGCTTAGATTTCAAGATTTTTTTGCTCTTCACTGCTTTAACTAGAGTTTAGTAAGTAGTAAATATCATCACAAATATATTGGTTACTGCCCCCAACTCTATTTTTATATTCTTTTTGAGGTTATTATTGTTTTTAAGTAGCTGAAATATGAGGTGCACTACAAATTATTTTATTTTTAATGTGGGCAGTACCTATACAAAATAAGTTTGGAAATCTCTAGCCTAATTTCAAAGGCGCTTGGCAATTTTCTAAACTAAGTTATTTTATTAACTACCATTGAGGTAGGTAAGTAAGTATATCAGTTTCTATAGTTGATTATATAATTATATTCTATACTCCAACATGCCTCCGAAATTGACCAATTAATTTAAATTAATTGTGACGGTTATGAGATAATATTTAAAAAAAACCTTCTATGAAAACATTTTCAGGAATGCATTAAATATTTTTCACACGCGCCTAGTAACAATAATTTTCATATTTGCGAAATATGACCACTTTTAGTAATTATGAAAAATAGTGTGATTTGTAGGAAGAAATTATTACATAAGTGTGCCCCAAAACTTGTAAATACTTTCATTTATGTTTTCATACAAGGGCTTTTAAAAATATATCTCATAATCCTCACAATTTGTATAAATCGCGTTAATGGTTATGGAAATCAACAACTTTGACGATCTGATTGCCTATGGTGTGTAGGTGGGCCCGACATCCCTTGCTGTGGTGTGTCGAACACTCCCAGGTACATTTCATCCCATTTTTCTTTTTCTTGAAGAACGTATGTCCGCTGTACAGAATCAGAGGGTTTCCTCTCAACGACGTCACTGCAGTGAACATTGCTGAAAAATACAAACTCGTTATTTTTGTCGTTTTTACAATAAAAAATTGCAATAAAGAATGAATGAAGTACGTCATGATTTTTGATTCTGGGTCGTAAGACTCATACAGCAGACACAATGGAAAATCAATTGTTTTAATCCTTTTAAAAGGCTTTTACGAACGTCGTAAGATCCAAAAGCGAGAGAAAAGTAAAAAAAATGAGAAGAAAAAAACAAAACATTTATTCAGTAAACGTAGTAACTAATTTTATATAATTATAGGTCTGACCCTGTAGAAAAATATGCTGAAGTCAATTGGCACCTTATTTATTCCATTCTGGACCACCGCAAGCGGGCGTGCAACGCGTGCGTCGCACACGGGCAGCACGTCCAGCGGCGGCAAGTAGGGCAATTTTTTTATATCAGCTCAGCTCGGCCTGATTATAAGCAAGACGAGAGCCCACGTTCTCACTAGTGGCGTAGCTTGGGTGTCGATCGCCCGGGGCGGAAGATGATTTTGCCATCCTAGCCCTCCTGATATATAGGTACTTAAGCTTAATTTCAAAATAACAAAACTTATAGTAGCTAACACTAGCTACAGCAAAGAGCGTCATAATCAGTATTGCACGCGGGCGCCAAAACAGCTAGCGGCGGGCCTGATTCTGTTCATAATCCATACATTAGTGAGTATGAATGTCATTCAATTTAACGATTTTATCTTCAATAGTATGTAAATGCGCTAGACACCCCCGACTGTGGTGGGTGGAGCACACCCATCTCAGTTTTAAGCCTCGTCGATCTTTCTGATTAAACCTGTATCTGCCTATTTGAATTAACGGTTTCCCTCTTTTAGACATCACCTGTTCATACTCGAATTCTGTAATAAATAAAAGTTTTTTCAAAAATATAATCTATTAAGACTTTTTTCGGTCTGAAATATGTAAAAGTTTCTATGAATATAAAACTGAAGCTAACTATTTCATAGATACATTGGCACAACATCCTTCATTTTATAAAGAAAGATTGATTCCCGTGGCATAAAACACCAAACATATACTTATTAAAAAAAAAAAATCTATTATTAAGCCTCGGGTACCTACTTTATAACTAGACAACGTAATTCGTGCGTTTCAAGATTGACCCTTTACATTTATTGAAGAACTACAAATGTTAAGAAATCAGGTAAACTGTAACAAAAGAGGAATATAAAATAGAAGTGGTAATAATTTACATTGAAATATTATTATATGTTTTATTTATTTCTCTCCCATTTAAATACAGATGTCTATTGGCAATATTGACTATCTTTTTATAATATTGCTTATGGCCCCCGCATAATTCGTTTTGTTGTCCTGTTTTTCAATATAATTGTTATGCACCCAAAACGTGTCCTTCTGGAGCCCCAAACCACGTCCTTAGGCAGCCGCCCGGGGCGGAAGACCATTTTGCCGCTCTATTATCTTCCTCGAAAAAATGTTGCCAACCCTATTGATGCCGAGTGCAGTGGCGTAGTGGTATTGATGCCACCCTCGTTTCTTCCTCGACAATAAGGACAACAATGATGAAGTAAAGATTTTGCCGCCCGAGGTGGATCGCACCCCACCCCACGAACCCGCTTCGTTACACTATTAGGCCGCGCACCTTGAAGAGACAGCACCGACGGCTGCGGTAGCTGCTTAACCTTGGGGTCTCGGGTTCGATCCCCGGGTTGGGCATACACTTTAACCACCAGGCCCATGTATATGACAGTCTTTGACCCTAATAATATCGGACTCTACTGTCGTGACGGAGGCGTTGCAGCCCTTGTTGTGGTGTGTGGAACACATCCAGATGGTCTTCAGCCCGGTCGTCTTCTTCTGGTAGTAGCTGTAGCCACCGACGCGCAGGAGTGGCTTGCCTCTTTTAGACATGATGAGATCTACTGTCGACCCTGGAAATTCAACGTCATACATTGACCTGACTCCTATACAGTCAGCCAAGAAAGTGGTCTACCACTTTTGACAAAAGTTTCTGCGAGATGTAACGATCGAAGATTGACTTTTCTAATCAAACTTGACACTTGGCATGACGTTATATCATAAATAACAAAGAGAGCAATAGTCACTGACATAATCTTATTGCCAGGGCAAATTGACCTTGTTGTTTCATGACGTTAAACGAATCTCAAACGTAGGGTGGTAGACCACGTATTTGGCTGACTGTGCTAAGTAAGCTAAGCACTTGTGTTACAGATATCAAACAGATAAAGGTAGAATTACAAAAATAATAAGTACTATACATCCATCACACGCAGACACTAAACAAAACAAGTGTTCATCATACGAATCTTTGTCCAGAGTAGGGATTGAACCCAAGACTCACTATCAAGGTCACCAAGTGCGCCACCGAGCCAGAAGGATGGGGAATTTATTTGAAGTTTTTTTAAACTGTATAATTTCAGAACATTTTAAAAATTTATAACGAATGTCCATAAAATAATGAAAGAGGGCATAATCTGTTAGGTATGGTAGTTCCGTTAGTTCTCCAAACATTCGTTGTCACGATTTTCTTCGTGACCTCGTTTCTTCGTGACCTTTCGCAGGTGACCCGCTTGCTCGTTTGCCGGCTCGAGCATAAAAATCTTCATAGAGGAGGGGAGAGCTATCTTGAAAAAATATAAATAATTTATTAAAGTTTTTTTTAATTCAAACTAGGTATTAGATTTCAATATTTTAATAAGTATATTAATTTAAGTACACAGTATTGCCGACCCAAACACTTTAATAATTGTCAGTAAATAATAATACATAGACTGTTGATAAACAATAGATTGATCAATCATTTATTTCTGTCATCTACAACTTTGTGCAAGTCACATTTTGATTAGTCCAAAGTCATGTTTTACACCTGAATGTCAAGCACGATGGATTTAATAATTTACAGGTAACCTTTTGTGTGGCTGTCTTTATTTATTTAAAACTTCATTGCACGAAACTTCGTACATTAGACGAACTTAATGCCAAGACGCATTCATTACCACTCAACCTTTGGGTTAAGCAGAAAGCAAAGGTGGACTAAGATCTTTAAAGTGTAATCTAATATCAATGGTACAATAGCAATAGCATCTTTGTTACCGTGACGTCACAGATCGAGGTGTACAGTTAATTCGTACGAAATGTACAGTCAGTCACACATTCACACAATTTCCTCAATTGATATTCAACCTTGTATGACAGTAAGCTGAGAGTCGATCGAAAAAATTTGACAGTTTTGTATACTTTGATGTGTGTTTGTACGTACCTATTAATCCTTGTTTTGTTTTGTGCAATAAAGAATATCTGTCAAAGTTTATGATAGCAACGAAAATAATGACTACTAACTTTAGATACGATTATAAGAAGTCTTATGATCATTCCTGTAGTAGACAATCTCATTTTCGATGGTGTGTATGGCTGCTTTACAGCCGTACTTCGTGTGAGACGTGCATCGCCACCTGACTTTGTCCTTCCCCTCTCCATTCATGCGGAATTTGCAGCCATCCACCAGTAATATGACTTTACCTCTACCATTTGTCAAGAACATCGCATTTAAACCTGGAAACAAAAGTTTACTCGTATAATCATACATCACATTAACCTACACACAGTAGTATTTTGATCTAATGAGGGTGTTTGCAAATGCAAAATCCGATAGATGGCGTTACGTTGACGGCAGGTCCAACAACGAGTGGATTGGTTACATTTGACGTATCATGTCAAAATTATGAAGTTATGTTATGAAACAACCAATGTCGTCAAAGTTGGACCTCACGTCAACGTAACGCCATCTATCGGATTTTTTATTTGCAAACACCCTCATTGGATACAGGTAACTGAAGCAATCGTGTTACGGGTTACCAGGGTATCTGTTAAGATAACATACTAAAAACATATATCATACCTAAACATTGAACAAACACAAGAGTATTATAGAGAGATAATTATAAAACCTTTAAAAAATACTTTTACAGTAATGGGAACAAAAATGAAAATTAAATAAACCAGTTTGATGGGCAAAGTATATTAACTTTTTTTATATAATTTATTATTAACTAATGACCCAGGATTTGTACATAAAAGAAGATCTAACACGTGCTAAAAGAAAACACATTTATTTTTATTAACTACTTATATATAAGTACTTTGTGAATGGAGATCTTTTGTACCAACAGGATGCAATAAATTATGACTATTACTATTATTACTACTAGCTGTTACCCGCGACTTCATCCGCGTGGAATAGTATCTTTGGGTAGCATTTTGAATTATTTAAAATCAAACTCGTACAACCCCCTTTTCGCAATAAAAAGTAGCCTATGTTCTTTCTTAGGATCTTTTTTTTATTTTTATATTTTTTTCCCTAGGGGAAGCCATCATGGCCTTCACCTTGCCACATGTGGGGGACAAGGTGGTGTGTGGGACTCTAACCCTAATCATCCATCTCAGCGCGATCGCGGTCGGATACCCCACAGCCGGGACTGGACCGTACCTAGACCATCTGTATACCAAATTGCATTGCATCAATATTTGTTAATAGTGAACTTTTAATAATGACAGTACCGTAAGGTCGTCTGTCTCATAAGACTTCTTTTCCCACCTTTGCTGCCTCTGCGTGGCCAAAGGAGATTCTCTACATGGCCATGGCCAACGGAGGCCCACCCGCTGACGGGCCTTTGTTGGCTATGAGAGCTTAGTTTAGTCACTTTTATAGTTCCATTTGGTGACCTTGTGGCTTGTAACGAAGTCCGTAACAAATGAGATTCTTCACAAACATTCACTCGTATCTAGAAGTAGTATGATTATTGGAGTAATATACGATCTCGTTGTTCCAGGTGTGCACTATGGCCTTGCAGCTGAACCTGGCGTGAGTGGTGCACCTCCACCGAGCCTTCCCCCCCGAGCCCAGGCCGTTGGGGCGGAACCTGCAGCCGTCCACGATGAGGATGCTCTTCCCCTTCCCATTCGTGAGGAACATCGCTTCTGGACCTGGAAGTTGAACCAGTTATGCAGAAATTGAAGATTGAGTGAAACTGTAGGAACGTGTAGCGAACAATGTTTCAAATCATTGACGTCAAGGTGCTGGTAAAAAATTAACTAGTATAACTGATCTCATCATCCTCTCTCCTCACATATACCCACTATTGAATATCCCCTTCTTAATTTCACATGCCAACGTTATCAAATATTTCCCCGCCACTGTATAAGGTGTGATCAAAAATCAGCGCTGCTATGAATGGACAGCAGCCGCGCATGATGAGCAAGAGGAGTTCAGACCTCGTGTGCAACTGCCGCAATGCGCAGCAAACTTGCGTAAAAAAAGCGCTGTGTAGACTTACCTTACAAACTGACATCAAGGCTCAAGCTGGGGTAGCGTGGTCCAGGAAGACCCATGACAGAAGAAAGTGGAGGGAAATTGGAGAGGCATATGCTCTGCAGTGGGAAAATACATGCTGCTAAAGAAGAAGAGAGAAGAAGACTTACCTTTACTTTTGGTAGATTAAACCTCACACTCCGTTGCTTCGATCCAAGCCTGGTAGCAATAAGATGCGCCTTCTGACTGCCTAGTGTAATGCATAATGCTATACTTTTGCGTAGCAATTTCTTACTCCATACTTACCAGTAGTCTTCCTTACACAATGGTGCTTTAAATTACAAAAGAAAGACTTAAAATAAAGGGGTTCTAAGGTTGGTAGCACAATTGTGACTCCACTGGTGTGGGCGGCGGCAATCGCTTACCACCAGGTAATCCTGCTCGTCTGCCACTTCTCACATAAAAATTATCTATAAATCCAAAGGTGTTTGTTTATTCCAAAATATTTATTCTCTTCAAATGTGCAACTTAATACCTGTGTGTAACAACACTTAGATGGTGCAATAAACTAAACATTACAAATTATAACATAATAATAAGAAAAACGATTTTAACTAAATGCTAAACTTATAAGAACCTTAACATCGTAAAAATATATATAAAGTTAAAAATACAACTTTTTAATAGAAGACAACAACTTACAAGTAGGTACAATCAACACGATTGCTACGTAGGTAATTATAATTGTCAACTATGAAAATAAAACATAGGGTTAGTACGAGTAACTTCAACTTTTGTCATTGCAAAAACGACGCGTCTTATGCGTTTATTGCATAATATCAGCTACATAACTAAACAGAACTGCATTGAAAAATAACTAAAATATAAAACCCGTCTACAGGGCCTCAATTTTAATCTTGTTTAATCATGTTTCATAACATCAATATTGCTATTTTTAAGAATTAATTTGCTCGTAAATTTAATAATATCAACTTCAGCTTTAAAGTTATTACTGATAATACGATGGCATGTAATATGATACTCATTAATATTAAAACACATAAACTGTATGTGTATTCACTTAACAAGGTTTTAAACGTTTTATCTATCATATCCTATCACATCATCAGCAAATACTTTACGACTGCACCTTTTTAAGTTGAGGAAAACCTCTCTTCAACGACATTTCGAATAGAAAAACATTTTAACTATGAGGTGTAAAAAATGTTGTTTGAAATCACATCTCATCTTTTCAAAAAAATACAATATTTGATAGTGATTCTACTAAGGAACAATAGAGCGTGCAAAACTATTATATACGGACAAGTCACATAACAAAAAAAATCCTAGCATCGTCTGCACAGACAGTAATACTCTTTGTAATTGTACTTAATAGCGGTTGATCAGATCTTATAATGTAACTAGTATGCTGTTAATAGAAGTATAAACAACAATAATACTATGTAATAAGCAGCCAAATAGGCATATAAAAGGCACAACGGTGTTAGACGTAGAAAGAGTAAGGGAAAATTTAAAGATTGACCAGTGCTCTGTCACCAATTTCGACGTTCCAAATAATTCTTGATTCCCGCAGAACGCCTGCGTATGATACTAACAAGATATATTGTCTAAATGGAAAATATCTTAACTTTAAAATATGTTTTCTGGCCACCATATTAGCTACAAACATGACCACAGCCACTTTTAAAGTTGTAACCGTGGTTCTACTGCAGAAAGACAACGTAAGGAGAGACCAAGTTGGTGACGAACAGATAACCTTAGTTTATTAACAATGTATATTTCCATAGCAGTTACATTTCTAGTACAAAAATTACAACTTTGAGAAGATCTTTTCCTCACTCACACAGTTATCATACCTACAAGTAATGGAGATTCCTTGGTCAGGAATATACCCTATCTATTCCGATAGTATCATTTAAACCTCTTTTTCTTCTAATAACATTGCAAAAAAGAAGACAATCACATTGCCCCACTCAAAGCACCAGATGATACAATAAAAAATATATCTACTAGTTAATTTAATTCACTCGGCATGCATAACTGCATATTTTACCCGAAGCAATTCAATAGAAATTGTAGTTGTACTAAAATTATAAGCTTGTGCTCCTAGATGGTACAATGTAAATAAGGCTTTTGATAGACGTTTCGTCCGTTCTGTCACCCGTAATAAACTCTTCTGTGATATGCTCATCAACGAAGTAGACTATCTCATTGTCTATCGTGTGTATCCTCGCTTTGCAGCCATACCTCTCATGAGTGGCACACCTCCATCGCACTTTCCTCCCCATAGCTCTGTTGATGCGGTATTTAATTCCGCCTATTAGAAGAACTCTACTCCCTCTTTGATTTATAACATACTGTGGCTTTAAGTCTGAAACAAATAACATTTTTAGAAAACTTGGTTAGTGGTTACAAGTACCTGATATGCTTAAATATTTAATCAAAGGACCCGTTATTAAACGATTCTTCAGAATTTAGATTTGGCTATATTGAAAAAAAAATGATGTTGTGATTGTATGCGGTTCAATAAATATAAATACAACCAAATTAACATCCATCACATTTGAAGTGTTTAGCTTCTAGCCACAATGTTCACTATGTGAAACCCACTTCATCATCCTGATCCGTGAACCTTGGAGCATGCGTGTGACACTCGATAGCATACACAATGACGTCATCGATGGTATGGACCCTCGAAGAACACTTTCTGTTCGAACACCTCCACCTGATCTTGTCTTTGGAGACGCAGTTCCGGCAGTAAGTATACCCGTTTAGAACAAGGTGTTTGAAGCCACGAACGATGACAAAGCGCGCTGGAAGAATGAGAATGATGCAGAAATGATTTGCCTCAAAATGAGCAATTCATGTTTTGTGGAGATATATCCTACCTTCTAGAGGCATGTCAAAATCCCTATTCGTAAGACTGAGAATGTAGATAATCACCAATCTTTAGCTGTTGAAGTATGAATGTGTCTCAGAATAGACTTGGAGCTGATCCAACAAGTACCAATTTTCACCAAAGATCCGTCTGCTTGTCTGCCTTGGCGTGTCTTCAGTTAACAGTATTACCTGTCTCAGCAATTCATATTTACATAGACCCATAGCTTTTAAGTAAAGGAAAACCTTTGTTGGGAAACATGCATAAATTCGGTGTGGATTATCGCGGTAAGACTAGCGTCCACTTAGCAAAAAGTATAGACTGATGACAGACTGCTGTTACCATTCAGCAGGAATACAAGTAAAACAGTAAATTAATAAAATTAAGCAACCTACGTTAAGGAAGCTTTTTTACAATAAAGATGCAAAATTGAAGTTAAATAAATAAACGAAACATGTAATATAAAAGTGTTTAATGCATAAAAATAATAAAAAATACATCGACGTCTTATGACTTCATCGTCGCTTCTGAAGAACATTCTACAACTTTTGAATATTCTTCGATTTTTGATCTACTCTCCACACTAAACGAAAAAGTCAAAAAAGTCACGTAACCCCGACTAATGTATGAAAATTAAAATTACATATATGAATTTTCAAAAGCCGTAGACAACAAAATATGTTGTTCAAAATGGATGGTAGAATACGTGGTTAAATGGATGTAAATGTTTATAGTTACGAGTACACCCCCACCCAATTATAAACTTCGTTATTTATTTAAATGTTAATAAAAAAATCGAAAACTATATGAAAAATAAACTAAACATAAACATCAAAGTATACCTCAGTTAAGTTGAAGTTATACGTCCTGTAGGCGGCCTCCCCACACTAGCGTGTTCGGGCGCCGGCAAGATGTCAACGCTCAAAGGACGCTAGTGTGGGTCACTCTTAGCGCCTTTAGAAGTTGAAATGCGGATCATGGTTATGGAAGTCCTGTATCTTCACTAACGTGCTGTCGACGGTGTAGCAGCTTGCTTTGCAGTGCTTCTTGGTGCAACACCACCTGACCTTGCCAGCAATCTCCGAGTGCTTGTAGAACTTGTATCCTCGGAGAATCATCCTCTCCCGTCCATTAGAAGTTATAACTATATTTGCTGCTGAATACAAGTTAAGTATAAGTTTTAGGTTTAGGTTTAAAGAAATTTATTCTCATACGAAATTTACATTTCACTTATAATGAGAGATACGAACAAATACAAAATTAACTTCTAGTAATGATGTTTTCTTTATGATATTAGGTTGACAATAAAACTTTTTATTAGCTCCATTTCTGAGCATTTCCCAATACAAAGGATGAGACGATAGCTTCTTACCTGTACTAATTCATTTTTACTAATATAAAAAAATGTAATAACGCTAGTATATTGCTGCCTTTAGATTTAAGGGATAGGATTTCGGAAAGAGCAATATACTATAATATTAAGGATTTAAAAAAAAAGAATAGCAAAAATTAAGTTCGCTTATTTATAATATTTTTTTTCTAAAATTCAGTTCTTACCCACAAATCAATTATTGCAATTATTTATTAATTGCAATATCGCAACATACCTCTGGCTTTGAATTTATGTTGATTTTGAATTTATGTTTTTATTGATGTTTATTAACATCAATAAAAACATAAAACATAAATAATCTATGAAATCGATAGACAGATTTTTTCCAGTGGTGGGACATAAAATAAATTCCATATAAATGCTTTTTTAGTACGATATAAATATACGTAATCAATGTTTACCAATATATCCTTAGGATTTGGTCAAACACTACTCTGTTTGATCGATTTGGTGCAATTTTGAGAATAATCATAATCACCCTTAGTAACAAGTCTGACACAGATGATATTTCAAAATCTCTATACGACTAGAATATTATAATGTATGACTTGATAAACTTAATAATGTAACCTCAAAAAAGATTTTATAAATATTACAGTTAGCAAAAGATAAACAACAAAACTTATTTATTTTCAAACCGTTTTTACGGTTTGACTATAAATAAAAAGCCCTATGGATACAGCAAATTATGATTTGAATAACCTATGTTTGGACAGACAGACATACGAGTAGGTTGTTAAAATCATAATTTACTTCGTATATTAAAGGTTCTTTGAACTCTTAATAAGTCATAATAATGAGATATAAAACTATTTGTTCGATAGTTAAAGGTGGCTTCGAATTAGGACTGCATGCATAGTATGCGACTGCATGCAGAAACACAATCTACCATGAGTGGAACAGCAGCAGCAGCATACTTTGGTGTGTGCTGTACTGACTACAGCACACACCAAAGTATACAAAACTGACAAATTTTCTTCAACCGACTCTCATGTTACTGTCATACACATTAGGTTGAATATTAATGAAAGAAATTCGGCAGGCTATGGTAACTTGATGTGTGGCTGACAAAGATGACGGGTCATTGCTTCTGTAGCTACTGCAGTCAGTTCAAATCCAGAAACATATCTCAAACACTCATGTCTGTCCAGTCCATTATTATTCAGCTCTACGCTAATTATTGCACAAATCGCTGGTCACTTTATGGTGAACCTCTGATCGTCGCCGAAACATCGGCGTATCATGCGTATGCGCCTCTTGCATCCTCGCAATGATCCCGTGCACCACGTAGTAGTACGCCTTGCACCCCCTCTTGGTGCAGCGCCAGCGGACCTTCTGTTCTCCTTCCACTTGCTTGTAGTACTTGCCCCTTTTATACAACATTTGTTCCTTCCCGGAATTTGTAATGAGAAACGTCGCTGCAAATATATTTTACTTTTAAGCGGAAAAACAAGTGTAAATTAGAAACCACATAAACCAAGCAATATTATTAACGTCAAACAGCAAATACGTATTAAATGCTTGAAAATTAACGTCGCATTAGTTCCCGTCTATAATAATAGATAATAGTAATAATGCAACGCAAAAATTTAAAGAACTACTTACTTATTGTTTGTTCAACTTATGATTGACTAACCCGGCACTAAAATTGAAAAAAAAACTTAATTGATTTGACAAAGGAATGATTTATTTCACTTATGTATTTACTTTAGTTACAATAACGAAAACTAAACTAACCATAAAATATGTAAGTAAGGTAGAAAATAATGTAATTACAAACGTAGGCAATACTTTTCTACCATACAATATTTGAAACATTCGTTGCAATCAACAACGTATGTTAATTTAACTATCTATCTAAGTACTCTTTTTACAGTAACATTCATAACAATTTGATAATAATTAACTATTTACAACTTACCTATTCAAAGAGCTCTTCAAAAAGTTATGTTAAGCTATTATAGTAAGTAAAAAATAATTTATAGTTGAACATTTTAGTATAATGAGAATGTGTTTACTTAATTAAAAAAATATGGTGAGTCAATTTTATTAATATTATAAGTAGGCAACTATATACCTTAACAATCGGTATAAATCATAGATATAGCATTAAGTTCTGTAATCTTTTGTGCAATAAAGAATATCTATCTAGGTATATAGCAACTTAATAAAAAAATACATTATACTTAATAGCTCCTATTTACTAATTCCATCGGGAAAAATCTTTTTTTTTTTAGAACTGAACTTCACTCACAGGTAAGTTCGTTTACTCGTAAAAACTAAACATAGTTTTCTTGAACCAAAATCTTTTCAACATCCCAATACCCAATCAACTGTTAAAACTCGTTTATATCATGATTGTGAGTCCCATACATGGCCAGGAGCCTTCCTTCCAGGGTCTTGATGGAGGCGTGGCACTTCCTCCGGGTCCTCTTGGAGCAGTACCACCTCCTGACGGTGTGCATCGGGGTGTTGTTGTTGTTGCACCAGTACGTGCATCCCTCGTGAATCACGATGTAGTTGCCCTTCTCTGTTAACTTGAACTGCAACTCTGAAATGGATAGGAATGAAATTGAATTTTATTGCGTTGTTTTAGAGTGTTTATCAGCTTAATAGCTTTTATTTTTTGTTGAAAAACAGGAGGACAATTCTCGTACATTAGATATTGAAAGTCGCATTCAGAGATTTCATACATCAGTCCATATACAAATCTCTTATCTGACTTCAATATCAAGTGCACGGGTTCTCTCCATCGCAGCTTCCTTTTTTTTAATTAATATTGTACATACAGCCACACATCAAAGTATACTAAACTGACATATTTCTTCAATGGATTGTCATCTCACTGCAAAAACACTAGAAGTTGAATATCAATTGAGGAAATTCGACAGGATTTGGTAACCTGATTGGATGTCTGTACCTAACAACACTTTACCAAAATCGTGTACCTGATAGAAAATGTCGAGCTTCATCTGAAGTCAACATTGAAGCATTAAGTGGAAAGCCAAACAAGAGCACGCCTTATTACGCTTGCTCAAAAAAAATCGCAAATAATAATTTTAAATTTTTATTATAATTGAACTAAACAACGTTTACACTTCATGATTGTGCGACCCATAGATAGCCAACACTTTCCCATAGAACGTCTTCACCGCAGCCATGCAGCGCCCTCTAGACCTCTTGGAGCAGTACCAGAGTCTGATCCCCTGAGGGGGAACTCTCTTGTTGGTACACCAGTAGGTGAAACCCAAGTACGATAGCAAATTACTTCCCTTCTCTGTCTGAACGTATTGTAAATCTAAAAAATAAAGTTAATAATGTAAAACTTTAAATCGAGTTTTGCGTTAGTCCTCGTGTCTCTACTATGGATGACGAAACAGCTGCAGGGGGTTTAGTTGGTTGTCAATGGGTACCTAGGAAGCAACTCAGATATGTTTATTGCCGAGATTGTATTTATATATGAACATAGCATTAAGTTCTTTAATTATAACCATGTTATTTCGTAAAATGGGTAAAATGTAATAATTCAAAAAACAACATTTTATAAAACATTTATTAGGTTACGTAAATCAGAAAAAATAAATATAATAATATATTATTGTAGACACAAACCAGTAGAAAAAAACGTAAGAAGGGAGGGGGGGGAGCTATACGATACACGTAGGTCAAGGAACTTGTCGTTATGTCAGTTAGATCCGACTTTCTGTATCTACTTATTTTATGTCCCACAGGTCCTAAACCTACAAGTTTTCTTTCCTTTTATGTGATAGGTGGCAGACGAGCAGACGGATCACCTGATTCATTCACGGTTGGCACATCTCATGGTTGTGTTCTCCATGCACAGCTATGACATTGCAGTCCAAGGTCTGGACAGTCACAGAGCACCGTTTGCTCTTCTTCTTGGAGCAGTACCAGCGGCAGGCCTTCCTCTTCCTCATGAAGCTGTATTTGTCGCACCAGAAAGTGTAGCCGCCTAACGCCAGTTTGTAGTTTCCTTTGTCGGTTGGTATGAATTCTGCGACTGAAAAAAGAAATGCATTTCGATATAACTTGAAAGAATAGGGCGCCCTGATTTTTTTATAAAGTGTGAAAGTTAAAAGTCCGAAACTTATAAATGTATCAGGTGTTTATTTTTGTTATTCTTTTAAATTTTTGACATTGATATAAATTGAAATGTTATGCACCCCACGTTTTGTATACTATTATTAAATCTCTTCACGCCAAACTTTCAAGCTCGAAAGTGAGAATGTTCTGTTTTAACTGTACATATTTTTATTGTTTCTCATATCTCTGGCTCAGTTTAGAACTGAGCCCAACCGGAATACAAATCCCACCAGAGCCCAGGGGGGTAATTCTCGTGCACTCGACATTGAAGTCGAATTTAGAGATTATCAGGGGTAGAGTTCTTCAGGGGTCACTAATTTAAAAAACGAAAGAGAGTCATTCAAATATTATTCACGTAATAAATAGTACAGTTGACTACATTTACCGTGTATAAGAAAAACATGGCACTGTATAAATTTTTTCCGATTGATCTAATATCTAGTTGTTGCCTTGCCTAATGGGACGCAAAATGACAAAAAAATAATTTCCAATTATTAAATAATAATAATACTGTTCTATTTATCTTAAAATCTTTGACACAATTTTTTATGTGGTTATAAGTACTTAGACATAATACAAAGAATTATTAAACTAAATCGTTCATTTTCACAAAATAACTGCTTAGCAGTATGACTTAGGACTATTTACAATAATACTACTGACTAAATAATACATTTTGGCATTTAATTTTTGTTATGG
Organism: Cnaphalocrocis medinalis; assembly: GCA_014851415.1. Classification (NCBI taxonomy): domain Eukaryota; kingdom Metazoa; phylum Arthropoda; class Insecta; order Lepidoptera; family Crambidae; genus Cnaphalocrocis; species Cnaphalocrocis medinalis. The sequence goes on from CM026283.1 coordinate 3,256,120, forward strand.
AATTTTCAAACATCACAATTCACAATACTTGTTAGGTTAAATTATAATTTGGCAATTAGTTACATTTTAAAGTTATATTTGCTATCAATCTTCCGCTTATGTTTACGTAGCACTTACATTATTTTAATCATGACTAGTTTCGCTACGTTTGCTGACCGTACATAAACCCTTCACAAATAAAACTCAAGGCTAGTAAAATAAAAACGTCTCAACTCGACACACTGCATTATTCAACTCGCAAAAACTCTAGTCCTTGACCCTTCAATGATTATGGTCACCGTACACAGCCACGACCCTCCCATACAAGGTCTTCACACCAGCGTGGCACTTGGAGACCTTCCTCTTGGAGCAGTACCAGCGCCTCGTCGGCTTGTCGCAAGACGTGGTCATCTTGTACCAGTTGCACCAGAACGTGTTGTCGCCATACCGGAGGATGTAGTTGCCACCCCTAGTCGGTAATAGTTCCACGTCTATAGGAAAATGTAGGGCAATTTAATAATGTAAATGAATATAAATAAGTTCACACAACATCTCATGCATTGACCTGATTTCGTACCAAATAGCTTAAGCACTTGTTTTAATAATATCTGAAAAACTGAAGGATGGAGTGAGCCGGCCAGTTTTTAAGAAATAAGAGAGGGGTAGTTGAGGCCCAATTCAGGAGAAAGTAGAAAAGATTGGCAGAGCACTTTTGAGTGACTACAATAGTGCTGCTGGAGTTTAAGGACAGCAGCAATCGTTATGTACAGTCGAGGTCAAAAATATGTTTTTACTTTAGGACTTTGTCACAATACATATTTGTAAGAAAGTGGAAGTAGTTTTCTTATACATATGTACTGTGACAAGGTCCTAAAGTGTAAACATATTTTTGACCTCGACTGTACATCAGGTGATACGCCTGAGCCCTCTATCACATGAAAAACCTAAGGTCAGATAGATTAGTCCTCCGGGTGGAATGTTTGGTCCTCCAAAAAGTCCTGAAGTCAAGACTCTCCCTGCCTTGAATCCACTCCTTTTAAGAAACAAGGGTCTCGACTATGGCACCTGACAGTTTGCTATTATAGTTATCATCCATCAGGCAATTTTACACTTACTGTGATATAATATAGTCAAGCATAATTTAAATTTTGTATATGTGATAGGTATCTTAAAGACAAAAGCAGGCTTTCATATAATGAATGAATGAATGAATGAATGAATGAAAACTTTATTTTGCACAAAACACACACAGTAAAATACACACAATATAAAAGAAAAAATACACAAAAAAAAAAGACAAGAACAATTATGATATTATGCGCCAAATAGGCGGCCGCTCAGCAGATTGTCGGTGCAGGTCCGAGTGACCTGCCCCGACGCTGGTTTTCAGCGGCTACCTTGTAGTACTATTATGCACCTGTTCCATTGCAGTGCCTCTTTTAAAAAGAAAAAGGAAGAAAATTAAAAGAAAAGCAGTACCAATGGAACAGGTGCATAACAGGGGGTTGGTATATACTTGATTGTCTCATTTATTTGATCGATGAAATTGATACATTACACACATTCTTCGGGGGAGGCCTACGGTCAGCAATGGACGGCGATAGACTTGCTGATAACCTTCAAAGAGTCAATGCGAATGTCCCTTTGGTGGAGTCACAATAACTCCATTATACATTCTGACTGAAGCCCGACATTTCCTACTTACTCTTTTAGAACAATACCATACTGTCGTCTTTGTCATGTCCCTGTAGTTAGTAGAGAAGGTATGAGTGCCGAATCTTAGTAAGTGCCTACCACCGGGTATAGGGATCATTTCGTGACCTGAAAGTATAAAATACAGTTAAAGATTCACTTTTTCTTTAATTTTTTTTTTGTTTGCTTTATGTTAATATAAGGCAATAATAATATAATATATATAAATAATATATATAAGGCATATTAGGTGTCGACCCCCTCTGCTTTGTCCTCGTTGTACCAAGAAGGTGTTGGCAGCGAAAAATTTACTATTTGAAATTCGTAGAGTATGTCAATATTTATATAATATTTAATTATGAAAAGATAGTATTTTCAAAAGCAATTTATTTCATAGTAAAAATAGAGTGAACACAGCAAAAAGGTCTTCAATTCAACATTCAAAAATGTACATCACTTAAAAAATATCGCTCGTTTTGTTAATAAACACTCAGTTAAGCAGCAACATACACTCACTCATCTAACAACCCATAGCGTATTTTTCATACAAACAGCTATATCTGTTTACATAGTTATTCTCAAATAGACGTAACTTATTTGCCTTTAGTTTTTAGTTATTGTTTTTCTTCTTTTGTCCAATAAAATTAGCACTTTGGTCAAAATCGAAGTAGCTATTTCTGTTATCATGAGTAATAGTCTCGAAGCCTTAGTACAAAATAAATAGACACAGACTCACTTATTACAAATCGTGGCCTAAAGTAGACTTGGTTTAAAACGGATGATGTCACTTTCATTTGTGACTTTTATAAAATTTACAGCATCATTTTTCGTCGGTGTCAAAGTTCATAAAATGACGTCACTGAATGTGACAGTAAGTTCTAGTTTCTAAATATGTGTATGCGAGCCAACCACCGCCTGCACTTGCGAATCGAACATCTTGACCCGAACTGTACATTTCTTGCTGAGCCTCTTGGAGCAGTACCAAGTGGAACTTCCTGAGAGATGTTTGTTGTTGGTGTTGAACGAGTACGAGCCGATGCGGAGCAGGTAGCGTCCACTGGGGAGGGGGAGCAGCTGCATTTCCTGGCCTGAAAGATGACAATTACACTGGAATTATGGAGAAGCTGGTTACCAGACATCTAGACACGCAGCAAAGTGTCCAGTCACAGTTCAAAGAACAACCAAAGGAGGCACGCGCATAAGTGTAATGTTACAAGAGCATTTAGAGCGACTTCTGACACTCTCTAGAGGTATTTATATACCTTACGCGAAGACAGGTAGTAAAAGACCCCGGGCCGATCGCCTATTTGAAGTACTGATCAAATGACATGGGACTCCCGGTTAAGACCGCTTTGAGAAAAGCCAAAGACAGGTGGAAGCAGATTGTAAAGGATGGCTTCTTAAAAGCGGACCAGACTTTCAGTAATGACAAGTGGAGCTTTGGTTTATGATGATGAATAACATTGGTCTTGTATTCACTTATACACCGCAAGATGATAGTCTCTTTCCGTATAGGTACCGTAGAAGTAAATAGTTGTCGATATTTTCATACCGCAACTGATTTCCAAAATTCGTGTTAGATGAAGTATAAATTTGTACAAAAACTATAAATTAATAAAAAAATATATTATTGTTTAAAATAGTATAAACTAAAACGTAATATAAACTTATTTTAATAACAATGAAAAACAATTGATTTAATATATAGAATAGAATATAATTATACTCAGCGACTCGTATCAATAATTATATAGAGAGGTATGCCAGCGCAATTTTGGCAACAAGAGATTATTTAATTCATTTAAATGAAGTTTCGAGAAATAAATAACAAATCCATGTCACTTAGCTGCTCAAACTCATCTTCGTATTTCATATAAATAAAAAAGGACACAAAAAGTTTCTTATACAAAAAGATAAGAGAATTTAAAACATTTAATGTACCCATTAAAAAAACAGATTTTCCTTCATGAGGCTCAACGCCCTTTTAGTTTTAGGATGGCAGTTAATTAAAGTATATCGTATGTATCACATTATCCCATCACAACCACCACAATAAACATCACAAGTCGAATCACCATCACGATCCGGCTTGCCATTCTTCTCTTCTTTCAGTCCCAGGCCAGCAAGGAAGAAGGGGTCGCCAAATGGTTATGGTAGAATTCTTTCTGGACCTGGAAGTTTTCCGTCACCGCAACGCGACCCTTACATTTTTTATGCGCATGAGTGGAGCACCTCCAGTGCGTCAAATTCTTCTTTTTCGATTTATAGAACTCGTAATACGTGAATTCTTTGTACAGAAGAATGGGTTTTCCTGACACTTGGGACCTAAAGAACTGAACTGTAAAAAGCAATTCTCATCAGTATTTGATACCAAACATACTAAATAAATATTTTTGTTTTTCGTTTTCAACTTATTCCTAATGACATGGTGGATGAGGTCTCTATTTCATTTGAGGTCAGTCAGATGGGCTTCGTCAAAAACGGCAGAAATACAACGACTTAAGCAAGTTATGTCAGTGTTTGACAACATACTAGTGCTAATTGTAAGCTTTAGTCTAAACAGGATGTTTTGTTTTCGTCAAAACATCAAATCGTTTTCAAAGATGAGGCAAAAAAATAAACTAATTCACACATATTTCATTTTTATAACTTTATTTTCATTAAGTAGATACGTTCATAATAAAAAAACACGTCATTAAAGCCTGTTATGCACAAATGTTACTTGAGAACACACCCGATTTTCTTTGCAACTATGTGCAATAAAAAATTCAAGTTAATAATCTTCGTCAATATATTCCAAAAGAAATGTGTGTAGAGTAGTAAATTAAAATGATCAAAATAATCAGTTACGGTTATGATAATAATTAAATCAATATACCAAGATTCGAATATTTAATCATACAAACAATCATCGCATATAAAGATATTAATACACATAGATAAAAATAGGACTTAAAACATTTTAACAACGCCTACACCAAATATATTGTAAAACTATAACAATCCTAACATCTCTCCTAACTTTATATAACATGCTAACAGCTACTTCTACGGATAATTAATCTATTATTATATTAAAATTCAAGACATCTAAAGTAAATGTATGATGTTATTAACAAAAATAAAACTAAAATAATAAAGTTCCTATTAAAATTAAGAATGCCAGTACTATTTCTTCAATCTTAGGATGGTAAATTACTTTAATGATTGAGTTTCTACATTGAATCCTCTCCATCACTTGCCTCTTCACTCATAAAATCAAACATACCAAATGTACTTATAGTAGAAAGATAATCAGTTTCAGGGCTATCATCATTGGTAGTTGTAACTTTTTCTACGTTCCTTTTCACGAATTTCTTCTGGAGACAATTACTAACGGCCACTTCAGGGGCCAGATCGCTGTGGACGAATCTTCTCAATGTAGATTTGGGAACAGCGAATTCTTTGACAGCCTTCTTGAGGCCCATTCGCTTCTCCCGAAGCGCTTTGATGGCTTCGACCATGTTGTTGCCGTCCCATGTTCTCCTTTTTGATTTGTACATCGGCTTTACTGTAAATAAAATATTATGTCGTTAGTAACATGTATCAAAATAAACCAACATGTTTGATTTAAAACAACATATATGTACAATATACAGGTTTTATGTCAGATATAGAGTCTTAACGTGCAATTCCTGGTTGCGTCCAAAGCTGTCAGTTTGGAGCACAAGGTACACTTACACCATGATTCAGGGTTCAGATTTAAGGAGTCTGGTAATTACAATGAAGCGACTACTGTCTGACCTTCGCAACCCTTTAACAGGGGAACCAAACCAAACCAAAATGTTCGGTATATAGAGTATTTAAAAATAGCTAAGCAAGAACGTTTTTATTAAGAAAATAGATATACAATAGAAATTACATTCATGATACCTAAAATTTGGAACCTAATAACTTTTATTACACAGGTTTACACTGCAAGTCAGGAAATTCGGTCAAAACATTGCCAAGATAAGTAACTTTAAAATGATTTGTATACGAATAAATTGATTAAGAAATAATATCTGTGGCGGCGACACAACAGTTTCTGCAAATCGTATTCATTATTTATTTTAGCAATACGTCATCACTGATACATGAAAATAATAAGTGCTATAAACTTCTAACAAACCACGGAACCCATTTTAAATACAATAACCTCATGCTTGTGTATGCTTACACGATATATCACGTGGTCATCGTAATATTTAAATAACGTCACTTTATAAACTAATGGACTTCACAAATCTCCTGGTGAAATTAAATCATAATATTGTACTAAACATAATAAGGGATTGGTATTCGGATCAATTCTGGATAATGAAACAGTAATATTACTAAAAACTGGAAGAAGATTATATAGCATGCTATTACAACTTTTAAAATATAACTGAATATTCTTTATGGCAAATTGCCAGCGTGAAATTAACTTGAAGAATTGTTTGGACCACCAATCACGTTGTTAATAATTATGATTTATTAATTCATACAGTTGTGAAATGGCTAAGCACAGATAAACAGAATCATGAATCAAACACGAGATTTAATTGAAAAAAATATAAGGAGGCACATCAGTGAAACCACTAGTCCACTATACAAGATGTACCTATCTGTGAACATTTACATCCCTTTAACCACGCCGTCTGAACAACTTTTGTTCTATGACTTAAAACAATTCGCATAAAAATTTATTTTTTTATACAATGTGGGTCACGTGACTTCTTAATTTTTTTATGGGGAGTAGAAAAAAATCTACTAATTTTCAGTCAGTAGAAGACGTGGTTAAAAGGATCTAAATGTTCACAATGTAGCTGCTGCCATAAATTTGTGATTTTACACAAGTTTCGTTCCACAAACTGTACAAATTAAGATTGCACTTATACTAACTTAAATAAAACTTTATATCTTTACATATTGCCCGTCGTGTATCAGATACTTCGCGGGCGGGTGCGTATGCTTGTTCTCCAGGCCTATGATGGCGAAGTTCTCGTCCAGCTTGAGCTTGGCGTTGCATCCCCGGCAGTTGTGGGTGGAGCAGTACCAGTGGAAGTACTTCGTCTTCTTGCACTGTTTCTTGCAGTAGTACGTGTAGTCGTTGAACATCACGAGGTGTTTGCCAGTGTAGCGAGATTTCGCTAATAGTATCACTGAAATGGAAGGTCATGTTAGGCCTGCATTAGAAGCATTTTATTTGTTCCATTGTATTTCAATCACTTAAGAAACTGAGGAATCAGTTCCAATAGAAAATGTTATAAACTCTAGTAGGGATTTATCGGTCATTATTCTCACTCTCTACTTGGCCGCACTTTAATCAGAAAACTATAGAATGATTCATATTTAGAACAAAACAATCTTTGGATCTCCTTAATTAATGGTATTATACCTAAAAAATATGAATTAGAACCTAAAAATGGAAATCTTAATCTAATCATAAAACAAAAATAAACCTATAGGGATACTAAATAATAAGGCAAAACTAAAAACGCTTATATCGTTTTATGACTATAATTTATGAAGAAAGAAACAAACTATAAAGAAACAAACATCTGTTTTTTACGCAATTCACATGGGTGCGCTCCATTTGGCCGAAACTCAATTGAACTAATTTTCTTCGATATAACGATCATTTGATAGAATTTTTACTTGAACTAATTTCGGTTTCTCTAATTTCATTTCGTATAATTATTGTTTGATATAATGTTACAGGTGCCATAATCACATTTTATATACCACTCTTTTGATATTAAATTCATTTTATATAATGCTTAAGTAACATAAAAATCATTTGGTATAATGCTTTGATGTTTGTTAGGGTTGCGGGTTCGATCCCCGCACAGCACAAACATTTGTGTGCATGAACATGTCTGTTTGTATTGGTCTGGGTGTTTTCTATGTATTATAAGTATGTATTTACAAAAGAAAAGTATTATATGTATATATTTGTAATTTCACTGTTGGTTCTGATATCTGTAACACGGGTGCTTGAGCTACCTATCTCAGAGTCAGATCAATGTATGTGATGTAGTGAAAATATTATTATTATTATTATAATGTTATAAAGTATTCTAATCATATTACTTAAAAACATTAGGGCGAATCTGACTCAGCCTACTTCGACCTTCACGTGGTACTTGTCTGCCCTACCCCTAGAGTGTAATTTAATAAGACGGAGGCGCGGAGGGAGGCAGCCACCACCCGCTGTAATAAGGTTCAGGCACTCGGGCTCTGAGAGAGAGCGTGGGTGCCTGAAGCTCATTACGCTAGGGTGGAGGGGCTGGCTTCCCGCAGCGCCGAAGCACACGCAAAACGAATGAATGCTGCATGCCTGCCTGCATGCTGCATGTCTGCCTGCATGCCTGCAGCATGTTCCATGCCTGCTTGCATGCTGCATGCCTGCTTGCATGCTGCTTGCCTGCTTGCATGTTGCATGCTTGCTTGCATGTTGCATGCCTACTTGCATGTTGCAATGTTTGTTTAATTACAGTTATACGATATGAGATGTATATTATTAGATTTTATGTTAAATGATAATTATAACATTTGAATAGATAGATAAAATGAACGTTAGAGTTATTGATGCTTATATGAAATGAAAATATACCATCTAAATTTATACTAAACATTTATTATACTAAATGAGTGGTTGTACCATTTAAGATTATGCGAAATGAAATTATATCGCTTGAATGTTAGTTTTTTTAAACTTATATCAAACATTACACATCCAATTCACATGCTCTTGCGGTCGTACCTACTGATTAACTGCCAGATAAAAATTGTTCGAACCGTACCTAAATATCCTTAAAATTTAAAATAAATCCCATTACGAATAATAAAAGATGGCGGTGTATGATCATGATCAACCCTGACATCTACCATACACCGGCGGTCATCAGACGTCGTGATGAGCCTCGCCTTACACCTCCCGTTGGTGCAGGCCCAGAGAAAGGTCTTGTAGTTTCTCTTTCGACAGTAGAAGGTGTACCCACTGAGGATGGCCAGTTCTTTGCCGCTCTCCTTTTTCACCCAGCGGACTGAAAATAATTTATTTTACTATACTTTAGTAGCAGTGCGTCTGATTTAAGACCCGCATACGTTGGAGCATTATGAGCCTTGGAGAAGAGACCCGGATCAAGCAAGTGGACGTCCTGCTATTCGTTGGACTTACCTTAGAAGGTCTGCTGGCAGTGATTGGAAGAGGTAAGCTTGGGATTTGTAGCGCCAGCATGAAGGAGGCGTACTTTCAGCAGTGGTTAGACCAAGGCTATTGATTACTGTCCGCTCGCATGCTTACTTACCAGTTAACTTACAAGGGAACAGAAGAAATTTTGGAAAATTATTACAGTTGGCAAATTAGACCGACCGAGCCAACAAAACCCTCCAGTGGCCAAGCACGCTAAGCAAAATAGTGGAAGCCTATTAACCAGATGACGATGACGTAAACAGGACGGCAGGAAGACAGATCACCTGATAGTAAGCAATTGGATGATAGGAAAAAATATGATGCGAAAGTCAGTGTGCTTCGAAGTTAAGTTCAGAGGCATGAAAATGTACAGGCTCTTTTAAGAGTACTTACTACGCTGACACGTCTTCCGACGCGAGATTTTGCAGACCCCCTTAATCATCAGCCAGAAGATGATGTCAATGAATTTAAAACGTGATTGAAATATGCTGTTGAAAAATTGGTCGAAGGTATTAAAAATAAATCATTACTACTTTCTGTTTATGTAATATTAGGTACATTTTAGTGAATAGAAAATTACACAGCCTTTAAAAAAATCTTAGGTTAGTTGTACATAAAATATGTCTTTTATTATGAGTTGGAAGTTAAAGATGTCCACTTCATGTGATAGAACACCCAATTCTTTTTCTTAGTTACTTTACGCGCTATGCAGAAGGCCGGACTTTTTGTCCGGAAAGTAATGAAGATCGCGCCGCGAACCCAACGCACACTACAGACGGTTTGTTCTAGTCACTAGAAAGCGCAGGGTGCGGGTTAAGGCCATGGCGGCGCGGTCTTTTTGCGTGCGTGCGTGTGCGTCGCGTTTTTTGGTAGTTTATATTGTCCCCCCTCCGTCTGCAAAGGTCAAACGGCAGTTCCTTCATTATGATTACCAGACTCACCAAATTCTAGATAGTGGTCTTACCGCAGCCTGGGCTGCAAAACGAAGTCTTTGGACGTTACCGTGAAAGAGGTTGTGACAGAGCTCCACGTCGAACATAAGGCAGCGTTTACACAACCTTGCCTACCAGATCTTCAGACAGACCCCATTCTGTATCCTAATCTTAGGAGGCGGATGTACATGGTCCAACTGGCACCGTACCATATTGAACCCTGCATCGAAGACCTAGGCGGGCTCTACACGTGCCGCCCCGGGTGCACCTGTATATGTTCCTAGTGTTGGTCTTTCTGGCGCAGTAGTAGGTGTACCCGAAGACCAGGGCCAACTGCTTGCCGGCTTGGTTCGTCACCCATGATACTGTTGAATAATTTAGGAATTAATAGATTTGTAACGTTTTATGTGATAAGTGGCAGGCGAGCGAAGGTTGACCTGATGGTAAGCGATTGCCGCTGGTCATAAACCCTTTTGACATAGAGAAAGCTTTCACCTTTGAACCCCCTTTTCCCCCAATTAGGCTGGTAACCTCACTCACACAGCCAAATACAGAGCAAGCGAGGTTTCACACATCAACGTAACGGGAAAATGATAAAAAATCTTATCAAATCCAACTTAATATACCAATAAAGAAAAGCAGCAATATTATAAGACTTATTTTTATTTCTAAAATATTCAACATTAATTAATTTACTTATACAGTTACAGAAACGACCATTGGAAATTGGAATTTAATTAAAGTGACATTTCCAGTACCAAATTAATATTCATTATGGCGTTTCTGAAACAGATTGTCATAATAGGTGTATAAATTGCATTGTTTTTATTTGTTTTTTGTATTTATACATCATAGTTCTTTTTAGATAGTAGGTAAAGATAAATTATAAAATGTTTAAACATACTCATAGATATGTAGCTAAAAACAAAATTGATAGGTGTAAAACAGTAAGAAATAAAAACGGAAAGTATAATTTAAGAACGATAACGACATCATAAAAAATAGAAAGAGAAAAATATGAAATTCAAAACAGTAGTTACACAACATAAAAAAATACTGGCTCGATGACGTAGTTGGTATGTATGCGTCAAGAAAGTTGCGACAGCGGTTGTTTGGGGAACGAAAAGAGTTCCCATGTAACCAATGGGGCTACCACACTCTATGACGTAACCAGCTGTGACGTGCCATAATTTATTTTCACGTTATTTGCACATGTACCAAAGGTATGGTAAAAAAAGCTAAGTTAAATCATGCTTATCATTAACACTTGTGTTTGTTTTGTGTTTCGGTGGAAAATATGCATTTAAGTATTACATTTAGGACTTCCTTCGTTGTCTGATACATACCAAGGGCTTAAACTATAGACCGGTCAATTCATGAGATGTTGTGGAATGCAATAAGTATTACATTTTATTTGTTATAAATTAAATTGAAAGACAAATTAAATTAATTAAATTTAAACAAAGTCATTACACACATTGTCTTGGTCTCAAACTATAAACATAACGTCGTAAGGCCCAGACAGTAAACACAATAGAAAACCACAACAATTGTTTTTTCCTCGTATGAGACCTTTGGGTCATACGACGTACCTACTATTTAATAAGTTATACAAAGTTTTGACCAATAATACGAGTATAGTTTATATCTATCACACAAAAATCACAACACATCCTTCATGATATCTATGACATTCAGCACAAGTTAAATAGGTATAAGTTTTATGTGTCAACTACTCGTATTCTAAATTAGAAACTAGTATTTATTGGAACAGATTAACACCTTGCTGGCCAGTTATGGAGGCCTATATTTTTTAATTACAAGTAGACACACTTCAGGCACAAAATACATATTGACACAGAAGGCTGACTGCCCACTAAGAGCTAAAAATATGTCATGTACTCACGCATGCGCACTAACGGGCAAAAACGCCTTTTCGGCCATCATTAATCAAACTTATGACATAAGATTGTCAAACTGTCGAGGTCTATGGTAGAGGCCGCGCGCTTATGTACTCATGCCGGGCAACAACCCTAGCATATGTCAACGAACTCTTCTAAATTAAAAATCAGGTCAAAGTCTAACTTCTGTGTGTAATTATTTTGTGCTTCAGGCGTCGCTCGAGCGATGGTAGCTCAGTGAATAAGAACGTGCCCTTCATACAGGGGTCGTGGTTTGATTCCGAGCATGCACTTATGGAATTTTTCAAATGTGCATCTATTATTTGCTCGCCATTGCCATCGCCTTCGCGACACTTTTTTGTTTGGCTTAGCTTCTCTATACGTAGTAGTTACAACTCTCTGCTTTAGGCATACACATTCAACACCAGGGCACTGTTCCGCTGTAGCAATATAGTCAAAGAGACCTCGGTATTAATTATAGACTTTATGGTACACTCCATCCCTGATGACGTAGGTGGGCGGAGGATGTTGATGCTGCAAGTAATGGCGCACTATGATGTCATCGGTGCTGATGATGAAGCGCGCCCGGCACTGCCCGCCGCGCGTGCACCTCCAAAGCCTGGTGGATCCGGTGCGGACTGCGCAGTAGAAAGTATACTGGTCTATAATGGCCATCTGCTTTCCAGCCTTGTTCTGCACCCACATCACTGAAATCAGTAAGTTACGAATGAATGAATGAATATGCTTTTTATTGCACACAAAGGTATAAAACTTAAAACTAGTTGTTGCAGGAATAATGTACAACAAAGGCGGCCTTATCACTATAAGCGATCTCATCCAGGTAACCTTTGGGTAAAGGACTTGAACAAGGAGTAAGACGGTGCAATGATGTAATAAAATACTTATATACATAGGTATAAATATACATACATACATAAACTATCTTTATTATCATAGCAACTGACAGACAATAACTCAAACGATAAAAATAACCTGACACTGTTGAGGAAATTGGACTTGGTTGATACGTGAATGAAAATTAAACAGCATCGTATAATTTATTTAATAAAATTATCATTTAAACATTTTGATCAGAAATATATAAAATACGTTTTTTTTACGTGATAGGTAGCAGACGGGCTGATGGATCACCTGATGGTAAGCGTTTTCCACCGCCCATAGGCACCTGCAACACCAGTAGAGTCACAAGTGCGCTGCCAAACTTTAATCCCCTTTCCTCCTATTGGGCCTCCGGTACCCTCACTGACTCGACGAAACGCAGCGCAGGCGCTGCTTTACGCCGGTGTTCTGTGAGGCCATGGAATCACTCCGGTCGAGCCGGCCCATTCTTGCCAAAGCGGCTCTCCCACGGTTAAATTATGATAAAGTATTTTTGCTGACAAATTTTATCTTTTTTCTACTTAATAATGAGATCACCTTACAGGTATTAGCCACATAGCCTTTTAAGAGACACTAAAATCTATCCATCTAGATACTGGCCAAATACTTCATATAAACGGGACTAAACGCGACGAAATTGAATAAGTACATTCTAGCACTTACTGCTTCACGTTTCGACTGCGTTACAACAGCCGTGGTCACAAGCGAACTGTACTGGTACTGGCCAAAGTTAAGCACCGAAACGAAGTGAGGGTGGGCCACAAGTACTTACGTTAAAAAAATACTGTATTACTCTAACGGAAATTCCACCGCGACTTGATATAAACCCCATCTTTAATGACAAACTTCGGCGCCGAATGGTTGTGGACCAGCTCCGCGCGCACCATCACGAAGTCCTTGGCTATGGTGAACCTGGCCTTGCACTGGGTTCCCATGGTGCATCTCCACATGTCCCTGGTACTGCCCTTTCTGTTGCAGTAGTAGGTAAAGCCATCGATTATGGCAAGTTGCTTCCCGGACCGATTCTGTACCCATGAGACGGTGCCTCTGTTGGAATGATTGATATCGGTGTTTTCAGCATTATTAGCTGTAAAATAAAAGACAAATTAACACGAAATTCACTTCCTGATATTACATAGCTCGCATTTGTGATCATCAATGCGCATTAGGCAAGCGTGGTGATTAAGCCTAATCTCATTATAGCAGCGATGAATTGATTTCTATGATGGCGGCCTTTATATAGGCTGACCATTTATTTTATTCGTCTTTTATGTACAATTTAGAATTGAATGAAATAATCATTTATTTGGGAAACAAATCACTTATCTTGGACAACAGAAAATACAAAATAAAAGCACTAAATGTGATATGTTACCAAAAAGGCTGCAACTGAGCTGTTAAGACACGGCGCCGGAGTGCAATTAAAATGAATTTACCTATGATTTAGCTAGTAGAACAATCATCTATTAAGCAATTCCATAAAAATGCTTAATCGAGCATATATGTAAGTAGTTTAAGCAATTTTAAATGAGGAACTTACCGTTTTACAGTAGCAGCAATCATGATATTCCAGCATCATTGAATTTCCTTCTGTTAAAAGTTAAACAATTTACAATACATAAATCATTTATTAAATGTTTATTCTTAAATTTCTTAATTTAGTAAAATAAAGAAACATTTGACGAATATTTTTAAAAGGAGTTTATTATTTTTTTATCTTAATATACACTCCATTTCTTATAACAAAGCATGGTGGAGGATGGCTGTGGCCAGAATCAAGATGACAAATTTCCTCGCCGTTGATCAGTGAGAAACGGGCCTTACAAGGTTTCCCGACGGTGCATCTCCAGAACTGTTTCCTGGCACTTTTCTGGTGCAAGCTGAAGGTGAACCCAGCAACGATGGCATACCGCTTCCCTGCTGGTGTAGTAGTCCAAAAAACTTGAAAAATAAACAAGCATTTTAGTTTAGTATGAATAAAAATACACATCAGTAGAAAATGCTTTTTGCACATTTTTTGGTAAAGTTTCTAGGATATTATGTGTTGACAAGTCGTAAGTAGTTTTATTTGAAAAAGCGTTTTACAGCAGACAAATTAACTTTAACGAAATTCTTTAAAAAATAACATGCCATTATGTCAGTTAAGAGAAGACACAATTTACCTATTAAAATAGATAAACATAATAAATAATAAAATTAATGAAAGAACATGTATCTCACACAAACATGATTTATTTGTACACTAAATTCTTAACCTTAACAGACTAGTGTATCGTCAGAAAAATAAATTAAAAATAAATAAGCGAAAAAATCACAATATTTGGTGATCAAAAGTGTTTCGAGTATTTTCTTGTATAATGTTACTTAAAAAAACTCTCCTAGAAAGTTTGTTACGTATTAAATCACTTATTATAACATGGAAAATCCTTAAACGAATTTCGTAACATTCCTTACAGTAATGGAATGTTAATTAATTAATTAATTTAGATGAGCACTAAAATAATGTTTTTTTTTCTGCATTGATTACATATAATTTGATATCAATTAAAGGACTTGATACAAGTACAAGATTATTGAAATATTACCATTTTTCAATAGTAGGTTGTGATAAAACCTATACGCAAGTTATAAAAAATAAATGAATAATGTATAAGTACATCCCCAATCAAATAAGCGTATTGTAGTAGCATAGCATTAATAAATTGCGACTGTTTAGTAATTAAGAAAAACCTGCAGTTAACAAGACTCGTAAACTTTTAAATTCAAACACAATAACGTCGTAAGCACCGTAAGCCTTTTAAAGGGCAAAAACAATCGATTTTCTATTGTGTCTGCTGTGGGCCTTACGACGTTAATCTATATTTAATCAAGGGGAGACCCGGGCGAGTTGGGACAGATATTAATAATTTCCAAAGTATGGTTGTTTTTTGGAAAAAAACGCACATCTTTTTTGTACTAGTTTGCAGTTAAACTGGCTTTACAACTCACCGAAGTCTCCCCTATACTTTATAAATACTTATCTAATTTACAAAAGGACTGAACCTTGGAATCATTTGTGATTTTACGTCTGATCTCTAATATGTAAAATTCTTAACTTCATAAGTACATTAATGGCCGATGGATAAACCAGTTTAAGATGACGGGTGACAAAGTTGAATATTATGAGATCAATAAATTCTGCTAATTAAAACATCTGAATTTAAGCTACGGTCATAACAGCGTTATTTTTATAATTACCCTTATAAGTATGAATAAAAAAATAGATACACATCATGTTTCAATGGGAAAAATGTATGTTATGTAGGTGAGTATGTTGTATGTTTAAAACGTCTACGCCTATTTAATCAAAGAATTTTTCAACATTATTTTCCTTTTTAAATGTCGGAGGCAAAACATTCACTGCCCGTGTTGTTATAAATATTGGTGGGCTACGGACAGATGACATAACAATGAATAATGGCAACTGCAGCCGCCTATAGTCATCCGCTTCACCAGTAAAGCCCCAAGCCTCATTTTGGTGAACTGATACTTATATGTGGCGGTGATCACTTACCATCAGGTGACCCACTTTTGCTTGCCCTCCCTTTTCATAATAAAAAAATAAGTTTGTACAATAAAGTCACAAAAGAGCAAGTACGGAACTTGTCAAAAAACTTCGTCAAATAAGCCATTTACATAAAAAAAACCTTATAACTTAATATAAACCCCATCACGGACAACGAAGTTCGGAGGCCTGTGGTCATGGAACAGCCTGCCGCGTATGATCCTGTAGTCATCCTTGGACATGACGAAGCGAGCCCTGCAGTTGGAGCCATTGGTGCACCTCCAGATGTCGGTTTTGTACCCCTGCTTGTTGCAGTAGTACGTGAACCCGTTGACTATCACCGCCTGCTTCCCATTCCTGTGCTGCACCCAGGTTACTGAAACAAAATCGTGCTATGTAGTTTCTGGAGGGAAAGACATTGGCTAGGTTAGTGCAGATGAATGTCAAATTAGTGTGCTTACCGTTTTAACCTCATTCTACTCTATTGTCAATATTATTGTTAGTATACTTACTTTTCTACCCTTTTTCTACTCTACAGTCATTATTATACACTGAAATAAACGCAACGTTAATTCCTGTCTATAATAAGAATAGTTATAATGCGACGCGAAAATTACTCATTAAAATATAAACTCTACTCTGCACACTCTACAAATACACTGTTTCATAAAAAATAGGCCACAGGAAAATTTGTAGGAAAAGGTCATAATAATTACTTTTGTTATCCTTACATATCTATAGTAAAAATAATAACACTTACTTTTTTATAAATTTTAATATCGATTACTACTATTCAACATTTTAGTATTATCGCATTTGACAATTAAAAATATATTTAAACCCACCCCAAAAACCTACTTGATTTTGGGTATGGCTGTTTGTTATTATTGTGGGCTAATAAATAATATACATTTACTTGAAAAACTACGTTTATTCATGTATTCACAATTATTTCTTTTTACTATATTCACATGAAGGAGAGCGACGATGAAATTGAGGATGTCACACAGATAACAATAAACTAAATAAAAATATTATCTTAAATAGATAATTTACATCCAAAATTTCATCTTCAAAATACCTAAATTACTCCTACCTATTCCGCATCAAAGCGTTTTGCTCTGATTGCGGATAGCTAAAGAATGGAATTTGTAGATAACTATAATGGAATGTTCTGTATTCCCTGATCATTACAATCCGGATCTTTAAGACAAGAGTGAACAGGCATCTTCTAAACTAACGCATAACTAGATCTAATCGACACTTTCCATCAGGTGTAATGTTATCAAATTTTACCCTATCAACAGTAATACAAACCTATCCCTTATCTATTTCGTAATTTTACGTAAATTCCATTACAAATTAGATACCTCGAAGGCGGATGGTCGTGCACCCCTGCCGCTTTGATAATCTCCATGCTTTGAGTGCAGAAGAACTTCGCTTTGCACTTAGAAGACTTGGTGCATCTCCAGAGGTTAGTTGAAGGTCTAATCTTGTCGCAATAGTATGTGTAATCATTTAAAATGGCCATTAATTTACCAGCTTTGTTCCGCACCCACTGAACTGCAAAAATAACTCAAAAGTTGAGACTATCACACTTGAGTGTCTTGCCCACAAAACCGCCATTTCTCGCATGCTCCAACCAAATTATGGATTTTTTTAAATTGTGTAATTACATGGTCAAGAAAAAACTTAAATTGTCTGAAAGAGATTTAATAAATAGCAACGTTGAATTGATTTTTGGAAATTAATAAAATAATAGTAAATTATATTTAAGTTAATGAATATAATATTTACAGTTCACAAAGAGAGAAGTATTATGATTATCTATAACACTGCGACCATTTTCTTAATGAAAACCATATATACCAATAACAATTGTCAATAGGTCAACTCTGACACAAGCAAATAGTGATGACCAATCGATTTATTTATATTTTCTGTGGTATGAATCATTGCCGATTATTTTCTAGATCTAAGACATATCAGTTGTACACAGTACATAATGTTTAGCCGCACCAAAAAATATATCGTTAATTTTCTTTAACGGAAGGTTTTAAATTTTAAAATATGCTGGCGTCATCTTCGATACTTGTTCCGTTATTAATACTTTTTAATATAAATGCCCTGATTTATAATATAACTTGGTGCCTCATGATTGTGATCCAACTGTGTCCTGGTCACCCCTTCTCCTTTCTTGAGGGTGAACCTTGCCAGGCACTTCCCTGCCTTGGTACACCGCCAGGTTTGCGTGCTTATCTGTTCCCTGGCACAGTAGTACGTATAACCGTCCAGGATTGCCAACAATTTTCCTGTATCCTTTTTTACGAATTGTATTAAGCCTGTAAACGAACGAAAAATATATTTATAAAAAAATAGATAAAACAAACAATTACTTAATGGAGGCAGACCAAGCCGTCGATCCTCAATATTGAACTATTGTTTTAAATAATAAAAATGGTAGACTAGAAAATAAAAACATACGACTTTGTATTAATTGTGATGTGTATTAAGTGAAGAAAATCAACATAACAAAATATGTATTCATTTATAACAGTAAGAACAACTATGAAGCGTTTCGTTTCTTCGTTCTTAATGCTACACGGACTTAATGGACAGCTAAAAAATAGAATTCGTTGCGGTAGTCTGTGTTCTGGGATCATTGCAATCTGGATATCTTAGGGCAAGAGTGAACAGGCATCTTCTAGGTAAACGCGTATCATCCTAGACCTCATCAACGCTCTCTATCAGGTGCGATTATGGTCAAGCGTTAATAAAACAAAGATGTTCATGCCATAGTCAGCCAAGAAAGTGGTCTACCACTTTTGACAAAAGTTTTTGCAAGATTTAACGATCGCTAAGGTTGACTTTTCTAACATGACATGGCATGACGTTATAATATCATAAATGACAAAGAGAGCAATAGTCACTGACAGAATCTTATTGCCAAGGAAAATTGCCCTTGTTGTTTCATAACGTTCAAACGAATCTCAACCGTAGGGTGGTAAACCACATTTTTGGCTGGCCACGTAATCCTCATATCTTGAAGTAGATTCCATCCTTAATAACAAACTGGGGCGGCCCATGATCGTGAACTGTTAGTCACGCGCCTATACCCAACCTGGTCTAGAAGGAAGCTGGCCTTGCAGGACCCGCCCTTGGTGCACCTCCAGAACCTCTTGACCTTCTTGTTGTTGCAGTAGAAAGTGTAGCCTTGCAGAATGCACAGGTCTTTGCCTAAGCGATTCTTTACCCATTTTGCTTCTGAAAAGTGAAATCCGTGTAGAATCAACAGATTTCTCTAACAAGCAGACTTTTTAAAACCTATGCCATCTTTTTATAAAACGGGACCTTAAGTTATTATATCTCATGCCATCCCATCCCAACACGAAATGTTAAAAGGGGCTGAAATGAGTTTAGCTCCGTAACTTTTCTTAAATCGCGTTTTGTAGTAAAGGGGGTAATGTTTTAGCCACCTTATTTTCACTGGCTAAGTTGCCGAAAGGTTAAAAAAAAATCCCCTGTAGAAAAAGGGTACGTATCTTAGTGAGTTTTGACCTATGATAAATAACTTCCCCTCACGGTCAGTCTTGCTAGACGACTCGAAAGTATCACGGTCAGTCTTGCTAGACAAACCGATTTTATTTGTATTGTTGTGTGTTTCGTTTGTAGCTTGATTAAAGTTGGAAGTTAATAAAAAATATTATAATATTAACAATCGTTTACTTAATAAAAAACCAAAAACATAAAATAAGGTAGGCTTCATCGCGCATGAAGGGCTTCGGTGGCTTTACAACCACAAGATGGCGAGTTGACGATGCGCGCGCTCACCATGGTGTTGATGTCTTACATTTTATTCGTCGTACAGCACTAGACTTACTAAGATGACTTTTTAAATAAGAAGTTAACTTTTTTTTTAATGAATTACTTCAGTGGCTTACAACCACAAGATGGCGAGCTAACGATGCGCGCGCGCACATTGGTGTTGATGTCTTACATATTTGTCGTACAGCACCAGACTTATTACTAAGTTGACTTTTTTAATCACAAGTAACGCCCAAGAGTATAAAGGCTACTTGAAGCACACCCCATCACGCACGAAGTACTGCGGCGGCTTGTGGTTGTGCGTGAGCAGCGCGCGCATCACCTCGCCCCCCTTGGAGGTGTTGATGCGGGCCTTGCACCGCGTGCCGGTGGTGCAGCACCAGTAATCCGACCCCAACTGTTGGCGGAGGCAGTAGAACGTGTACCCTTGCGCTATTATTATTTGCTGACCCCTCTGATTCCGGACAAAGGTCACTGAAATATATTTTTTAAAATTAGTACATTAGCTCCATTATTCTCTCTAATGTGTGAATATTATGTAGGTTATTGTCATTGGTAAGTTAGTCTACTTAATCTGTAATACAGGTTATCCTAGTACAGCCAGTCTTTCAATGACTGTAACATTTCTTGTAGCATTAACATTTAGTATGTATTATATTATTTTTTGAAAAAATATTTAAAAATATAATGGCTGTTTCGTTTTGTTTAGAGTCTGATTCCCCAGTAACTGCTCCAGCCTTACGGGCGTGAGAATACACAAGCTACTACAGGCTGGCTAGGTAGCCATTTTTAGAAGAAAAACATTATTTATACATTATGCCATAAAACCACCGAAATTGTTATCTAAGTCCATAGCGTTATGTCCTGTATGTAACATTTTGTGCAATAAGAATAACTATAGATCTTTCTATCTAGGTCTTTTACGGCTGTCATCTGTTAAGAAATTGTAGCGGTGGTTTGCTGGTTTTTTTCTAGTATATTGTTATTTAACTTTAAACATTTCTGGCTCTCAATATTTTAACTGTATTGTCGAATAAAACTAAATCAATTGAATTGAATTCGTCCGTTATTTCTATCCGTTATCTCTACAGTAAATTTTATTTGTTGATTAATATTCTGCTTAGTTGTTAATCTGTTAAATGTGCCACTGGGTGTACTTAATTTAGTTTCTACTAGTGGAAATTAAACTTACTCTATTAATAGAGATCAAGAAAATTATGAACATTGTGGTCTACTCAGAATTAAACACAAAAGTAATAGTTAAACTGTATTCAAGTATAAGGTTCACAATGAAAGCTCGCTTGATGCCGCGAGTGTGCCTTGAAACAGATTCCGTTCGAAACATAGTACTTCGGCTGCTTATGGTTGTGCAGCAAGAGAGCGCGCACCACTTCGCCTTGCTTGGTGGTGTAGATCAGCGCCTTGCACCGCGTGCCGCTGGTGCAGCGCCAGTAGTCAGTGGACAGCTGCTGTCGGAGGCAGTAGAACGTGTACCCCCCTGCGATAATCATCTGCTGGCCATGCCGGTTCCTCACGAACTGAACTAGAATGAAATATCTTGCGTAAACAAAAATAGTCTCTAAAAGATTTGGCGAATCTAAACTGACGTCCTGGCACAAAATAAAGATATTGACACAGAAGGCTAACTGCCCACTAAGAGCTAAAAATATGACATAATAAGATTGTCAACCTGTCGAGGTCTATGGGCATCCAAATATAAACTAGTTGTCAATATCTAGCCTCAATGTCAAAGATATTGACAACTACACTCAGCCTATTTGCACTATAAATTCAACACAGACTTAGAAAAATAAGCTTCTGCGTTCAAACGGTAGTATTTTAAGTTTGTTTAATCGTGATTTTTGATAAACCTACTGTTTATATGATGGGGCTGATGACCACACAGATCACCTGATGGCGGCATGAAACGGCTTCTCAGCATGCCTTCAGGGTGAGAGTGAGAGACTCAATGGACACTTTGTCTGTTCTTTTGTGCCTGTCAATCTCATATTTGGATCTCACGGCCGCTTACCCTCAGGCGGAGAAAGGTCATCTTGATTGTCCTCAATAAAAAAAAAACTCAAACGAGATATAGCCAATTTACGTACGTTTTAAAACTTATAACAAACTCCATTTCGGATACAATATTTTGGAGGCTCATGGTCGTGTACCAGCGACGTCCGCACCACCTCGCCTTCCCTGGTGGTGTACAGCCGACCCTTACATCCTCTCCTGGCACAAGCCCAGTAGACAGTCATCCTCTGCTGCCGACGGCAGTAGAAAGTGTACCCTCCAGCCAGCACTATCAATTGGCCACGTGTATTCTTTACAAATGTAACTGGAAAAAATATTTTCTAATAAAATTGAAATCTTCTTTATGATTTATACTAGTAGCCCGCCCTCACTTAGTTTCGGGACATTATTTACCTGCAACCAATAGATGGCGCTGGGTGTCGATTACATTGCACATGTGTTTTACTTTTTCGGTTTACCTATAAGCCTTGTCGTTGTCCATAGAATTTACCTCTTTATAAATAGTATAGATTATAATAGACTCAGGACCTGTTTCACAATATACGGATAAGTTATACTTAAGCTTTAAGCTATTGCTACCATAAACACTGTTGTTGCGTTTCACGACTGTCAAATAGCGTTTTATTTCATTACGTCCATGAGTTTGTAAATACAAATCGTGAATTTTATATCTTCAGAATAATTTATGTGTTGCATAGCTATGTGACGCTTTATCTATACATTGTGAAACAGAGTTACAATAATTGACAGAAGTTTTTTCCGCATAAAATATTATTTGAAAGTTTGATCTTTGATTCCTTTTTATGGTTTGAAATTAAAACAAACACATTCCTTCCTAACTGAATTGCTTTTAATTAACACAATGCCTAATACACACTACAACACAAGTATGTTTTAAAAAATCTTAGCTACGCACGCATTCAACTCATCATTCACACCAGAGGTAGTTCAGGTACATACAATAAAGAATTTTAGAGATAATAAATATGTGTGAGCAAAACTTTGAACACCATCTCTTGCATTAATTGTTCTATTCCACTTTTTGGATTTGCACATTTAACGCATGCAAATAAGAGATACGAAAGACTGCATAATAAAACAGTAGACGATGGTTAGCAAATTAAAATTGCTAAACATTTCCTATGCTATTCACCTTTTCTTGCATCCTCGCTAAACACGTAATATTTACAAAATACAACATAAAACCACAAAATAATTACACACAGAAGGTAGACTCAGCGTGATTTTGAATTTAGAAGAGTTCGTTGACATATGCTAGGGTTGTTGCCCGGCATGAGTACATAAGCGCGCGCCCTCTACCACAGACCTCGGCAGTTTGACAATCTTATGTCATAGGCTAGGATTAGAGATGCGCCGAATATTCGGTTGGTATTCGGTATTCGGCATATTCGGCACATTTTTCACTATTCGTATTCGGCCGAATTATTCGGTTTTAGTGCCGAATATATTCGGTTTGAGTATTTCTATTTTCCTGGCTATATGACATGGAATTTAAAAGAACAAGTGTGTGTTTTTGTAAATTAAATAAAACTGGCGAGGAATATGTTAAAAAGCTAATAAATGAAAGCAATTAAACATGAATTCAACATGTATTTTGACATCTAAAGACCACATGTTTATTTCCTGCCCTATGGTATGTAGCTAACATTAACTTAAAAAAATGCCTAATTCATTTATTTTTAAGCCAAATCAATAAATATTAATTTTACTATTTATTTTTATACTTAAAAATATCTGGACTTTTTTTAAACAATAATTATTCGGTATTCGGTTATTCGGTGAAACCACTATTCGGCGCATCATTCAGCGCTAGGATTAATTTGGTCGAAAAGGTGTATTTCCCCGTTAGTGCGCATGCGTGAGTACATGACACGTTTTTAGCTCTTAGTGGGCAGCCTACTTTCTGTGTGTAATTATTTTGTGATAATACTGCTGAGTATTTATTATATTTTTTACTAATTTACACACTAAATTTTGATACACACTCCATCTCTAACTAAGAACCGCGGAGCAGAGTGATGGTGCACCAGCGAGAGCTTAAACACCTCCCCTTGCACCGTGGTCCGGAGCCTTGCATTGCATCCTCTCTTGGTGCACGCCCAGTCGATCTTGTCGTTGACCTGCCGTTGCTTGTAGAACGTGTACCCGCCAAAGATATTGTATATAAGAACTAGATGGCGTACTCATTACTTGCATTCGAGCCTCGTGAGATGTTATAACTTGATTGGCGTCCTACTCTAATAAGGTGACCACACGATTTAGATTTTCGATTACAATTATTTTTTGTCAAACTCAGTCCACCCACGTGGGAGTCGGACATCACTTTCTCTAGGAAACTCGTAAGCCCATTCAAACTAGAAGGGCTAGCACGAACGTTTCAAAGTATCGTTTGAGTATTTATGAGCAATTTTGTATGAAAAAAAACACAAGTTCCAAATTAAAATTCCTTATTAGTATACGTACGATACGAAGAGACTACCGACTTTTCGAAAAGTTAGTGCTAGCCCTATTAGATTTTCTATTTACCTACCTATAATAATACACTCTGCGGCACATTAACCGGCCATAGCGTATTATTCATACAAACGTACACACTTTGCGATTTGAAGGTTCTAAGGAGCAAGAATATTGACTAAAATTTAATTTTTTTCACAAACTCTTGGGGAAACTGGGGACACTTGATCCCCATTGTTAGTTCTATAAAAACAAAACGTACATAGGTAGGCAATTTTGTTAACTACCTACTGTTCCTCATTATTTGATTATTATATTTATTAGTGCTTCATATATATATTTTTTTTTGCATTTTCCCAGAACTTTCCAAAAGGATCAATTGTCCCCTATTCTGGGAGACTTGATCCCAGTAACAGGTAGACTAGATCTTAGGGGATCAAATCTCTCTAATGCAAATTTGAAATAAATGAAAACCCGGTGTCTTTATAAAAGCACTAGCGGCCGCCCGCGACTTCGTCCGCGTGGAAAAGTAATTTTTTACCCCCTTTTTAACCCCTTACAAACCCCTTTTTCGCAATAAAAAGTAGCCTATGTTCTTTCTCAGGGTCTAGACCATCTGTATACCAATTTCATTTAAATCCGTTCAGTAGTTTTGGCGTGAAAGAGTAACAGACAGACAGACAGACAGACAGACAGACAGACAGAGTACTTTCACATTTATAATATTAGTTAGGATTATTTAATTTAACAAAATATTAAATTTTATTGCTTTACATGTCTCACATGTTTCACTCAAGTATTAATTTTATGAGCATTGAGTCTCAGTCTTAGAAAAAATTTACATTTTCATAAATATAAAATACAGCTTTGAAAATTTACATTTTATTGCATTAGCATTATATGCGGATGCACTATCTATATGAACTGATCTCATCTAAAGGTTGGACTTACATTATAAACGTTTTGAAAATCACTTGTTTAGTAATTTTTCCCGGTATGACGGTAGCCACCTTTTTTTCCTTTCTTCATTCTTTGGAAATCTGAAACAGTAAAAAATCCAGTCTTTAGATGACAAGCGAAATGGACACCCTACTCAATGCAAAAATAAAACTTTGACTAAACACTTACTTATTAAAAGATACACCGCAATCTTTATATGATTCACTTTTGCATCCTATCACACAACAAGTGAGAACCATTATTAAATAAATAAGCACAATTTTTACACTTTATTTTTGTCGTCGCAATAATACAATCTTTCAAATTATTTTTGCCGCCGCCATATTGATGATGTCCAGACGCCAAGTGTTGCATATTTATTATAATTAAAACTACCATATCACGACTTTTACATAAAACTAGTCGTTTATCATGGTTTAAAATTAAAAAAATAAAAAAGACATTATTAATTCCAACGTATCATTCCTTTAAATTATTCAATATTTTGAAAGTTCCCCAGAAGAAGAAATATAAACTTTGCGTAAGTTATACCACAAAGGTTTTTTTTTTTATGATGGTAACCCTTTAGACAAGGACATATTCCTGTCGATCGCCATCTCGCTCGGCTCGATTTTCTGTAAAGCGATTTGGCATTTCAAGTAATCTTTATTCCCACTGCATAGAATCGAAATTAACATTGCATTCATTTTCATAGTACACCATCTTGTTATAGTGTAAAATCTTTGGTACCCGCTGGCTATGACTGTCGGTTGTCCGCGGGTATTTTTTACAAATGTCACTGAAATAAGATTGTCGTAGTACAAAACTGTTTTCTTTTTATAGTGGTCAACAGTTATCACTTTATCAGCAAAAGCAGTTACTATTTTCTACATAATTATTGTTAAGTATCATTTACTTAGCCTATTTCCAAAAAAAACGTTGAATAGCTATTTTATGAATTCAATAAGTTTTTTTTAAAAACATACCTACTTGAAGTAGGTAAAATATTATTAGTCAAAAAAAACAAATCATGATCTATTCGAAGATTTTATTTCACGAAATACAGAATAATTTAAAACGCTATCATTACGTTTTTTTTAATTACTGTAATTCAGTTAAATTATATAACTTCTTGCCTGCATAGTAGACATTCGTATTTGACTTACTTGTATCACACAGTAGTAAATAGGTTTATGCCGGGCATTTATTGGCGTTTACTCAGTCCACCCAAAATGCCAAGGCATAAACCCATCTCTACTAAAAAGTGCAGCGCAGTAGCCCACACTTCACTAACTTCAATACTAGAACTGTTCAAAATTTACAATTGATATTCAACTCTATGATCTTTAAGCATTATGTTTTGAATAGGTTGATTCCTGTTTTATTTGAATACGAGTATTCTCCTCTTATCCAATACTTAATCTTGGTTCGTGTACATGCTGTCTTGGCATGCTGGCGGATCCAGCATCTCCAGCAAGTTAAGCTGTCCATTTTCTATTTCTCATTAGACCTCTGATTTTCTAAGAATACCTCAACAGTCTCGAGTCCGTAGGCGGGTTGTGGTAGTGCGTGAGTAGGGCGCGGATCACCTTGCCTTGCCTGGTGTAGAGCCGAGCCTTGCATTTCCGTCCAGTACAGGCCCAGTAATCAGAGTTTTTTTGCCTCCGATGGCGGTAGAAAGTGTAACCCCCTGCTATTATTATCGGCTGACCTCGCGGATTGGTAACAAATCTTACTAAAAGAAAAATATTTACCATTATTTATTATAAGTATTTCAATACAATGAGACATATGTTTGGCATTCTTGCGCCACCAAAACATAATGAAGGCAGAAATTGGAGTCATTATACATTGATATTCCAGTTTTAGCTATTGCACAATTTATTTATTGACTTCAATATTTAGGACAAAATAGACATCGCATTACTTATATAAAGCCATTCACATAAATAAGTACATAATTTCGTTTTTTTTCTTTGAGTATTTAACCTATAAATTACCAAATATATCATTGTAAGATCTGAAATTGAATTTCATGAATTTTTAGCGCAAATTGATATATTCACTGTATAGTATGTTTATCTTACTCGATGTAGTATTTCTAGCTTGCAAAATAATAGTCTGACTACACCTGCGTTAATTGTCTTGCGCGGTACTAAGTCCAAATTTTTTATTATTTGTAAAGTAGATACATACTTAGTTTTCGTCTTCGACCAGTGAAGACTAGTTTCTTGGGTCTTGGGTTGTTCAAATGGTATAGGGGACTCACGAGCCGACATCACGTAAGCCACTACCGCCGCTCATGGACACCCGCAACACCAGAGGAGTCTCAAATGCACCGCAGACCTTAGGAATACGCTCTGTTTTTGAAGGTTTGCAGGTCGTATCGGTGGTGACTTTCAGAGTATATTACATTATATTTGCGCCTCATATATTGAGGACGTATGTCAAAAAAGCGCGGTAGATATTGACTCCTTGCCTTATTTGGTGACTTACATCCTGGCTTTTCATTTGCAGACTGTGATCTTTATCTTTCACTTGAGACAAGAGCAGACACAAATTTCTTTCTGAAATTATCTGACATTATCTTCGTAAGACCCAACAGCCTTTAAAAGGGTAAAAACAATTGATTTTCTATTGTGTCTGCTATCTGGGCCTTACGCCGTTATTACGATTGAACTATATTTTAATACAGACTCCGTTTCGCATAACAAAGGACGGCGGCTTATGCAAGTGAATCAGGAAGGCGCGGTACACCTCGCCTTGCTTGGTGGCGTAGATCCTCGCCTTGCATCTGCGGCCAGTACAGGCCCAGTAGTCGGAAGTCACCTGCTGTCGACGTCGGTAGAACGTGTACCCATCTGCTATTATGATAGGCTGGCCCTTTGAATTTTTCACCATTGTCACTAAAAACAGAGTAAGGCATAAAAATACATATGATATCAAATAAATTTTACAAAATATTTTTTTAAGTAATAAAACACAAAAAGTGGAATTAATTATTTTAATTTACTTCAACTTCATATTATTATACAAAAACGAATAAACTTTATATCTAATTTAACAACCGCTATTTTACGCACATTTGCGTTATGGATATCAGACACAGATCAAACACGAACGAATCGATATCGAATTAATCGTACGAATGTTTGTTCTGAACGGAATTCGAACTAGGGTTTACTAAAACTAGAGGGAGGGAGATTACTTTATCTTAGGTACCTTCCAGAGAAGACCGTTCTCATTCTTAAAATGCCGGCAGCGCATCAACGACTTCTCTAAACTCGCAGATGTTCATGGGCGGCGATGATTATTTACCAGCAGATGAGCCGTATGATCGCTTGCCACTTCTTGTATAAAAAATGCAATCGGCCTGTTCAAATAAAGATTCTTCTCAACATCCTATATCATCCCATATCGTGAAATACCAGTAGAAAACTAAATCCTTATAACTATTCCGTCTCTCAAAACAAAAGACGGCGCTGCATGGTCATGCATGGGTATATTCCACAGCACCTCCCCATCCTCAGACGTGCATATGCGGGCCTTGCACTTCCGACGACGCCCCGTGCAGTTCCAGAAGATCATCCCCTTCTGATGCCGAAGCTGGTAGAAAATGTACTGCCCATCTGAGATGAGTAACGATTTACCGGACGAATTCTTTGCGAACGCCACTAAAACCAAAAATCGATGGTTGCATGAGGACTTTCATACTAAAATTAGTGTCATACATTATAACCAATAATGTTAAAAGATTCCTTTTAATACAAATAAATCCACTTGGGAAGAGTTTTGAATTTTTTATTTACAAGAAATAGGTGCAGAAGATTTTTATCTTACTTATTGTAAGGAAAATAAAATAAAATTCATAAAAAAGTCTAATGGTGGAACATGATTGAACTTTTACATTAAGAGAGGGAAAATAAAATTCATTATAATGAGAGTACGAAGTTTATTTAATGAAATTCTGTCTGGAATCTTTTACTCAATCTTAATATACATAATAACTTTATTTATATGCCAAAATAAAATATGCATAAAAACTAGCATTTGGTATCGTTTGTATCGCAAATAGACAAGTCGACGCGTTTATTCAGCGGCCCGAGAGGAAATGACGGACCGCGGTCATTATCCGGACCGCCGAGCCACTTTGTTCGGACCGCGAGTCACAGTCACACAGTCATTTACACTACACTTAAACAAAGATTCCTTTGTTATTTACGTTATTATTTTTGTTTTTTATTATACTTCGGGCTTCAACGCAGTACGGTCATTTCATTTTTGAAAACGGACTCCAAGTAAATATGAGTAAAGACGCCCGATGGTGTAACGGTAGCGTATATGCGCGCCCTTAGCGAGCTTAGTCAGGCTACTTACCCTAACTTTATTAGGAAACCATTACTCATCACAAATTGTGGGGGCTCATGAACATGTTCCATCAGGGTCCGCAACACCCGACCTTCCTTCGAGGTCCATTTGGAAACCCTGCAGTGGTGCGCCCGCCCTGTGCAACGCCAGTAGTCAGTCTTAGTTTGCTGTCTGTGCCGGTAGAACACATATCCATCTGAGATTAGTAAATGTTGCCCGCGGACGTTCTTTGCAAATGTTGCTAGAATAAAACCGACTCATGAAAAATACATCAACAATTATAAAAAAAAACAACACAAAAAAGCATACTCGAAATAGCAGATACATAAACATAAAAAACGCTTGGTTTAGTTAACATTTTAAAAACTTATAAAAGTAAATGATATTATGTAGGTACGGTGGCCAGCACATCAAGTTACTACAATCTGTCAAATTTCTTTAATCGAACCTCACTTTTATGTCAAACGTGTTTGGTTCAATTATTCAATATCAACTGAGGAAATTTGACAGATTGTAGTAACTTGATGTGCTGGCCACTGTACGTACAGCCATCAAAATACAAAACTGTCAAATTTCTTCAATCGACTCTCATCTTATTGTCATCATACATATTAGGTTGAATATCAATTGAGGAAACTTGACAGGTTGTGGTAACCTGATGTGTGGCTGACTGCACATACACGTGGCACAAGTTGAGTTACCCATTTTGGACTTTGTACCGTTTTTATGTTTAAGACACAAGAGCTACTTTAGCACTCCACGGGGGCAACTTGACCTGACTCCGTACATGCGAAATTCGATCGACCTTACGTATGTATAAAAATGATTACACACAAAAATAACGTTGCCATCTGCTACTTCGAGTACACCAAGTTACTAAATTCAGTTTTCCTTAATATTTGGTGTTTTATAAGTGTTTATATTTGTAGTCTTGTAATATTTTGAATTTAGCAATAATTAAAAATCACAGAACTGATTTAAACATTGTTTACTGTAATATTACGAGTCACAAATTAAATCTTATTCGTACAAAATATGAAGAAATAAAACAAATAAAACATTTTTAAGAATGAAACTTACACGATTTTAAACTTAAAATTATTTCATAAATAAGAAATCTCTTATATACTTTGCCTAATTTATTTATGATGAAACTGGATTATTCACTATCTATGCTATACAAATATTTTAAGTATACATCCATAAAGACTATAAAAGTGATTTTTTTCATTATTCCAACTACATCTTAGATGAAGTAACCATAGTCGGGTAAATGACGTTTGTTAAACGCGACCACGACATGTGTGTGGTAAAAATGAATGCACACTTGTCAGAGCCTAAAGCGTTGAAGGAGTAGCGATTTGTGAAACGAGAATCACACCGTGCTTCGGAAGACGGTTCAATATTATCGAATGCTATTACTATAGGTACAATAATGGTTAATGACCACTATACTACATAATATAATTTTATTAGGTACAAGCTGACCCTCTAACTCCATATCGCATTTTTCTCATGTTTCGAACCATGGGCTTTCACAAATATTTCAAGACCAAAATTTGCCAAATCGGTTCAGCCGAACAATGATTCGTTTTTATTTATAAAGATATTGTTCTATTAACGGTTCCTAACAGTTACCTATATAAAGACCTAAAGTCCTCTTGACATGTCAAATTGTGTGTGGCACTCAAACGTTTGTGGCACGTCGTATACCCCACAGTCGGGTTTCATCCGTTACGTAACGTTACGCCAGTTACGTTTTGCACGCTAATAATGCACATGTTGCACGCTAGTTATGCACATGCTGGTACACTAGTTAACATATTTCCAGGCGTGAGTAGTTACGCACACCTAGCGTGTTGCACGTTAACCAAATCATTGCACCCCACCTTCACAAGTGTTTAATACAGCCTCTCTCAAAGAGTGAGAGTTCCAGAGTCACGCGATCCGATACGCTGCGGTATCGTATCGTACCGCCATTTGACCTATGCATGCAACGCATACGCAGCTGCGCAGGTTTGCAGAAACTCTCCATTTTATAATCTCCCAGAGGGAAAAGCGCCTTATGCCCATTCGTCTTTTGGGGAACGAATGGGTACTTTGGGGCTCCCCCCTTAACTTGGCCGTCCTTTTAGGTACCTTAACCTATTATCTCTGACGTTAATGACTTCAATGTAGTCTAATACACACTCCATCTTGCACAAAGAAGGTTGGCTTCTTGTGGTAGTGCGTGAGGTCCGAGGTTCGCACCACCTCCCCCTCCTTGGTGGTCTTGATAGCCGCTTTGCACCGTCTGCCGGTACACCGCCAGTAGTCTGACGTCATCTGATGCCGGTGGCAGTAGAAAGTGTACCCATCCACCACTACCATGGGCTGACCGCGTGGATTGGTCAGGAAAGTTACTGCAATAAAAAAGGTTACCTTTAATCTGATACATTTATAACACTATGACATAATTCTAAATCGATTTTAAAAGTTAACATGGAAAGCATTACCTGGTGTGCTTAGAAATAAATCATTACTCCAGTACCTATCTGTGCTTGAAATTAATATCTGCTTTTCAGAAACACCGTTCCATTTTAAGTGCAGAAACAATATTTAACACACTAAAAGTATAGTTAGTTATCTACATTTTATTACGAACTATATGTACAAATTTTGTTATGATGTGTAAACGTAGGGCACCTAAATTTAAACAGTGCCTAGTTTACTCAATCCAAATTCCAGTTGGAAGCTTTATCTTATTAGAAAAAGTCCGCAAAACAGTAGCTGAAAAAAAATACCTAAAGGGAAATAAAATAGAAAACTTAAAATCTTTTCATTTCAGTACTTTCAAAACCTGTATTTCTCCAATCAAACCTAGGTGAATGTAGGTATAAAATACAATATTTTAATTTACATAAAATCCCTTATAATACATACATAATGAGACATAATTAATTATTTACATGTCATCGATCCGAAGTTAAATCAATTGTCAATGATGTTCGCTAAACTGAGGTCGGTAATAATGTTATGTTTATTGTCTAAGTTTAGTTATCATGCAATTTAAACAAGATAATTAACTTTAAAAAACTGACTGAATCATCATCGGTTGCCGTTATGCCGATAGACGATATTGTGTCAGCCCTTCATTGTTATGTCGGACCCCTAACTTATTGCACATCTGTCGGGCCTACCTGGTGTTCGAGGACCCAAGCCACAATTAAGTTAGGGGACCCTTTTTGTACCGTCTCAGTCAAACAGTCGCCGTTGCCTGACGGAGTATAACCGCTTTAATTTAAATACACATTTTTATAATTAAATAGAAAACCAAATATCCGTCGAATTTACTAGCAAGTAGAAACTTACAAGCTACACTTACCAGTCGCTGTTATTAAGTTCACTTTAAACAAGATTACCACTGATTAACTAACACAATAAATCATTTGCAAAAATTTACACATATTTTCATTTATCACACCTCAACACAACACATCTCATTTAATATAAGTGCTTTTGAGCACAATAAGAGCTTGGCAATCTTTTCATTTATCTGTAAAAGGCAAAATATTGCGGGTAGCTCGAAAATCATTACACTCTTAACGAAAACAATCACTTATCTACACTTGAACACTATGACAAATTTAAATATTATACCCGAAATATGTAATTGTAATGTATGTAACTAGAACACTATTTCTATATAAGCCCGACGTTTTATATAAAAAACGGTTCTTCGCGCGCGTATCTTTGAGAGTACTACTTGTGCGCGCGCGCAGTTCCCAAGATGGCCGGTGGGGTACTGGGCGTATTTGAAATCAGCGCGCGAAAATTCAAATACATTAATAACGGTACCAAATTTTTGCCATTATTTATTGCCAATATTTTTAGATTCTTGAAGATCTTCAAATTTAAAAAATAGACGCCTTAGTAAATTCCATAACAAACTTGCATTATTCATTCATTTACAAATACTTATGTACATTTTGCTTGCATGAGCAAGTAGATTTTTCAATTATATTATACTTAATAATCGGTAAATATAAAGGCAACAAACTAACATTGGACAGAATCGATGGTCTCAGAAAGCACGGTCTTCATAATTTAAAATAAATCCCATTCCGAATAGCATAGTTGGGTGGTTCATGGCAATGATCCAGGTTAGCTTGGATGACCTGCTTCCCCTTGTTCGTGATGACCCTGGCCTTGCACCGGCATGAGGTCCTCATGGAGCAGTACCAGTGGTTGGTGGAGTTAAGCTCTCGGCCGCAGTAGAAGCTGAAGCCTCCGATGATGATGGTCTCGTGGCCTGACCACCTTCGTGCCCATATGACTGGAAGAAGGGAGCCGGGCATTACAAATACTGTAAGCAATTGACTTAGCTCGTGGCGCTTTTCACAGTGACCTTGCCATGACCTTGACAATTATATTATTATAATCAGGGTAGGTACCTGTATCAGCAAAAAATAAATTCCATTCTTCCAACATACCTACTTTGACTTACCATTTTGAACAGCAATTGTTCGAAGACTTTTGAAAATTCGTCGAAAATGTCTCAACTCCCTATACAGATTGAACAAGTCACGTGACCAACTTTGTATGAACATTTGAATTTTTTGTCAACTTTCTGCATATGTAGCGCGGGCGCCCGTGTTCCTTGTGTTAAATTTCCTTAGACAAGGCTACTGTCACTGTGCTCAACTAAACGCTTTGTTTTTTGCTATCGGCAATCTCAATGCTGCTTAGGTAGAAAAAAATAAACAAGCAACAGTGAAATTTTCTACTAAACTTCATAATAAACAACCCCATGATAGAAGGTAAATGTTGAGGGTGAAGGTCAGCGTCCCAAATTTCATTATTATTACTGGAGACGAAACGGGCCTTGCATTTTTTTTTCATTAGACTCACTCAGTTTCTTGTAAAAAGGATTTAAGATTATTCTGGTTGAAAAGTTCTTTATCCTTCGCATGGTAATAACATAGGTAATAATACAAAAACACGTTACTATTATTATACCATTTGTTAAAAATACTTACTTCAAAGTTGGTTGCGTAAACAAAATTACGCAAAAGAAATATTTATAAATCCGACTGTTGAGGAAAAGTACTTTTTCAACAATTAAGAAAGCGAACGGAAACTTATTTCACGTCCTTTCCTAATTGTTGAAAAAGTACTTTACTCACCTTACCTACCTATACCAATATCCTATCGTTATTCCAACGAAGACATAGCTAAATATAAGATCCAAACTGAGCTTTAAATATATATTCAACATTTTGTCCAAAAAATAAAAATTCAAATGAACTGAGATAGAATTTATTAGTTTTAACCGTCCTAAAGTTGGTTCCGGCTGTTAGCGTCCCAGTTTGGCACGCCCCTAACTGTCAGGCACATTAAAAACCCTAAAAGTACTTATTCTACTACGCCTCCGGCTGCGATGGAGTTGACAAAAGTTAACTGACAACCAACATAGTTCATTAAAATCATTTTTTTTTTAAATATTACCTATCTAAAACGAATACACACAGCAAAAATGATTCGGTTAAGCGCGCGGTTGTCTTATGCGCTAAACGCTGCGTCACTGCACGCAATGCGATTAACGCACAGCATTTCATATCAGTTAATATACAAACCAGTTTCACGCGGTTTTTTTTTTTATAGAATAGGGGGCAGACGAGCAGACGTATCACCTGCAACATCAGGGGCTTCACAGGTGCGCTGCCGGCCTTTTATCACTTGATCGTATGCGTCTGACGCTGCGATTTTCGCATAAAAAAGCGTGCGCTTTAGAAAGTTGTTAATATCTATAAGTATTATAAAATTATATTTATGTTGGTTTCCATCCAAGTTAATTTTGTAAACTCCATCTTAGCGTGGAAAAAGCGGAAAGGGAACATAATTTGGCTTCACCTCTTCAGTTTATTTTCTATCAGGCAAACGATAAATGGAGTTACTCGTCGAGGACATTCATTTGTAGTAAATGCCATTAGATATGATATAGTTGGTGGGCGGGTGCTGATGGTACAGATGGGTTCGCTGGATCTCGTTGAGCTTGTTGGTGATGATGCGGGCGTTGCACCGGTACTTGTTCTTGCTGGAGCAGCTCCAGTGGTCGGTGCGGCCGTAGCTAGCCCGCTTGTAGAACGGGTACCCGTTGACTATGCACATGTCTTTACCTTCGGAGTTGGGCAGGAACCTTACAGACCCTGGAAAGGGAATTCAACATTATTTTTCATCTACATAGGCGAAGGCCTGTAAACTTATATGATACGCTTCGTTTTGATTTGACCACTGGTCCAAGTGGTTAACTTGGTTGACAAAGAAAATTTAACAAAACCTGTTGTTTTTGAAACCTTGAATATTTTGCTTCAAACACAAACGCTATATAAAAAAATATATTAAACAATTTTGCATAGTCGTAAGTGCCTCTCTGTGGCTTAATTTATCGTAAGAGACATATTTTTGAAATCTACCCAATACAACGTAAAGTATGTTTCCTGGCTAATAAGTACGAATCGAATCAATAAACTATTTTTATTTTAGGTCCGCACTCCGAGACATCTAATTAACCTAAATGTTCATTATTATTGCAGAGTCTTTATGCGTATTAATATAAGTGACAATTAAAGTCAATCGACGTCTCTAGTTAGTATTTCGATAATCTTTTTCCTGTCGTAAAGGCTCATAAACCCCGGAGTTACAATCTCAAATGGACTTTGATACACCCTCTATAAACATTTCGATTGAAAAATAAGAAAGCTATACATTCAGGTTTATTTAATAAATAATTGAGTGACATAAATCTACCCTATGTAGGTATTAATAACTATTTATTTACAACATCCATAACTAGTATTTTTTCTTCAAATGGTTCAGTCACAGTAGTGCATTCTTCTTTCTTGACTCGTCCGTGCTTATCATTATCTCTTATACATATTTTGTGTACACTTTTCATATGTTTCAGCATGCCGGTGGTACCGCCCCGGGTGGTTTTCAGTACTTTCCAACAAGTCTTACATATTGCCGTCGCCATTTCCTTGTGCTTAAGAAAGTAGTACCAAACTGATGATCTGTATTCACTTTTGACTGGAACTTCTATGTAATCGTCCAAATCTGTAAAATTAAGAGAATTCAGCTGTAAATATGTAATTATTGATTACCTAACTAATAAATCAACATTACATGAAAAGCGAAAAATAAACCTTTTTATAAATAGTGACTGCAAATTAGATTTCAAAAAGCTAGCGTAAGTATTGTTATTGAATTGTAAATAAGTCTAAGTTATAACAAGATACATTTAGAGAATGACACGAAGCATTATAAGAGTAAGTAGGTATTTAATATTTACATTTTTTTATAAATTAAGACAACATCACAGAAAATACTATATATTAAATATAGATGATACCTACATAGAGTAACAATAAACAATTTATGATCGTCATTTCTACCATTATTTCGCTGATAGAGATCTTCGAAAGGAAACTTGCTCGTTTCGAATAATTTAAACAGTTGATGTACATAATAAAATTGTTCTCATGTTTATTAAGGACGTGTAGGCATTTCTGTTTCCCTGTCTTAAGCTCGCTAAGGAAAGACAGCTGTTTCATATCACTGGTATTTTAAAATTATCGGATTATGCGAACCATGTCCAGCGGGATTATGTGAGCCTCTCCCATTGGGAATAGTGCTCACAGGAATGCCCACTAAAACACCACCGGTTCACCCACATCTTCTTATATTTTATATGTCAGGTTGCCGACGACTTCACGGATCACATTATGGTAATCCATTACCGCCGACGCAACACTACTGAGTTTTCAACCTTTTCCTTTCCCCTACATTTGACCACTGGTACGCCCACTCAAGAGGTGAACTTTTTTGTGAAGTCATATTTAGGGAGTTCGTGGGAATCCAGCGTAACCTCGATTCCACAGCATTCTAGGCGATTTCCCAACTAATCCAGTTCAAGCCTACATCCCATAAGAAAGGGATTAGATGAGCTGAGAAGCTTGAGAAGAAGAATTAATCATCATCATCATCATTATCAATTTCTTCTTCTTTTTTCCGTCGAGGCTGTGTACCCTCTAAAGCAATTTTGTGTACATTTCGCATATGTTTCAACATGCCGGACGTGCCACTCCGCGTAGTCTTGAGTACCTTCCAGCAAGTCTTGCATATGGCATGAGTTTTGTCCTTGTGCTTAAGGAAATAGTACCAAACGGATGATTTATCTTCACATTTTATTGGAACTTCAGCGTAATCGTCCAAATCTGTAAAATTAGTACATTTTAAGATTCACCTTTTTATTAGATACTCTAAACAAATCAAAAATGTTTGCGTAAAATTTGGAAAGGCCATATTTCAAGATAATTAAGTAATAGAGTTAACAATATGATTTATTGATATGTTAGGTACTGTTAAATACACATGCAAGAAACGTAGGTACGTAAAAGTTTTACTTTTAAACTGATGATCTTTTGTCACTTTTGATTGGGAACATTTAATTCATTTTCAACTCATTTTACTGTTTTAGAAGTTATCCATTAAATATAATAATAAAAATTTGCCTTTTCACCATTCGATTCGTAACATTCTCATTAAAACTATACGTTTCAAATGATAATTGTAATTTAAACTTGTGGATTAGTATTTATGAATCTATCTTACGATTAGATAATCGTACCTTAAAGCATCATTTAGTTACAATATATAGTAGTTATTAAAATCCGGTCAAGTGCAAGTCAGATGCGTCCACCATGGATTCCGTAAGAAGCATCATTGCAAATAGATCCGTAATCGAGTCTCGCAATTTTTCCATTATTCAGTATAAGTTAGTTCAGTAAAATTTCAAATAAGTTTATTTTCAGGTAAACTGTTGAAACATAAGGATTTATTGACGTGGCAAGGATCCAAGGACCAATGTTTTTTCCACCCTTTCGGTTCTGTCTCCCCTGTAACGCCCCGTTGGTCTAGTGGTTTAAGTACCGGGACCGTGATCTCGGGGTCCTGGGCTCGACAAAAGTATGTTTCGAATTTTTCGAATATAGCTCGGGTTTACCAACCAATCCGCAATAGGCAAGCGTGGTGATTAAGCCTAATCCCATCGTAGTAGCGATGACTTGATTTTTATGATGGAGGCCTTTACCCTGCAGTGGTAAAGTATATACTTAGGTTGATACTTTATTTTTCTGTTCTGTCAGTAAATCTTTGCCGCGTTCATTGTTTTCGGATGACACAGACACAAGTGTCGCTTTATGTCGTGTGACACCAGTTCAATTCACGAGTTCACGTTTTCTATGATTCAGTTTTTAATTTTTTTATGTTAATCGACTCAAACTCGATTTTGTGTATAGATTTTAAGTGTGTCAGCAAGCCGCTGGTGGAAGACAGCTTGGTTTTGAGCACTTTATTACATTTTTTACATAGCGCAGTTCCCCGATCCTTGTGCCTAAGAAAATAATTCCAAACTGAAGTCTTATCTTTCCATTTCCCTGGAACTACTTCGTACTCGACCGAAGCTGTAAAAGTAAGATTTGAATTTAATTCACAAGTTAACCACAAAACTGACGCACAAATTTGTTATTAATATATTTAAGTATAGGTGAATAAGATATCGTGAAAAAGACA
This sequence comes from Cnaphalocrocis medinalis, assembly GCA_014851415.1. NCBI lineage: Eukaryota > Metazoa > Arthropoda > Insecta > Lepidoptera > Crambidae > Cnaphalocrocis > Cnaphalocrocis medinalis. The sequence continues at coordinate 3,295,522 of CM026283.1, forward strand.
ATGATTCATAAGATAATAGAAATGTAACGCCATTCTAATGAATGTGATGTTGTCTCAATATACAAGTTTTTAAATATTTTTTCACTATTTGTAAATGTCATCAGAATAGTCAGTTTCGCATACTTACTACTTCTAATTTACCATTCCAGCGCTACCAAGCATTAGAAATAAAGGTAAATTTATCTATGTACTTACGAGGCGGTTTCTTTGATTCGGCATCGGTGCTGTCTTCGTCATCCGATTGTACCTCCACCAGGTAATATTTCATTTTGCCTAAAACAAGAACAAGTAGGTATTAAAAAATCCTGCAGAATTTATTTTCTTAACTTAATTGTTTTTATTCGTAATTATACTTCAAAAGTAAGTACCATTTTCTATAGGAAAAACGTGTGTTTATAGTTACAAAGCACAATAATGAACGTCTTTCTTTTATTTTTTAATTGGTGGTGGGCTTGCTTTTGGCTTCATACTGTACCCTAGAGTAGAGAAGAAGTCTCTGGCTTACGATGGAGCAAAGTTAGCCAGAATAGCAACTTTTAAAAAATGCGGTTGTACTTGTTGAGGAAAACTAACCAGGAAAGGGTTCTCCACTTCTTGGCAGGTCGCATCACGGAGAACAGAAAGCGCTTTGTTTACATTTTTTATTTACATTTATACAAAATCAAAACTTTAAACGTCTCCTTATCCAATTCGCTATTACACACCGTGAAATTTCAGTGGTTGTTTTCAAGAAAAACTTCTTTGTAAGTATCATGAGATTAATAAAATAAGTGAAAAAAAAAATCAGCCGTTCCATACATTACTAACAAATAACCGCTCCATTTTGTATGGAACAGCTGATTTTTTTCCGCTTATTTAATTGATCTAACTTGCTAAAAGGACTATTCATGATACCTACAAAGAAGTCTTCGTGAAAACAACCACTTACGGTGTATATCTACATCAACATATCAATAATAATTATTTCCAATATCTAACACATTCCATTTTGCCATTCTACCAATCTACCATTCTTAAAATTTGTTCAATCTGAAGTAAACGCCATTCCTGATGATGTACTTCGATGGCTCGTGAATATGCTCGATGGAGGTCTTGATGATCTCCTTGTGATTGTTGATGATGAACCGGGCGTTGCAGCTGGACCTGGTGCAGCACCAGTGGCTGGAGAACTTGAAGGTCTTGTGGCAGTAGTACGAGTAGTCGAAGAGGAGGGCAAGCGGCCGCCCGTTGCGGTTGTGGACCCATTGCACTGGAAAATAATTTCCAAATTATGTAATCTTATTCAACAATGTTTTTATTTATTACCAAAAATGATTGAAAGTTAAAATAAAATATCTAGTAGGTATGACTAGTGTACAGTCGGCGCGCGAAATTCAACGAATCGAGCGTTGAGTAAATTATGAAATTATTCCATGACGGCTCTCGTATTATATTATGTATTCTGTGGTTTAGCGTCGGTAAACCATAACGTGATACAATTTTAACAAATAAAAAGGAAATATATTTTTGTACCGTTTAAATATAATATACAAAATTGGTTTAATTTGATGTCTAATACATTGTGCCGTTATTGAATTATTCCATAATTACCTCAGCCCCAGATTCCTCAGAACTCTAGCGCAGACTATAAGAATGTTTTGCTCTAAAAACAATTTCTTACCTTAACCACTTGCCCCCTATTAGGAAACGGAGACTTAAGTTTAAAAACGATGCTGTCACTTTATGAATGTCACAAATGAAAGTGAGCACCAGTTTTAAAACAAATCTAACTTTTGATTACGTTTTGTAATAAGGGGATAACGTTTTATTCGTCAAAACATAGCAGAGTCATACACCACTTACCCACGAACTCAATGGCTTGAGATCTACAAAATACTCATTACATATTTTGTTCTATTTTGCTACCAACTTAGAGCATTTAATGCTCTAAGGCTACCAATAAAGCGAGAACGAAAAAATCCTAAAACATAAAACGGTTTGTTGAAAAGTAGGAATTCATTACTGAAAAATAAAAAACGTTGAAGCTATTACAAAATATTTTTACTCGTCATTGAATACGTCCTAGCTCAAATACGAGTAGATGCCTAAAATACTACAAATAAAAGTAGCATTGCACAGCGTGATATTAATAAAGTAGTTCATAAAGCTAGTTTTGATAAATACGCGCTACTTGACTATTAAAATAATTTGGTTCAATTATTGTTTACAGTCTATCTTTACGAATAATCTTAGTGCTTATTATCTAATCATAAGAGTATCAATTGTAAGCTTTAATAGTACGAGTATCATTAATTAGAGTTCGTATGTATTCTGTAATTTCCATTTCCAGTTTCCATTCCATTTATGCTATTAGTATTTAGTGTTTTTTTAAGTGGAGATAGTTGAAGGGATGGTGAGTAACATGGGCTACTTTTTGCCCCTCTGTGCTACTCCGAATTTAACGCGAGCGAAGTCACGGGCAAATGCTAGTTTTCTATAAGTCTGTTTTTGTTAGTCTAAGCAATCTGAACTGTAGTTTTCTGGTCTCTAATACCTACAAAAGATGCCGTTGCTGATGAAGTACCTAGATGGCACGTGGTTATGCACCAGGTAGACCCTCACGACCTCCTTGTACTCGTTGGTGGTGAACCGAGCCTTGCAGGCGCACCGGGTGCAGCTCCAATGCCTGGTGTTCTTGTAGCGCTTGTGGCAGTAGAACGAGTAGTCGTTGATGAGCCCTAACTCCTTGCCTTGGCGATTTACTAACCACTGTACTACGCATTCTGAAAAATTAAGAAGTTGAAAACCTTTTAAAACTTGAATATTTTATTGTAAGGTCTTAAAATGTGTATACCCGCTCGGTCCCATAATATAAGTCGCTCAGCGAAGTACTGATACTATCTAGCACAATAATAACATAGAAAGTCAACCTTAACTCCAATGATAAAAGAAAGTAATTTATAAATATTGGCACTTCGTCCGTCTCCATGCTATGGGACCGAGCCAGGTGACAGCGTAAGCATTCCACCTTTATGCTCTGTCAATAAAGTCGTGAATTTATTCTTCAGGAACTATTATGAAGTTCCATAGTAATATAGCCAATGGTGCTGCCATACTCTTTGGCGTAAGCGACAGTGGCGTCATCAATTAATTTCATAACTTTCTTGATGCATTGTGGATTAGTAAATAGTTCACTAAAATATATGTATATTTTAAGCGCCATGCAGTCTATAAGTTAGTTAAGATTTATATAGCTATGAATAAAATAATAAAAGAAGAAGAAATAAATAACAAAAATATTGACTTTGTCAAAGAACAGTTAAGAGAGAGAGAAAATTTTAGACAGACAATTAAGTTACAATAATAATTTTAAAAAGAAAATAGTGTTATTAAAAAATATATTGAGATAGGTAATATAAAAATTGTCCAAAACTCTTCGTTATAATCTGCAGTTTACTTAACGATTTTTGAAATTCATTGCTTGAATTTTTACATATTCGGTTTCTTGTTTCCTCTTTAATGTTATTTTTTCTTTCATCCCTCCATTGTTTGTCTTATATTTTTTTTATCTTTTTCCATTAAGGTAAGTTGAAAAAATTTAATAATAAGTATTAAAGATTTTGGGGTAAACAAAAATCTTGTTTGAAAAAAAAACTATGTATTCTGGAAATGTGCACCCTTATTAATCTCATTCAAAAGTCTATTGAAATACTTTTTACATAAATACATACTTGCATACAATTATGTCTACACCCGCAGATACCACTTAGGTATATGACTTAATAAATAACAGCAATTTAACTAAAATTATCAATAAAAGGTAACATATTTCTTTCAACAAAATTATGTCCCTGAATCTCATTTTTATCATAACAATTAACAATGCTAAAAATATGTACAACTTATTCTTCCATACTTACACAAAATCGTATAAAAATTATAAAACATAATTATAAAATAATAAGAAATTAATCGGATATGTACAAGAAACAACTGTATTTGATTTAATTATTTAGATATACCTGCATACTCGTACTCGTATGTATGTAGTTATATCGACTAAGCATCAGAAATTGTGTATTACTTTGAGGCTGCATAAACTGTGTGAGTACGGGAATTTAACAGTGCCAAAACACATTAATATGAATATTAAGTACGTATCATTAAGCAGAATAATTTATTGAAGTATTATTGTTTTCAAGCTATCAAAATTGTTAATTCACTAAACCACGACACCGTAATATTTTGAATCTCATGAGATTACGAACAATCAAGGAAAGGCCGGGAACGCATCGCCGACCTCTAATGATCTCGCAGATTTTCAGGTGATTCTTCTGCTTGTCTGCCATCAATCACATAAAATAGTATCCAAGGTGTATCAGAGCGTTGATATGGTTGATAACTGTACATTTTGTACCGGACACATGAAACTTTAGGACTTGGATAACTTGAAGTATATTCCATCCCTAATGACATATTCCCCTGGCTCGTGGTTGTGGTAAATGGTAGCTCTGATGATATGGTTGTCCTTGGTGGCGGTGACCCTGGCCTTGCACTTGGAGTTCTTGGTGCAGCACCAGTTGTTCGTCCGGTGCAGCTTCCTCTGGCAGAAGAAGGTATAGTTGTCGATGATGAGGATCTCTTTGCCGTTGATGCCGCGGACCCATCTCACTATGGAAACAAAATTTTGTCAAACATCAACACGAAATTGGGTCGGGGTAAAACCTTAAGTGACGTTAATTAAACCATTTTGTTAAATTTAGTGTATGTGGATGTAACTACATAGCCTATACATATATGTATATGAAGAAAAAGTATCTTACATAAAAATGTAGTGTAAGGATACCTAACTTGATGAAATTAATTGATTGGTTGATACAAATGCAAATAAGTACTGTATTATTTATGTCGTGTCGGATGATGAATTCCAAAGGGTTATAATGAAGATAATATAATTGTGATTTTTGTTTATTCAATAAGGCACTAATGAAATTCCAAACCTAGGTCCTTAGTTGAATTCAATGCCATAAGAGGCACTTGATTTTTTTTTACTTTTTTAATCGCCCGATCTTTATCTCTGTGAAATTAATAATATCTATCGATCTTGTACTTTTTGTAGGAGTAAATAAGAGTGCAACAAATAACAAAGTAAAGTAAAAGAAGAACTACATATTACATTGAATATTAGTTTTATTTCAGCTGTCTTATTAATTAACAATAAGTCGACTAGAATATTTATCAAGATCCATAGTTGTGTTAATACCCGAAAAATAACTTTACACAACAGTTAACGGAGATGCTACAATATAATAGTCCCAGATTGTATGGCGGCTTGGCTAGATCCCGGTACAGTAGTCCAAAAAAAGTTATAAATCTCGTCACACGTAAAAATTAATCTCGTCACGCCGGTCAATTTTATTTTATCATACTCTCTTTACTTAATCACTCGACGTTGGCAGAGTTAAATGTGCTCGTTATAGCACGATAGCACCCATTATACAAAAATCCTCTGACGTCATATTTATGTATGCTTGATTGTAACTTTGGGAGTAAAATTATTTGTACCACGTAATACGAGTATACATTGAATGCATTAATGCTATTATTCCCTGTTGGCGACTGGCTGTGGTGCAAACTCATTTTCTAAGTTTTTATCTATGTTTTTGAGATGTCAAATGGTTGTCGTCTGATGTGTATCAAATTGTTTGTATTTATTTTTATTATATTATTTTACAGATTTAAACTGCGTTTTCACCCATTATATCTATTTATTATACAGTCCACCGCACCAGTAGCTATCATTCCCAAAATCAGTAGACTTTTAACTGTACCATGTCCTAGCCAGTTAAGGGGCATGTATTTTTTATTTTAAAATCCTGTATAGAACTCCGTTGCGAATCCTTATAGTGGGGGGCTCATGTGTGTGCAGGCGCATGGACCTCAGGAGCACGCCACACTTGGTGGTGGTGAACCTTGCGCCACACTTCCCTGCCATGGTACACTGCCAGACGGTGGTGTTCTTCCTCCGGCCGTCTTGGTAGAAGGTATACCCTGCCACTACTGCTAAGTCTTTCCCGTTCTTGTTTTTCACATACATCACTGAAAATTAAAAAATGATAGCACTCGTGGGTAAGTATTCCTTATTGTGTCACCTTTACGTGAAAAATTTAGGCGTCTTAAACCCAGGAGCAATTTCTTTCAGGGGACTTTTAATTTACATTAATAAATAATAGGTACATTAAATCCAGTCCAACAGTGGACGAGTGTGGGTTGCTGATGATGATGATGATACAGTAAATAATATTATACCTTTTTAATCTACCATTTGAATCCTTTAAAGAATCATTTTCTTTATCTAAAAACAATATTAATAGATACCTTTACACAATCGTAGCAAAAGGTACGCTGTTTTGTTATTCAAAGATAAACATGTAAGCAATTAAATATGTTTATTAGATAGTAATAGTAGTTCATTAACAAATATGAAACAACATTTATAATACTGTGGTTTGTAGATTCAATCGTTCTAGTTCTCCTGAAAGGTTTGCGAGGGTCAGACGGCAGTCGCTTCATAGTTATTATCAGACCCCTCAAATCCTGAATCATGGTCAAAGCGTACCCAGCTTTGGACGCAACCGGAGCACACGCTAAAATGATTAGAGAAATTCATAATACTCTGACCAAATGCAAAATACTGTGCGACCAGTTCGAAGGTTAGGCATTTATAATTTTTCACCTTTTTTGTAATTTCATTTTATGAAATCAATCAAAAACAAGAGTGATAAAAGATGTAGAGAATATATAAACAATATACCAATTATTAAATAGGCTGAAGCTACGAAATTTTTCACAATAGATTTGGTTCAGTAGCTAACAAAGCCATACCAAGAAAGACCCACACAAGCTTCTTTTGAGTGTTGGCGTCTCGACGGCGACCACCACACTAGCGTTTTTGGTCGTTGCGTACACGTGGCGCCTGTGTGGCGGCGTCGCTCAATAGACGCTACTGTGGGATCACTCTTAAACCCGTTTCACAGCGGTCTGCCGTTGCGCGCGCTGTTGCGCGTGCGCCACCGATGCCCAAAACAACCTTAAAGCTTATAATACGTGCCGTCCCTAATAACGAACATCGGCGGGCTGTGCATGTGTTCCAAGTGCGCATGCACCAGCTCGTCCGCATGCGTTATGATGAAGCGCGCCTTGCAGTTGCCCCAGCGCGTGCAGCGCCAGATGTTCTTCTTGTTGCCCTTGATGCCGCAGTAGTACGTGTACCCGCCGACCATGGCCAGCTGCTTCCCCGATTTGTTCCACACAAATCTTACTGAAAATGTGGCCACATTAACCGAGTTGGGAATGAGGTCAATGCAAGGTTATTTAAACTTAATATATCAACAATATTCTATAACGAGTATAAAGTATCAGCCTATTAGTATACTGTCCCACTGCAGGGCAAAGGCCTCCATCATAGAAATCAAGTCATCGCTGCTATGATGGGATTAGGCTTAATTACCAGGCTAAACTAATGCGAATTGGTGTTCACAAACCCAAGCCAATGTTCAAAAAATTCGAAACATACTTAATATTCTGTAGGTATTATTGATTTTAGTGCTTAAATGCAACAAATTTATATTATGCATCCAGATGCGTAATATGAATATCCAAATTACCCAATACATGACAACATTACCGTATTAGGTACCTATATAAGATTAAAAAAGGGCGAGTCACTCTCGATGATGCGAATTGCGAAGGTAGTAATAAAAATAGGTTAGACACCGATTTATGAATTTATTTTCAAGTGATTTTGAGAAGTTTATGTAAGAAACATCACATACGTTAAGTCGTACATCGTTCTACAAACTTAATACTTAGTCAGGTCCATGCATGAGATGTTGTGTGAAAAAAAATACAGCATGGTTAACGGCTTTTCCGTTTACAGTCAGCATCATATATAAAGTTGCAGATGTCCAAATACTCAGCAACTTTCACGGTATGCAGTAATATACTTTGTTTAACCACTGGCAAAAACTATAAATCGTGAGTACAATGTTACTCTCTTGCAATTACACTAGACTATTAATACCCTTGGGCTTTATGGAGATCTTAGTCTTATATCTACGAGTATAAATAATCGTCACCATTTTGTAAAAATTTGGTGTTAAATTTACACATCAATAAATAATGCGAACATTAAAAAGTTACACGTAGTTGTAATTTTGTTGCGTCTCTACTAAACTTTTCCTGGAGACTTTATGCAGATACCCATTTCGTAAGACAACAGGCGGCGGTCCATGAGTGTGGTTCAGAGTGGTTACCCTCAGAAGCAGTCCATCGGCCGTCGCTTTGAACCGGGCCTTGCAAGGGTATCCCGCTGGTACACCGCCACATCCCCACCGGCCCTTTCGGCACCTTGTCACAACTGTAGTAGGTGTACCCGGAGACCACAGCCAAGCGTTTACCTTGCTTGTTGTACGCAAATGTTACTGAAATTAATTATTTTTATTTTTTATTGTTTATTTTGAGAGTCGGCCACGCATAACCCACACCTGATGATAATGATAATATGAAAAGACAGATAAATTGACGTATTAATAAAACCCAAAATTATTTGTTTTTATGAAACATTCTTTTCGGATTTGGCTGGAGTATAGGTGGGTAAATCAACCTAAATCGATTCTCCAAGATTTATTTTTCATGTTTTTATAATTATATTACACCAAAATATAACATTGGTATCAAATACAATAAAAATTTTTGCTGGTATAAATATATTCAGAGATTTTAGAATGAGGGTCATTAAGGGTAATGACTATAATAGGTTGGTAATAACGATTTTGTAACTGGTGATGATACCATGCACCTGGTAACGATAATTTCCTATGTTATGTATGAAATTGGGACAATTATAGTACTCAATAATCTATTCATTATGGAAGGAAGCGATTTTAAGTAAAAATACCATAATTGCATAATCACATTTTTATTTAGATGATTAAATGAGACGGGCATAATAAACAGTCTAAACTCAAATTGAACTTACTTCTTAACTTCCATGACTCAAAAATAACATAAATTTAACGAACTTTCTTCATTTATTTTAAATCATCCGAAAAGAAACTAATAAAAAAAACAATAACAATTTACCTGACATAATCAAAAGAGATAAATATTTTCAGTTCAAAAAATCGTTAAACTTGTGGCTCGCTGAAAAATGTTTTTATAGTATATCTGAATATTTAAATTATAAATTGATTTTCTGCCTTATGTGTGTGACAGTAAGATGAGGTTCGGTTGAAGAAATTTGTTAGTTTTGAACCTATACTTTGAATTGTGGCTGTACGTACATGTACGTTTTTGAAGAATTGAAATTATAACTTTAGGTAATACTTGTAAAGGTAGAATATCTATTTATGCACAATAAAGATTATGAATTGTTATTATCACATTGGATAAGTACAGCTTCTGGCATTAGAGCTTGTGCATTAGTTTGTTTTTTCTTCTCTCTGTATTTCTTTGCCGCTTCTCTCCATTTTTTCCTCTTAGTTCTTTGATCTTTCCTTGATAAATCTGAAATTCGTTTGAATTTTGCCTGCTTTTTTCCTGGCTTCATATCGATATTTTTCTTTGTATTTTACTATTTCATACATTTCGGGGTCCGCTTTTGTCTCAGCATATTTCCTTCTTTTGTACTCTAATATTTGATTTTTAGTTTGTTTTTTATTCATTTGACTATCTGAAAAATAAATTAAGTTTTTTTTAATCGTGTTTTTTTAAGATGTTCCCAAGAATTGTATATCGTGACTTTAAACAATAGTCAATGATTTCAACGTAATAGTTCCTCAATCAAAAACGCACTAGGATAGCTACAACTTACTCATTTTTATTAATTTGTGTGGTGATCCATCATTTATCTCAACCTGGTGATGATTTATTGGACATGAAAAATTAAAAAAGTACTTGCAGATTTTATTTTATTGTCGCTTTATAAAAAACAACTAAAGATAAAAATAAATGTATTTAATCTTAACTGGATTATTTAATCTTCGAAAACCTTTGGAGAATCGATTTTAGTTGACACCCAGGTAAACCCCTCATTACTTATTTGACTGTTTTTAATGAAACATACTTTGACTGTAACAAACTTAGTTTTGACTTTTTCCTTCTTTTTTAAGTTGTCTCGTCAAAAATGTTCACAATTACAGCATACATTAACAATTCTTGCTTCCTGGTATACAAGTATCAAAGTTTTTGAAAATGCCATCTCAATCATCATCAATTTATCAGAAATTCTATGTTATGGATGATTATGTTCACCACCAGTTTTTATGATTTGATCATTGAAAGTGAATGCGTACACTTTACAGCCATAGTTTTTCTTAGAGCAGCGCCATCTAGTTTTAACACCGTCAGAAACTGAGTAGTCCATAACAAATCTTGTATTGCCAATTATAAGGCATCTACCGCGAGCCGTGTCAGTGTCCAAGAAGGCCACTTCTGTGAAAAACCACAACACATTTTAAATTGTTAACGTTTCATCACTAAGCGTTAATTCACGGCTTTCGAAATATCGAAAAGCGTTAAATATTTTCTTTAAATTTTTGCGTTGCATTATAACTATTATTATTATAGAAGGTTTCACTGACATAATATCCAACGGTGATTTTTTAAGTGAAACTGTACGGGTATCCGGAAGATTCACAGCCGGGCCACGCCGGGCCCTGGCAGACGTCGCCGTACACCGCCACTCCGCTTATGACCATAGTTGTAACGCAGCCGAAACATCAAGCAGTTAGTACACAAATATGTGCTTAAAAATTATCGTCGCGTCACACCGGGCTATAATAATAACTTTAAACATTGGTAAAATAATATTTAAGTTGGACGCATAGCGCACTTTGATGTTGGAGATCAAGATCCACTTTGAGTCCCTTAGCTATCGAAGTAGGTTGTAGTAGTTATTAATCTAACTACAAGCTGTTAATAAGGATTTATTAAGAGGTAAATTGCACAAACACAAAACGCACCTTCACAGCTTAGTATTTATTATACGTTAAAAAAATAGGCAATGTTCAAAAAGTTGGCCAATCGTGCTGATCCGAAGCTGGGCGGAATTATCGGGAATCTTCGGTCAGGACAGCTGAGTCATCGAAGTAAGTTAACGATATATATTCTTAAGTTTATGGGTACATAAGGCCTACTAGCGCCTTAAAAGACTTTTCTTCATGGTTATGAACACCACCAATTTTTAAAACTGTGTTATCGGCTGTAAACACAAACGCTTTACAACCGCTGGACTTTTTGCAGCACCGCCATCTTGTTTTTACGCCAATCGTATAGTCCTTTACGTATCTTTGCCCGCCCAGTTCGAGAGTAACTCGCCCAGCTGAGGTTTTTATAAATTTTGCATCTGGCTCTGAAATATATAAAAATATTATGGCGATAAAAAACATTACACTTCCTTTTACCATAATCACGCACCTAATGAATTAGGTAGGTAAAGTAAATTGATCATGTGATTCCATTCTATACCAAAAGCTTTTATGCCAAAAGTTCATCCCCTGGAAGAATGTCAATACAAAAAGTACGTAATATGTTACATTACGTAAGGAAAGTTCCTAAAGTCCTATGGGTCCTCTAGCACAGTCATTTGTTATATGTCAGATCAATGTGAAATAACAAATGACTGCGCTAGAGTCTTCTGTACGAGTAGAAAATTTGTGATATTTGTAACTTTGGTAAAATTAATAAAAATCAATTTACCCCGCAGTGGGACAGTACATAGGCTGATACTACTACTACCTACATACTACAATAATTGTATAGTTATATATAAACTAGTTTCTTGTAACTTTGCAGAACCACAAAAAGCCGTAATAAAAAGTTAAGAATAGAGTCTGCAGTGAGAAGGGACACGGTAAAAAACGCTGTTGTAAAAACGTACTTTATTCTTAGAAGCTGGAAAACAATTAATAACCTATTCTTGAACGAACTTGTATCCGTTCGTCGTGGGATACAGCTGCGGCGGCGCGTGCGCATGCTCTCCTATGTACTTGGTGGCGACGTAGTGCCTGTCCGTGAGCAGCGCCATCTTGCAGCCGCGGTGGTACCAGGTGCAGTACCAACGGAACTGATTCTTCCTCGCCGCCTGCCTCCTGTTGTACACGTAGCCGCCGAGTTTCAAGGCCGACCCACCTCGTGCCATAGTGATTATTTCGCCTGGGATGAAAAATACTTTTAATACAAGACTTGAGGACAGAACAGACAAATCACCGATTGAATATTGGAGATCTCTCTGAGCTCTGCAGAGGATCAATCGATACAGGTTAAAATATTTTCAACGTTGGCAGCGCACTTGTGACTCCACTCATAGACACCCCCATGGGAAGTGGGTAATCACTTACTATCAGAGGATCCGTCCGTTCGTCCACCAACCATCACATAAGAAAAAAAAATTATATACTATGTCCTTGTATTAAAGCTCTTACCAGATACATTTTGGATATTATTATGATGACGTCCAATGTCACCAATAAGTAGAACTTTCCATAATGAATCAAGAAAGTCATTAAATTAATCGATAGCGCCACTGCCCCTTACGTCATATAGGTCATAGAGTATGGTAGCCTCATTGGCTATAATGCTATGGTATATGATAGCTACTGGTGCGGTGGACTGTATAATAAATAGATATAATGGGTGAAAAAGCAGTTTAAATCTGTAAAATATATAATAAAAATAAATACGAACAAATTGATACAGGTCAGACGAAAACCATTTGACATCTCGAAAAAGCATAGGTAGATAAAATCCTAATAAAATATTAGAAAATGAGGTTGCACCACAGCCAGTCGCCAACAGTATATATTAAATTAAAACGATTAGGTACAGCGAGTACGTACTTACTAATGTTTGTAATGTGAATTTATTGATATTCCAGAATGCAAATCATACTACAATTTTTTTATGAAAATTTTTCATATTTCAGAAAATATTGCGTTGACAATACTTGGTAAAATTATTATAATTTGTGACCAGGTACTAGACTACATTTTGTATTTTTCTTTTGTAGTTATGTCAATCAAATAAAATTTTATTATATTCTATATTTATTTCGCTCTCCCATCAATAAATTATTTCTTTATCTTTTTAGACTGTTTAGGTTGATTTGGGAAATTTTCCCCTGTTGTCTGAATAAGTCACGCCACAGTCATCAAGTTTTACATGAGCCGTACGAACTATTGCTTCTGTTATGGACAGAGTTGCACGGAACATTGTCCTACATACTTGTACTAGTTGGTATTCAAAAGCACTATCATCACTGAACAAAGGTAGGTAATATTTCACCGTACATGTCCTTTTAGAAGATCCATCAGTCTTCGTTCGCTTCGTCTGTACTTTTCTGGTAAATTTATTAATGTATTCCCACTGTCTAGGGCGGTCAGCAAGTTGCCAAAATTGTGAAAAAATTTCTTTTCGGTTTTTTTCCGAAAAATTTGTGGAACATTTTAGCTTGCAACCTGAATGACAGGGCTCTTTCATAGTTTTTGCAGGAACACGTTTCCCTGCTTTAGAGATATATTCTTTTCCTGAATTGGTCAACAGCTTTCTGCGAACGTCAATCCACTGTTCGACATTCCGTTGACGTTTTTTAGTTTTGTATGTTCTTTTCCCTTTTTGTGTTACTAATGGATGAATACTACCATCTTGAGTGTCAATACGCACTATAAACTCTGGAAAATATAAATATTGGAAGTATTATGTATGTATGAAACATATAATTGTAAATACAGACTTTAGTAGGTTAGGCAATATACAAAGAGAAATTACTTATTTACATAGTGATGCAATACCAAATCTTTTTTCGTGAAATATTGTCCAATATTTGAAGAAGAAAATTGGTATTGGATTTTTACTTTTTCTTGATTTCAAAAAGATCGGGTAAGTATATGACAAAGGTAAATAATGTATTACTGTTTACGGATATATCCTATAATAAGACTATTCTTAAGATAGCGCGTCATCGCGCGTAGTTTTCTTAAACTTTATAATAAAAATCATTAGATCCTTTAAAGTACTGAGGTGGAGGATGATTGTGGTCTCCGTAATGGACCAGCGCAACTAGCTCCTTGCTGGTGAGGAGGCCAGCCTTGCAGCCCGCGTGGTACCTCGCACAGTACCAACGCACTTTATCGACGGTCACGCTTTTCCGATTGTATGAGAAGCCTCGGTATTGGAGCAGCTTGCCTGTGTGTAGCTTAATTATCTGACACGCTGAAAAAACAGTTTTTATTATTAACAAAAAGTTATCCAAAATAAGAATGTAGGTACCACCTAAATGTTTTGCATGCGTTGATGTTTTATACCGTTGTGGTCCAAAATCTAATTACTTCTACGAAATTACTTCTATTCTTATGCGGCCACTTAATAGCTAAATATATTATCCTACTTCAACTGACAAACTTTCTCCAAAACTTGAATTTGTTTTTTTTTTTTATATAATAATTATAATATTTTGGCTTTACTAAATCATTTAATAAACTATTCGTGTAAAGATTCGAAAAGTTGTGAAAGGTATAATTATAATATAATGTAATCAAGAATAATTTTATTATCATATAATTATGAATAATACTTAATAACTATGTATTTATATCAACTATAGAATAACTATATTTTTTCAAATTTTGATCACATTTCGTTCCAAAATTGTTTCCAAATCCCATTTTACTTATACTATATTTATATAATATAAATAATCTATTATACAGAAAAGAATTCCTTTGGTAGGTAACATTATAAATCTTACCACAACATGTTCTTTCTATATTAATAAACAATAACAAAACTTACAACACATTTGAATCTATTATTGGAATGTCTAAATATCAATATGAAAACATTAATATTAACATTAAATAGTATAAAAATATATTAAATTTTAATCCGCACCTACCGTCTTTTTAAAAATAGTAGGAAAACTTAACATAACAATCAAGATAATTTAAAACTATAACTATGATTAAAACTTTTGGGTAGGCAATGTGTAGGTACATGCAAATTAAGTAAACAATATTGCAAAACATACTTGAATATACAAGTGGCAAAATTAAATAATAAATTACATTGATTTCATTTCGACAATCACATAAAATGTATAAAAATTTTGGCGACGAAAGTTAAAGAATTTAAAGAAATAAGAAACGACGTTTGATATAATGTAGATTGAATACAATATTATATGCGTGACCAAGTCATTACACACAAAACCCTATAAAATTTAAAATTGTAATAAGAAATGACAATAGTCCAGCAAAAACTAAAATTTAAGAGACGATTCTGCGTTTGAATCACCTATTTCTGAAAATCTTTATGATAACAATAAAATAATTTACCATAAAGATTACGTATAGCAAATTGGTAACAAGAGACAGAAAGGAATGTTAATATGATAGATTAGAAAAGATTTAGTAACAAAGATCAAAAAGAAATAAATTTAAAGAATCTTAAATACAAAATTAATAGTAAAACTCATAATATTCTTAATTCAATAATACCACCTTGACGTATACCGCCCAAAAGGGGACATAATGTAAACTACGACTCAAAGTTAACAGCAACGAACAACAACGAATCATTTCTGGAGACAGTTTGATTTTTCTAACGATTAAGATACGTGTAGAGGCACTCAAATCTTTTTTATTATTAGAGTAATCTCTCTAAGAACAAAGTGAATGAACACTAGAAAACCATAATATGGATTTCCAATACATTGAATATCAGGTGTGTCAGGTAAAAGCTTCCTTAAGTGTAGATAAAAACGTTATGCAATATTTTGTGTCTTAGAGTAAGAAATAAATAATAAAATTAAGAACTTCGCAATGCATCAATACATCTAAATGTTACATGAACATGTACTACGAAAGAGGTGTCAGACTGGAATTCTGAAACGGTCACCTTAAATCCAAAATTAATTCGAGTATGTACACTCAACAAAATCTAAATATATAATTTACTTGTTCCCTTCAATAATCACTTCAACTCCAAAACGTCGTCGCGACGTCAATAAAAGGCATTGCCGAAGCAGCAGTCAACCTATTCGAGTAACTCGAACACTTATTCAAGGCACCAACGAAATACGGCTTTCAAAATCTATAGGAGATTCTTAAACCTCTGATAAATTTAATACACAATGATTAGGAACAGCAGTGTTTACCTTGGTGATCAGATACGGCGTTTACCCATGTGCCCGACATGATCTACCCATCTGGTCCTAGAACACAATTTAGAATAGAGCTTTCGTTATAAGACCAAATTCCATCTGCAGCAGGTCTTGCTCATTTTCAACATAAAATCATTGAAAGTGGTGGAACGCGTGCTATTTATTATAGCATGCAGATTGGATCGGATCCTGTGGGTAAAGGCCCTATGTCAGACCTCCCAAGCGGGGTACAGAGAAACGAGGGGAGAACACTATCGTAGCAACTCATGATAATCGTGACTGAAATAGCCTAAGTGTGCGAATGTAGTCCAGTGGTGGAAACCACGATGCCATCGATTGTGACGGCGGAGGCTTTGCACTTGTGCTTGTGTTTCTTGGAGCAGGTCCACCTGATGCGGTCCCCGATGAGCGAGCGCGAATGCCTGAAGTATTTGTGCCCGCCGATGTAGATGTTCGTGGATTCTCTTGCGAAGCGCGCGCGCAGTATCGCTGTGACGATGTCTAGAAAAAAATAAGCTGTTTTAATTTTGTTGCAAATAGGGAAGACATAACTTATCGCTCTAAAGTAAGGTAAAATACTTATATAATTAATCAAATCAAGTCCTCAGAAGACAAAGATTTATTGATAGCTTAACATAACTCTCGTGCTCATACTGTTAGGGGGATTGGGATGTTAAAATATTTGAACCTTTAATTCTACTATTTGCTTTCCTTCAATAAATATTCGTTCAATTTCAATAACATTTACAGAAATATAATATAATTATTCACTTCACTGACGAGGTTTTGACTGTAGGCATAGTGTAATAATGAGTACTGCAGTACGGTCACTCCTGGCCCCCCACTCCCATCGGTTACCTCACAGTGGCCCTACAATGTTCTTTTCTCAAGCACAAAAGCACGGTACACTTCCACCTGCGCGAGAGTGTGATTAGAACGCATTTGTTACGTTTGTGCTGTGTGTATCGTTGCGATGCATGCTTCAAGCGAAATTAACATCTGTATTTAATGTAGATCGCGGCTTACTATCATCAAGAATGTACTTAAAGTACTATAGCTTTCTTTTTATCACAACTTGACGTAATTCCCATCAGGGGTGATATGGTACTTCGGGGGGTCGTGCTCATGGGATCCGATGATTTGCTTCAGGGTCTGGTCTGCGTGGGTCCTCACCTTCACCGGGCAGCCCTGGCTCTTCTTGGTGCAGTACCAGTAGTTCGGCCGGTATTCGGAGAAGGTAAACCCGTTCACCATTAGCATATTTTTCTTCCTATAACGGCTTGGTATCCATTGTACTGCAATATTGAAATACTAAAAGTGAATATACTCACAACAACACTGTTCAAGGCAGGGAAGACAAACTATTAGCACCAAGGATCTCATAATTCAAAAATTAGGTATTATCGTATATCGTAGGCACGACGTAGCACGAAAAGACGGTGAGCACCTAGAGCAGCTTATGGTTACCGTGAAAGTCGAAGCCTCGAAGGCAAACGACCAAGAGGAAGAAGCCCGTTGCGATGGTCTGACCAGATTCGTAATGCCTTGGACTCAAAACTTCTCGGAGCCATTCATGTCGCCAAAGACAGACGCCAATGGAAGGAAGTGATTAAAGTAAATTTCAAGGGATCACGACTCTCAGTCATGAGGTTAACGACGCGAGGAGGAGGGGAGGTACGACGATGACCTTTTATTGGTATTTTTAAGAGAAATAGCACTTTAATAATAAAGGTTCACCATCACTGATCTTGGAATGTTCCACAAATTTTCATAGAAACAATAAGATGGAACCAGTGACAAAATCCAGCAAAGAATAGCCAAGTTTCATGCGGTTCATACAACCTTTCAGGAACTCCTAACATGGATGTTTAATGCGTCATTCAATTTCTTAACTAATTTTCTGGGACAATGTTTATAAATCTATTTTAAGTTTGTTATTCCAATAAAAACTTATGGAGAAACAAAAAACAGTTAAGAATGAACAAAACGCATAATTTATTGTGTATAATAATATATTATATGGGTACAATAAGCATAATATTTTGCTTACGAGCTAACAGATTATAATGATAATATTCATACATTTTATTATAACACCTATCTACAAATCACATATTTTTTATAAAAAAAAATATTAATAACATCATTAAAGACATAAATGCTTTGACTTATCATAGACATAAAGAACTGTTTTTGAGATCAATTCTATAAACAACTATTTCAAGAATAACGTAACGTAACTCCTTTTTTGAAAGGATTTTTGTTTCTAAAACAAAACATTAAATCGAAAAAAAAAATCAAAATAGATTTAAAAAAATTGTAAGTAGATCCTATCTAATTTGGTATTTAAATTTGGTATCTAATTTTGGTACACATTAATGAATACTTACTCGAATTAACTTACTTGCTTAATCATACTTGGTATCATAACATGGCTCGGTAAAAGCAGAACAAAACTACTCCTTTTATAGAAATAGTTGTAAAAGGGTATAACATATCGCTTATAGCTAACAATCAAAATTCATATTACTCTCTACTTATCATGAGATACAATGATTTGAGATCAAAAATTGTTTAGGAGATATACACGTCCAGGTAAGACCAAAATAAGCTATAAATAGTACTGTTTTGCAATTGAAGATTGCAAGAATTTGTTTTTTCCTTTTCAATATATTTACCGCCCGCAGAATCTCTCGCGTTAATTACAGTATCTATCTACTTCATTCCCAGTCTAGTCTCAGTCTTAAATCGATTATACCCCATATGTCGTCCAGGCTCAATACATACATTACACTTACAACAAATATTTTCCTAAATTAACACGAACAAATAAATTTACTAATAAACAGACTTTTCATTGCTTTATTCTATATGTAGAATACCTCAGTAAACCATCAATAGATGGTATTAAATCATATATCTATTACACCTGATGATATCTGGCTTACTGATTACATTATTATAGTGCGAGTACATCTAGCTGTCTTTTAATAAAACCGATTCAATGATTATTGTGGGGTGTAATCTTGATAATTTTACGATCGCAAGAGATTACAGTAGCCTTGCATCCGAGGCTTCTCTTGATGCATCGCCAGGACGTATTCTTATCTGGGGTAGAGATCTGTACCCTGTCTTTGCTGAACCGATGGCCATCCAATAACAGGGCTGGGTTGCCAAACCGGGTCGTGGTGAACTTTGCCAACCTTACCACTGTTTCTGTTTCCGCATTTGTCGTTTCCCCGGCATCCGTCTCCACCTCTGACTTTGACTTTGTCTTTGTCCCTGCCTTTGGTATTGCTATTGTCCCTGCCTCTGACATTGGCTTTGGCACTACCTCTAACATTACCTTTGTCTCTTCCTCTGACTGTGTCTTAGCTTTCGTCTCTGGCAGAGACAAAGGCAACAGGGTAGGGATTTGTCTTCTGTCTTTACTGAGTCGACGGCTATCCATTATAGGGACTGTGTTGTCCAGCTGGATCGTGATAGACTTTTCCTTTCCCTCTGCTACCCTAGCCTTATCCTCTTCCTCTGCCTCTACCTTTATCATTACCTCTACTTCAACCTTTTCCTCCGCCTCTACCTCTAATTTTATCTCAACCTCTGCCTCTATAATTTGAAAAACATTCAATATGTAAATGCAACGTCAACGCGTTTATTACATGCACTCTACTCCATGCATTTGTTACTCAATCCATGCCTTCGTCAATACAGTTAATTTTTGCTATAAGATCCATAATTATGTCCTATTAGTTACACCATTTACAAAATCCTGATCAGCCGGAACAGTTTATTTATTGACATTATTTGTTGGTTGTTGATTTGATTGGTTGATTAACTATTAAAACATAGAAAAATAAAATAATAATGTAAGAACCACGTTCCCTGGGAGCCCTTAGTGAACAATAAAAACACACTTTGACAATTAATAATTTATTTCTTAATAGTATATATCTATAGTGGTCTGTTAAAATAAAATAGGTTTCTAATTTCTTAATAACATCTGATTTGTATGAAATTATTTGATGATGACAGCACAATTATGATGATAAAATTACAAGTAAAAATAATGGTTATTCACATTTTCATAAGCAGAAAATATCCCCATCACATGGACATCAGATATTTTTCCGCAGTAAAATATAGTTTAGGTATACATAATTATGTTAGCTAAAAATTCCAAATTTTATTAAATTCGCTCTAAATAATTTACTATTATCAATTTTCCGATGAGAATATTTTTCCCGCAGTAAATTGCAACCTATATGCTAACACCATACTACTACCATATCCAGAGTGACAGCTAATTTCAAACCAAATTTATTAAAACCGCTCCAGCCGTTTAGTCGTGCAATAGTAACAAACAAACACACATATTAGTTTCATTGTAGTGCACTTATATTCAATGCTAGTGACTTGTATTGTATCAGACATGATTGTGCGGTGTAAACTTGATGATTTGATCATCGTAAGTTATAATGGTAGATTTGCAGCCCCCGTTCCTCTTGATGCATCGCCAGGACACCTTTCTATCTAGAGACTTGTCTTTGCTGAATCGATGACCATCCAGCATCAATGCTTGGTTACCGAACCGGCTCGTGATGAACGTTGCTGCTGTAAAATAGACAAAAAATAAATGGTAGTATGATTGTATCATAGTGTAATATAGATAGCGAGCGGCTTGAGATAACATGGTCTGTCAAGGGTCAACGTTGATTAGGATGATTGGAGATTTGTGTATTAGCGGTAATATAGTCGACAGGGCTGCAGCTATTGCAGCGCGGACCCGTTCAAAATGTTTGATGCACATTTTTAGCAACCTTTTCTTGTACAAGGTCATTGCGGCGGAAACGCGCTCATCAAAACGTTTAGTTTTACTACTGACTGACTTTATGACAAACATAAAATCTAAATACTTATACTGGTACAAATATCGAAAAAATCAGATCCTCTTTCCATATGCTTTCAACATCGAATTCAAAATTATGCTTTTTACATAGCAAGATTAGGCTTTGTAATGCTTGCCAGCCCACAATATTAAATCTTAGGTTTGTTGTAAGATTTTTAGGTCAATCATGGTTTTAACCAATAAAGAAACAAAATTAGACATATGGTAAAAAATGTTCATTTTAATAACTCATTACAGTTACATTAACCAACATAAGAATAAAATCAACTAATTTAAACGGAAATAAAAAGTACAAAAAAGATATGAAATTATATAAAATACGCTATCTCTTTCAATGGCCAAACCTAAACATTAGGTCAAGGATTTTATAGGCCAGATAACACCTGGTACGGTACCAACCACCTTATTAATTTGGCGTCAAATTAAAACAGGTCTAGACGGAAGAAATGTGCCGAATGGCCCCTAGCGTTTCAACGTGGGCTCGGTGTCGTAGAAACTGATCACTACGCGAAATTTAGTAGCAAATGACGAGGAAGATGTACGTTCAGCTCCGGGCATTGGACAAAGTTGGTGACCCTTCTTCTTTAACATTGCGTGAAGTACGCTACCAAGCGCCATTACGTGAAGTAAGTAACCATTGTGGGTGACTCATTAAACGAATGCGCCAGGATGACGGCTAGTCGAGAGAAATGGCGAGGCATCGTGAAACGCATTCTGTCTGCTCCTTCCGTCAGGGAAAGCAAATGCATGACGACCACGACCGCTCTGTCAAGAGTGCATCGATGAAGAAGAAAAAGTACGCCATCAAATATTTAGGTCTGTTTAACTCCGACATAACTACCTTTGTGGGAATACCCCTTGGCAGTGAATGTCGGTTCATGTTTCTTGTACTCCTCAAAAAGTGTATTAAACATTTTAACAAACTATTTCTCCTTCAAGTGTAATGGTTATGACAATCATTAAGTCTCACAATCTGGCCATCGATGGTGACGGCTGTCGCTCTGCACCCGTTACGCTTTTTTCCACACCTCCAAAACGTCTTATGTAAGTTCTGTCTGTCTTTATAAAATCTGCAGCCGTTCAATATGAGGATTTGACCCTGAGTGGCAGGAGATACTTGAAAGCCTGGAAATAATATATACTATTTATAAAAATATAAACGAACAGTCAACGTCTAGACTTATAGGTGAACAGACAAAAAAACGCAGCGCCACCTATTAGTGCGATTAGAACAATCTTTATTAAACAGTAAATCTATGTTATAAGGTTGTCATTCCATCCAAATATAGCATAGGTTTATCCTCAAATGAAAATTGAATAGGGCCTAAGGTAGGTCCCGAAACGAAATAAGAACGGATAAATCCAGAAAATATATTTAATTCTCGACTTACCTAGTCAATATTAAATAATACTCATTTACATTATGTAACATCAAAGGTAAAAAAAACTATTGTGTTAAGTTGGCAGAGCAAAACCATTTAATATTTTTTAAATACCTAGTCTGGATCAAAGGCAAGCGTTTTGTAAAAAAAATTCGCAATGAACATTTTTATAATTTTGTTTTATTAAAAATGTGCAAGACTACAATTGTGTCAAACAACAAACCACAAAGTGGAGTCCCAATTGCGCTGCCAACCTTTTAGCTCCCCCCCCCCCCCCCCCCCTCATCGAAACACAGCGCAGGCGCTGCTGGTCTTCTGTGAGCCCGTGGTATGAGTTCGGTCGAGTCGGCACCACTTTGCCTGGGCCAATACAGGGTTAAAAAAAAAGAAAATTGAGTAATTTTGTTTTTGCGTTATGAGAGAAGAACTTGGCAGTTTCAGTCACTTCCAGAATACGATTTAGATGTCACTTTTTTGCTTTGCTCTTTCTAAGTTTCCAGCTAACCCTAACTTTCGATCTTTCTTCAGGTGTCATATCTTGAACCAGCCTTTTGTTAGCATGATAGCTTTCTCTTTTCTTCCTCTTAAATTCTTCGTATTTTTTGGGATCTTTTTTAAGCTTCGCCATATACCGTACTTTCTTTTCAGCAGACGTTAATGGTCGCTTTCGAGCTAAAACAACTAGAAAATGCAGTCAAAATTAGAAAACTTATTGGGCAAAAAATATTTGGATCAAAATCGCCCTTGGGACTGTCAATACCTCAGACACAACTAAAAAACACTAAATTATTGAATAAAATATAGTTTTTAATCCTTAATTATTACATTTTATGTTAGGGCTATATAAATCGCTCTGAGTGCTCAACTTATTTTTTTTTAAATAAATATGATTATGGACAGCCGAATCCAAAAGAAATAAATACATTATATCACATATGAGACAGCATCACATACATCGATCAAAACCTAAAATACATATCTTAACCAAGTGGTTATGTGTATAAAACTCAATAAAATTACTACAAATATCTATACAAGTAGATATTTATAGCACCCAGCAATCAACAAACACAGGTGTCCAGCGGGACCGTTGCAACGTGAGGCAGGTCGTCACCGAATGCGCCGTCGAGCTAGCCGAAATTAATATAACATTAATTATATATTATCTAAATTTATCTAATATTGATGAAATATCTTAAAAAAAAAACATTTTTAAAATGTGTGTTCTAATATTGATGTAATATCTTAAAAAAAACATTTTTAAAATGTGTGTAGGTCTTAATCTAGAATATTTTTTTAATCTTTCCCATTCCTTTGGCCGGATATCTGAGTTTAATAGAACAATGTCACAAACCGCTTTTGTCAAAATATTATGTTACTTACATTACTAGTAAGTTCGTGGATATTATCTTTAACCTTGAGAGCAATTATAACACCATCGAAACCTATCGCTTTATTAAAGTCTAAAAGTTGCAACACTTTTAATGAATGACACAACTAATGCAAAAAACACGACCCTTATTTTTTAATTAGTACCAATACTAAGGGTAGTGTATACTTATATACCTACTTGAACTTGCACATTTTTCTTAAAGGAACATATTCATACTGAAATATTTAAAAAAATGTCTTATCATACAAAAGTAATCAGCTGATTGGTGAAATTTGTATTGTACTCTTAAAAGTTTTTTTTTATTATATAGGAGGCAGACGAACAGACGGATCACCTGAACGTAAGCGATTCAAGTACAAATTCACTTACAAGTGCTGGTGGATTTTGTTTTATTTACATACAAATAAACTATAAAGCTCTGTTTTAAAATATTTGAAGATTACAGCCAGACAACCCTAGCATAAATAATAGTCAGATTCTTTTTGCCTAAACACAACTCAAGAAAGTAAGAAAACACCCAGATTTTCTTTTTCGATAGTGTACGTAGAGACCATCGATTTGTACTAATTAGAAAATAAGAGTGTTTAACAATGCGCTTCCTTGCATCTTTAAACGCGCAATTAACTTTAAAGAGACTTAATCAGTTGGTGCAATTTATTTTATTTTAATGCTTCTATAATAATAACAAATCTAAATATATCACCTCAACAAAGACCAACAATTCCATATACATCAGTCATTTCACATACTTCAAATTCTTGCATTTTTTATGTGATAGGTGGCAGACGATCACATGGATCACCTGATGGTAAGCCATTGATGCCGCCCATAGACACATGCAACACCAGTAGAGTGCGCTACCAATCTTTAACCCCCTTTCCCCCCAATTGGGCACCCTCACTCACTCGACGAATCACAGCGTAGGCGCTGCTTCACGCTGGTGCTGTTCTTTGAGGCCGTGGCCGAAGCGTGGCTGTGCGCTGCTGGCCTAGTTAAGGTTCCGTAGCAAATTGCAAAAGCCGGACCCCTATACATTCGTCTTGAAACTTGATAAGTAGACGTATTTTGTAAAGCGTATTAAGATTTTAATACAAAAATAGAAAAATATAAATAAATACTGCGGGTTCCCCATACTTAGAACTAAAACTAATTTTTTATTACTTCCAACCCATACTTGTAGGGTATCTATGAATGAAAAAATGTGCCCCCCCCCTTCCCCCCAATAGGGGGCAGCTATAAATAAACAACTAAATATAAAATCAGAGAATGTTAAAACGACCTTAAACCGGCATTATCCATTAATTAACATTTACATTATTTCAACTTAAATATAACAATGGTGATTTTCCTTATTGCTACGGAACCCTTCATGACTGCGTCCAACTCACACTTGGCCGCTGTTCCTAAAATTTTCATTAAGGACAAATTTTAGTGGACGTTTCTGCAACAAGCCGCAAAATGCTAATAGTTCAGCTCAAATTAATTATCATCATCATCATCACTTGGTACTCATAGTACAGGGGTTGTCCTAGTTTGAGACCAGCCGGGCTAACATGCGCGCCGCAAGATAATTTTGTCGACACTCGTATTGTGTCGGCGCAAGTTGCTTCTCGCTCACCTGACTGAGCGATGAGCGGGATAGAATGATGCGCTCTCGCGAACGAGAGTCGACAATATTTTGTCGCGGTACGCATGTTAGGCCTACTGGTTGATTGGTGAGATTGTCTGGCGATTTAAATGTGCGCATGAGCATAACTCCTCCTAATCAGCTGTTCGCCTATGGTCAGCGCCGAGGCCCTGCAGCCGTAGTTCCTCTTTACGCAGCGCCAGAAGATCTTCCCCCCTCTCTCCCGGTCCCGGTTGAACCGCTGACCGTTCACGATGAGCACCGGGTTCCCACGGGTGGACAGCTCGAACTTGAAGTCTGAAAGGGAGATGCTATGGTAGTATGCTTGATTGTTCAAGTATGCTGTCTGATGTATCTTAGACCCTAGTAGTGGTGCAAGTAAGCAGACTTAACGGCTGCACTTAGAGAATAAAATTTACTTAACGTAAATTGTATTTTTTTTTGAGGAAAATCAAGATGATCTCACTCCGCCTGATGGTAAGCGGCCGTGAGATCCAAATATGAGATTGACAGGCGCAAAAGAACAGACAAATTGTCCATTGAGTCTGTCAATCTCACCCGGAAGACCTGCTGAGATGCTGTTTCACGCCCCGCCTAAAAACCCAGGATTGTAAGAAGAAGGAACACTTGAACTGGAAGGACATTCAATACTAGACCAGTTTCGATCATAGATACAGCGTGAATGCGCTACGAGTGTCACCAAAATTAAACACACACTTAATAAAATTTGGTGAACAATGTTTTATTGCATCTTGGTAGGTACATGTATGTAATATCACTCAATTTTAAGATTTACAATACAAGATAGTACAGTCCATAAGTATTGGCTCCCTGCATAGCACTTACTTCAACGCGAAAGTTGAAAAACATATAAGGCAAAACCAGTCGAATTTGATATATTAATCTGAATAAAATATTAATCAATACATATCTAGACAATGTACTCAATAGAAGCATTTAAGGAAATAGTTTTTCGCAATGCTGTTACCATAATTTACTCCAAAATGAATAAATAATAAATTAACTCGAAATGTACCTTTAAAAATTTTTCAATTCATAAAAAAGAAATACTGAAAGGTTAAATAGAAATGTACTAAGTAAGTTCAAAATATAAATCTACCGAAAAATATATAAAATAATGTATAATAATATATAATGTTCTATCACGTTTCTTTCAACATGCTAAGCTCAAAATGTATGCCAAAAAACAAGATTTATTCTCATTTCGCATTTCACATACACAAGTAAGAGGTTTATAACCATATTACGAATAACAAATCCCAATATCCTCAAAGGATTAATGGATTCAAGAGCTGTCAACACTTATGATGTTTTCACTCAGGTGTTGACGGTGAACTCACACTGCACTGCACCTCATCTTCCTCCTCATTAATCATTTCAGCCAATAGAAGTCCACAGCTGGACATAGGACTCCCCTAAAGCTCTCCACACAGATCGGTCCTGTCCTGCTCATCTACCTCTGCTTGATCTAAAACCATCGTAACAACAACCAACGCCATTATCCTCAAAGGTTCAATGGATGTGAGCGCTGTTAAAACTGAAGATGTTATCATTGCAGGTACTGACGCTGACCTCACACTGCACTGCAGCTCATCTTCCTTTGCCCGATCTACAACCATCGTAACAACAACCAACGCCATTATCCTCAAAGGTTCAATGGATGTGAGCGCTGTTTACACTAATGATGTTATCGTTGAAGGTGACTACGGTGACCTTGCAGCCCATCTTCCTCTGGGAGCACCGCCAGATGCGCTTGCAGCCGTCCAAGCTGCGGTAGTGGTCCATATGGAACTTATACTTGCCGATCACCAGCAACGGATGCCCGCGACTCGTCTGAGTGAACAATATGCGTGTTTCTGTAATCACATGGCGACATTGTAAAATTTGGCAGTGAAACGTCATCAGTTAATATTATTTTTGCATTGTGTCCAAGTCAGTCAAATTCTTTAATAAAATTTCACGTTTATATCAAATAGTAACTTATCAATTGAAGAAATTTGACAGGTTGTAATAACCAAACCTGTGGTTGTATGTACGTGTATTACGCAAACATAAGTTATTCGTTTATGGATATACTTACATATAGCCTTGCGTTCCAGGGCGTTATCCATGTTAAGCGTTTTAGTTCAAACAAAAAAGATCCAAACCTAAACCAATTTCATTTACTTACAATAAAGAATAAAAATTATTCTTGAGTTTGGTGCCACCTATCTTAATTTATATTTAGATAAGAAGATGGTTTAATTTTTAGTTGTAACACTCCTACAAGAATTAGATTAAGTTAGAATTAAGTAATGAGAAAAATAAAAAAATTAAAGCCACGAAAAAGAAGTTTAATTTCAACAACGCACAAAATCAACACAGATTTACCTGTGGTTTGGAGCCACTCATAAATTACGTCACACGATTTTTTATGATTTTTAACTCCCCCGCCCTTGTCACAGTTGTTCACATTTGTCATACTTCGCCGACCTCCTCTCTCCCTAACGTGTGACGTAATTTTGAGGGTTTCCCCTTTAAGATCCAGAAAAAAACGAAACTAATTTTGATCATTATAAAATACCATCAAATTTCATCCTCACTTGTGGATGAGTAACCTTCTATTTTAATCTTCTTCACGCTATTAAGAAGCCTCTTCATCCTCGCCCTGCGCCCCTGCTCCCTCCAGCGCTGCCTCTGCTCCTGCTGCTGTCGCCGACTCATCTCTTTGACACTCATTCTCTTTTTCAACTCTTTTTTCCTCTTATACCGTTCTCTCTCGATCTGTTGCTGCTTGGCATACAATTCTGGATCATTTTTTATGCGAGCGTATCGTAACCTTGCGTCCGCTCTTTTTTGTTCTAATAATTCCTCTCTGGTTTTCTTTTTACGCTGTCGTCGTTTGGGTTTATCTTCATATTGTAGTTGTAACAACAAGCCTGCAGAAGAAAATCAAACAAAATAATAGGTATGTCTTTAAACACTGGCCAAATGCGAGTCGCTAATCTGACTCGCACCTGGTATAGCAACCAGAACCAGGCGAACCAGTTTTTTTTTAAAACCAGCTTTACTGAAAAGTGACTGTTACTATCTATATGGGATCTGTTTTCTGCCATTTGGCTACGGAACCCTAAAAAGGGGCAGAGAGCGATATACCATGAGTAAGCAAAAGGTGAAAGAATTTGTATGAAACTAAGGCTTTAAGAACTTTTAATGAAACTCAAATATTAATGACGCATAAAATATTATTTATTTATTTACATTAGCATACAACAAGGAATGGACCAGAAAGAATCAACACTGTGATTGCAATTGACCCTGACTTTATTTAGGTACTTTTAGTTTAATTATTGTGTTTTCCTAAGGTTTCATATTTTCTTAAATCATTTTTAGTTGCTAAAATGCATAGTTTAATAATAAATTTGGACGCTAACACCAAAATATTTATCTATACACGGGATTCTACAATGTACAGACAGCCACACAACAGGTTACAACAACCTGTCAAATTTTCTCAATAGAAATTCGACTCAATGTGTTTGACAGTAAGATGAGAGCCAATTAAAGAAATTTGACGGTTTTGTATACTTTGATGTGTGGCTTTACGTACTGTTAGCAAAAGTAGCGGCGCCCCAACTAAAATAAGGTACGCAAAAATAAGGTAACATGGTAGCAATCCCGTATATATAAAACTCATGTGTCAAGTATCAATATATATAATATGTACACCAACCCTATAATTAAATACTCGTTCGTATGTCTACTATAAGTCTAAATGTATTAAATGATATTAAAAAAATAGGTATACCTAGTAGGGTACTAAATAGGACTACTTCCTGTAGATATATGAACTAAAATTAATATGTTGAAGAGGGACCGACGTGTAATTTTTTCGAATTATCAGGAAAATCTTAAAGAAATATACTTGCAATAATGGACTAGTAGGCTACTAGGTTGGCACACAAAATAAAGCAGATCAATTAATCATGACTGTGGTAGGAGTTGATCCTGACGATGACGTCATCGATGGTGATGACGTTGGCCTTGCACCTCTCCACGGAGGTCCGCTTGCGGCAGCGCCACTCGGCCTTGGGGCCGTTCTGCCTTTCCTTGATGAAGGCATGCTGTCCGATGATCAGGCGCCGATTGCCGCGGGGCGTATGAGAGAAGAACGGTTGATCTGAAAATTTTAACTCATTACTTGGAATTATGGTGGTCACGTCGAGATAAAAGAAGCACAGGACGCCCATTAGCAAGATGGGCTGATGACATATAAAGAGTGGTGGGAAAGCTGGCACAGGACCGTAAATGGCGAGCACAGGAGGAGGGATCATTGAATTGGAATTGCCGGTACTAATCTACATAATTATTATTTTGTCCATAATTTGGATACTAACCAAATCGCCCCGAACATAGCATCTGCATGTTTTGGCCTGAACCGAAATCTATACATATAGGACAGGAAGATGATGATATTGACACTTGAGTGAAAGTTTTATGTTAAGGATGACTCGGAAACCTGACAATTCTGATATTTTCTACGATTCATGAAAATTCCAGGCTTAGAAAAGTAAGTAGTAAATAAATAAATGAACAGTTGGTAAAATGCATCATTTATTTGGAAGAACCCATGTTGGATGTATGGAAGATTTTTAGATGCTACCTAAATGATAAAAGAGTACAGTATTTTGTATAATATGAATGAACATTATATGTTCATAAAAATCCTATCACCAGATAGATCTTACATCTGCAGGATATGTAGAATCTGCTTGAAGCAGAAAGGATTTCAAGTGTCAGACACAAGATTATGCTGTTAAACGCAATCAAATATCCCAATGAGACTTGCCCGGCATAGCTTCTTCCTTTTAGAGCATCCTAACTCTTCCTAGATTCTCGTGGTATGTTTCATAAGAAAGTGTAATCTCCCATACATAGCCTTTAGAATAAATCGATCGCGCTTAAAGCTCGTGATAATGCTCCTCTTATATGTTGGGGTTGTGTTCCTCCATGTGCTTGACTATTTCGTCTTGAATGATGATGACAATCGCCCGGCAGCGCTTCTTCCTACTTTAAGAGTATGCTCTTCCTAGATTCTGCTAGAAAGTGTAATTCTCCCATACCATAGCCCTATCCATGCAAGGATAAATCGATTGTGCCTCGGGTTCGTGGTTGTGCTCCTCGACGCGCTTGACTATTTCGTCCTCAATGATGGTGGCACTCGCCCGGCACCGCGTCACCTTCCTCCTGCGACACCTCCACTCCTGCTTGGTGCCGGTGCACCTCTCCAGGAGGAACGTGTGTCCGTCCAACACCATCACGCGGCGCCCGCGCTGCCCTATCGTGAACGAGCGCGCCAGATCTGTCGTGGTGATAGTCTAAATTGATTAAAATTATCTTGTTAATTAGGGCACCATGCCGGGCTATGGTGCGCGCCACGAGATCATTTTGTCGACACTCGTATTGTGTCGGCGCAAGTTGCTTCTCGCTCACCTAGCTGAGCGATGAGCGGGATAGAAGGATGCGCTCTCGCGAACGAGAGTCGACAAAATTATCTCGTGGCGCGCATCTTAGCCCGACTGGACATTGAAGCTTAGGCTGCCTACCTACTAAATACTTTGATAAAATATAATGTAAGTTTGTAAAATGAGGTTTCAGTTAAATCACATGCAATATTACGAGCATTATACACCGTAAAATTTTTGTCATTCTGATACCGATGCCATATAATAGTTGACACGAATAAAGCCCCTATATCGTGTTAGATCATCAAAATGAGCAAAATAAAAATCAGCTGTTCCATACATAAAAGAACATTACCAGGCAATAAATAATAATGCATGAAACAAATTATTTTTATTTTGCTTATTTTGATGATCTAACATGCTAAAGGGGCTTTATTCGTATTATCTATTAAGAGGACTTTGGGATTAAAACGACTAAAATTTAACGATGTATAGTGCGGGTGTTCGTGGGGCGGCATGAAAGAATATGGGTGATGACCGCTATTTTGCGCACTTGTAAAAAAGAGGACTTTCTATTAAAATTGGTTTTCTGCGCACTTAAGGTCATAACTAATGTTTCTTGCCGCAGACTATACCGCTATTTCCGAGTCTTATTAGAGGTCTTTTCTTCCTACTATATACCAAATCAAATCTTTTTTTAAGCCAGCAAGACAAATAGCCATCAGCTGCAATTCTCTTTTCTGATACATATAGTATCGGCGAATTTTTGTAGAGCGAGATGAGCAATGAAATCAAAAGAAGTAAAACTATGGCTAATAGTGATTTAGTGTAATGTTGTGCATGTTTAACTTTAAAGGTGTAAGTGCTGCTATAAAGCTGCGTGTAAAGTAGGAAATAAGAATGAAACACAAACCTGAACATCATTTTATAATGGACTATGGCAATAGAGGTCATGTGCATAAGTTATCATCACTTTGTGTCATTTCAAATCATCTATATTTTCATTTCACTGCATTAATGCTATACTACCAGTAATCTATTTTATACAAAGTTTTAGACACGTATTTAAATAGTAGTTTCTTTGTCGTTATTTTATTTAAATCTACTTATATTCTTTAAACTGATAATGCTACTTACTTAATTATATATTTTGCTACTAATAAGTCACAAACATTTAATACAATTCACAACAAGATTATCTGAAAATATGAAATAATTACAAATTTATACCCACATAAAAAGTAGTTATGAACACTGAAATACTCAGGACAGCTATGACTAGCAATATTTCGATTAATTCACCTTCATAAAATAATATTAATGTACATACTTAGTAAACTTTCTTTTATCAAGCAAGGTTCATTCATATCATAACGAAACCCTCTTACATCAATTTAGATTACTCTATGAAAATGCAATTTTATATAATTAATTTTAATAAGTCCGTAACATAGAAACTGGCGTTCAAATATTACCTGAAGGTAATAAAAATTAAAATTATTAAAATGACGCAATTTAATTCTTATCATTAGTATCACTTCGTGGCACTTTATAGGTACACTAATTGGAATATTCTAAACACATAGAATAGAAATACAGAGTCTTAACCTAATTCATTTCAACGTATAATAAAGCGCCTGCGCTGTGTTTTCGAGTGAGTGAGGGTATCGGAGGCCTAATTGAGGGGAAAGGGGGTTAAAGGTTGGCAGTGCATTTATGACTCTACTGGTGTTACAGGTGTCTATGAGCAGCGGCAATCGCTTACCATCAGGTGATCCGTCTGCTTCTTCTTCTCGTGTCTGCTTTTCTGCCACCTATCACATAAAAAATAAGAAAAAATGTTTGCTATAGTAATAATTCTTTGCAATTTATTCTTAAGTAAATAAGACACTTAAAAAACATCGATGGGTTCAGGTGGGACTTGAACCCACAACCTTCCACAGTCAGATAGTCAGGTAAGTATAATTGATAGTATTGTTACCCGGACTGTGGAAGGATGTGGGTTCGAGTCCCACCTGAATCCATCGAAGGTTTCTTTAAGTGCATTATTTACTTTTAAAAAAATACTGTTCAGTGGTTGTGCTTCTCTCGGATCCTGATAATGACGTTGTCTATGGTTGTGACGAACGCTTGGCAGCCCGTGGTCTTCTTGACGCATCGCCATCGTATCTTAACACCTTCGTTCTGGTGGATGGTAAACCTGTTACCGCCAATGTCCAGGCAACGCTTGCCAGAAGAGGTGTAGCCAAAGAAGGCTGAAAATTAAAGCGGATAGTTAGGTTGCGTTCTAACACCTACATATGACTTTTAACTTCGTAAAACCCAAAAGCCTTTTAAAAGGCATAAAACAATTGATTTTTATTGTGTCTGCTGTCTGAGCTTTAAGACGCTATTATCTGACTGACATTTAATGGACAGAATAAAAAATATTTATCATTATGAACGGTGTGTAATTGTCAATTTTTTTTTCATAAATACATATTTTTTGTTAGGACAATTACCTTTGAGAAAACGCAAACTCCAGCTTTATAGATAATTCAATTAACAAACAATAACAGAACTAAACATAAACAACATTGATTATATTTAACTCAATGTAAAACAAGTATAATTCTAATACCCTAAGCGATCGGTATCATATGGACAATGTCCAAGTAACAAATGGATCATGTAAGAACAAACTGAATCTGATGAATTAATAAATGAATTATTCTACGGTCAGCCGCGAATCTTTGCGTTTAGTATAAATAAATAAAAGCTCATCACATACAAACTCCTACATTGTCCTCATCCCAAACAAAGGTTTTCCCTTGTGCTATGGAAACTATGTAGTAACAATGCAGAAACAACGAAAAACAACGAAGGAACCACAAAAACCCAGAACTAACACAAATATCTGTTTTATCAACAAACATTTGTGTTGGTCCGGGAATCGAACCCGCGATTGAAACCCCTTGCGTCTCAACTCAACCAGCGCTCAGTTCACTGCGCTAAACGGGACGTCTATAGTCAGTATCCGCCTAAAGGCCGACGGATTGAATCGAATGGCAATCAATGAAACGGCGTCGTCGTATAAGTTAACGGCCTCGATGGCGCAGTGGCTAAGGTGTCCACCCGAAGCGCGAAAGGTCCCGGGTTCCATTCCCGGTCAAGTTAATTTAGGAAACTACATTTTCTAAGTTTTCTTGGGTCTGGGTGTTCTGGGTTGACGCCCCCAGTTAAATATCGTCATCTAGTACTCATAGTACAGGGGTAGTTTGAGACCAGGTTGATCGGTGTGATTGTCTGGCGCATTTTTTTATAATAGGTATCTTGCTACTTTTGCGACCCAGCGGCATGCGTGTGAGTCCCCTTGACCTTCATGATCATTTCGTTCCTGGTGAGTATGGTGGCTTTGCACCCGTAGGTCTTCCGGGTGCAGACCCAGTGACCCCGGGTGCCGTCTGCCCAGGTCTTGTTCCTTACGTAGATATTACCTTCGAAGATAAGTTTTTTCCCGCCACGAGTTGTTGTCACTATTAAAGCTTCTGTAACAAAATGTGTTTAGGGTAAGTGTTACCAAAGGTTTAGTAAAGATGAAGGTAGTTATAAAAAGTTACAAAAGTTAAGATGAATAAAGAGTTCATACTTATCTGAAGTAGGTAGTACACTCCCACACCCACTTCTGGGACTTAAGGCGACACTGCGACGATATTAGCGGCGCCAATTGATTTATATTAATTGTGAGGGTTATGAGATATATTTTTAAAAATCCAGCTATAAAACTAGAAGAATCGTTATGTTTTGAATAATATATTATAACTTTATACATTGTAGCCTATGTGTTATACATACATATGACACATTTTCACATTTATCTTATTAGAGGTATTCGATGGAATCTTCAAAAACAAACACAATTACTTAATCATTCAATAAACCTTTAATGAATGCACCTCAAGCATCTATTCACCACAAATCTCTTGCAGAACCATTGTTCTCATAACATTCAATTACTCAAATAATTGTAAAAATATGGAATTTGCAAAACATTTACACCTTGTACTACAAGATTTAATAAATACAAAATTATTGAAATGTTCTGTTCTAGTATCTAATGAGATACCTATAACAAAAAGCGAAAACTCAGTTCATTGGATATGGACACGAGCGTACAACATAATACATTAATGCTTCTAACAAATAAATCTGATTTTAAAATACACTTCATTACTTTGTTGTGTACTATTATTCAAAACCTGCTCATTATGATTAGATTCATTTTACTACATTTTTCAACACTACATATATAGCAGATATTCGTAAGTAACAAAGATGATGTAAATTGGGATCAGGATACTACACGGCTACTAACACAGAAAAATAAATAAGGCTAACAAGGTACACTTTCTCGTATGTACGTACATACATACATAGCCCACATTCATATCTACATGGCGTACATTTATTGCTACTGACTAAATATTGTTATAATTATTGCTTAGAACAACTAACCTGTCAGCTTGTACAAAAATAAATTATCTTGTTTTGAGATAAGAAAACAGTAAAAGTTTATACCTTCAACATGTAGTACCTAGCATAGCGTATCTGACTTACTTAAAAAATACCTATATAATATTATCTTGGGTCTAAGCATTAGGTAATACTGATTACAAAAAGAAAATATCAGAAGATACATCATTAATTATAAAAACTAAGAGTAGACTGGAATCGTATTGAAGTTACTAAATTGTTAAATTCCCATTAATGTTTTCATTCGCAATAAATATGTAATTTGTAATTATAAGTGATGCCGCAATACTTATAATATGAGTGAAACTCATTGAGTGTCGCATTAAGAATTATAATATATACTGGCATTATGTTTACATACATAAGAAATAATAATTTTAGGCGGTGAAGAATTAACTATATTACATTAAAGAGCTTACTCTTACCTACCTAATTTCAGGCTTAATTGGAAGCCAAGCTAAGTATTGCTTCTAGCAAACATTTACACGTAAATTACAACTATCTAGTAAAATGGAAACAAATAAAAATCGCCATCCGGCTCGAAGGACCAAAAGTGTCCCATCATGCACAAATTTGATTACCAACTTTATAGGCTCTTATGGTGGTATCAGATTGTAAGTTGTTTCCTATAACTGAGGCGGCGCTACAATTTCACACCAATAAAAGAATTCACACATTTTTTGTGTCGAAAAAAAATTCATCTGATCAGTTTTAGGTAAATCGACCAACTGTCGGCACCTTTAAATAAATAAGAACAAACTCGTCCAAACCTCGGTAAAAAAAATCATGGATGATTATGACAGTTCCTAATTTCCACCACGTCGTCGTTCATGGTGACAAGCTGCGCGTTGCACATCCACCTTCTCCTCTTGACGCACCTCCAGGTGATCCTAGTGCCATTCCTGTCCGTCCTCTTGTTGTACCTGTGGCCGCCTAGCTCGATCACGGGCTTGCCGAATATCGACTTTGTGAACACCGGTTTTAGTTCTGCAAACATTTAGGAAGTTTAGGCTAGGAGGAACCTTGTTTTTGAATGGAAAGCTTTGCAAGCTACTCGAGTGCGACAATCAGCTACTTACGCAATTTTTGATTGATCTATCTTTACTTATATTACTTATAAAAAGGACACATTTATGTGTCTCTACCTACTTACTAACGTAAAAGAAGAAAAATTATACAGATAATTAAAAATAATCAAACATTTTCTTCATCAGATTCTTTCCTTCATATTGAACAAAGTACTCGTACTTGGTTTAATATTGGCTTATACCACCGCTGCCCACCCCTTCCTAGTACCAAAAGGGGGTGGACAACGGGAATGTTTTAATAAAAAAAATGTGTCACTCTCTACCAGGGGTGGACAAACAGAAAGTGGAGGAATACCTTTAATATAAATTCAGAGGATTCGACAGATTGTAGTAAATCAAGGAGTGATTATCTGTATTTGGACAAAGACTATTGCTGGATACACTACACCAAAGAAAGATGATATACTAATGTTAACAAAACAATACTTATCAAAAAAGATAGGCTCATACCTACTTACCCTACTCATACATTAAATTAAGCAGTGAGTGACAAAGTCAGTCCGTATTAATATAATTTTGAAACCAGTAATACTCGTTTTAAAAGTAATTTCTTAGAAGCTTTTGACCAAGTTATTGTTTAGAAAGGGATAGCTATGTCAAATAAAAAAGATCAACTAATAAAACTTTATTTTGAATAAACACAACAAAACCAAAATAAGTATTTTATACATACAAATAAATATCCATTTCTAAGCGTAAAATAATATATTTTTTCGTCAATGTATAGATTACCTACTACATTTTCGAGGTACCTACATACTACTCGATCTATAACATACAACAACATTTATGAGGAATGTTTCATAGGTATTACTCTAAGGGGTTTCAGTCGGCATACTCCCGCTGTCACGCGGGGGGAGTCCGACATAACCCGTAACCCGGCGGACGGGTATGCGTAACGCATTTCCCCTTTACCAAAAAAAGCATTCATGAAACTTAAATTAAGACTAAAAAAAATTAGGTATTATTTAAATTATCTACGTTTCACATTCCTTTATAAATGGTTATGAACGTCCTTGAGCTGGACGATCCTGCTGCCCAAAGTCATGGCCCTGGCGCGGCAGTGGCTGTCCTTCTTGATGCATATCCACTTGGTGAACGGATGCCGGCTGTCGCTCCTCTTGTTGAACCGGTTATTGTGGATGATGATCGAGGGGTTCCCGAACTTTGTCTTGCAGAATATCGGTTTGGGAAACTCTTCTGCTGGAAAAATATCAAAATATGCTTATTTAATACTATTTCATGTCTCTAAGTTAAGGTGGAAATAAATAGTTGCTCAAATTTGGAACAGTTAAAAGTTCCATCTATTATGTTGTTATATGTATATCTGTCAATATATATAACGTTCTAATATGCTATAAACTACAAATATGTGCACAATGATTACTTTGTATTTCTACAAACATTGTAACGCAAACAATAATAAAAAAACTAACTATGTAGTTCTAATTTTTCCCTATGTCGCATGTGATCAATAAAAAAGTTGCCTAATCTACCCAATATTTCCAATACCCTGTCACCATAAAATATCTTACTATCTTTCCTGCATTACATCGAGGTTAAGTGTTGAATTCATATTCACCTCAACTTCATTTATTAAGTCTCCATCTGTTATACGGTAAAAAGTTCACTTCGAATGATTATGTGTCCCAGTTGTCTTAATGACAACGTTGTCGAATGTGGTGATGGAAGCGGTACACCGCAAGGACCTCTTCTTCTGGCAAGCCCAGCGGATCCTGTCGCCCCACTGCCGCTCCCTAAAGTACTGCACGTCACCGAAAACAATGGTCGGGTTTCCTCTATTTGAGACTCCGAAATGAGGTCCTGTTGAATGAAAACATGATTAAAGAAATTTTGCAGTTTAGGTAAGAGAATCGAACGTGCTTTCCGCACTATAAGATCCTATACACAATTCATATAAGTATGATGATAATGTTCTTGACTACCTCGCTAGGGACGGTGACGATAGAAGCTGCCTCTTTGACTTCCTCTTACAGCACACCCAGCACACCTTACCTTCCAACTGGTTATTCTTGGAGTACTCGTCGACTTTATAATTATGTCAGGAATAGCGATGGAGATCATACCATTATCAGCCAATCCACTAATGACGAATTAGATAATATTCTTGCAACTTGCACATGTACAAAGAAACTCATATGCATTCACATGCATTGTCTATGCTTGCTGGCGATTTTTATAAAACAAACCATTCCGGTACTAGGACTATGATAATACTACGTACATACCTACTATAAAAAAATAATCAAAAGTATGTAAGTAATGTAAACTAAATTTTTTGTCGGAGTGATGTTACGTCCGCTAAGTTCAGCAATAAAACTATCAACAACACCTACTACAGTAGAGTGAACTCCCATAAAAGACTTTAACTTTTTCAGATCATAGTGACACATCTTTGTAATGTAACAGCTTATTCTTGTACGTATGATTACGAAATAAATAATTCTATTCTATTCAGTATAGAAAAAACAGCTTAAATAAAACTCTTTTTCATTTAAAAATATGTATATTTTAGATATTACAAACATTTATTTCGTAATTAGCGTAATAAAAAAGAAAAACACACAATAAACATTTATCTATATAATAAAATGCAATAATGTAAAAGGCACTAAGTTCACATTCTATTTTATTAAAAATAACGTTATAAAATGTATGACTACACAAAAACAAATCACTTTGATTGCTAACTACATACACTTCAAACCTAACTAATTAGTAATGAAAATCACATTCAAAATATTGAGTACCGATGCTTTTGATAAGTCTAAACTTAATGTAAAAAAAATTATATAACGTTTAATAATAAAATATCTTTTTTAATTCTATTTTATTTGAATTTAATTAATAAGCATATCAATAACTCCAAAGCACCGAAAAACGTTTTTAAAATATATTTTTTATTTATTTAATTGACTTGTACTGTACATGGGACACAGATATCAGTTCCCTATGATAATCACTTGGTATTGTTTGAAAGTAAGGCCATTACAAACAAAATGAAATTAAACAACATATTAAATAAATTAGCAAGAAGAAGACACTTAAAGACCCACTTAATTACAAATATTTGTTCTAAGCAGAAAATATTGTTTCCCCGCCGAGCATCACTTTGAATTACCTACTGAGTGACCCTCATCATCCCTCCAGGATCAGCTCTTTATGGGGGCTATCACGAGTGAAAAAACCGCTAGATGGCGTACTGTTAGAGGACCAACTTCAACGTCACATTGCTTGTTTAGTGACATATGGACTTCTGTAAGTGTAGATGGCACTCAGTTCTACAGTACGCCATCTAGCGAATTATTCACACGAGATAACCTCATTAGGTTTCTCTTCACATTATAGAGAATACACAAGCACATTGAAGGGGATACCAGTTAGTGTCACCAATTAGAACTGAATTTACCTTAATAGTCAATAAAAAGTGCTGCCATCTAATAGTTATCGCCACATAAAAGGTGCTGCCAACTGGTGGCATCAGATTGAACTTAATTAGTCCTGTTAAACAATACAAAGTGCTGCCACCTATAGTTACTGCCGCATAGACGGTGCTGCCAACTGGTGTCATCAATTTAATTTATTCAGTGCTGCCACCTGTAGTTACTATTACACGTGTCTTATAGACCCACATTACAAAGTTACTGTGATACGAATATTCCGTCTATCCCTACGTACAAAATTTAAAGTACTGGCACTGATTCACATATCGGTCTTCTGTCAGGCCAGCCGAAAGAAAGCGAAGCTCTCCCACGGTAAAAGATTCTTTGATGACTGTAACTTCCATAATTCGGTAGTCAAGTGACAACAGACAGATAAAAATAACCGTTATCAAAAGAGAGTTTAGTCACATTTCTGTCGAGTTTTGGCCACAGCAAAAGACCTAACATGCGTACCGCGAAAATTTTGACGACCCTAGTTCGCTAGAGCGCATCCTTCTATCCCGCTCATCGCTCAATCAGGTGAGCCAGAAGCAACTTGCGCCGACACAATACGAGTGTCGACAAAATTATCTCGTGGCGCGCATGTTAGCCCGGCAGGTGCCCTAATAAAGGTGTCCCAAACGCTCAATGGTTGTGTATCAGGTTAAGCCTCTCCACCCTGTCCTGGGACAGGCGGACGCTGGCCGTGCAGCCCTTGGAGCTCCGCTTGATGCAGTGCCACCAGGACTTCCAGCCGTAGTACGAGGTCCGCTTGAACCGCTGCCCATCCACTATGACCACGGGGTTGCCCTTCTGCGACATGCAGAACTTCACTGAAATGTACACCATGTATTAATAAATGTGTCTATATGTATCTCAATCGACATTGGCAGAGTTAGTAGGTATGTGTTTACTGTAGACAAACACAATAACAGCCACAAACAAAAAAATCGATAGATGTGGGCTTCTTAAGAGTCACAAATGGACCTTTCGGTCCTTTTCGGATTTGAAAGCGGCTACTATTAATGTGACCTATCACAGCCATAATAGTGACATATTATCACAGTAATAATAGTCGTTATCAAATTCGTAAGGCCCTTAGGATTTCGAAAGTCCTGTTGGAAGGAAAGTATAATAAAACAAACTAATCAATATCGTTTAATTACATTATTTATTACGTTATTAAATAAAAATACCCAACATTAATGAACCATGAGATTCGCTATAAAAATACAAAAATACGTATAGAACGATTTTTTTTTAATTCTATTAAATTATAATAAATAATCCAAATCTAATAATACATTTTACATTACTACAAAAATCTCAAGAGTAAATAATAACAGGGAAAATAGCATTATAGTTTATTGAAAAGGTCATGTGTTCGGTACAACCAGCCGAAATGCTTGCTAAAGTACAAATAGCATAATCATAGTCAAAAACTTCAGACTCGTTCGTTTTATTTTGTATGGGAGAGCTGTTTTTTTACAGTGGAGAATAGGTATAATAAGTATTTGTTTTAGTCTTACGTATAACTTAAATTGTGTCCAAATAAATTGTTATATCTACATACACCGTTAAATTTTCCAGGTTTCGGGATAAAAACGACTAAAATTCAAAGGTGTATAATCACTCCTTCACGTTTCCTGACGATGACAAAGTGTTCGAGTTTAGCTAAAATATCAATACTGTCTAGTAGTGGTTATGCTCATTGTTAGCTTTAATGATGATATCATCTAAGGTAGATATCTTAGCTTTACATCCTTTGGGAGCTTTATTGCAAGCCCAATATCTTCGGGATCCTGATGATGTGATGAAATTAAACCTGTAATCGCCTATATGCAGCAATGGTCTTCCCTTTTCAGTGGTCAGGATCCTTATCTCAGGACCTGGCGAAAAGAACAGATAAAATATTAACAGAATATTTGTTAACATTTTAAAACAGAAGAATCTATTGCTTACACGAATTCAATAGTTCAATAGAAAAATATAGCTTACGCGTAAGTGCAATCGTAGAGTCAGACCGTGCCCAATAAAACATATACACTCGATGGTCACCAAATTATTGACATCTAATATTGTCGTTTTTATACATAGTTGCTCGCAATTTTCAAATATCTTAACATCTGGGTGTTCTTTAACACATACACCATCAGTGATTGGTTTGTAAGTTTCTAAATTTAAAATAAGTTTATAAATTAATATCGACTATTAAGATATTTGTAAATGAAAAAACTATCATGACAGTCAAGAATTATTTGGACATTATTTTTACTTAAATACTTTTTACGAGGAACCATTATAGTTACCATATCCGTCTGTCCTTCCACAGCTATCTCAGCTATTTATGCCTTTACCCTTGAAAAGCTAACGTAGCCGCGAGTTTTCCTATTAATTATCCATAAT
The DNA here is from genome assembly GCA_014851415.1 of Cnaphalocrocis medinalis. NCBI lineage: Eukaryota > Metazoa > Arthropoda > Insecta > Lepidoptera > Crambidae > Cnaphalocrocis > Cnaphalocrocis medinalis. The sequence continues at coordinate 3,337,942 of CM026283.1, forward strand.
AGTAGTTGTTTAACTTATAAAGAGCGGATGTTATCATCTCTGAGGTGTGACAGTGGCCGGCGTTTTGACATAAAGGTGAGAATTAAGTCCATAACTCGTCCATCATGGGCAACTACGGAACTCTACATGGCACTAGACAGTATGTTCTTTTAAATCCTTCAAAATGTGGTTTCCATGTTTTGTTCGCAGTGCGTGTTACAAGAATAAACATGGCCGCTTATTAAGAAGAAGAAGGCTTTCTTATTAAGAAGATACTAAATATATTTAATACTTAATATTTATCGATAGCGCTGACAGAGATCAATGGAGGAGTTTAGAAGAGGCCTTTGCCAAGCAGTGGGACAGTTTAAGACTAATTAAAAAACATGATATAAAATAGAATCACATTTGCGAGTTTATTCATTCGTTCTACTAGGCTGCTATTGAAGAAATTTCCTTGGCACACCACCATTCAATCCATTGCAGAAATGAAACAATAAAAATCGATCGATCAACTTTGTTTAAATTTCAGATTCCATTGATTGGCAATTGAACCAATGGTTTGATAGCCGTAAAATACTCGACCCATTATTAAATATTATTTTACAAATATTTAGGCACACAAACATGTTCATTTCTCGTTTTCATTATCAGGTCATCGTAAGTCATGAGAGTAGATCGGCAACCCCTATAGGTCTGGTTGCAAGCCCAGTAACACCGCGCGCCGTTGGCTTTTCTCAAATTATATCTGTAACCGTTTATCTGCAGAAATCGACTCCCTTTTTGATTGGTCCATATAACGGGACCTGATAATAAATATTAATATTTATATTAATTTATCACGTTAATCATATCAAACTATCAACCTATGTTGAAATGCAATTAAGAAACCTATCAGAGATACTCTAGTTCTACTCATAATTCAGAATAATTAAAAATTTAGATTAAACGATAATGAAACTACGTATTAATTTGTACGTCTGTATTTATTTGGCATAAAGTAACTCAGTAAAAAAATCTATATAATTGACATTATTGTTACTTGTCGCGTGTTATATATTTTGTTTTCCATCTTGCATCTTGAAAAATTCAATTTACTTTTATCTAAGTCTGTCATGTTTTGCTTTCTTAAAAAATATCGTATTTTCGCCAAAATCTGTGTAAATAGGTTGGCGGTGCTAGTTTCAGCCCCTTAACATACCAAAAAGATACCTTTATTCATGATACCCACAAAGAAAATTTCGTGAAAAGAAACTTTTTAACGGTATGCATTTAATTAAAATGGCTCGGCAGCCCACTTTCATGGACTTCCAAAGGGCCAACGCACGCTGGTGTACCCCAAGGGTCAGAGGAAACTTGATGATTGTGATCATGCTTCGCCTTTATGATGTAGTTCTCGTACGTGACCAAGCTTCTCTTGCAGCCCAGCCGGGCTTGGTTGCACACCCAGTACCTCCTGGGCCCCGTGAAGCTTACGATGTTGAACCTTGACCCCTCAAACTGGAGCACAGGCTTGCCACGTCTAGATTGTAGAAACACTGGACCTAGTGCCAAAAATATACAAGCATTAATATGTACAGTCCACTGCGCGTAGCGTGGCCGCGTGCAAATGAGCATCATCCAGTGTTGCCACTTAGCTACTTTATATGTAACTAGCAATATATATAGATCTAGCAATTTTTTGGTGGCATGCAGCTACATTTTCTTAAAACTTGTAGGGTAAACCGACAGTCATTGGACAATTAAGCGAATAAAATAGTTTTTTTTTTTTTTCTCGCCGACTATTTAAGTATCTCAGATACTCTAAAAATATTTGGCAAGTAGATAAGTTGAGCTATCTTATGAATAGTTTCAAGTTTTGATATCTTGTGAATAATTGGAAAATATATGATTTATAAAAAAAGTGAACAAAAAACATAGTCATTGGACAAAATTTTTAATTATTGGACAGTTTAAATCAGTTATTGGACAATCGATAAATATAGCAAAATATAAGTTAAACAAGTATTAAAAGACCATTAAACCATTGAATTACGTTATACCTAGTTTCAATTATGTATTTTACTTTAAAATATAAAATTATTCATAAATGTAACTAAACAGTGAGTAAATTATAAGCACTAAACAGTAATCAGTCTAATCATGGAAGATCACCAAAAATTTAAGTAATTAAACTCAAAAAACAAAAACAATATTGGAAACTTAAGAAAATAAAGAACTTAAAATATTAGGAACTTATTAAACTCAAAAAAAAAAACAAAAACAATAATCGAAAACATAAGAAAATAAAGAACTTAAAATATTAGGAACTTTTTGACTTTTAACTTAAAATAATTACGAATTTTCATATTTATTTTTCTGATACATTTCAAATAGCATCTGTGCGTCTATATCTTCGGCGGTATTATTATTTTCTTCGTCAGTACGTTCCAAGCTTATATTATCATCATCATCGTTTTCTTCGCTATAACAAACATGGCACAAATATAGATCTATTGTTATATCTTCCGGTACATGCTGTTGATGTTTATTTGGTACACATTTAACATGAAATATCGAAGAGCATATATCACAACACAAACGATTGCTCGTTTTCGTCGGTTTTGAACATATTTTGCAGGCATTTGTAGTTTCCTTGATCTTCTTTTTACATGGGTTTACATTTTCTTTTTTTGTTTTCATTTCTTCTCTTACTCTCTTTCGTTCTTCTTTCATCTTCAAAGCAGATTCTTTTTTCTCTTTTTGTTCACTAAACATGGCTCTGTACTTATCAGATGTTATTGCGTATGGGAATCGTACCGTATTCCTTTTACCCTTTCGTTCAGGCGTTTTAGGCATTGTCAAAAATGGTGCAAACTGACTGTTAGATATAATTTTGAAAGCTGGACTCTTTTCCTGTAAACTTGTATTATTAGAGATTTGTTCTATTTCTTGTTCGTGTAAAAGACTGGCTATTGTAACGTTTCCCTTTACTGGTGTACTGACTGTCGGTATACTTGGTTGAAAACCCTGTGATAATTGTTGGATAACTGAATTATTATTGCAAAGAGTTACTTGGGGATGCTGTTCTAGACAATCTGGTCTTAGTTGATGACATTCATAGTTTTTGTTAGCCAATTCTGTAGAAATATCTTGAAAGTCCTGGTCAGTGATAGGATTGGATTTTGTTGGACATAAGTCTAGATCGACTAGATCTGAAATTTGTATCAAATCGTCTTGTGATACTTCCTCTGGAATCACTGGATCAATTTCAGTTACTTGACGAGTATCCTGGTCTGAAACAGATCTAGAAGACACAGATGTAAAAGCTTTATAAATTTCGTGCAACATTTGGAAATCTTCAGTAGTACAATCAACGGGTTCGTAAGTTTTCAACTGCGTAAGTTTTGTTTTTGACTGAATTCAGTAAAAGTTAAAAGGCGTTATTGATCTTGGTGGTTCTCAGACTGTTTGTGTTTATCGCTTCCCAAACATTTGTCGAAATCTATAGCATCAGGATTAAATGGCACCAAACCACAGGCCCTGAATCCGTTTATTAAAGTTTCGGGCCTTATAGATCTTTTGAGAGCTTCGTCAAGTATACTAGCAAAATTAACCTTTGTTATTGACTCGCCTGGATTATTCATAAGCCAGGTTCGTGCTGTATCTTTCCAAGCTGCCTTAACTGGTCGAAAAACAGCTACGTCAGCCGGTTGTAAAATGCGCGTTGCATTTGGATACAATGCTATAAGTTCAATTCCCAATTCCTTGCATAATTTGCTAACACTGTATGTAAGATGGGATTTATGTCCATCAAGAAAATATATAACGGGCAGTGTTACGCCTTTTTTGAGTAAATAAGGATGAAAGACATTTGCTATGTACTCAAAAAACAGTTCTGAAGTCATCCACCCATTATCACTTCGACCTATACCCCAATCTACTGGAATTCCATCAGCAATTTTTTGTGGAATTCTCTGATAGTTATAAACTACCATAGGCGGACAGGCTTCTCCAGAAGCTGAGAATGTAAACATAACCGTAATTGACTCTTTGGAATTATTGGTGTCAATATTGTATACATTTTTAGCTCCTTTAACCGCCAGTACCTTCCCCGTTTTTGGACACAACTGGAACCCACTTTCATCGCCATTATATACCCTCGTAGGGTTATCTTTCAACAAATAAGAAAGGCCAATTTCTTCTAAATACTGATGTATCTCAGTAAACCATTTCCGTATGTCATGTTCTGAGACGTTTGCGCTGGACTGCGTGACTCCCTCACTGGTCCGTTCAACAATATCAGGATGTCGTTTCAAGAATGCTTTAACCCACCCATCTCCAGGATAATTATCCTTAAAAGGATTTGGTCGAGGGTTTTCCTCAAGAAATTTGGATACACTTCGTTTCAAATCTTCAACCTTCAAAGGAAAGCCCTTCCTCATTAACCTTTTAATCCAAAGTTCTAAGATAGACTCTTCTTCTTCTGTTAAAACAGGTCTCGGCCCAAAGGAAGTTCTATGTTCAGGATTGTTGAACTTAAAATGCAAAGTGGATTTAGGAATATCATATTTTCGAGCAATCTCTCTTAACTTTGGGTTTTCCGTTTCCCGTAGTTCCCGGAGCGCTAAGTTTAAATTATTTGGGTCATAATTTTTCTTTTTCCCCTTAGGCATGTTTTTGAGACTCCAACCTGCGAACAAACAGTCATTGGACACACTATTTGACAGTTATGGGACACCGTCCAATAACTGACACAATAGTCCGTAATGTCTTAGATTGAAAATATAGTTAACAGATCTAATTGCTATTATAACTAAGGTGCAAAAAATGTAAAAATACAAATATTTGTAAATGTACAGTTAATGGACACCGTCCAATAACAGTTTTTATTTAAATTGTCGCATACAATCATTGGACAGATTAAAATAACCTCAAAACATAACATTAATGAGTTACAAATCAATTAATACTGCAAATTGTCTAATATCTTACCACTCTCCAAACGGCTAAACCAATAACATTCACCACTCTGACAATATTGTAAGAAAACACTCGGTGAAACCTTATCAAAAAAATTATTTTTCGCAGAAATTGCCGGCTTCTGAGATAAGTCGCCGCGAAATATTTTTTTGACACTTTGTTACTGCCATCTATCTTAAAATTTATGAACTAACACAACCTTGAAAGTTAAGAGATTCTGTCAATAATTATAGATGACGTTACCAGTTTGAAATTATCTTATTTTTGGAGATTTAAAACCGAGTGTCCAATAACTATCCGGTGTCCAACGACTGTCGGTTTACCTAGCTAAACTTTTTAGCTACTTTTTCTAGCAAATTTTGCTTATTATCAGGTTTTGAGGTGTTTTTGTAAATACAGCATTGAAAAAAATACCCGACAAAAAGAAAAATATTTAGAAATAGTTATTTTACCTACTAGCTACAAGGGTAGGTAACCGAGACATATATATTTTTATAGTGATTTATTAACTAGTTTTTTTTTATATTATTTAATACATAATTATTATATTTGAAATACAATAAATATTATCAAAGCCTGTATCTGAAGCTCGCGATGTGATCTCAAGTTAACACAATAAAACTGTAATTATTTCCAACTGAAATTTAGCTACTTCAACATAGCAACATTTTGGGGAGACAAAAGTACTCAATCTAGCAACTTTCTGTAAAAGTCCTAGCTACAGGCCTTAGGCAGCTGTTGGCAACACGAGCATCATCTTCCTAGCATTTTGTCCCAGTTACGTCCCAAGCTGTCGCATCGGACCCCAGGATCCGCTTTCCTGCCTTGACACTTCCACTTTATTTCGTCTTGCACATAATGTAGGTACTGTTTTTGATTTGAGTAATAACTCAAGGCAACAATTTCCTCTTAAAAAAAATACTTATATTATGGCTTTCTAATGAGCCATCCTATCAAATGCGCAAATACAGGGCCTGAGCGTTAAAAACGCTCTTATTAGTTCACAAAATTATAAAGAAACCCATGCGGCCAAGTATGTATATGTTTGTATATTTTAGCGATGTTGTATAAATATAATTTACAACGGATCTCGGTTATATAGAAAACAAAATGACTCCGTAGTGTGTAGAAAAATACGTACGTACGTACGTAGTAATAATTTGGTCTGTTCACGAAAATTTCATTTAATCATCAAGCAAGCATCATTTAAACCATAATTTATTATGAAAAATCAATCTTTATTGCCAAATAAAATTCTAGATTTTAAAATAGTTGATAAATGATGTTGGTTTTAAAAGTGATTGTGTACGTTTTTCGTTTGGACAATGACATCATCGTAGGTCACAATCGTGACCTTGCAGCCCTGTGGGGCCTTGTTGCAGACCCAGTACGTCTTTAGCCCCATGGTGCGCTTGCAGTTGTACCTGAACTCGTTTATTTGGAGCAACGGCTTTCCCTTCTTCGTCTGTAGAACCATTGGCCCTGGAAATACTAAAAAACATCAGTACCACCTATGGCCTACCATATTTCCATCACACCCACTCACAACCACTAATGACTTCATAATCTCATCATCTCAAACTGCCAATGCTCTGGTCCTAACTGTTCTAGTTTAGACAAATCTCTAGATTTCATAAATATCAATTAAAGACGTACAATAACTATATATAAGTATTGTAATAAAACGTCATCAATTGTTTTTTTATGTATTATGATAATTAAGAAAAAACCTCTTTTTCTCCTGTTTTCTTAAATAAGGAATATAATTCTAATTAAAAAACAAATAAAAACAATTTTATTTTTATTTGTAACTGGACTGTGAGAAAAAAATATGTATTTGACCAAGCTAATAATATGATTTCTCTTTTTTGATTTTTTTCGTCGGGGTGCCACAAAATTCTTCTCAATTAGTCTTTGCAAGCTTTAATTATCAATATCTGTTGGTTTTGACGGAATCTTGAAGTACTTACAACCAAGGGATAAAATCCTTACGGAGGGTGGGTATGATTGCTATTAACCTTCACTATAATATCGTTGACCGTAGTCAAGGAGGCCCTGCACGCGTAGGAAGAGGCCTTCACGCAGACCCAGGTGGCCTTGGGGCCCTTGCAGCGGTGGTACCGATTGTACCTGTACTTGCCCATTTCAATCACTGGCCTACCAAACTTCGAAGTTGTATACACTGCGTCTGGAAACAATTTATAATATTCATGAAATTATTAATTTCAACACACATCATCAATACAATAAACTTTTTTTTGTTGATAGAATTGCTGTAGGTACCCAGAAAAAGCCTATTCACTCTAGCTTAGAAAATAAGGTTGGTTAAGTTTAATAAACTTTAAGGAAATACTTGAGCTGATTTAGTGATAATTTAAACTTCACTGCACATAATAATATCACAAGGTATAATTTGATCAGCGAATCAGTATATGGAAGCTGTAGGTTGACGATGTTTACCGTAGGAAAGATGCGTATTGAAGTGAGTGTGGATACAAAGCTGCGCTAGATTTAAAGAAGTTGCACCGCTGCAGTTTTAGCGGGTACGTTTTCCACTCTTATAGCACGGGAAGGTATTTTGCAGGCAATATAAAAAAAAGTATACGTATAGCGGACCCCGGGCGTCGAAACAACCGCATTGGACGCAGCCTTGCATAACACCGAACACGCTAAGTTGAAAAAGAAGAAAATAAAAAATCGTAATGACTCCGGTCTACCTTGTTTTCATTGCTGGCAAAGACTGCGACATGAAAGAGGCTAACATTCAGCATGTGATCGCTGTTTAATTATTTATTATGTAATTAGGAAGCTGTAAAAACAAATATCTGGTAAAAATGCCTTTATCGTCATAACCTTTGAAACACAAAAAGTAAAATAAAGTATCAGTGTATTAGTATACTGTCTCAGTATACTGTCCCACTGCAGGGCAAAGGAATCATCATATAAGGGCACCATAGAAATCAAGACGTCGCTAATTCCATCATAGTAGCGCTGACTTGAAACACAAATCTAATAAACATTGAGAAATAAATCAAAAGTGTCTAGGAGTTATGAAACACAAAATTAAAAAAGATTCTTAAAAAGTATATTTAACACTAACACACAAACATATTTATGTTATAACCTGATAGCTATTTGATTTAGTTATGACGTTTCGCATACAGCGACTGCAGACAACAAAAGTATTTGGCTTTTGGTGGGCTATATTAGGCCCAATCTTATTGCGCTTAACCGGCTAAATATAATTATATGATTTGATCGGCTCATGGATATCCTTAACCTCATAAATCATAATACTTGTTCCTCGTCACTAATGCGTATGATTGTCGCTGTTAAACACCAAGTCACCATCGATAGTGATGAGCCTGGCGGGGCACTTGGCCGTGATCTTCTTGACGCAGACCCACATGGCCTTGGGCCCGCAGCTCTTGTAGTGCCGGTTGTAGCGGTGGCCCCCCAGCAGGATCACCGGCTTGCCGAACCGAGAGGTCGTGAAACACGGCACTGAGAACATATCCAATGGATGGTTACTCTCAAAACTATTAAATACTTTAACTACACACATTAGTTAACAAAAACAAAACTTCCTTGAATGAGTGGTCCCCACCACCAATCACAACTTTATCTTAGTTGGATCGGTAAAATCCATTATATCTGTAGAATTTGCATTAGAATCTTAAAATATAGTTAAAAATTTCAATATCTATTATTTTTGTAAAAAACGTTCCTTGTAATCGGTATTCGAAGGAACACAGACTGGATTTAAGGACTGCCACGAAAGTTAGATCTTGAAGAATGAACCGATTACTAAAAACCTAAGTCATACGAGTGAGAACTTTATACGATTAAGTTTATAAATAAATCAAGGTATGAACATAATTTAAGTTAAAGATTTATTGACCCAGAAAAAAACCGATACAGAAAAATAGAATATAATATTGGATTATTGACACAGTTTTGGGAGTTGTAGGCACATTCGCACAAATTTAGTGTGTGTGTGTGTGTGTGTATGCCTGTAGCATCGTAGCTCTCGAACCGACCAGAATTTTGATATTTTGTTTGTAAGTTAAAACAGTCGGGAGTGTTTTTTGCTACATTTGATGGTCATTGATGGTGCAAAATGGCCACGCCACAAATAAAGAATTACAATTCCCTCAGCAATGGCAATGGCCACCATAAAGTGTATTTTTGTTTAATGTTTTTTTTTTTCAAATTATCAGCTTTCAATGCCCACACGTTTGCCAGTATGGTTGTGCTCCGCGCGCACCAGGACGATCTCGTCTCCAACCGTGACGAGGGAAGCCCGGCAGTGCCTCTTAGAACAGCAGAAGAGGCGTTTTCCACCATCAGCCTTGTATTTACTGTTCAAGTTATAGCGGTGTTCACCAATTATGATCACAGGCTTTCCGTACCGGGAGGTCGTAAGAATCACTTCATCTGAAATAGGGATCGAGGGTGAGTTGATTTTGTAATAGGTGAGTATGGTCATGATAAGCTATCTCTTAATATATACTGATAATTACGTGCATATTACGTGCTTTTGTAAATAAAAAAATACTGCGTTCGTAAAAATATAATAATATATAATACCGAAAAAAATAGCAATCTCTACATTTATGACGTAAATTTTTTCCTGATTCTAGAAATCGTTTCATGTCTTTGAGAGGTAGTTACGATTAAATATAAGGTCTCCCTGTTTAATTATAAGCAAAAAAAAAAGGCCACAGAGCAGAATACAGTCTCATACTAAATTATATTTAATAGAATTAATAAATAATTGCTCACATTGAATACTTCATTAATCTCGAACATTTCTGTGCAGTTTTCAACATGGTCTAACATTGATTATTTCTGGCGTTGAACATGTGTATGTTCCCCTGGGAACCTGATGATCTCACTGCCGATGGTGACTAAGGAGGCCCGGCATCCCCCCTTAGAGCAACACCACAACCCCTTCCCTCCCTCCGTGTTGTATTTATTGTTCAGATTGTACCGGTTTGCTCCGATTATGATCACTGGCTTTCCGAAACGGGATGTTGAGAAAATCGCTTCATCGGCATCTGAAAATCAAATAAAAATTTTACTTTTGGAATATTTAAAAACTGTTTATAATTAGACATGGTCCATTCTTTCTTCTCTGATAGTCATACAATAAATTATTTTGCCTCTTATACCTATGGATAAGTAACTACCAACATTGTACATAAGAGGATAGATCAAGTGATAGAGACTTTACCGGGTAGGTACCAACTAAAATTATAGAAAAACAACGTTTCTTTCTATACCCTTCTCCAAAACTGAACCGATAGAAATAGATAAATCTTTGTACCAAATAATCAAAAGAGAGTTTTTCCATGTTTTAGTTATTTTTTGTAATGTAGTCAAATTTGTTTTCTGGGAGTTAGGAAAGAAAATCTGTCCGCGATTTTTTAGTTTTAATAAGTTCTTTACTCAACCCGCGCACAAACTGTAGTTGCGCTCTACTTTAAAACGTATGATACTACTGAATTTTAAATCGTAAAAGTATATTGTATATGTATAGATATAATACTTTCATCTTCATTCCCTGTACTAGAAAGAACAAATTAAACATATGTCTAAGAAAACCGTTAGCTTTTAAGCAAAACCTAAACCCGATCAATTTAAACACTATGTATTTATTAGGAAAGTATGTTATTTAATTATTGCGATAACTAACTCATTGTCTTAAAATATACTATTTATTACTTAACAAAATCTTAAGATAACATTTTCTACACTTTGAATAATGTTTATCTGTTAACAAAATTTTAGATAGAAAAAAAATGTCTTGATAATATTACATTATGTAGTTTGAATAATAATAATATTATTTATCATACTTAATATTAAGGTACTATCATAAGATAAACTTTGGTAAGTAACGGTTTATAGTATAGTCGATTGTAAAAAGATATTAACACTATCGTACCTTTTCATATTAGTTAATCAGTAAGTATTTTACTTCCTTACACAGAAGGCATAATCTTCTATAGTCTATAGTATTTATAAAGAGATAAATTCTATACCAACCTAAAATACAAATCGTAAAGGCGAAACATTAGCGCGATACAATCAATGTCCAGCGCCATCTATTGGCAGACGGTGGAACTACTGTCCCGAAACAAAGTGCGGGTGGGCCACTATATATTATAATAAAAAAGTACTTGTAAATTCTATTGTGTACATCTTTTTGTAGCCGACTATTTATTACAAGATAGCGACAGACGTTGGTTGCGTTATTCACGAGGCAGTTCTATGCACACGAATCGCAGCGGAGGTCGCACACGCATGTAATACGACGTCATTTCATTTAATTTAAAACCTTTATTTATCCAATTCATTATGGGCCTTCGACACTTTAAAATATTACAAAGCAAAATAAATAAACCGAGAAGATATAATTACAGAGTTCCGTAAAGAAAGAGAAATTACAGCATTTCCCGCGGTATTCCCAGTACATACCCAACGACAAGTTTCTATATCTCACAGCGCAGTCGTGACGTCAATGATTATGCACGGTCTTTTCCTTGATAATGACGTCATTGTAGGTGGTGATGCTGGCGCGGCAGCCGGCGCTGACCCTGCAGCAGACCCACAGGATCTTCGGTCCGGTACTCCGGTTGTTTCTGTTGAACCGGTATCTGCCTTGCTGGATTGCCGGTTTGCCAAAGCGAGTAGTCGTGAATTTAGCCACTTCTAAAATATGAAATGTATTGTTAGATACGTCAAATAAATAAATGGAAGATAATTATTAGGCTTTCAAACTATGTTTAGGTATTGGACATAACAAATATAGGTATTGGATTAATTTCGGAAGAATCGTATCGAAATCGTATGATTGAGATTAAATACTTGTTTTACTTCCCATATGTACATATTAATTTTGAAAGTCGGTTTTTTATTACTTTATTTCATCACCTCCATAGTTACTTTTTTTTCAAAATCAACATACGTAGTTATACATTGTTAAGCTTTCACAATATTTTTTTACTGATTAAAAGGTTTAATGTGAGTGAAATCTGCATGACAACCTATCTTCCCTACACGTATAAACATTCGTAAAGAAAATAAAAGAACAAAACTGTAAATAAATCTCTGTACCAACATACATTACTAAAAAAAATTGCTTATCTAATTAGAACTATTTAACAATTTCATCGAAAAGCGTCATTTCGAAATAATAAAAACAATGTGCGGGGCAGAGGAAATCCCCGATGTTGGTTAAAAATTATAACACTTTCCTTATAAATCAGTCAATGATTATGCAGCCCTTTCACAGAGATGATGTTCTTGTCCAAAGAAACTACGGAGACAGCGCAATCGCCTCTGGACTTGCCCACGCGCACACACTCCCACCGTATCCGGCTGCCGTCCGCGTAGTGGTACGCGAGCCTGTACCTGTACTCGCCGTGTCTGAGAACTGTGTTCCCGTGCCTTGATTTGCAAAATTCGTAACCTTAAATGTGAAAGACATAATTATATTATTACACAATGAAAACTAGTAGCAACAGATTTTTTTTAAATAGATGGCAGACGAGCCGACGGATCACTTGATGGTAAGCGATTGTCACCGCCCATAGACACCGTGCCTCAGCAGCAGAGTCAGAAGTGTGCTGCCAACCTTTAACCCCTTTCCCCCCCCCCCCCCAACTGAGCTTCCGGTACACCCACTCACTCGACGAAACACAGCGTATACGCTGCTTCACAGTCTTCTGTGAGCTTCTGTATTTCGGTCGAGCCGGTCCTCCCAACTAGAATAGCGTCCCCCCGCTCTGAACTCTACCTCAGCTTAGATCCTTAGAGTAAGTCAAGGCGCTAGTTATGTATATATTTTTCATACCATTAGCTCAAACTTTAAAAAATATATAACAGTAGTAGGTGAGTTCTTACCTTCTTGAGGAATATGCATTTTATACTACTTTGGATACTATGAATATGTTTCGAATTAAAGTAATCAAGTTGACTTGATGATAAATTTAATATATTATTAGAATGACTTTTTTTTTCAGAAGTATACTGATAAATAATTTAATTCTTAAGGACAATATCATAATATTGACCTGATTCCGTACTAAGTAGCGAAATCATTTATATTAATACAAACATCAGTCAACAGAGTAATAACAAATGTAATACTTAATTACATAATATTACTCCCAAACGCTGAACATTAAATATTATAATATAATATTTTCTACTTAGTGCTCGGCTCGTATACTATCCTGTAAGGACTAATATCCAATAAATAAACATAAATATGTGAACAGGTGAGGTAACACACATTACAAACGTTTTTCTGGTCCAGAGCTAAAGTGTGACTACTTTGGAAACCAAGAAAAACGAAAGTAACAAACACTTAGATTTAACACAAGTATCAGTCTCATCATCAATAAACTTTGCTATATATTTACAATATAAAAAAAATCGGCGCCACTCCAGCTACCCGACAGCGAGCCGTCTTAACACAACTTCCATATTTGTTTGATCTCAGGTAAGTATAAATAATTGATATAAATATATCTGTGTAAGTACTCAAAGCAACGCATCGAACATTTGAGATCTTGGACTTCCCGTGAGACTTCATTGTGTCTATTAACTCTGCACAGGCAAGATTAACACTGTGTTTAGTAGACTCATTTTGTGGCTCATCTTTGCTGGGTCAGTCACCTCAAATAGGGGAAGATAATGCGGTAAAAAGAGCGTACCTGGGACGGCCGAATAGACTAAGGAAGAGAAATGAGGACGAAAAGGATTTTCATTAACTCCAAACGGATGACTAGGAAGTTGGCGGATCCTGACCTAGCTGGAGGCTTTTATTGAAAAGCCAAGGCTCACATTGAGTCGCTGCGTCCGCCTAGTTAATTTCATCAACTACAAGTCAATGATTATGGTAACTGTTTATATGTATAAGCCGATCCTCAATAGTGATGGCTGACGCCCGGCACCCGGGCCTGGCCTTACTGCTGCTGTGCGAGCAGAACCAGGTCGCCTTCAGCCCTTTGCTGCGGTTGTTCCTATAGAACCTGTACTTTCCCATGTGGAGAATGGGTCGGCCGCCTCTCGATATTGTCATCGCAAAACCTGTACATAGAGAGAGAAAGATAGACAGAACCTACAAAACCCAAGTATGAATGAGCAATTTTATTAACAAATATGAAAACTAAGCAAGTATAATATTTAGTAAATGGTTTCATTTACTGAGAAACTATAAAGTGTGAGCTTTAATATAAAAAATAAATTCTCATAAGCATAATAAACATAGGCTAAGGGTGAGAATAAAAAAATTACATCATAATTATTATGATTTAATTAAAAGATCCTTATATTCTGTAAATCATTTCACATAATGCCCCTTACAAAAACAATATTTAACACTTATAACCTATTTAGGTAATAATTTTCGCGAAATCATCTTTGAGATCGTATGGTATCAATTCGTTTTATCTGTTGTGAAAAAATATTTATCTTTTTCTTGGTTACTATTTTGACCTCATATATCATCATTTCTGTAGTGTTACGCACCTAGTGAAATACATTTTGTGAAAATTTTGTGTAGCGTCACTCGTACTAAATAACAGTGTGATTGGCGTAAATCGAGAGATCCAGAGGCTTAAAAGTGACGATCAGGATAAGTACATAAGATTTAATTATCCTTACACATTTGCACTCTATTCATTTGCAGTCAATGTTTGCAAACAAATATTTTCCTCTTACTAAGAAGATAGACTTGAGCTCAAGCAGTAGAGACTGCTATTGATATAGATTTAATAGAAAAGACCATCCACCCATGTACTAGTGCATGTCATGGCAATGATCATTCCTGTAGTCAATTATGGTAGTCTGGTACACCGTGACGGAGGCCCTGCAGCCTATCCTCCTCTTGCTGCAGAACCAGACCGCCTTAGGTCCAGAGCTGCGGTTGTTCTTGTAGAACCTGTAGAGACCGATGTCCAGCACCGTTTTACCGTTCCTTGACATCCTGAACTGTGGCTCTGAACAAAATAAAAGAAGATTAAAATTATGACGTAAAAAGGAGATCTTGAATATCAAAAGCCTTATTAAAGACACAAAGATTAAAATGTATGAGTAGATATTTCAAGAAAAAGAAAGTCATCAGTGAAACTCTTAAAATGTACCACGAACAGATTAAAATAAAAAACAACGCAAAATAAACAATTCATATTATTTAATTAAACATAAATATAAAAATTCAACAACGAACACTTTCAATTGAACTCAAGAAGCTATTCCTGTTCGTTTGATTACGAAATAATTAACAAGTAAATTGAAATTAAAGCC